>OZ023161.1:2490352-3090352 GCA_963678695.2 Diplodus puntazzo
TTCTTTTACTGTGACATTTGACAAAACATATTACAGCAGTAGCATACAGAGCTGAATTCTAGACAGTACATACAGATTACGTGTGTGTCTGCACATGTGTCCATATTAGTCCGTCATGAGTGAACAACAGTTTCATCTTATAGCCTCATCTTATAGCCAGGCATGTCACAAGGTCAGAATGAGAGTCCAATCGACAGAGAGCAAAAGTCCAGTGTATTTATTATTTGTTGGGATGGTGTGAGAGCCCTTTTTATGCCATTTTTATTTTATTCATCCGTCTCATCTGCAGCTTTCGCCGCTGTTAACTTCGCCATATCCTCCTGAGTAGTTGCTACGTCAACTCGCATCAGTGCCACAAACTCACGAATTGTGGAGATGTCAGAGCGCATCCCGACCACAGCACTCCGAGTATTGGCGATGTCCGCCCACGCACTGGTCTGCTCAGTAGCGATCTTTCTCATTTTCCGATATTGCATAGAGATTCCAAATCCCAAAACGATCGTTCCAATTGTCATGAATGTGAACATGTACACGTCCTCGACATCCTCCACATCCAGTGCGGCAAGGCAGATGACTTTCCACTTTCCCCAAGCATCCATAACGTAGCCGGACATGAAGGTCCCGTCCGGGCATGTCGGTTCACCAGAACCCGCACGCCGTGTTGAGAACACTCTGTCGATGGCATTCAGTGACCAACTCAGACACTCCATCGTGGATTGATCGATTAATTGATTGATTGAGAACGTTGTTGTACAACATTTGACAAGTCTCTTTAGTGTGCCGATTTACAGGGCTCAGTTGAGTTCTTCACAGCTCAGAAGAACTTGTGATAACAAACAGTAGTGTCACAGTTTGTATTCGTACCTAAGTTATCTCCACATTGTTGATACACATTATAACAACATCCTGCTACGTACAGCTGGCATTGGCCTTGAACCATACAAGTTTCTCAGGTTCAACTTATTGTTTGGGTACAGAATGTTTTTTGTTATGCTCCCATGCCATCTCAACACAGTGTCTGTTGATTCGTGCCTCTTAATTTTATCAACCCTCCAGTATTAATCTGTACTGGTCAACGGTTGAATTTACATATTTTTTCTTAAAACCACTTAGTGTTGCTGATTTTTTGACATCATCTTCTAGCACATTCCATAGTTTAACACCTATTACCGATAGGAAAAGGATTTTAACATAGTTCGTACCTTCCTTTGCCTGAAAATCATGTTCCCTCTGAGATTGTAACTCTTCTCTCTGTCTAGGAAAAGTATTTGCAGGTTGTGAGGGAGGCTTTTGTTAGCTGCCTTATACATCATTTGTAGTGTGCGATAGTTTATTAAGTCATATAGTTTGAGTATTCTTGATTCGATAAATAACTGATTTGTGTGTGCCCTATAGTTGGCATAATATAAGATTCTCAAAGCTCTTTTTTGGAGTATTAACAAAGGCTGTGTGGAGCCTTTATATGTGTGTCCCCACACCTCTGCACAGTATTGCAGGTGTGGAGAGACTAGTGCAACAGTAGTACAACAGATGAAGTGCTTTTTGATTCAGTATTTTTTGTGCTTTCCAGAGTATGGACACACTCCTGGCCAACTTCCTTTTTAACTATCTTATGTGTGGCTTCCAACTTAACATGTCGTCGATAATCACGCCCAGTACTTTATTCTCATGGACCCTTTCAATATTCACTCCGTTTACTTGAATGGTAGTACTGTTGTTGCAGCCTTTTTTCCCCATATAGCATGTATTTTGTTTTCCCAAGACTTAGTGATAATTTATTTATATTAAACCACACATGAAGTTTGGCCATTTCATGATTTACCGTTTTCACAAGTTGGATCAAGTCACTCCCAGAACAGAAAATATTTGTATCATCCGCGAATAATATTAATTTCAGAATATGTGACACTTTGCATATATCATTTATATATAGTATAAACAGCTTTGGACCCAGAACTGACCCCTGTGGAACCCCACAGACTATGTTCAAGCTAGTGGATGTGTTATCACCTATTTTAACATATTGGGATCTCTTGTGTAGATAACTCTTGAGCCACTGCAGTGCTACACCTCTAATGCCATATCTATCCAGTTTAGCTATTAAAATATCATGGTTAATGGTGTCAAATGCTTTTTTCAAGTCTATGAAAATTCCTATTGAATATAGTTTTTGATCAATAGCGTCGATAATGATTTCCACAGACTCAGTTAGAGCAAAGGCAGTCGAGTGGTTCCTTCTAAATCCATATTGGCTGTCATATAGCAATTTGTGTTTGTTGATGAAGTTATCTAGCCTATTGTTGAATAGCTTCTCTAGGATTTTTGACAGTTGTGGCAGTATTGAGATTGGTCTGTAATTAGTAAACTTGTGTGTGTCACCATTCTTAAACAGTGGCACAACTTTGGCAACTTTCATTTTGGTGGGAAATATCCCGGTTTGAAATGACAGATTAAAAATGTATGTTAGAGGTGAAATGATTCCATCTAATACTTTCTTAATTAGCCTCATGTCGAGGTCGTCAACATCACTGGAAGTTTTTGCCACGCATTTGTCGACCAGATGTCTAATCTCTGTGTCCTTCACTGGTGTGAGAAACATTGAGCAGGGAGTTCTGTCTCCATCCTTATCAAAATGGTCCCAGTGCAGGGGTGAGTCAGGAATGTCCTTGGCTAGCTCTGGCCCGATGTTTACAAAAAATTGATTGAATCTATTTGTTATGACTTCTGGGTTATCTTCCTGCATGTTGTTATACGTGAAGTAGGGAGGGTAGTTTGGTTTTGTGCTTTTATTATTAGTCACGTTGTTTAGAATATCTCATAATTTGTTAGTATACTTCATATTTTCTGCTAGTAGATTGCTGTAATATTCTTTCTTGCATTCCTTTAGGATGCTGTTTAGCTTGTTTCTATACCTTTTATATCTCACTTCAGACTGGGCCGTCCTTGATTTTAGGAACTGTCTATACAGAGTGTTTTTCTTCCTGCAGGCATTTATCAATGTTTTTGTGAGCCATGGTTTCTCCTCCTTACTCTGATTTGTGTGTTTCTTTTTCACAGGACAGTGTCTGTCATACAGTGTTTTTGAATATTTGCAGAAAGGAATCATATGCATCATTCACATCTGTTTCATTATAAACATTGTTCCAGTTTTGCCTCAGTAGTTCATTTTTCAGTGTATTCATTCCTTCTTCAGTTCTGACCCTTATGTATGTGTTTTTGTTCGGTGTCTGTCTCACAGTGTATTTCTAGTCATAGATAGCAAAGATTGGTAGGTGGTCACTTATATAATTTATCAGGAGTCCACTTGCTGTGTCATTAACGTTAGTAAAAATATTATCAATTAGAGTAGTGCTGTGTGTCGTGATCCTGCTCGGGCGTGTGATGAGAGGTTGTAAGCCCATTGTATACATCAAATTAATGAACTCGTCAATTACCGTGTTTTGTTTTGGATTGAGCAAGTCAATGTTTCTATCACCACAGATAAAAACTCTCTTTTGGCTTGTTTCAGAGAATATTTCTCCCACACATTCATTGAAGTCCTCTATTTTTGAGTCAGGTGCTCTGTAAACACAGCTTACAACTATATTTTTACCTTTCGTTACACAGATTTCAATTGTCACACATTCCAATAAGTGATCCACAGCTTTAGACATGTTTTGTACTGTCTCATACTTGATGTTATTGTCAATGAATAGTGCCACTCCTCCTCCACCTTTGTTTCTCCTGTTAACACATACAAGATTATATCCATCCAGGAAAAACATCTGTGCTTTTGTCTTCATTAATCCATGTTTCCGACACTGCAATGATGGTGAAAGGGGTTTTGAAGTGATTTAGGTATTCCTTGATGTGGCCGAAGTTGGTGTATAGACTCCTGCTATTAAAGTGAATTAGAGACAGTTTCCCGTCCATCTCAATGCTGTCGTTGTATTGAACTTCAGTGTAATACTTGCAATTCACAGTCATGTTGAAACAGAAGTGATTATCCGGGTCAATTCGCTCATTCGGGTCAGATAAGGTATGATTCACATGTTGATTTGTAATGAACTCCACACTTCCTTGCTCAGCAATCCTTTCAGATATTCCCATCATACTTTCAGTCCATGTAAGAACCGTTAAACTTTGCTGTGCTGTAGTTACGGAGTGTTCGTCAGCCATACCTTAGTTATCATATTTCTCCAACTCATCCTTACTCCTGATCTGGATTATTTTGACTTCTTCAGCTGATGCTCCATTTGTTTTAATGTAGATTCTGCAGTTTGCCGTCCAAGTGTGTTGTATCTTACCACCCTTTTTTAGTTGGCGAGCTGTTCTGGCGATGTCTGCATTCTTTTTGGTGAGATTCTCGTTGATGTAAACATCCGAGCCTTTGAGCTTCTTGCCCTGCTTCAGCAGTGCAGTCTTGTATTTTCTGTTGGTGAATTTCAGCATAACAGCACGAGTTGCCGACTCTCTCCTTCGGGGTAAGAGGTAACATGCTTCAACGTTGCCGAAATCCACCTCTATGCCTTTGTCATTCAGGAAGTCAGACACCTGCTTCTCCACAGATTTGATCTCAGATTCATCAGGCACAATGGCTGAAGCCACAGCTGCAGCCACCTTTGCGTAGGTTGGAGGCTTGATTTTGAGGCCAGTCACAATCACATCTTTGAGCGTTCCCTGTTGATCCAGCTCCTCCACTCTGTTTCCCAGCTCCTTTATCAGCTGGTCTTTTTTCACACTCTCCTCCCGGAGTTGTTTGATTTCAGCCATCACCTTGTTGAGAGGTTCCATCTTTTTCTTCATATCTCTCATCTCCGCCATCAGATCGTCTCTCAATGCTGTCAGGCTTTCGTTCAATTGGTCCCACTTAGGGGCAGACTTAGGAGGCATTGTCTCACTTTTATTGCTAGAACAAGTTATCTCAAAACTTGTCTCTGCTTGTCCTGTCTCTGTGCGCTCTGTCGCTCTGCAGCTGCGTGCAGTTCCGCCTCCAATCTTTTTGATATAGGTTATCCAAAATATACCCGCAAAGGCTTAATGTTTTCCTTTACTCCTACCACAATAAAACTTTACACAATGAAAGTCTACATGAAAAGTAAAACATTTTGTATTAGAGGTTTCTTTGAAAATGAACTTGAATATACAAATGAGCAATGTACTAATTGAACATGCCCAAAATACACCCTAATGGACTTATTTTTTCCTTTACTCCTATCACAACCAAACCTCACACAGTGAAAATATACACGAGTATTAAGCTCATGTAGTAGTTCATAAAGTTTCTTGGAAAAATCAATTTTAAATATGCAAATGAGCTCAACTAGGCCTAACTGACTTATGGCCAAGGAGCCATAAAGTCACAAGCAGAAAAAACAGGGGCCAAATAACTAACACAATCATGACCATTCAGTAAGTTAACCTATGCATAAACACAATAAATTTGAAGTCACTTGCGGAGCACAGCCCACTTTTGTTATTGCTCGCGCGTCTTCTTATTTTTCATCCTCCCGTGATTTTTCGGCAGCTAACTCATCCCACACCGTTGAGCGCACATAGGCAAAAAATATATCAAAACGTGCGGCTCGATCGGACTCGGTATGCTATTATTTTTTTCTCCAGAATATTAATTTTAAAAAGGAACGAATGGGATGAGATCAAAAAAGTCGCAAATCTTCGACATTTTCAAACATCTGCTGCTCTGGCATACATTCACCTAGAAACACCATTCAAACTTTAAAATGTAGGCACAAATCCTGGCTATTTGAGTTGTATTTGAACCTTTTTCCTACGATGTGTAGTTTTTGAACGCTGACCCTTTAAATATGGTGAGTGATTTTGGAAAAATTCAGGGTTTTCAATGATTGTGTATGGTGGAGTGTAGCAGAGTGCAGGAGCCAACTGACAGAGTGGAGGAAACTCAAAAAAACTCTCAGAAATGTTCTCTTTCCGTGACGATCCCGGCCATAAATGTCACTCAAAAACAGTGTTATTTACCGAAGTTGTAGCCAAACTTGTCTTCTCTCTCCCAATGTGTCTCCTTTCTCGGTAGGATTTAAGGTTTTTGAATTATCTGCCTCTAACCGACAAGAGTAGCTCTCAACTGCTCCATTCACTCCAATGTAAATCGGGAAGAGGATTTTCGAAACTGCACCCTTTTTTAACTCGCTCCTATTGCCACATTTTTGACACGAGGACCACAAAACTTGATGAGTCTGTTCTTTAAGGCCTTTCCTGCTTGATGGTGAAATTTTGCCGATATCATGTTTGGTTTTGAATAAATAGCACTAGTTTGACATCCTAGATGTGAGGCTGAAATCACTCTGAAATCAGCTTTCTCAGTCACTGTTGCTAGGGCCGTTCGACAACCATCCCCGTGGCAACCGAGATCAGCTGGGCCAACAGAGAGAGGGACAGACACAGACACACACACACACACAGACAGACAGACAGACACACACAGACAGACACACACACCAGACACACACACGGAGACAGACACACAGATTATTATTCAGTACTACATTTTCGCAACGCAAGACACAGACACACACACACAGACAGACAGACAGAGAGACACACACACACACTCACATGCACACAAACACACACACACACAAAGTGAATGAGACCAGGTGAAAAGACCGAAAAAAAGATTTCAAACATCGACATCTCTGGCATACTTTGACCTAGACACACCATCCAAACTTTAAAATGTAGATACAAGTCCAAATTATCAATTATCAAATTAACTTTTTTGGTAGCTTTCATAGTTTTTCGTCACGGGGCAAAGCGCACAGCCCACTCTTGCGATTTCCCGGCGGGAAATTGTCTAGTTAACTTTACACTAATCCACCTGTCGTTGAGGGTTAGTGGCTTTTGAGATAAATGCATGCTTATTTGTATGGTGTGATATTTGTGAAGGAGCAATGAGAGATTTGTTATTATTTTTGCACTTTGTTATTGTTGATGCAATTGTTATCTGTTAACTTTTAATGACTGATGATTTTTGAGAGGTCATTGCACTGAAATAACTGTATATCACGAATTTGCATGTTTTGTTTATGTGTTAAGTTCATTAAATAAAAACATTATTAAATGCATTTGAATATGAAAAATAGAAATGTTGGTAAAATAAACTTGATTATCAGTATATATTTTGTTGTTTTCATTAATTTTATAATAAAGCTATAATTGGCTAATTAAATGATGGGGTTACAGTATCTTAATGGTGGAAGTGCACGATTACAATCTGGCCCCCAAAGTTGCCCATCCCTGCTCTAGCGGGACCTGTGCTCACCCAGCCCCAAGAGACCAGAATTGGCAGGTCTGCCTTTGACGCCCTGTTCTTTTCACAGATAAGAGCAGGAACACACTGAGCACGTGTGACAGGTGTGAAAGAGTCTGGAGAAGCCTTGGTAAACATTTTGCTGCCTGTTACATCATCCAGCATGACCGGTTTGGCGGTGGGTCAGTGATGGTCTGGGGAGACATATCCTTGGAGGGTCGCACAGACCTCCATGTCGTAGCCAACAGTACCCTGACTGCTGTTAGGGTCCAGCTTTGGGAGGCGATCCCGCAGGACACCATTTGCCGACTTATCAGGAGCATGCCCAGATGTTATCTTGGGTGCAAACAGGCACATGGGGGCCATACACACTACTGAGTCACTTTACGAGTTGCAGTGAGAAAATTAACACAAGTTGGATCAGCCTGTGATTTCGTTTTTTTTTTTACCTTGATTTTTAATGTGGCGCCCATTTCCGCCTCCGTTTTTTTCATTTAAGGTTTTTAAATGTGGGATAATGTATATGGGAGTTATAAGTCAAAACGCACTTTGCTTGATTATAGCGCCACCTAGTGGTGGAAATTGACAACGACAATAGATTATCACAGGCATGTTCAGGCAGTGAACATACATTTGGGACAAAAATGGCCTCACTACAAAAACAATAGGGACCTCATAGGTTGAGACCTGCTCGGGCCCTAATAACCTATAAAAATTATGCCTACTGTAACAGTCCATTATAAATAAACAGTCCCTAAAAGTGCTACAAATATTTAGACTTATCGCACAGTTGCTATCAAACAGGCCAGACTGGATGGGTGAGCAGCTTGTGTTTGTGGTGTTCATGGACCTATTGCTACAGGACAAAGCCTAGGAGGTGGAGCCCCATTCATTCCTATGAATGCTGCTCAGTGGCATCTTGAATCTTAAAAGCTTCCTGTCTATGAAATACCCAGATCTTCCATGTCGTGTCACCAATAAAGTGTGCGTACTCTGCCGACGGAGCTGGGTGACTTCTAGTTTAGTGCCCAGCTAACGTGAATGGGGATCAAATAATTCAATTGTGCAGCTTTTCTAGACTCGCCAAATGTTATTGGCAATAACATAACCTTGAGCAAGAGTATGGCTCAAATTATTTCTGGGGCTGCAGTGCAACAACAGTCCTACTGGGTGCTTGGTGGCATTACAACTTGCATTTCATTTCAGCGTCCATGTTAACAAATTAGAGCAACAACACTGACTGATAAAGGTGCTCTGCTATGACATACGCATGGTTCTCTGTAAAATAGACCTGGAAACGACCTGTAGACAGTCATATCAACATCATACCAATCTTGATGTCTCTATCTTGTAGAATGTCACAGACTAGAAGAGAGTAAAACGAATGACACTTAAGCAAAGAATAACGTCAAAATCTAAATTGTACTTGAGAGTGACACTGCTGGATTAGTTAAATGCACCTTATCTTTATAGAACCAGCGTAAGGTTGGATGTGGAGAACCTCGGACAGTAAACTCGATGCATGTGTCGTGGCGTCGCTCTGGCTCCTTCAGCTTCACGATGGAAGGAGGAACTGAAGACACAAAAGAGAACAGAACAGATGAGCAATGTTCACTTTGCAACTGAAACAGAGGAAGACTGTCATTTATGCTGGTCTCATCACAATCTGTTCAAATCAATTTTGACGGTGTAAACATGTACTCCTGTGAGTGTTTCCCTCCATTAAGTGAGGGATTATGATCTGGTATGGGAGGACACAACTGGTAGTGTTTCATCATTTGCTCTGTGAACTCTGTCTTCTAACCACCTGATTTCTGACTCCTGGCTTAGGAGCGACAGAGTATATGTCCTCCCCTGCTGGTGCAGCATCCTGGTCACACGATGTTTAGACACCAAGCAACAAAATAGTAACTCAATTTGAACACTTTGGCGGACCTCTAAATGTTTCTGCATGTGTCTTTCTTTGGCCAATATGATAATATCTGTTTCAACTTGACACATAACATGTTTTTTTTAAATCAATGCTTACACAAAAAACACAAACATTTATAGGCAGGTGCAACTTATATATCAAAATATATATAATTTAACATGTTTTTAAATGTTAATTCATACTGACTGACATGAACCAAGGAGTAAACATTACCGTCTACAGCCGCGAGAGGGAGCTCTAGGCATGTGACAACTTACCGGTAACTTGCTTGTTGGACTTGCTGGCTTGTTATGTTAATTTAGCCTATTCAGCCTCCCAGGTATGTTCTTTATGTTATTGTGTAGCTGAATAACTGTTAATGTGTTACATTAACATACCGGACACCTATTTAGCCTGTTGTTCTGTGTGCTATTGTGTAGTTGAATAACTTGCCTTTCCAGATTTAATGTCTGTTCTTGGTCTTGGATTTTGTGAAATAAATTTCTAAAGAAATGCGATTTGTATTCCAGAGCGACATATAGTCTGGAAAATACGGTACAAAAATGTGTCCACAATCTGCCATTTGCTACAACAACTACTTCATCGTTTTACTACAACTGAAATACAAAAAATTTCAAATGTCCATACACAGGCGTTAGGCGCATACATACAGGCATAGGTATAGACCTACAGGTAAGGTCAAAAGTTTACAGACAGTTGTAAAAAACATGTATATATCATGTCAGTCTTGAGTTCCTATGATTTCTACAGCTCTCATTTTTCTGTGATGTAATAAGAGGAACACAAACATTCATGAAGTGAATTTTTTTTATGGTCCTCTGAAAATGTGACCTTATCTGCTGATATGTAGGTACAATGTACATGTAGTAATTCTAATATTTGGTTAAATGTCCCTTAGTCATTTTCAACTCAATTAGACTTGTTTGATATCCATCCACAAGCTTCTGGTAGTCCTCTGGCTGAATTTTAACCACTCCTCTTGAAGGAATCGGTGAAGCACAGACTTGTTTCTTCAGCACAGCCTACATGTTCTGATGGGGTTCAAGTCAGGACTTTGGGAGGGCCATTCAGAAACCTCAATTCTAGCCTGATTCCGCCATTCCTTTACCACTTCTGATGTGTGTTTGGCATTTTGGTATAGTTTTCTTCATTATTCCATTAACTTTCTTGGTATCTGTGGTTCACCTTCTCACCTCAAATCATATTGCTGGTCATTGCGGCCAAACAACTACGTTCTTGTTTCTTCTGTTCTTCTGCAGCCTCTCAGCCCATGTTGATGTAAAACATCCTTAACTGTGGACACTGACACCTGTCTTACAGCAGCTTCTAATTCACTGCAGACTTACTTGTTGGTGTTTTTTGGTTGACTCTTGACCATTCTGACCAGTTTTCTCTCAGCAGCAGGTGATAGTTTGTGTTTTCTTCCTGCCATGCACTTACAAACAGTTGTTTGTACAGTTGATCTTGGGATTTGGAACTGCTTTGAAATCGCTCCAAGTTACTTTTCTGACGTGTTCAAATCAATAATGTGCTCTTTCAGATGAATACTGAGCTCCTTAGACTTTCCCATTGTCGTGTTTGTGGCTGAGTCTAATGGCTGTATCAAGTCACCAGCTGTTATACATCAGATTCAGTCAGAAAAGATTTATAATAAATTCATTATTGAAAAAAAACAACTTCTTGAATGTTTTTTTGTGACAAAGTAGTATGTGATCCACTCAAGACTGCCATGATGTTCTTTACAATTTGATGGAAACTTTAAACCTCAACTGTACTGTCTGAAGAGAGGCAAATTCACGTTGTACGTTATTTCTCAATTACAGATCTGTTTACTCTGGATGTATTACTGTGACGTCAGTATGTAGATGTAATTGATAGTCAGAACAATGTTAAGGAAGGTCATTAATAAAAATGGAAATATACAAATGGTTATGTCTTCATAGTAGATGCCACTGTGTCAGTCTCAGAGGTCAATCTCAAAGTAAACTATCCTGAGACACACCAGTGGAATAAAGGTAGTCAAGAAGTAAACAGTGAGCAACAATGTTGAAGGCGTATGAAAAGAATTGCACCAAGATAGCCCAAGTGAATTTGCCATTTTCAGAAGCAGTAAACACGTGATTTTTAAACTTCAAAAGAACAGTAGTTGTTGAGAATGAGTGTCTGATGCCAGACTGATGCGGAGATAGAATATTAGAATCAGTAACATAGTTTGGTAATTGATTGAAAATGAATTTCTCAAACGTTTAAGCATAGTTTTAGAGTTGGCAACAGATATTGGATGGTCATTTTTATGACATGGTGGCCACCTAGCGGAGTGACTATGGCACATTTCCAGGTGAAAGGGTGGGCACCAGGTGACAACAAGGGGCCAGTTGTTCAAAGGTAATCTGATCGGATTTGGTTAGTGGATTGGATCAAATCTTGAAAATGGGTTGTTCAAAAGGGAAAGAAGGATTCTGAAATCGGATTAGATCATGGAATCCAATCCTAGTTTGAATCTGGATCAAACCTTCAGTTTCTGTTGTTCAAAATGTTTCAGTAGGATTTGGATAACTTTGATCCAAAAAAACAGGATTATCCTGATCCCAACAGGAGGTAAGATTTCAAGGTGGATTTCAGGAAGAAAATGTAGTAAAACTTCAAAATGGTCGAATAATACATTTTTATCATTTAGTGTATATACTTTTACTTATATTTTGCACTTGACTTGTTTACCGTTACAGTGATAAAGTAGATAAAGTAGACATAGGCTTTCAAATAAGCCTTTCAGTATAGTAAATCAGTATAGTATAGTAAAAATAAAATAAAAATAAAAATGATCTTGTCCCCATGAAACAATCCCCCCAAACAGATTTTAATAACAAACAAAAATAATATTTTCAACTGTTCTGTCATTCATCACTATTTATTTCAAAGAAACAATCATCAGAGATGAACCTGTCAAAAATAATTTCTAACAATTGCATTCCTTACTACACGTCCAGTCAGTCCCTCATTCTGACAGAAGGCCAGAGGTTGGTCTGGCTCTTTAACAGGCTCAGGTGCATCATAAACATCATCACAGAGAGGGACATTGCGCCTGGTAGCGATGTTGTGCTGGACAATACACGCAAGTATTATGTTGCATGCTTCCTGTGGTTCCACTCACAAGTAGTTAAGGCATGCAAAGTGTCTCTTCAGAACTCAATTTAAACGCTCAATTGCACATCTTGTTTTGCAATGAGCAGTGTTGAAGCTTGCCTGCGCAGGTGTGGTTGCTGCAAGACAAGGAGTCATCAGCCATGGTAGGAGTGGATAGGCACTGTCTCCTAATATTATGCCATCCGATCGGTTGGTTTAGAGCACTGGTAATCCGGATTTGGTAATCTTGAAAACAGTTTATCTGGATCACGGTGATCCAATCCAATGTTGCTTTGAAAAACCGGCATAAAAGTAAGACGGATTACCTGATCCTGAATAGCAAAAAATGGGATTTCCAAATCTGGATAATTTTGATCCAGATTAAATGTTTTGAACAACTGGCCCAAGGGGTTAAATATGCCATAAAGTAGATACATACAGTATGAGCAGCTATTTTAACTAATCTAGTCTTTAATGCCATCTGATCCTTATCGATGGTCATCCTTAAGTTCATAATTCACAAGTTGTATTTTTGAGAAGAGAAAGGATTTCCACAAATTGCTCAGGATTGGGTTGATGTCAAAATAATATAATAATGATAATTTTATTGACAGTAATTCAACCTCCAAAGTTTGCATCTTCCTTCTGTTTTAGTTACTAGAATCCATATTGAATTCAATTTGATTTATCCTCTTCAGAGGTGGTGCCCCTAAAACGAGTGCCAAATAATTGAGGTTCCACTATACCTGGTGACCCTGGCAAAAGTTTTACTGGCACTTTTTATTGTTCAACTTCTTCAACCATGCCAAACAATTCAAGGAGGACAACAATCTGTCATACACTAGAGACACAGTGGTGGCTCTCCACGCTCTGGAAGACTTGCAACCGACGGATCTGCCTGAGGCCGTACAACCCCCAACAACAAGACATCTTCAGAGAAGGGGGAAAGAGAGCTGGAATCTGGTCGTGTCTCCATAAGAAGCTACAGTCACTCTGACTGGATTAAGCCTTGGGTAAAGACAGAGGCAGGAGACATCACCGCCTCGTCCATCTACGTGCCAGCTGAGTGCAGCTGCCCACATCACTGACTGTGTTCACCCGGAGTTACTACACACTCCTGAGGCCCCAATTTTCATCTTCACAAACTTGAACTGTCACTCCACTGTTTCCAACAATACATCAAATGTAATACAAGACAGAACAGAATCTTAGATAAATGCCATGGTAATGTGAACAATGTTTGTGTGACTTGAGCCAAACCCTGCTGTCAAATGACCACAATACTGTACACCTGACCCCCACTTACAGAAATGTTCTCAATGCAGCAAACCTCGAACCAAGATTGTAAAGGTTTTCTCAGTATCAACGTGTGTGTGAATGGGTGAATGTGGCAAGTCTCATAAAGCGCTTTGAGGTGTCAGTAGACTGGAAAAGCGCTATAGAAATGTAAGACCATTTACCATTTCAATAGTGACAGCATAGAATGCCTCAAAGGATGTTTTCTCCCCACAGAAGGAATGGATGGATGTGAATAATGCGACTGAGACAGTTATTTACTATTTACAATTCTTAGTGGACAATGTGATACCTCAGAAAGAAATAACTGTGTATCCTCATAACAAAAATATATAACTAAAGAGGTAAAATACTGTATCAACAGAAAGTAATTGGCATTTAAGAACCCGTACAGAGCACAACTGAAAACTGTGCAGAAAGGAGCTTAATCCAATGCTAAAAGAAGCCAGGAGGAGACATGAGGAGGTCATTGGAAAGAGCTTTACTGGAATGAACTCCAAAAACTGTGGGACACTATGAAGGCAATCACAAACATGTCTCCAGCTAAAAATGTCTCAGTACCTCTGATGACCTGCAAAAAGCAAACAACTTTTTTTTATTTTACTGAGCAGGATGCAAGGCTGGTGATAGACCCCCATACGGTCCATTCATTTTTTTTTAACACACATGCAACAAGATGGCCATGAGGTCAGATGGCATCTCGCATTCTGAAGACATGTGCAGAGGAGCTTACACCTGCATGGTGCCCTATCTTCCAAAAATCTGTGGACCCGCACATCACCCCCAAACTCTGGAAGAAATCAGTGATTATACCTGTCCCTAATAAGCCTTCCCCATAGGTAAACAATTAATACAGGCCTGTTGCATTGACATCCCTTAAAGTTCAAGTACTAACCCTACTGATCCTTTTCAGTTTTCTTATAAGGGGCATGGCACAGATGACCAGACAGAGCAACAATTTGACTGGTATTTGTATAGGAACACAGGAACACATCCTTGGGTTATTTGCACATGATGCACATTTTCTTCAAGACCTAGATAGAACATTTCCTAAGTTGTATATCAATGTGTTATATCAGTTTTTCCTTTTCCGCTTTGTCAGTATAGTGTATGGAGTGTAAGATTGATGAGGATTTTTTTTAACTTTTTTTTTTTTTTTTTAAATGATTTTAGCAGAAGGCTGCAACATAACAACATTTTTTAAAAAAGTGAAGGGGTCTAAAACGAAGAATGGCTGGCAAGTATAAGCACATATATGTGTGTCTGTACTTACAGTGAACAGTTAGCTGGATAGAAGCATTGGTCATGCCCACTATGTTGGTAGCGGTGCAGGCTAACGGGAAGTTGTTGTCATCTCTGCTCACGTTGGCCAAAGTTATTTTGATGGAATGAATGGTATTGTTGTCGTAGACTCTGGCCTGGAGGGAGAGTAGGATGAAATAAGAGAACAGGCATGAGCAAATGATGTCTGAAAATGTGTGGTGTGGGACCAGGCTCACTTAGGATATAGGTTTCTAACCATTCAGCAGGCTCATTTAGCAAATGCAGTGTCATTATGCCCTACTCTCAAAATCTTGGTCGAACAGTAAGGAAAAGAACCCTGACATTGTCATGACTTTGGAGTGTTCACTCTTATACCTCTTATAATTTTAAAGTTTACTGGAGGCTATGTGACCAAAGTATGGAGTAAGGTATGGAGTTCTAAGGCCATATAAAGTACATCAGCTAGATACAACCATTTAAATACTGACAGACTGGTCTTTGCTCTATCAACAAGCCCAGAGAAACATCAGCTGTGACAGCCAAAATGGGTGGTGCAACTGCTGGGGCAACTATCGCTCACCATCCATTGCACCAGCTCCACCACTGGCCAATTGTTTTACAAACCATCCACGAAAAAACAAAAGCATATCCATTACCACCAGAGTGACAAATTGTGAGGTATTAGGTAATTGTGAGGTACTAGCAAGGTATTAGAGCCATTTTTTTGTTAAAATGAATATTGTCACCGGTTGCCAACTCAGTGTAGAATTTTCCTTTGATCCATGAGGTGACACCCGATCAATATGATAAATCAGATGATGATCAGCTAAGAAAGAGGGGTTGGAACAGAGTCTTTCTATCACTGTGATAGAATGTGTTCTTGGGCCCTATTTAGATGGTTTATAGCGTATGATCTAAAGTGCAGTACGCTAGCACATTTAGTGCATGTCCAAGTCCATTTTGCTAGCTAAACAATGGTTAATCTGGGTGCAAAGTGGGCCACCTGTAAGAAAGGGGTTGTATTTAGACATGGGTATTTTGGGCGGAACATAAATCAAACCAATCCAAGTGTTGTCTTCCAACATTCATCCATTGACCTGCCTGCCTGCCTGCCTGTCATCTCCTGCATTTGGGTCCACTTTTTCTGCTCTCAAAGTGACAATTGTGACTGAAATTGTTAATATGATCATTTACAGAGGTTGAAGGCAGAGCTGTTGTGGGTGTTAATGGAATGGATGAAAAAACATATTTTAAAGAAAACAGTAATAATCAGAAATGATTATAATATGACTGCATATGAAAACATAAGCTGATAATTAACTGAGGAGGAGAAGGAGCGCTGCTGCATGTCCCTCTGTGTGCTGATCTCCGTCCGTGGATCAGGCAGGATGGGTAATAAAATACATCATGCTGATCAGTAACTGGTGGGATGAGAGGGTGAAATATGTGACGAAAATGTTAGTGACATTACTTGCATCGATCCTCCAGCAGCAGAAACAATATGTGTTTCTATGTATTAGCATGCACATTTGCATCCCCCTCTCCACCTGCAACTCATGCCGTCATTAGATTAGTCTGTATTCAGCTCTAGTCTTAAGTTCGGTCTTTGTTGAGTTATCTGTTGTGTTGTCTGTTCTAGCTGTCATTTGAATAAACATTCATTCTCCTGCATTTGGGTACACATTTTCTGCTCTCAAAGTGACAATTGTGACTGAAATTGTTAGTATGATCATTCAAAAAATATTTTAAAGAAAACAGTAATAATCAGAAACATCTGAGGAGTGTATCCAATAGGCTTCTCTTGAGCAGAATCCTCCTCCAGAGAAAAGCCTTTGGATACATTTCTTTGACACTCTGATTCCAAAGGGACTGAATGATGAGATTTTATTTAGTTGTTTCCTGTGATATAAAAATGTGCTATGTGGTTTCTGTGATACAGTTAGGTGATATTCTGTTGTAAGATTTTGTTTTGTTTGTATGAGACCCTCCGTGGTCCTTTGCTCTCCGTCAAAGGATACAGCACTCCCTATTGGGCTATATCTGTTGTGCAGTTAACCTATAACTAGCACACCTGTGTAGTTTCACTGTGATTTTGCCAGAATGCATGCTGCAGAAGGGCGTCTTGGCAAAAAAGCCGTGTGACAAGGCAATGCAAGTTTATTTGTACAGCATAATATAGACACAAGGCAACTCATGGTGCTTTACAGGAGCATACAAATGACATTAAAAGAAATTACATTTAAAAACAAGTAAGAAGACATTGAGAAACAAAACATTAAAACAAGATAAGAAATAGGGAAGTAGGCTAAAATAGAATAGGTTTAAAAGAGATAAGACTAGAAAATAAAGTTCAAAGCTTTAAAATTGCTTCAATGAAAAGCAGTGGCAAAAGGAACGGTCTTTGGTCTTGATTTAAAAGAGGTGAGAGTTGAAACAGACCTGCATTCAAGGTAAACAATGGGGATCCTCTACAGGTCAATAAATGAAACTGACGCAGCGTTCCTCAAAAATGTTTATTTTAAATTGTAAAACATTTTTACACTTAAACATCCTCATCCGGTGGTGCTGAAGGCGGACGTGCTGCTTCCTGCTCTGCGGCTCCAAAATATTTCAGAATTGCTCCTGCAAAGACAAAACTCCTTAGGTTACCAAGCAAAATAGATCCAAAGCAAATATTCATATTATATAATTGAGTTATTTTACACTAAAGCAGGAATACATAATCTGTTTTTATGTTAAACATTTCAATATACAGTACAGTTTCCCTAACCCTAACCCTAACCCAAAACATGCACAGAATTTCAAAGTTGTCACTTTTAAGCAGTTTTTGACACATTGTACTTGTTAGAGTTATAAAACGATAAATGACTGATGAGCACTATGTGATACTGAAGGAATATTTTTTCTGTATATTTTGCAGGGTATTTTAAAGTGGACTACTTGTGCCTAACTGATGAACCTATAGAACTAACGGTCATATATAGTATAGTTTCTTTTAAATTTACTTTAATTTGTGTTATTATGATTTTAGTGAATAAAACAAAGTAATACATCAAAAAACATAAGTAAACTGTAGGAATGTAGGCAAATTTGTCCAAATTATATTGTTATAATAAATATTCTAATAAATGTGGTAAAGAAGGACGAATCTAACTAAGTAGAGTTAACAATAATCCACTCAGAGCAATAATCCTCTGCCACAATAGTCAATAATAATCCACAGTAGGCCTAATATATATTAGAGACCTATAAACTGAGGTCAGACTAAAATTAATAAATTAATCATAAAAATAATCCTAAAGGAATGTAATGTGGCAAATATTGAACAGCAGAGGAGGTCTATGACGGACCAACAGCTCCCACTGGACGAGGAAACAGCAGACATCACAGACATCTGCCTAACAACACACCCTCCCTCCCAAATGTAATGCCAACATGCTGGACCTGCTATAATTCACTAAAACAGGTGTCACTTCAGTCTTATGACATTCACATGTGACATATACATTTTGTTTTATCCCTTTCCTAAAGCAAACACTTAAGCTTACCAAAAATGTGGCATTAAGGCTCCCCCTCCACCAGCATCATGAAAACAAACCTTACCTTTATCCCGTGAGCGTTTTTCGTCATCTAGTTTCTTCTTTTTTCTGAACCAGATGAATAGGTTCATTTTGATGCCATGCCGTGAATGAACGGTACCTGCAGCTCAGTGCAACTCGCCTCCCCTCTCCTCACTAAGTAGTACTGGTTGTCATAGCAACGCGGCGTAGAGACCAGAGACTGGTAGAAACTAGGGGTGGAACGGTTCACAAAATCCATGGTTCGGTTCATATCACGGTTTTGTGGTCACGGTTTTCGGTTCGGTTCGGTATACGCTGATCGTTAGGAAAATCAATTATGTCTTGTATAGTCAGGTTAAAACTGAAAGAGTGAGGCAGTCTGAGATTTGATGCATCATTGTGACAGTCTTAGGTTAAAAGTAGGTAGATTCTGGCACAGCAAGAGAGGAGACATTGCTAGTTCCAACATGCTTTTCATTTATTTGGCAAAGAAAGTTATCTTTAACAAATGCTAAGAACAAATAGTTATTCACTGTCACTAATATAATGTAATGGGCAGCCACAGTCAGGAAACTTTCAGTAGCCCTGGAGGTCCATCCATCACTAGTAAGCGCTACATAGGCTGTCAGACAACTCTAACAATTCCTCGTCGGGTCTCTTCATAAAGTGCGGGAATTACCGTGTTGCTTTAGTGTTTGCGGGAGAGGATTTTATTTTATATCATGGCTTGAGTGTTTTAATCATGCAACAAAATCCCGCACCCTCCACCATGGCAAAAGGCTGCATATCTTAGGCTATGAAACACCACTCCTTTCGTTATGCATGTTTCCCCGTCTGACTCGTCACTATCAGGCTGTTTAAAAGCTGCAGGGAGCAGAAGTTGTCCTGTCGACTCTCTCCCTTTCCTCCTTGTGATGCCAGTTGTCTCACTGGGATGATGTCTTTGCAGATGAGCTAACATGTTAGTCGTGTTACTATTAGCATAAACAACATGTGTTGCACACTCCTGCACTTTTGTCAACAACTTTCATACCGCCATCATCGTAGGTCACTCTAAATGCAAAGTATAGCATACAGCAGACCTACTCTGTTACTATCTGCTACACCGCTTCGCTTCTTCTTCTTGTTTACTGGCGGTTGGCATCCAGCTCAGTACCGCCACCTGCTGCTCTGGAGTGCACACGCTTCGCCTCGTTAGTAACTGAGAAAAAGAAGTTGCGCTTGCCTGAACCGAACGGTACACACGCGCCCCGAACCGTGACAAGCGTACAGAACGGGACAGATTTTTTTGATGAACTGTTCCACCCCTAGTAGAAACCAGTTCTGATCAATCGGTAGCGACCAGATCTGACCAATCAGCCGGCATACGTATCGCCTTGGCTCGCTAGGAACTTCAGCGGAAGTGCTATGGAAAAAGTGCCAGGTACTTTTCACACCTTTTTCGTTGAGTCACTCCTCAGATATTGAGTCCGGACTTGCAACTTGAGGGGGCCCTATGCACCTGCATAGTCCGCATATTGCAAGAAACGGCTCTGCCTGTACATGATGATCTCAGAGGTCTGGATTGTTCATAACATGGCAGCAGATCAGAAATGTATTTTGACCCGAAACCATTCAGTGCTTTATAAACCAACAGTAGAATTTTGAAATGTATTCTTTGACAGACAGAAAGCCAGTGTAAAGCTCTAAGAATTGGAGTGATGTGATCTACTTTTTTGGTCCTTGTTATGACTCAAGCAGCAGCGTTCTGAATCAGCTGCAGCTGTCTGATGGATTTTTTTTAGAGATACCTGTAAAGACACTGTTACAGTAGTCAAGTCTGCTGATGATAAATGCACGGACAAGTTTTTCCAAATCCTGCTGAGACATAAGTCCTTTTGTCCTGGATATATTCTTAGGGTGATAGTAGGCTGACTTTGTGTGGTTGGTGAAATTCAGGTCTGAGTCCATGATTACACCAAGGTTTCTGGCTTGGTTTGTAGTTTTCAACATTACAGATTGAAGTTGACCAGAGACTGTTAGTCGTTCTTCATGGCTCCATAAATAATTATTTCAGTCTTATCTTTGTTTAGCTGAAGGAAACTTTGACACATCCAATCATTGATTTGTTCGATGCATCTACTCAGCGTTTGTATGGGATTACATTCCCTGGTGATATGGTTATATAAATGTGTGTGTCATCTGCAGAATTAAGGTAACATATTTTGTTGTTTTCCATTATCTGAGCTAGAGGAAGCATGTAAATGTTGAATAGTAGAGGCCCGAAGCCCTGGGGTACTCCACTTGTCATTTTCATCTGTTCAGATGTGTTAATACCAATGGACCAAAGTAAAGTCTCTATCATTTAGTTAGGAATTAAAACAATTTAGTGCTGTACCAGATAGTCCCACCGAGTTTTCCAGCCAGTCCAGTAGTATATTGGTAGACAGTGTCAAACGCAGCACTGAGATCCACACCGTAACCAATTGCTGTATATTTACGGTGGATTTACAACAGTATCCTACTGTATTTTATAATAATTATAAAATACAGTTAAATATTCATCCCTCACATGTAAATTAACAGTTAAATCAGTCATTTAACAATTCCAGTAGATAACTGTAATTTAACAGCATGAAACAGTATTTGTAATGAGTTGCTGTAAATATACGGTGGATTACAAAAGTATCTTACCGTATTTTAAAATAATTGTAAAATACTGTTAAATATTCATGCTTACATGTAAATTAACAGTTAATGCTCAGTTAACAATAAGAAACTGTAATTTAACAGCATAAACAGTATTTTCTGTCAAGCAGTGGAGACATGTGCCAACATCCCTTCTCAAGTCTAGTCATTATCCATCAGCATCTTACTGATGATTGCGGGCTTATGTTTCTATGTTGATGATAGCACTTCTTTACTGATCAAACTCCTCAAACTACTCATCTTTGAGTGACAATGTAACCTAACTGGCTATTCCTGAACTTGACTTTGGAGAGCACAGCTCTGTCATATCATTCCAGCCAGAAAAGTCCATGTGCAGTTCAACAGAGCAGGTAAAGTAAAGTTATACTTACTTTCCGAAATTGTGTCCAGTGTTGTTTTGTCTGCATGATTATTGAACTGTTGACATTTCAGATGTTTCATTCGGTCTGTTTCATTAGTTCAGGTTGCTAAATAGGGCTACGTGAAGCAAGTTCTGTAGCTAGCTTGAGCTCAATAGGCCGTAGGTGTTGCTGACCTTCATAACATTTTTTTTTATTATAAAATGTATGTGTCATTATGTTATCACTTATTAATTCAACCTAATTAACTTCATTGCACACTAGTTTTCCAGAGGTAACCCTCCCTAAACTATAACTAATCACCCTCTCTCCTTTCTGTCTCTTGCTTTTCTCTTCTTTGCACTTTTCGTCCTGTCTTTAACCATGTTCTCTCTCTGTTGAACAGTTTATTGCTCTGGCCCATTTCTCTCCCCTCATTTTTATGTTTCTTTCTCTCCATCCATTAGACTTTCATATTTTTATATTTTACCAGAGATGTTGTGTTGCTAAATTTTATTTATTTATTTATTTATTTATTTATTTACAGGCACTCGTCATCGGTGACATGTTACTAATCTTACAAAGTCTGCTGTACAAATGAGCACTTTGTAATAAACTACAGCAATGTTATGGAATGTATATTCTCTTGTGTTCTATACCAGGGTTCTTGAACTTATTACTCAGGTCTGCATCTGATTTTTATTCAAGGTCTGAGGTTAGGATTGATTGGCAATACAACATTTAATCAATTCAGTTATGATTGTGTCTCTTCATTGAGCCGGCATGCATAGAAACCCTATGTTGATGATAGAAACTGAGGCTGACACAGCTCAGACAATTTGATAGAAGTTATTAAGTTAAATAAGTTATTAAGTGAAATTAGTTATCATTTGAATAAGTTGATCCGCTCTAAGCACTAGAAGGCAAGACATTAGTGTGTTTATTGTGGGACTTTTGGATGTTGACTGGCTGTTGGGGTGAATGTGGTAGCCTAGGGCTGGATATTTGAGAAGCCATGCATACTTTGCTTTTAAATTGGTGAGGATTTATACAAATGCAAAAATAACAGATTGTATAACACACTGGCAAATACTGTAAAATTACCATAACCCACAGTTCTCCTACTGTCATGTACTGTAACCCAAAATACGGTAATGTACTGTTAAATAAATTACTGTAGATGCGCTTTAAAATTACCATAACCTAGTTATCCTACCGTCATGTACTGTGATCTAAAAAACGGTATTATACTGTTAGACAAATTACGGTATATGCGCTGTAAAATAACCACCATTATTCTATAGTCATATACTGTAATCCAAAAAACGGTAATATGCTGTTAAAATAAACGACAGTAGTTGCATTGTAAAATAACAGTAAAATACTGGTGTCGCTAATGCCAGTATTTTACTGTTCTTTTACAGTGAAATTCTTTACAGTGCAGCAATACTAAGACTCAAATTTTGTAACTGTCTGTGACTGGAGCGGTCTCAGTGCTGTGATGTGGTCGAAATCCTGATTATAAAACATCAGTCAACAATCATTTATTATTAAGTAATTGTTCAGCTGTTGCAAAACAGCTTATTCAATGAGTTTACTCAAAAATTGGGAGGTTTGATATGGGCCTATAATTATTCATTACTGAGATGTCTAGATTGTTTTTCTACAGGTGTTGTTTAATGACTGCAGTTTTCATGGCTTGGGGGGAGACATGGAACGACCTGACCCTCTCCATTTCACCTACATTCAAGTCATTTAACCGGCCTCAGCTCTTTCAGATTGATTCATTATTTACCATGTTTAGATTTTAGAACTAATTTTTGATGATGATTGGTAGTAATTGAAATAAGTATTGAGCTGTACACTTTGTCCTTGCTAAAGTCTATGCAATGATACCAACACAATAAAGTTAAAGCAACACCATGGAAGTCTTGCTCTCAGGGTCCCCCTACAGCTGGGAAACAGCATTGTCTTCTACTACTGTCGTAAAATCTGTTGCGCTCACACCAGGGGATACACGTGCATTTGTTGTCAAGTCAACGATAAGATACCCCCGAACTCTGCAGAGGGACTCAGGACTGAGCAGACTGCCTGCGTAACATGTAGAATGTCTTCATCCCAGGTACAGTTGCGTAATATATATCAGCATGTCTTATGAATATTTATGATTTTTTTTTCAAACGCCAAAAGATTGCATAGCTCACGTTTACAAGCAAGCGTCATTAGTAGCCTAGCCTAATACAGACTATTGTTTTACAGAATGGACATGCTAATTCAATGCAATGTTGTTTGTAGCAGGTAGCATGCCATAGCCTATATTGTCAATATAATAATATCAAGCTACCTACAAGCTATGAATCTGCAAAGTTGAAAAATCAAATGGCATTATAGCCTGAGGCAAGACACTTTCAACAGAAAAGAACAAAACAAAAACATCAGCCTGCAGTCATTAGGCTAGTTAGCATGAAAAATGATTTTGACTAGACTCCTGTTTGGCTCCGCAGCTAACAATCATCTGAAACAACACAATCATCTCAGAAGCTATGAACACAATGATAATACTGCTAACATTCCTCCTCTCATACTTTCTACATGTTTCGTAGACTAAACAGTTTAGCTCAAACATTAGCGATTTCCATGTCATCGATTGCAATGATCAAATCAGAACGAGAATGCTAGCTTGCGCTAGCATGCTAACTATTAGACAACTAGCATGTTAGCGTATGGTAGATGCCAGATTGACAATTCGGTCCTCCCCTACTAGCATTACTTGACTCATGAAGATAAATGGAGGACCAGATAGCTTCCGTAACATAGCCAGGCAGACGTATGCAGGCAATGTACTTACTGATCGATCAGCATGAGGGCTAAGCCAGCATCTGTCGGGAAGCCCTCCTCCTCCTTTAGCTCACGCCAGCGTGTGAACGCTGCACTAATATTGATCCTCGTCCTGCCTCTGTTTTTGTCACTCTCCCTTTTTCTCTTCCTAGTCTCCTCTGACAAAACCTTTGCCTTCTTCGGTTTCGTTGCTGCTTCGGCCATGACAGCAACAGATAGACGCTAAATACCATCCGGCAAACAAACGCTAGTAGTTGGGCTCTGAGGGTTCTGGCTCGTCCTCGTCCGAAAATGACGAAGTGGGGTTGGGGGTGGGCGGGGTGAGGGGATGCTGTAAAGCAGTTCAGTTGTAGTTTATGGGGGTTCCACCCCGAAACCCAAAGGTCCGTAGTGCCAGTAAAAGCGATACAGACCCCATCAGGCTGCGGCAGACGTGTCATTCAACCTATTGTAAGTCGATGTACCATCACAAAGGTCTTGGGCAGTGGCGCCGCCAGCTGGAATCCTGTACGCACTGTGCGTACTTTTTTTTTAAGTTAAGAAAAATAATAAATAAAGCAATCTGTATTCTGTGTAATTTCTCTCTCCCTCTGCTTAGCGGGAAAGCGGGGACTTGGGATCACTTTTTCATAGTTTATATCCCTCTCTGCACAGAGATGCATTTATTTATAGGAACAGCATAGGCTAGTGAGCACCATACATATGTCTTCTACAAATCCCGACCACGTTTGCAAAGTTTGGACGAAAACAAATGCTGCAGGTCTGCAGCGCATTATCCAGGGTGCTGAACCAGGGCCGGGTTGGAAGGTTCGGCGGGCTAGATATTTAAATCATGCAAATCAGCGGGTGACACCAAACAGGGTCTGCCCAAGCAAGTCAGAGCTTTTCTTTCTCTCACACAGTGACCTGGAGAGACGCAGCTGCATCTGAGAGGACGATCGCGCGTGTGTGCGCAATTGCGCATAGCGTGTGTTGCCCCTTCTCCACTCCACAATACAGCTCGGCTCTACTCGACTCAGTTTAGGTGCTTTTCCATCACAACTGAGTTCTTCATAGTTCCTCCTCAGCAGGGGCGACGTCGTCATATCATGACGGCTACAGTCGCGTCATACCGTTCTCTTTTTCTCTCCCCTGGTCAGCTCCAAACTCACTCATCTGCACCGTGATTACGGACCACAGCGTGGTTTTCCACACAGCAGCCATTTAACTCATGTCAGAATAACCACAGTCTCACAGATCATGTGGGCGCTGCAATCTGTTATTCCACTGATACTGAAAACATTAGATTTTGTATTTTTTTTTGTATTTTTTTTTTTTGTATTTTTCCATTTGTTGTATTTGCCGTTTCTGTGCGTACTTTGAAATTGAATCCTGGCGGCGCTACTGGTCTTGGGAATATATTATGAAGGTCGAAAAACTCCATGGTGTTGCTTTAAAGATAAAGTCGTAAACATTGATTTTATGTCTCTTTGATGGAAGTAAAAAGTTAGGTGTTAAGTGTGCAAAATATCTTAAATATTCTTAAAGGTTACTCTAGCCTACCAAATTGAAATAGTCCCTTAGGGTTTACCAAAACCCCCTAAAATCCAACCTAGTACCATGCCAAGTGCACATATCATTTAGAGGAGAGCTGCCATTAACGGGTGTGACTGGTGGCCATATCTGACTCGAGGGCTATTCATGTCAGATGCCAAACTAGAGGAAGCCGGGGACATTCGGATTCAGGCAGTTGGAAGCTAGACGAGTCTCCTCAGTACCAGCTTAAGAAATTTCTATTTAAATTCCCACTTTTAAATCAACCTTTTGTAGGTTTAGGGATCTGAACCTTTGTAACGGAGAGCTGGTCCAGTGCCTCCTGGACAGGGGCTAACTCGGGATCTAACACCCGGAAGATGAGCTTAACTGAAAAGTCACAAGTAAAAACGAGGTAAAGTTTCCATAAAACATCTGATGGCATTTGAGTGATTAATTAAACAGAATACTAATGCCTCCTCCGTTTTAATGTATTCTAGTTTCACTTATGAAAGAGAAATTTGAAGGGCTTGATTCAATGTGAACAGATGCATTGTTATCCTGGTCTAACCAAGTTTCAGATAAAAACATAAAATTAAGATTGTGTTCGATGATGAAAACATGTATTCAAAAAATGTTCCTGCCATAGACCCGAAGTTTAATAGAGCAAAATTTCGAGAGTCAAAACAAAGTGTGTATTTTTTTTGCAACAGTTTGTGGCTGATGAGTAATGGGAGCTACATGTAATAGATTGGCAGATTTAGTTTAGCATTTCCTGTTTCTTAGCAAATTCACATTTTTTTTTATTACCTGTAAGCACAGGAATTAAGGAGGCCAACTGAACTCGAAGGGGCCCTGGCTTATTCCTGGGGGGGAAAACAGCAGTGATATCAATTTCGTAGCCTGGACCCAGCACATATCAGTTAGAGCTAGTTGTATTGTCTACATGGACAAGATGTGTTCTGCTGTCTTCAGGAGGATGATTCGGAGGAAGTGGAGGGGCATGATGACATTTCGGTGATGGTTATTTCAAGCGTGGCGGTGGGATGGGGTCTAGGCGGTGAGAGAGATTTAGAGGAGAGAATATGGGATTTGGACGTGGTGTCAGTTTGAGTCCAACATTGACAAGCTTTTTTATCTTGTCCCTGAAATCCAGAAGGGGAGAGGAGGGGAAGAGGCTAACTGGAGAAGGCAGAGAGTTGTTGGGGTTGGTGGAGAGTGGAAGTTCCCTCTTGTTGAGACTGGGGGGCACTCCTCCTTGGGGGCGAAGATGGCGGCGAAGACTCCTCCTCCTGGCACTGCTGTCTTGTCTGTTCGAAGCTTATCTCAGACAGTAGAAGTTCTCCTTCCGAGGGCTGACTTATCAGTTGTTTGGGTTAGTCTTGCCTGTTGTCCTTGGAAGGAGGAACTGATGTGTGGTCCACAGAGTAAAATAGGTTGAGGTTGAGGTTCACGACCTCAGTAATCTGAGGGCCGCTGGTTCAAATCCCGGCTCCTCCTAGCTGCTGTAGCTCAGGAGGTAGAGCAAGTTGTCTAGTAATCGGAAGGTCCCTGGTTTGATTTCCGACTCCTCTAAGCTGTATGCCGAAGTGTCCTTGAGCAAGACACTGAACCTCAAATTGTTCCTGATGAGCAGTTGGCACCTTGCATGACAGCCTCTGCCATCAGTGTGTGAATGGGTGAATCTGACAAGTGCTGTAAAGTAGCTTTGAGCCGTCAGTAGACTGGAAAAGCGCTATAGAGATATGAGTCCATTTACAGGAGGGTTTCAGCACCCCAAACTGAAGCTATATATGTGTTGTCTCTTGTTTACTTAATGTAATAAGCAGGGGTGCACATAACGTTTTTGGTCTGGTTCTTAAGTGAGCACCGAGAGATGCCACTTGGTACTCACTCATTAGGTGGTGCCCTTATCCTACAAGCTGTCATCACTGCTTTCCTCCTGACTGCTCTCCTCACTACCTCCTTTTCTCTCAAACGTGGTAGATGATGATGTAGGCCTGCATCTTTCTCCCTAGTTGAGACTGCGATTTGCTGTTTGCATCCAAAGGTGAACAGCTGGCTTTGGTTCAAAAGTTTCTGTTGACATCTTAGATAAACGAATGTGCATTAGCAATGAGAGGTGAGAGTCTGACAGGCAGGATCTGTCCTTCCTTTTCATTCTATTGAGACGTGAACATCCCTTCTCGCATGCAGCACTACACAGTGGCAATTTAAGTGACAACACAAGGTCTTTCTATATGTTGGTGTAGGCATCTGGATTGCTTGTCTTCCCTATGTTGACCATGTCACTCACAGAGGAACCAGCCAGACATTTTCCTGCTTACTCGCATCCACAAGTGTTGTGTTGCAAGTCTTGTATTTCCTGAGACCAAGTTGAAAGAGCAAAAAAATATATATATCACATGACTTGAGAGATTAATTTCTACTTTCTATCCCCAGAATGAGACCTCTCAATACATCAGTCTTATCCTTGTCTGCATCAGCATTAGAAACTCTCTTTGCGGAACTTGCCTTCACTTGCTACTTCGCTGGTTTTCATTCCAAACCACAACCTTAGAATCAACAGTTCTACTCCGAGGCACGGGTCCTGGTATGTGTTGGACGGAAGGAGGCCTACGACCTGCTCGCTATCTCCCTGTGAACTCCAGCTGTCAAACAGGTATAACGTCCTGAGTATGGAGGATTTTCCTCAGCTGCCTGAGATCAACGACCAAGTGCCTCAGGCTGGTTTCCCTGGATCTGCAACTTCGAGTCTTTCGGGCCATTCAGGTCCCACCCTGGGTGAAGTGCCTCCTGTTACCACGGCTTCTGGTGCACCTTACTCCGGTCCAGCCCAAAGAGCTCCAGCTGTCGCCAATCGGGCGTCTGTCCAGTCCACCGCGGGGAAGCGGCACCATAAGGGGAGGAAATCCTCCCATTCTCATCGACGAAAGACGCAGACGGAGGCCGTAAACAGGTGCTCAGGAGGTTTCCGCCACCGGCAGCTGTCAGGTGAACAACCTCCAAGGTCCAAGCACGCACCTCAGCAACGCACTGCCCCTCGCCAGCTGGGAAACTTGCTCCGTCCCAGCTGTCAGTCTCAATCCCCTCGTCCACGCCTCCCTCCTGCAACACTGATTGTGGGGGACTCAGTAATCAGAAAAGTTCATTTTTCCAACGCTATCACTCACTGTTTCCCTGGAGTCACAGTCCCGGTCATCTTAACAAATCTTCCAGAGCTGTTGCGCTCTCTCCCGCCCTCCATCAAACGAGTCATTGTTCATGTGGGAACAAATGACACAACCCGTATGCAGTCTAAGCTGACCAAAAAATTCTTCAATGACTTGCTTACTTTTCTAAAAAACTGTGGAAAGTCTGTTTTTGTGTCTGGTCCAGTCCCCACGCTGTCCCGTGGAACCGAGCGTTTTAGCAGGATCCTCGGCCATGTAGAGCGCACAATTTATACTTTATTGAAAATTTTAATCTCTTTTGGAACCGTCCCTCCTTCTTTAGAAACGACGGTCTCCATCCAAGTGGTCTGGGTAGCCGCATTCAAGCTGCTAACCTGCGGCACGCAGTAGAAACCACTCCATTAAATTGACTACTCCCATTGTCCTCCCCTGAAAAAGTAATAAACAGCACCCTTCTTGCTCATTCTCCCGATAGCCCGCATCTGTCATCAACTCCCTCACCTGCTATGTTTCCTATTCAGAGAGTTATCTCCGCCAGGTTTCCTCGTCGTCACTGCTCAGCTGGGGATCACGTGACCGCGCCAGGTGTTTGCGGGCAGTTTAGGCAACACCAGCTGTTGTAGACTCTGTATTGCCATCTCCCATCCAGTCTGCCTTGTTCAATGCTAGGTCGATTTGCAATAAATCTTTCACTCTCAATGACTTATTTCTGGACTTCATGTTCCTCACTGAAACGTGACAAAAGAATGGGGAGTTTACCCACCTAAATGAGCTCTGCCCGGCTGGTTGCTCGGTTATTGCAACTCCGCGAATCGATCGCCGAGGAGGTGGTCTTGCTGTGGTGTACCGGGACAGTTATCTGTGTAGTCTGTTAAATTCTGAAAGTTCCCCTCATTTGAATCTCAGATGATTAAGATTGGATCCTCCAACACGTCCTACTGTGTGTTAATTTATCGCCCCCTTGGTCCCGCAGGTGATTTTCTCACTGATTTTATCGATTTTTTTAACATCCATCATTAAACTTGAGAAAGTTCTTATCATTGGGGATTTTAACCTTCATATTGATGATGGCAGCTGTAAAATGACTGCTGATCTTTTATCATGTCTCTGAGCCTACACATGTTAAGGGACACACACTGGACATGGTCTTTTCAATTGGCCTGAATGTTGAACACGTGCATGTGGAGGATGTCCATATTAGTGATCACTACTGTGTTTTCTTTAACTTAGATTGTTCTGTCGACCCTCGACCCCCCAAAATTAAGGTTGAACGGCGGATCATAAGCCCTGATGCTGCGGAGAGGTTCTCTGCCTTATTTGACCCAGCCAAATTGATTGGGTGTTATGATGTAGATGTTTTTATTCAAGCTTTTAATAGTCAATGTTTAGAAATTTTAGATAAAGTGTCTCCTAAAAAATCCAACCTTGTCTCCCATACCAAGCCCTGTCCCTAGATAAGTGAATCTATCCAGAGTTTTAAAAGAAACTGCCGTAAAGTGAGCGTCTATGGAAGTCCTCTAAACTTGAGGTTCATAGAGTTCACCTTAAGGAACTAACGGCTTCTCTGAATGAATTACTGAAGAGTGCTAGAAAATAGTATTTCTCTCAGTTAATATCTTCCAGTAAGAGAAACCCCAAAATTTTGTTTGATACTATTAATTCCATCGTTTCCCCGACTCTCCTGCAAGTTCCAGTGTTTTCTAAGGCAGAGAGTAATAATTTCCTCTATTTCTTTGTTGACAAAATCAATGAAGTCAGAGCAAACCTTTCCCCACCAACTGGCTATAACATTGGCTATGAACCTCCTCCCACCCAGACTTGGTCCTCTTTCGAACCTGTATGTTTACATGACATCACTACTCTGCTAAACAAAATGAAACCCTCCTCCTGCCCGGTTGATGTTCTCCCTACTGTGTTGTTTAAAAACGTTTTTGACACTACTGGCCCTTGTATCACAGAGGTACTTAATAACTTGCTGCAAACTGGTGTGGTTCCCAGCTTTTTTAAGCATGCAGTAGTTGAACCAATACTTAAAAAGACTGGCTTGGATCCTCTCCAGCCCAAGAATTACAGGCCTATTTCCAAACTACCATCTCTGTCAAAAATCTTAGAAAAAATTGTAGCTGAACAACTTATTGCTTTTTTAGATAAAAATTACCTCTATGATCAATTTCAGTCTGGCTTCAGTAGAAACCACTCAACAGAAACAGCACTTCTTAAAGTCAATCAATCAATCAATGTTTATTTGTATGGCGCTTTTCATACATCCGGATAGCTCAAAGTGCCTTACAGAAATTAAAAACAACAACAGAAGAAAGAAACAGCAAATAAAATCAAGAAAATTAAAAGAACCCAACCCTCCCACCCCCACAGACATGTACAAAGAGATACACAAATATGTATACACACAAACACACACTCACACATAGGCACGCAGACACACAGACACACACACTCACACCCACACATACACTGGCTGTCACTGGAGACACATGGCTGGGCAGTGGGACCTGAGGCATGGAGGAGGCTACCTTTGGGGGGGGGGGCAACCGCACTGAAAGCGATCCCGGTCCAAGGCCGCAGGGAGCGCCACCACAGGGACCACCCCAACCCGGGCAGACAGGAGGCCCCACACCACGGTGCGGAGCCCTCTAGCCCCCCGGGTCCAAACGGCCCAAGAGACAGCACCCCCAACGGCCAGACCAGAGACAACTCCCAGTCAGGCAGGCCCCCGTGAGGAAACACAGGAGATTAAAAACTGACAGTCTAAAAACATTAAAATAAAGCAAGAAGCATAGCGGCTAAAAACACAAGAGACTAAAACATAAAAGCAGAGAGAAACATGAGAGATTAAAAAAAGTAAAAAGGAATTAGAAAGAATTTTAAAAAAATAAATAAATACAACAAATCGCTACTTCACCACATTTGCGGTGTCCATAGGAGTGGGAGGAGAGTGGTGTTCAACACACCTGTTTCCATGATCCCATGACTGAGCAGGACCAAAGAAAGAAAAGGTGGATAAGGGAAGATTCTCCAGCCTTCTGGGCTCTGCAAAAAATCATCCTGAACCAGGCCCTCCTGCGTGACTTGAAGCAGATGGCTCTTTTCAAACACACTGGTATGCCTTCACAATAATCAACATTTCTACTTTCATGTTCATACTTTTAGCCTCATAATAAAAGCAGGTCCTCAGCTCTAAGGAATGGTAGCTTTGTTCAACTCTGCCACTCAGTTAGCCACATATATAATAGTGGCACACATAGTATATAACTTTGATAGAACACTCTATATTGTTCCCTCTTCTTTGTGTAATATATTTCAATTGGACTCATTTGCACCTACACAGGATCTCTGGAAGTATTCCACTCTTCCCTGCTGAAATACGCCCCCAAGAGGATTCACTTCCACTATGATTCGATGCGAGCCCGCACCCAGCTAGCGGTCATGGACCACAATGCCAATGTGAGCAGGCCACAGGCCACAACACCAGAAGGTAGGAGAACATTTTTTTTTTCTGAATATGTGATTGTCTAGATCACAGGTGTCAAAGTCAAGGCCCGCGAATTAATTATCTATGGCCCCCGGGATGATATTTGATTAGTATTAGAGCCGGCCCGCAGGCCACAGCCGCCTGCTACTGTTTTGCACGCACCAAAACTCCATTCCCCACAATGCAACGGTAGCCCGCGAACTCACCACAGCGCTGCAAGCGGGCCTCGGCTTCATTCATTCATCAGCATTCAGGGCAGATGTCAACTTTCAGCAACCCCCCTCCCCAATAATGGCTAAACGGAAGGTGGACGGTGAGAACAGGGGGTTTGAAAGCCAGGTGGGAGGCAGATTACATGTTCACAGAGGTAAAAGGCAAACCTGTGTGTCTTCTGTGTGGAGAAAATGTGGCTGTAATGAAAGAATATAATCTAAGAAGGCACTATGAAACGTCTAAAAAACACAAAGACAAAGACAAGATTATGGACACGGAACAAAGGCTACAGAAGGTGGAAGAATTAAAACGAGGTCTTAAGTCCCGGCAGGTTCTTTTCACAAAAGCTACATCACAAAGAAAGGCTGCTGTCAAGGCTAGTTTTATTGTGGCACAAGAAGTTGCTAAATCAGCCCGGCCATTTACAGAGGGAGAGTTCATAAAAAGCTGCATGCTTAAAGTTTGTGACGCAGTGTGCCCAGACAAAAGGCAGCTATTTGCAAACGTGAGCCTGAGCAGAAACATCGTTGCCGAACGTGTAGACCAGCTTTCCACCAATCTAAAAGAACAGCTTGTGGAAAGGGGAAAAGATTTCATCGCATATTCCCTTGCGGTGGATGAGAGCACCGACATAACTGACATCGCTCAGCTGTCAATTTTCATTTGTGGTGTGGACTCCAGCCTGAGCGTAACAGAAGAGTTTTTGGCATTACGTCCTATGCATGGCACAACTACAGGACAAGATCTGTATGAAGAGGTATCCAGATGTGTAAATGAGATGGGGCTGCCTTGGGGAAACCTCGTGGGATTCACAACAGACGGAGCACCCGCGATGTGTGGACACAGGAGTGGATTGGTGGCAAGAATACGTGAGAGGATGCGGGACGAAAACGTCACAGATGAGCTGACAGCTTATCACTGCGTAATACACCAAGAGTCATTATGTGGCAAAGCCTTGAAAATGGAACATGTAATGAGCATCATAACGCGTGCAGTTAACTTCATTAGAGCCAAAGGTTTAAATCACCGGCAGTTCAAGGCATTTCTGGACGAGTTAGATACAGAGTATGGTGACTTGCCCTATCACACATCTGTGCGATGGCTAAGCCGGGGAAAGGTGTTGCAAAGATGTTTCGAGCTGCATGAGGAGATCTGTCTGTTCATGGAAAGCAAAGGGAAAGACACAACAGAGCTCCGAGATGAGACATTTCTGTGTGAAATGGCGTTTCTGTGCGACATCACAAGCCATCTGAATGTGTTGAACCTGCAGCTGCAGGGACGGGGGCATGTCATCTCTGATATGTACAGTACAGTGAAGGCGTTTAAAACCAAGCTGAGTCTTTGGGAGACGCAGATGCGGAAAGAAAACTTGAGCCACTTTCCCAGCTGCCAGACCATGAAAGAGAAGCTCTCTACCGCTGTGTTCCCGAGTGCACAGTTCGCTGATAAACTCAACATACTTGCCGCTGACTTCCGACGCCGATTTGCTGACTTTGAAGCTCAAAAAAGTAGGTTTGAACTGCTCGCCAATACTTTTGGAGTTGACGCGGAAAGCGCACCACCAAACCTCCAAATGGAGTTGATTGAGCTCCAGTGCAATGACACACTGAGGGAAAAATATGAGAGAGTGGGTGCTGCTGAGTTTGCACGTTTCATCCCCGACACATTCCCTCAGCTGCGCATCCAAGCTGCTCAGACGCTCTCTATGTTTGGCAGTACATACCTGTGTGAACAAATTTTCTCTTTGATGAAGCTAAACAAAACATCACACAGGAGCCGTCTTACTGATAAGCACCTTGGCTCAATCCTGAGGATTTGTTCAGCTCAGAGCCTGAACCCGAACATTGATGAACTTGTACAAAAGATGAGACACCACCAAGTATCAGGCTCTGTCTCAGACAAGTGAGCATCACCGAGCATTAACATATTTTTAGTTTTTAATTCAGTTAAATTTTTACAGTTGTTTCTACAAGACGTGATTTTTCTTTGAAGAAAGTATTGTTTTGTCTCTGTGCCATAGATTTTTGTATTTTATTTATTTATATTTGTTTTTCAGTTAATGGACTCAGGGGAAATTGCAGATAAGAGCCATGAGAAAGAATACAACTGATTTTATTTATTTATTTTTTATTTTCTCATTTTACTATTTGAAAGCAGTAGCCTAATTGGTAGGATCATAGAGCAGCACAATATTGCATTTTCATTTATGCATTTATCTTGATATTAAGGAACATATTTTATTTTTGAAGGACATTTACTTGTTTGCTGTTTGCCTGTTGAAAATGTTTCCCTTGAAATAACTGACAGAGCCATAAGAAAATATTGCTTTATTCATTTGATGTACAGGACATTTGATTTTTCTTTGAAGGAAGTTTGTTTTTGTCTATGAGCCTGTTGAAAAATGTTTTCACTCGAAATTAGTGACAGAGCCATACAAAAATGTTAGATTATTCATTTAATCATTAAATAAAATACAGTACACTGTGTTAGGTCTTGGTTCAATAGGTTATGTGCAATCATTTTAATATGTTTTAATAAACATTGAACCAGTCCAGCCCTCAGCTTGTAGCAAATTTGTTTTTTTGGCCCTCTGATGTATTTGACTTTGACATCCCTGGTCTAGATCATATGAAATACTTTACAGATCAGTAGAGTTGTGAGCTTTGTTTGTAGGCTTGTCAGTTTCATGTATTCAAGTTCAACAACATTGAGTCTTGTACCTTCATGCAAGTTTAACCTGCTCATTTTGGTGTGTGTTTGTTCCACGCTATTCGTATGCATATTCGAAAGCAAGTCATCGATGGGTGGCCTGACCTATTTATGAGAAGACATCACAGGCTTTCCGTCAAGGCCTTGTGGAGACTGTGCTAAAGATGAGGGATGAAGACAGCATTCAGCCTCGCCCCCGTCCTCCGCCACGTGATAGAAGACTTTTAGACAACATAGCCCCAGTACCAAGGCCCAACAAGTCTGAGTTGGTGGCAAAGAGCATGTCACGGTTCAAGTAGTTGTGAGGCCTGTTAATCTACCTTGAACAAGCTTATTTGTTATACTTTGTATGTATATACTTTTAAGATATTTTGTTCATTGTATATAGTTTTGCAAATAAAGAAGTTCACTAAAGACAACAGAGACAATGATTATTTGAGAACATTTTTTACTGTACACATGTTTAAGGAAACAATTTCAACATATATTTACAAAAAATCTGTATAAAGGCTGACATTACAGACTCAAGATAATCTATCACAGCATCCTTGACATTTCCTCTGCCTCCTGGAAACCTCTGTAATCTCCACTAGGGGAGGGGTGCTTCCTTCGAATTGCTGTTACCACACAGCTTGGCAGCACTCTTCTTTGACCCCTTCCCAGGCGCTCACCTCTCAGACCCCACTCCAGAACAAAATGGTAGGCCACTAATCTGCACTGGCTGTGGAGGGAAGCAAAGGTCAACAATACTCAGTCATAATATATGTAACTGTGGCAAAATGTAACCTGCAATAGAAATAAATAACAAACGCAAATCATTAAAAATATATACATAGCAGCATAACAATAATTGTCTAGGCTACTTACTCGTCAGATAGCTGTTCCTTTTGGTCCTGCTGGGGTGGGTCGCCGCTTTCAGTTGATTTTGGGGACATGGAAAAGGGTTTGTAGCACTGTCCGATTTATAAGGGAGGGGAGATCTTCAATTTTGGTGACACACAGTGCTTGGGATTGTTGATCACGACAAAGGTCCCATTCGCGGCAGCACAAACACTCAGTTTCGGTGGCCATTACTTACTACCTCTCTCTATCCTCGCCCTTTCGTCAAGCTCTTGGATCTCTTCGTCCGTAAGCTCGGGCTTGAAAAGGTACGGACGTCCGTCGAACTCGAACACCTTGCCCATTAAATTGTATTCTTCATACCCAGCCATGTCTCCGCTCGGTCTTCTTCGCTGTTGTGCTGTGTTTGTGTCTCTCAGGGCACCGGCAGCATACTGGCTTCCGGCAACAACTATCCACGCGAGATGTCACGTGACTTTTCCGGCTGCTGATTGTTGTATTGCTTGTAATATGAGGCTCCCTTTTCAACGTGGACGTCAATGTTGCTTTTGCTTGTGTTCATGAGTAGAGACCCTGGTGATGCTACGAGCAAAGTTTCATGTTGTGTCGAGCCTCCTTACTGTTCTAAAAATAGCGATTTTGACACTAGCTTGTCATGCCCCGAGAACTCCCGTTTAAAATTAAGGTGCCCAAAACCCAAACTACGGTAAATCTTAAAGCTGCTTCTTTCGTCGTAATAATGCCTTCACCCGAAAGTTTGACTCATATTCAATCCCAAATAAAGCCTCGGTTGCATTTTGGCGAGAGTTTCACTTTAACAGAGGACAAGATTAAGCATATTTCGCCCAACTTTGATATGGAATAAAAAGCTTGTTTTCCATAAGTAGTCCAAGATTCATATACCATTGAACTTAGAACTTCCTAGACTACTTGCATGCATAATATGAAGTACTTGTCCTCTGCATGCAAGTAGTCTAGGAAGTACTAATTTTAGTGGTATATTAATCATGAACTACCTGCATGCATAATATTAAATATATTTACTGTGTAGTTTTCGAGTAATCCTGTGTCAAAATCCTTAACAGAGAAAAGAATAAGGATATTATTATTATTAAATTATTATTTGCCCCGGGAATTCACGTACGCCGTCATTATCGGTGTGTACGTTCCTCCTTCAGCTGATGCAGCGCTGGCCTGTGACGTCATCCACCCCGCTGTTGCCCAGATACAGACGCTGCATTCTAACGCATTTATTGTCATCACTGGGGATTTTAATCACATCTCACTGGACAAAACCCTCCCAACATTTCACCAGTATGTTGACTGCCCCACCAGAGACTGTAACACACTGGATCTGTTGTATGCAAATATATGTGTGTATATATATATATATATATATATATATGTGATTGGCTGCAAACAGGAGACTCTGGAGGCTGTGGTGGAGAGGAGGACACTGAAAAAACTGTTATCCATCATGGATAATCCTCTCCACCCTCTCCAACTCACACTGGTCAGACAGCGGAGCACCTTCTCCGGAAGGCTGCTTCAGCTTCGCTGTCGTAGCAACAGATACAGGAAATCTTTCCTGCCACAAGCCATCACTTTATACAACAACTCTCTCACCTCTGCCTGATAGAGAACTCTGCTCTCTCTACTGTTTTTGTTGTATATATTATTATAGTTTATTGTTTATAGCACACTGTGCACTGTATATATACACTATGTATATATTGGATTCTATTTATGTTATGTACGAAGTGTTTTATTTGTGGACCCACAACTGCTGTAACAAAATAATTTCCCAGTCTGGGATCATTAAAGTATTTCTATCTATCTATCTATCTATCTATCTATCTATCTATCTATATTTTGCCCAAATGTGACGTGGAATAAAAAGCTTATTAGGCTAGTATTAGGCTCAAACTGAAAGGAAAATGTGTAGTAATTATTTCTTTATATAACCCTAACCCTAACCCTACATATTGAAGGAAAAGAAAATAATTCCTTTGAGGACAATGATGTAAACATCTTAGCCAGAGAAGACAGATGGTTTGAAAGAGGAGAAAAAGAATCCATCTATGTCAAATTGGAATGACTGTCTTTGAGCACAGGAGGCGGACTAAGACATTTCTCATCAGCCACCTGCAATATATTACTGGGTATCCTCCCCAGACAGCTTAACAACAACCCACAAGTGGTCCTAATGACTCTGTATGGACACTCCCACACAGAGTTTAAAAACCTGCAACTCCCCTCCAGTTAGTTAGAACTGAAGAAGCCTCTTGGATGAGAGGTGAAACGTCTTTTGAGATACACTTCCTGTATCTGCTTGGGTGCAGACGCTTTTCTGCTTGCTCTCGCTTCTGCTTGCTTTCTTTTCCACTGTTATTCTTTTTCTTCACTGAGAGATTACAGGCAACGACTCCTGGATATTTACAAATCACTGGGACAACAACTGCTGCTGCCTTATTTCGCTTATTTTCGCTTTCGCTCTGTGAACTTTATTGACAATTTAAACATTTTCTGGGAACGCAGACACCTCTTTAAGGCAGATGTATTCTGCCTTAACAAGTCAGGAGTAAGGTTGTTAACCTCCAACATATTCTACTCAGTGCACCACACACCAGTTCCTCCCTTCAAGGACAGCAGGCAAGACAAACCAAAACAACTGATAAGACAGCCCTTGGAAGGGGAAGTACTTGTGCCCGAGATAAGCTTCGAACAGACAAGCCCACTGTGCCAGGAGGAGGAGTCCTTGCTGCCATCTTCGCCCCCCAAGGAGGAGTCCACCCCAGTCGCAACAAGAGGGAACATCCACTCTCCACCAACCCCAACCAACTCTCTGCCCTCTCCAGCCGGCCTCGGCCTCTCCCCCCCTCCTGGATTTCGCGGATGAGATGAAAAAGCTGGTCAATGTTGGACTCAGACTCCAAATTTCTCTTTCATAAGTGAAACTAGAATGCATAAAAAAGGAGGAGGTGTTAGTATTCTGTTTAATAAGTTACTCAAATGCAAGCTAATGTTTTATGGAAGTTTTACTTCTTTTAAATATGTTGCTCTTCAGGCAAACTCATCTTCTCGAGCTATATTTCTAAACATCTACAGGCCACCTAAATACTGTACGTATTTCTTTGATGACCTTGTTGAGTTACTGTCTCTTATCTGCACTGACTTTGATTGTGTGTTAATTGTTGGTGACTTTAACATCCATGTCGACAAGCCTGAAGACAGATGGACTAAAGAACTGTGCTGTGTCCTTGATAACTTTGGACTCACTCAGCATGTGACACAGCCCACACACAACAGGGGCCACATCCTGGACTTAGTTATCTCAAAGGGTCTGAACATTTCTAAGGTTCTGGTATCTGATGTCGCTCTCTCTGACTATTGCTGTGTTTTCTTTGAGAGTGATATATCTGTGTGCACACATGTTTAAACTGAGGTTGTCTCAAAGCGATACATCACTGAAAACACTGGTGACATATTCATTGAGGCTTTCTCCTCCACACCACCCCTCTCTAGATTCTCTGTCAATGACCTTGTACATCATTTCAATTCCAAAATTACAAATGTCATGAATGCCATTGCACTCACTAAAGTGAAGGTGGTCTCTGGTAAGAAAAAATCTCCTTGTAGAAATGCCACGCTAGTCAAGATGGAAAAAAGGGAATGTCGAAAAGCTGAGCGCAGGTGGCGAAAAACAAATCTCCAGGTTCACTTTGACATTTATAAAGAGAGACTTCACATTTTTAATTTAGAATTAAAAAAGTCAAGGCAGTCCTTCTTCTCAGACATCATCACCAAGAACAAAAATAATGCTCGTGCCTTCTTTGCTACTGTCGACAGACTAACAAACCCTCCTGTGCCAGTAGCCTCTGAACATCTGTCTACCAGGGCCTGTAACGGATTTGCATTATTCTTCACTGCCAAAATTCAGAACATTAGACAAGCAGTCAGTGCCACTCTACCAGGTACTGGAGGTGTGTTGTCGTTTTGTCCACCTAAACCCAACTCTAATACCCTGACACAATTTGAGCCAATCAATGACAAGAACCTGCAAGACATTATACAGCATTTGAAATCTTCCTCCTGCAGCCTGGATATTTTACCAGCAGGGTTCTTCAAAAAAGTTTCAGACTGCATGATTCCAGATCTGCTACAGATTGTTAACACGTCTCTTCTCTCAGGTGTCTTCCCCCAAGCCATTAAGACTGCAGTCATTAAACCACTCCTGAAGAAGAGAACTCTAGACACATCTGTAATGAATAACTATAGGCCCATTTCAAACCTCCCCATTTTAAGTAAAATAATTGAAAAAGCTGTCTTTCAACAGCTGAACAATTACTTAATAATAAATGGCTGTTTTGATGTTTTCCAATCAGGATTTCAACCACATCACAGCACTGAGACGGCTGTTGTTAACGTCCTGAACAACATTCATTCAAACACAGACAGCGGAAAAATCTCAGTCTTAGTATTACTGGATCTCAGTGCTGCGTTTGAAACAGTCGACCATAATATACTACTGGACCAACTGGAAAACTGGGTTGGACTCTCTGGTACAACACTAAAGTGGTTCAGATCTTATCTAAATGAGAGAGATTACTTTGTGTCTATTGGTGATTACACATCTGAACAAATGAAAATGACAAGTGGAGTCCCCCAGGGCTCCATTCTGGGGCCTCTACTATTCAACATTTACATGCTCCCTCTAGCTCAGATAATGGAAAACAATGAAATTTACTACCATAGTTATGCAGATGACACCCAAATTTATATAACCATATCACCAGGGGACTATAATCCCATACATACCCTGAGTAGATGCATTGAACAAATCAATGATTGGATGTTTCAGAGTTTTCTTCAGTTAAACAAAGATAAGACTGAAATAATTGTTTTTGGATCCAAGGAAGAACGACTAAAAGTCTCTGCTCAGCTACAGTCTGTAATGTTGAAAACTACAGACCAAGCCAGAAACCTCGTTGTAATTATGGACTCAGACATGAACTTCAGCAGCCATATTAAGACAGTTACAAAATCAGCCTACTATCACCTTAAGAATATATCCAGGATAAGAGGACTTATGTCTCAGCAGGATTTGGAGAAACTTGTTTCATGATTTATCTTCAGCAGACTCGACTACTGTAATGGTGTCCTTACAGGACTCCCTAAAAACTCCATCAGACAGTTGCAGCTGATTCAGAACGCTGCTGCCCAAGTCCTAACAAGAACCAAAAAAGTAGATCACATCACTCCAGTTCTTAGATCTTTACACTGGCTTCCTGTCTATCAAAGAATATATTTCAAAGTCCTGTTGTTGGTTTTTAAAGCATTGAATGGTTTTGGACCAAAATACATTTCTGATCTGCTGCCACATTATGAACCATCCAGACCTCTGAGATTGTCAGGCACTGGTCTGCTTTCAGTCCCCAGAGTCATAAGTAAACATGGAGAAGCAGCTTTCAGCTACTATGCGCCAAACATTTGGAACAAAGTCCCTGAAAATTGCAGGTCTGCTCCAACACTCACCTCTTTTAAATCAAGACTTAAAACATTTCTTTTTGCCACTGCTTTTAGCTGAAGCAATTCAAGTCTTTGAACTGCATTATGACTCTGACTCTACAGTCTTGTTTCTTTTAAAGCTTTTCTATTTTAGCCTACTTTCTTTTTGATGTTTCTTTTTTCTTAACGTTTTTACTGGTCGAAAATGCAATTCTTAATGTCTTTTAATGCAATTTTTAATGTCTTTTAAATGACATTTTTATGTCTTTTAATGTAATTTGTGTGTGCCTCGTTGCCTCGTGTCTGCATTGTGCTATATAAATAAACTTGCCTTGCCTTGCCTTGCCTTCAAGAAACTGAAACAAGTCTAGCTGCCTAGGATACAGCACTTAGAATTCTTCAGGAAAACATTTAGGAAAAACGTTTGCCTTTATTTAAAATTGTTTAGGCCGATTTAGGTGCACTTGCTTTGGGGATATGAAAATCTGCAACATTTCAGGCTAACTGGACTAAAATACTAGTACTACTACTGAAATTACATTCCTCTGCCACCACCTCCAGATTATTCTAAAAAATCAAGCAATCTTTGTGCAGATTTGAGCCGCCTGAGACTGACATATATACGTTTCAATAGTCATAAACTATCATTTGCATTATTTATAAATTAAAAACTCTTAAATTGTAAATCATAGCTCCTACATTTTTTTCTCCCTGAGGCTGGCAGCTATGCAGTTCCAACAGTTTGTCCACTGCGGCTGTAGCTCTTACAGAAGCTGAATAATCCAGCCTGGAAGTTTCTTTTGAACATCTTTGTACAGTAAACTCAGAATGATATAGCTGAAATTGAGGGTTGTCTTTGAATATTTTTTTGGGGGCCATATTGCTTTTCTTTTGACAAATCAGAGGTCCCCGACTGCCAAGAATTGAGCAAAAATCCTTTTCTGTGGATGATTTGAAAACATTTAACTGAAAGAGTGGGGCAATACTTTGTATGTCTTCATTATATTTACCTTTTAATGTGGTACATCTGAGTTGTGCAGCTGAGATTTATGATGTGTTTATTAGTGTCCTTGAGCAAGATACTGAACCCGAAATTGCTCCTGATGAGCAGTTGGCTGCTTGCATGGCAGCTTCCTCCATCAGTGTATGAATGTTTGTGTGAATGGTTGAATGTGGCATGTATTGTAAAGCGCTTTGAGCTGTCAGTTGACTAGAAAAGCACTATAAAAATGCAAGACCATTCACAATCTAAATCTTGTCTGTCTTTATGCTTTAAGAAAAAAAATCTATGTAAACACACACTTTTATCTCTTTGAATAATCCGGAGGAAATGAATCAAATTTGACTAAACAAGGTTAACTTAATCAATATCAATCAAGGTTAACTTAAATCAACATCAATTAATTCTTTTTTTTTTCAAACATATATTTATTTGAATTTTGTTTTTTTTATAACAGCATAGACAAACACAACAACAAATAGAAAAAAAAATGCACAAACAGCGCACCCAAACAGAACAATCATACAAATCAAATCCACCCCCCACCCCACATCCCCACCACAAAAGGATCATACCAGTTATGTTAGGTTAGCATGAAACCGGGATGGAAATAGTATGACAAATTCTGCATCCATGTACTAATAATATATAATAATAATGAATAAACATGAAATATACAAAAATATAATAATAAAGATAAAAAGGGAGCACTGCCACAATAACAATCAAATCAGTTCACCGCTCCCTCCATCACTCCATGTACTTCCATTTTCCAGGAAATTATAGAAAACTTTCCAAATACTCCAAAACCTATTGATCTTGTTTTTTGTGAAATATCTTATCTTTTCCAGTGCCAGATAGAAGGTCACTCCATTTAACCATTCAGAAACACCACAAACAGTTGTTTTTTTTCCATGACCTAGCAATGCACCTTTTAGCCTCCAAAAGGCACATATCAATTAAAGATTTTTTGTCATTAGTTATCACAAAATTGGCAGGGTAAATAGTTAAATAGATAGATAGAAATACTTTAATGATCCCAGACTGGGAAATTATTTAAATTATTAAGATGCATAACTTAGGATCAGTGGGCATCACTCTGCCAATAATACCACCAACAATGTTCAGTACCTCTCTCCAGAAACGTGCAACCTGTGGGCAGCTCCACATACAATGAAACAGTGATCCCTTCTGGTGGTTGCATTTAATGCATGTGTCGGGAATATTGGGGTTGAAATGATGCAGCTTGACAGGAGTAATGTACTGTCTACTCAGCCATTTAAATTGTAACAGTATAGAATTTGTTTTTGCAGATTATGTTTTCATCAGAGAGCAGGCTTCTGACCATTCTTCCTCTGATACATTTTCATCTAAATCCATATTCCAGGCCCGTAAAATGTTACTTGAAGACTCATAAGATCTGCCAACAAGCAGATTATAAAGCACAGATACCTGTCCCCTAGCTCTTAATTATCTTAAAGTGATGTCTTCTAAAATAGACAAGGGAGGGAGTGCTAGGCTGTTACACTGCCTAGATAGAGCATAATTTCTGATTTGAAGATATTTAAAAAAATGTTTTGTAGGAATGCCATATTTAGGGTTCTAACCCCGAAGGGGTAGAACCCTTCTAAGATTGTGCCGGTTTATTAGGGTTCTAGCCCCGAAGGGGTAGAACCCTTCTAAGATTGTGCTGGTTTATTATTATTATTTGTTGTCTGCCGCTTGAGCTCAAATTCCCATGAGTTGGAATGGGCCAGAAACTTGAAATTTGGCCCAATGATTGGAATTGATGTGCATCAACTTTTATTAAAATATGAGCCCCGTCAGCCAGATGGTGGCACTGTAATTAAGGATTTAAAATGCCTTTTTGGGAAGGCCACGCCCCTCACACAGTAAGTCTGATTGACTTGAAATTTGACACTCTAGTCCAGCTCCATGTGCTCTACAAAAAGCCAATCAGACCATGAAGCTCCGTCTACTTAGATGTTTTGCTAATTAGCATAATGTGAAAAACAGTAAAATGAATAGAACTTTTGAAAGATTGAGTCTATCAACACCAAATTTGGCATATGGCTTCGGGCGATGAAAAGGCACATTTCTACTATAAATTAGCCAGATTGGTCAAAAAACATGGCCGCCACCGACCAATGTATCTTCGCAATGGGCGTGACTTAGAAATGATTGGCAATAACTCCCACACCCTTTGCCCTATCATCACAAAACTTGGTGGGTAGGTTCACAACTGTACTGGGAAGCCTATAGGGGACGCTATAAATGCTACACATGCATATCTCAAAGACCATCTGATGGAATTTCACCAAATTTGGTATGCATGCTCTTGGGGCGAGTATTAACTAATATATTGAGTGCCATGTTGATAGGTGAAAGTGGGCGTGGCCTATTCATCATCAGCCATCATTTTTTGCGTTTTATTAATTTATGGCGAGCTGGAAGGACCCAGAGACACGAAACTTGGTACGTTGAATATAAATGACGTCCAAATGCTGCTCCAAAAATTTGATCCCAATCCGTCAGATGGGGGCGCTACAACATAGGGTGTGAACTTCGAAAGGCTCTCCCTGCCAAATCATAAGTGCTATTGACTTGAAATTTTTCATAGATGTCCTTCTGATAGTACTCTACAAAAAAGCCTCTGCACCACAAAAGCCACTTTTTTGCTAATTTGCATAATGTGAAAAATAGTAAAATGAATAGAACTTTTGAAAGATTGACTCTATCAACACCAAATTTGGTATACCGCTTCGGGGAATGGGCCACGCCCCTCACACCGTAAGTCTGATTGACTTGAAATTTGACACCCAGGTCCAGCTCCATGTGCTCTATAAAAAAGCCTCTTGGACCATGAAGCTCCGCCCACTTTGATTTTTGCTAATTAGCATAATGTGAAAAACAGTCAAATGAATAGAACTTTTGAAAGACTGACTCTATCGACATCAAATTTGGTATACGGCTTCGGGGGATGAAAAGACACATTTCTACTATAAATGAGCCAGATTGATAAAAAAAAACACGGCCGCCAGGGACCCATGTATTTTTGTAATGGGCGGGGCTTAGAAATGATTGGACATAACTCTCACACCCTTTGTCCTATCATCACAAAACTTGATGGGTAGGTTCACAGCTGTACTGGGAATCTGCCTGCCAAAGCATGTTGAGCTCAACCTATAGGGGGTGCTATAAATGCTACACATGCGTATCTCAAAGACCATTGGGTGGAATTTCACTAAATTTAGTATGCATGCTCTGGGGGCGAGTATTAACTAATATCTTGAGTGCCATGTTGATAGGTGAAAGTGGGCGTGGCCTATTCATCATTAACCATCATTGGTTGCGTTTTATTCATTTATGGTGAGCTGGAAGGACCCAGAGACACAAAACTTGGTACATTGGGTATAAATGACGTCCAAATGCTGCTCCAAAAATTTGATCCCAATCTGTCAGAAGGGGGCGCTATAACATAGGGTGTAAACTTCGAAAGGCTCTCCCCGCCAAGCTATAAGTGCTATTGACTTGAAATTTTTCATACACGTCCTCCTGATAGTCCTCTACAAAAAAGCCTCATGCACCATGAAAGCCGCTATTACAGATTTTTTGCTAATTTGAAAAACGTTAAAACCAGTAAAATGAATAGAACTTTTGAAAGATTGACTCTATTGAGCCAGATTGGTCAAAAAACAAGAGCAACCTTAAGACCTTCCTTTTTAGGCTGGCTTTCAGCTGAATTTGCTTTATTTATAGATTCTTATTCAGCTTAAACCTGGTTTTATTCTATTTATTGATTCACTCACCACTTATCTACTGACTTAATTATTCAGTTTTATCTTCTTTTACTGTATTCGCGTTTTACTTATGTATGTTATTGATTTGACTTTTAACCTCCTTTAGTATTTTATCAGTTTTAGTTTTAGTGTTTTATTATTTCATCTTATTTTATCTTAGTTTTAGTGTTTTATTATTTTATCTTATTTTACCCTAGCTTTAGTGTTTCTTTTTATTTCGTCTTATTTTACTGCCTCTAGTGTCTCCTCAGTGAAATACATCAATGATAGCGTTTCCTCAGTTCTGCAATACCTGTTGTTAATGCCCTGTTTTATTTATTACCATTAGTTCATGTATTATTACTCACTCCTTTACTTCACTTATTGTGTTTAAGTAGCTATATATGTGATGTGTGTGTGTGTGTGTGTGTGTGTGGGGGGGGGGGGGGGGGGGGTAGTATATGTGTGCGTATGTATGGGGGAGTGTTGAAATTGTTGCCGTTTTAATTCTGTAAAGCACTTTGTGCTACATTACGATGTATGAAAAGTGCTCTATAAATAAAGTCTGATTGATTGATTGATTGAAAAAACATGGCCGCCAGGGACCCATGTATTTTTGCAGTGGGCGGGGCTTAGAAATGATTGGCCATAACTCCCACACCCTTTGTCCTATCATCAGATCATCAATCACCAATTAATTCTAACCAATTTCAAATCAATTTATTCAATCTCATTACTGAAGTCGGGAATTCTACAAACAGTTATCATTGGTTCTCCACATTAAAACAAACCTCCACAAATAACGACTTACAGTTAAATATATTTATTTGGTTAAATAGATCAGGGTAAATAAATGTAATGGACAATTAAACAAATGACAAAATTAACAGGCAACAGAAAGATGCTGAGTCTGTAATGACTGATGTAATGAGTTTATGAATTAAATACAGGCAGAGGGTGAAATTGCAGGTAAGGTGAAAGCAGTTAAATATTTAATGCTTACAGAGTCCTAATCACATTTCTTCTAAGCTCTAAGACACAAATTCAGAGCCAAAGGACACCAGCTCATCTTTTACTCCTCTAACTGATAAACTAATTTAACTTATTCGCTGAAATAACTGAATGATGCTACGTCGGCCAATTGAGTTCTCCTAAGTTAACTTTTAAGAATTTCAAATTAAAGTTCCCTTTTCCTAAGTTAAGTCGCGATACTTAACTTGGTAAGACAAATTTAAACAGAATTTAGTTCTGTTGTTGAAGGACTCAAAAGAAATTGATCGATATGGTGAAAAATATAAAGATAGAAGAATTAATGCGGGAGCAACTTCTCTTGAGAGTGATGTCTTGAAGAGAGTGACCTCTTTGTTTTATTAACTCACACTTTAGCTACTAAACTAAAACTTAACTAACATTTTAATGCTTTAAATCTTATTTTACCTTGTCCAGGGTTAGGGTTAGGGTTAGAAATACCAGTTGTCCTTGTAGTTTAGAAACGTCATTATTAGTGTTCTTGGTGGCTGGTGGTGTCCCTCATCTGTCCGACTTGGTGTGCCCTTTCAATAACAACTGAGGACTGCAGGGTCCTAGCAACCAATACATCTGGAATCCATCTCTAAAAAAAGAGCATTAGTCTCGTCACTCTGCCCTCCAGCAGGCCCACCTGTCTCCTTTTTCTTCCTGATGCTAATCAAACCAGATAGTCATATCGACATCATACCAGCATTTCTCTATAGTTTTAATGTTTGTATCTGTAGAATATGTCACAGTGCACCCTCTTTTTCTTTCTCTCCCTCCCTCCCTCCCTCTCTTTCCTCCTCTATTTCTCTTGTTCTTGCAAATAAGAACAAGAGACAAGTACAAAGGACAATCACATCTTCATATTTATTGATAAATATGATGATGATGATGATAATATATAATGGTCATAAAGTACCGACTCCTCTGTCTGCCTCTGTATGCTGGCTTCCGCGCTTGTCCGTGCATCCCTGTTTTGTTTTAGAAATCCATTAACAAAACGTAGATCAGTTGTTTTATGTTTTCCTTGATGTGAGTAAGGGTGTGCATTGTGTGTCTGCATCCTCCCTACCTCTCGTGTATTGATGGAGTGCAAGCTGTTGACAGGCCAGTCCACCTCTGGTAACGGGAATCCAGAGCCGTTACAGATTGCTGTTACTTGATCACCCTCAATAACTGTGAGGTTGCTGTGGCTGATGCTGATATCTGGCAGGTCTAAGACAAAGAGAGATACAATGTAATAAATAACATACACTCACACACACACACACACACACACACACACACACACACACACACACACACACACACACACACTGCTGTGTGTGGGCTGTGTCACTGAGTGAGTCCAAAGTTTTCAAGGACACAGCCCAGTTAGCCCATCTGTCTTCAGGCTTGTCGACATGGATGTTAAAGTCACCAACAATTAACACACAATCAAAGTCAGTGCAGATAAGAGACAGTAACTCAACAAGGTCATCAAAGAAATACGTACAGTATTTAGGTGGCCTGTAGATGTTTAGAAATATAGCTCGAGAAGATGAGTTTGCCTGAAGAGCAAATATATTTAAAAGAAGTAAAACTTCCATAAAACATCTGCCTGCATTTGAGTAACTTATTAAACAGAATACTAACACCTCCTCCTTTTTTATGCATTCTAGTTTCACTTATGAAAGAGAAATTTGGAAGGCTTGATTCAATGTGAACAGCTGCACTGTTATCCTGGTCTAACCAAGTTTCAGTTAAAAACATAAAAGTAAGATTGTGTTTGATGATCATGTATTAAAAAAGATTTTCCTGCCAGAGATCTGATGTTTAATAGAGCTACAGCTACAGTATCAAAACCAACTGTGCAATTTTTTGCGACAGTTAATGGCTGACGAGGAATGGGAGCTAAATTGAATGGATTGGTGCATTTAGTCCCGCATTTCCTGTTTCTCGACAAATTCACAATTTTTCTATTACCTGTAAGCACAGGAATTGAGGAGGCTGCCTGAACTCCAAGGGGCCCTGGCTTTTCTCGGGGGAAAACAGTAGTGATATCAACTTCGTAGCCTGGACCCGGCACATATCAATAAGCGTTAATTGTACTGTCAGCAAGGACAGGATGTGCTTCGCTGTTTTCAGACCGAGGATGATTCAGAGGAGGTGGAGGGGCACAATGACGTTTTGATGATAGATGTTTCAAGTGTGGCAGATTTGGACGGGGTGTGAGTCTGAGTCCAACATTGACCAGCTTTTTCATCTCATCCGTGAAATCCAGGAGGGGGGAAGAGGGGGAGAGGCTGAGGCAGGCTGGAGAGGGCAGAGAGTTGGTTGGGGTTGGTGGAGAGTGGATGTTCCCTCTTGTTGCGACTGGGGGCGACTCCTCCTTGGGGGGCGAAGATGGCAGCAAGGACTCCTCCTCCTGGCACAGTGGGCTTGTCTGTTCGAAGGTTATCTCAGGCACAAGTACTTCCCCTTCCAAGGGCTGTCTTATCAGTTGTTTTGGTTTGTCTTGCCTGCTGTCCTTGAAGGGAGGAACTGGTGTGTGGTGCACTGAGTAGAATATGTTGGAGGTTAACAACCTTACTCCTGACTTGTTAAGGCAGAATCCATCTGCCTTAAAGAGGTGTCTGCGTTCCCAGAAAATGTTAAAATTGTCAATAAAGTTCACAGATTGAGCGGCACATGTAGCTTTGAGCCATCTGTTCAACATCAACAACCTGCTGAATCTCTCATCACCTCTGCGGACAGTTGGTAGAGGGCCACTGACAAACACCACAGTATCGAGAGATCTGACTTTGTTTAACAGATCTATGAAGTCTGTTTCAATACCTCAGATTGTTGTTTCACAACATCACAGGCCCCTGTGTGTAAGATGAGAGATTTCGCTGTTGGATGTTCAGCAACAATGTCCAGAATTTTTTCTGAGATGTCAGAGACCATATCGTTGGTAAAACAGAGTAATTTGGTGTTCTTCTTGCTGCAAAATCTGTTTACCTCCTTCACAGCAACATCACCCACAATCAGTGTTTCTGGTCCAGTCATTGGCTCTTTCTGTGGTCTTTTACTTTTGGATTCTGTCTCATATCTCTCCTTGTTCATTGACGGAGAGCTTGCACGGTCTTCATAAAGTGGAGCAAATCTGTTCTCCAGTTGTATTTTTGTTATTTGGGTAGGTTTGCTCTTACTTTTTGTTTTCACTGTTGTCCACGGTTGTTTCCTCTTTGGTACGGGCATTGAGGAGGCACTCTTTTTAGAGGACAGTGCAGGCCAACCAGTTGCATCACAGATCTCAGGACGCTGGGCTCTGCCTGTTACTCGCTCTCCCAGAAATGATTTATCTTTAGGCTTTGCTCCAAGAGTATTCCAGCAGGGAAGAATGTTCCTGGGCTTTTTATCCAGTCCCCAGAACTCCTGTTTTGTCAAGTCATTGTTGAGGCTAATTAGCCGTGTGTTAGCAGGCTCTTGTCTACTGTTTTGGTTCCATGGGAGAGTCGTTTCGTTCCCAGATAATCCATTCACTTCCACATTTACTTCTATCTGGTGGATCTTGGTTTCCAGCTCAGCAATTTTCTGAAGGATGTTCTGAAGGTTCAGGTTAACGAGAGGCATTTTGGTGCTAGATAGCTTTAGCTGCTAATAGGCTTGTGCTACTTCGTAGGCCTCGTTCTGAAAGTACTAAGTTCGGGGACAAAAAACAAAAACAAAAGAAAAGTGAAATAAGGCAGCAGCAGTCAATTAATTGTTGTCCCAGTGGTTTGTAAAATCCAGGAGTCGCTGCCTGTAATCGCTCAGTGAAGAAAAAGAATAACAGTGGAAAAGAAAGCAAGCAGAAGCGAGAGCAAGCAGAAAAGCGTCTGCACCAGTTGTTGTCAAAAGTTTACATACAATTGTAAAGAACATGTATGACATGGCAGCTTTTGACAATGACTGTAAATGTTCAACGTGGTTGAGGTCAGGTGTGGAGGACAGGCCATTACTCCTTGGTCTTCTTAGGTCTTCAAGTACTTTGAGGTGTGTTTGGGCTCATTATCCTGCTGCAGTATGAACTGCGATGATTGAAAAGGCTCTGAATTTTTTATGCAATTTGGAAACTGCACAAAGGATTTCAATGTTATTTCCTTTATCCGCTATGTGGTACTAGAGCTTTTTGTATATCTTAATATGTTGTGTTTTTGTATATCAAGTGTAGACAACACCATCATTTCATGTAAATCAAATAACGATTGTCACAAAAGGCTAACAGATTGCATGTTCAACCTCTGCTACATTGGTTTCCTCCAGGTGCACTTGTTTCCCCTACAGTCAAACTATCTACTGTAAATTCTACTGCCAGTGCTCTTGACTCTTTCGATAAAACTGGAGTTGGTCCCTGATAGTCGCACAGTGGCTGCCCTTCTGCTGGTTAAATGCACGAAAATAGTTTCACTCAGTCACACTGAATAAGATTGCCCATGAGAAATAAAGATTTGTCTTTCTCTCAAAAACAATGTAATATTGGCAAGTAGTTCTTGTCAGGTTGTGCCTCTAATCAAACTTATGAAGTTTAGGGCAGATCTGATCATATTCACTCAAGTTACACCAACTGAGTGCCATCCTGGAGGTTGAGAACCCTAGAAGGAGATTTAAGACACCAACTGGACTTTTCTGGGAGGATTGTCACTAGAAAAGGTTGAGATTCAATGACTTGTGTTATGGCTCCAGGGGACATATTGTAAGTCTGGACATGTTAAATGTGCCTACAAAATGTAATACATCAGGAGATGCAATGGCTATTTTTGTCTGTGTGTGCAAAGTTTAGTTAATTATACTCTTTATATCTGTAGGAAAGTAGAAAATGGTCAACACAAAAGAACACTTAAATGTAGCATAGTGTTTTCCACCGTTGTTTGTTCACAAGGAAGAAAGCGGCTCCTGCATAAAAACAAACCAGTGTGTTTACACAGAAAGCCGGTGCTGCGGGTCCTAAAGAGACATGTCATGATGATGCCATCTGTGTGTTTGTTTGACTTGGTGTCCTCATGTTAATCTGAACATGCCCGCTGACTGTTTATCATCATATGGATGATGTTAGAATGTTATTGAGATCCTGACCCACAAAACTTCCTGGAAAGTGACAAAGTTACGTCTTCGCTCTAAATTACATAATGAAGTAATCACCATCAGTAAACTGGACGCTGTCTGACTCTTTGAGGGAGGCTGTTTTCTGGGGGAAAGTTCACTGAAGTCTTGGTCTAGGGGGCTGACCTTCGCTGTGAAGACAGTAACTACAACAACACAATAGTTTTCTGCCGATGACAGATTTGTCAGCCAAAAATGTGATGAACAGTCGGTAGGACAGACAGGAGGACAGACACGTCTCCATGTATGATGGCTGTATTTCTTTTCCTCATATAAGTTGCCAAAGACACTACCAGCCACTACCTTACTGTATTTATCAAGACGCCCCCGCTCCACACCACCAGCTTATCCATTCACACAGGTACGGTTTGCCAATGCTGCGCCTCTGATACTACCTCCAGAGGTGGAGCAAAATTTCACCCTTTGCCGCATCTGACACTTTCACACAGAGGAGGATGCAGAGAATTGGTGCAGGATCCCCGCATTCAAAGGGCAGTGTGAATGGGGCTAGTGTCTTCAGGACATCCCTCAGAGAGTCATAAAATGATTCTAAACACACCAGGGGCCTCATTTATAAAACTGTGTGCAGGATTAACGTCAAAATGTTGCATACGCACGAAACACAGAAAGTGCGTACGCACAAAAATATCCTGATTTATAAAACAGTGCGCATGCACGTCTTACACCAATTTCCCTTTATAAATCACACTCCACTCCAAATGTGGCGCACCTGTGTGCGGGTCATACCACGCCCATAGTCGCCTATTAATATTCAGAGAAACGCCCCTAATTAATATTGATTCATGACTGAAAGCATGCCGAAAGCAGAGAGAAAGGCGAAGAAGCGCAATTTCAGTCAGTGTGAGGTCGAAGTTCTTGTCGGGGAGGTGGAGAAGAGGAAGGCTGTATTATTTGGTGGACACAGTGTTGGGTAGGGTCACCAATGCCAAAAAGGCTCTAGAGTGGCGGCATGTGGCAGACAATGTATGCTGTTGACTCAGAAGGTCGGCGTGTGGGCGGAGTGAAAAAAAAGTGATCAGACGTAAAAGTGGAAGCAAAAAAGCGCCTTGCGTCACACAAGCAGAGCGTCTGTGCCACGGGCGGGGGAACGGACCAACCAGAGCTCACATGAGCACTCTCTCCTGAGTGGAGTGGTGACGGAGGTGGAGGGGGACACCGATGCCGGCCCAATTCATTCTCACTCGGTGCTCTTATAGCAACATGAGTGCAGTTAGTGGCATCGATTACATTTGGGAAACCGGACATTGCTGGAAATTGCACATTTTATTTGCCTGTTCACCCACCGTATAAGGAAACTTTATGTACTGCTGCGACAAACCAATTATACCCCATAACACGTCTGGCCTAACATGGCTAAAGTTTGGCTGGGATATCACTGACCTGTCAGCCAACTCCCTCTGGAATGTGCCGGTTGAAACCCGAGTGTTGTGAGCACTTGAAGCGGGACTGGCACGGCGTGGTTTCTGCGGGTGCTTCTCTCTAACGCTGGGCCCAATACCGCACATAGATCCAAGAGGACAGCTCGTGGGAGTCAGAAACAGCTCATCAGTCACTCATCACTGTTGGCCAGTGGATCTTGCTGGTCTCTGAAGTTCCGCTCCCTCCGTATCCTTCCGTTTGCCACATCCTCTAACAGTGCCAAAGCAGCCATTGTGAGCCATAACGCATTTTGAATACATGCCTTTATATGCCCATCTATTAGGTATTATCTGCTACACTTGTGAGAATTACCCTGACTGACTAACAGTCCTTCAGACAAACAATATAAGATAATTGTAGTCGTTATTTGTATGGCAACAAAACACAGTTACAAAGTGTTTTATGTGTTATGCATTGAAAACGGAGATGAAACAAAATGCGCTGTATGGTATAGGATATTAATATATTAAACTGCATTCATATCAGTGTAAACGTAATTTGCTCTACTGTTGTCTTACTTTTGTCCTAAATCATATGTTTCCTATGTGCACTCCAGGGAGTTTGTTTGTTTATTCATTGTAGAAATTGTTTTTTAGGACCCGAGCAGGTCTCGACCTGCGAGGTCCCTATTGTTTTTCAAAAGATTATAAGGGCCCGAGCAGGTCTCGACCTGCGAGGTCCCTATTGTAATCGTAATGATTAAAACTGCAAGCAGTGATGAACGGGCCCTCGCAGTCCACGTGTGTCGGCCTGCGGCGCCGTCGGACTGCGTGCTCACCTGTTACTTGCATGTCACGACTGGGAGAAATCAAGCAGTAAACGTCATGTCATTCGGACGATCTTTGTCTGACTTCCTGTGTCCAGTGGGTGGCGCTACGGATATGACACAGTTTTGATGCACAGATATATGCAGGGCGATTCATTCTACATTCCTGAGATATTTGGCGCAGACAGGACATTGTATGGTGAAGTTATGAGGATTTTATGCGTCATGGCGAAGGATTTAAATGGACTGCACCACCACGGCCAGCAGATGTGTCAGGCTGCAACGCCGTCGGATTGCGCGCTCACTTGTTACTTGCGTGTCATGCTGGGCAGAAAACAAGCAGTAAATGTCATGTCAATCGGATGATGTTTGTCTGACTTCCTTTGTCCAGTGGGTGGCGCTATGGATACGACTCAGTTTTGATGCACAGATATATTCAGGGCGACTCCCTCTACATTCCTGAGAGATTTGGCGCAGATTGGTCACTGTATGGTGAATTTACGAGGACTTGATGCTTCATGGCAAAGGATTTAAATTGACCGCCCCACCATGGCCAGTATGGAGTAAGATAGCTGTCAAAAAGACGTGTGCATGATTTTCACATTCATATTCATAATGTTAAACATTTGTGCACAAATAAAATTGTTGTACACAAAATTCTACTGTCAAACATGTGAGTCTGAGAAATTATTTGGGTTAGGATTGTTTTAATGTGAGTATGAATCTAAAAACTGTGAGTGCAAAGTGTTGTGAGGACGACTCTAATTTCTACGACTTCACTGTGAACACGAATTCAAGTTTTTGGGTACAAGTAGAAAATTGCTGAAATGACGTCACATAGGTCACAAGCAAGTCACAGGGGAAAATAATCTTACTTAATAATCTTACTTAACTTAAAAATTAAATTTTCTATTACAAGTCTGTGAAAAACTTTTTGTCAGGAGGGTCCACAGATGCTGTGTGCCAAGTTTCGTGCAAATCGGTGAAATCGCCTGGGAGGAGTTCGAAAAAGTAGGTTTTTCATTTGTCGTGATTTTGCGAATGGAAAGTTATCGCAAAAGTGGGCGTGACCTATACAACACAATCCAGCTGAATTGAGGGAACATGTAGATATGAGGTTTAACAATGTGCGACACATTATGTGGGAGTTATGGGCCAAAAACACTTTCATTTGTAAAATAGTGGAAAACAGCACCACCTGCTGGTCATTTTTGGTGTGTGAGTTACAAAGGCCATTCTAGACTACCCCTATGAATTTAATTTCCATAAGTGTTATGGTGTGGGCACAAGGCCAAATCTAAAATTAAACTGGCACCAGAGCGCCACCTAGTGGCGGATCGGTAAACCCTTTATCAGCTGTCCTCGCGAGGGCACTGACAATAAATATACAAAGTTTTGCTGTAATCCGATGAACCGTTGTGGAGATATAAAATACTTCAATTTAAAGAGCGCCACCTTGTGGTCATCGCCTAAAATTTTGCACAATAGGTCAATAGGTGGCGATCTGGTGGCAGTCTAATTAGTTTGCAAGGAATTACATGGGAAAATCTTCAAATCTTCTTCAAAACTCATCCACTTTCAACCTCTCCTTGTCCTTCATACTTTGAGCTACAGACTCCACTCCAACACTTGCATAACATCATCGCTCGAGTGAAGAGCAGCTGGAGGAACTGGAGAGAAAATTCTGTTCAGCTATATTTGGATTCCACATCTTTTACCTCACATGGACAATATATGCATAGAAATGTAGGAAATCTTGTTGGCTTTCAGCTGATGGTCTTATTTAAGATGTAGGACTTGCAATTTTGGCTGCTAAAGCCCCAGAGGGAAAAGCACAACAGCAACTCCCCCATGAGCTGCAATTTCTTCCTCTTCCGTTTTTATCATGCAGCAGGTGACAGCTCCCATCCCATCAGTTAAACAGTTCTTCTCTGACCTGACTGGATTCTCTGGATTTTTTTCAAGATCATCCAAGAGAACCAGTGTGTGTGACAGAGTGGTGGCACTCCCAAGAGCAAACAGAGTAAAGGCGGGTACACACTACAGGATTTTTCAAACCTTCACAGATTAGGAGACCACACACTTGATGATAACAAAAGACAGATTGCACAAGATCTCTCTCTGCTGATCTTATAGTGTGTGGTGTTCTCCGTAGTGCACGACACATGCTAACCGATTCTTCAGCAGAGTATCAAGTTCTTCACGCTCAATATTATAAATCTCGCGTGGTCAAACGTGACCTCAGTGTAAACAAACATGGCGGACGAACCAGAAGATAACAGTGGTGGTTGTTTTAGGCCTATTACTGGCTGAAAAAGTCATGGAGACGGCGAGAGTGTGGGCTGTATGCGTTACAGTGCGAGTTGGAGTATTACAGATAGCTTTGAGAGCAGCGCTGTGCGCTCTGGCCCCCGGTACTGCGGGTGACCCTGGCAACAGGTAAATAAAAGGCTGACGGAGAAACACAGCTGACTCAGCTTGCGTCTTGATTGGCTGTTTGTCCGGTCCACGTGACATCACATGCAGTGCGTGCTCGGCTCCGTTCGGAACACTCCACACATAACAGGATTTTTAGTTGCAAATACAAAACATGTTCATTACTTACGATCTCTCCTTCCGACGCCTTCCGAGCGGGTCTGACCAGACAAAATCACTCTTAACACACCCCACACCACAGGAAAATCAGACACAATGTCCTTTGCAAACATCAGATAATCATTCCTTTGCTGGCTTTGATAGTAAGCGGGAAATCGGGACAAAAATCACCCAGATTATCCTGTGGTGTGTACCCCCCTTAAGATGGAACTTCCATATGTGTGCAGTGAAGACTGTTTTAGCACAAAGGTGACATCATCCAGTGTTTTGAAACCATTAGGGGAGTTTGAGCCTACCACTGTGCGAGAAGCTGGAAGGTTTGTGAGGCTACTGGAGGACGACTCTTTCAGCTTCTTCCTGAAACTGTTTCATTGCATCATGCCTCGTGTGCACATTCTCTTCAGCCAGCTGAAGATGCGGACCATCGACTCAGTCTTTGTCCAGGGAATCATGCAGCAGTTTACACAATTTTTCTGACTTCAGCGTACATTATTTCACACCGGCAACAGCAGGCCACCGAATCATAAAGCAACGACTTCCTCAGCGGAAGGTGTTGCTTGACCATGCCCCAACGGCAGCATGCATCGACGGCGGCATGCCCCGACGCGCGTGGACTGCGAGGGCCCGTTCAACGCTGCTTGCAGCTTTAATTAGGGCCCGAGCAGGGAACCTGCAAGGACCCTATTGTAATCGCAATGATTATTAGGGCCCGAGCAGGGAACCTGCAAGGACCCTATTGTAATCGCAATGATTATTATTATTATTTTTCTCCTCACAAATGATCGCATTTTTCACTGCCTGAACATACCCCAAAACTCACCAAACTTGGAATATAAGTCACACCTGGCGCCAAATTTTATAATCTATTGTCATCCTGAATTTCCACCTCTAGGTGGTGCTGTTATATGGGAAAGCGTGTTTTGGCGAATAACTCCCATATACTTTGTCCCACATTCAAAAACCTTATATCCGGTCACTTTTTCGAACTCCTCCCGGGCGATTTCACCAATTTGCACGAAACTTGGCACACAGCATCTGTAGACCCTCCTGACAAAAAGTTATTTACAGATTTGTAATAGAAGACTCAATTTTTAAGTTATTAAATAATAACTTCCTGCACATTTGGTTCAAAACAGGAAGTGATGCATATCTTCACATTGATGTGTCCGAATGACATGACACTCAGAATACTACTTCTCCATAGGGCCCTGAGGACCTGTGCAAAATTTCAGGCGATGACCACAAGGTGGCGCTCTTTAAATTGAAGTATTTTATATCTCCACATCGGTTCATCAGATTAACACGAAAGTCTAAACAATTATTGTCAGTGCCTTCCTGAGGATAGCTGATGAAGGGTTTACCGATCAGCCACTAGGTGGCGCTCTGGTGGCCGTATAATTTAATATTTGGCACTGTGCCCACACCATAACACTTATGGAAATGAAACTCATTGGGGTGCTATAGAATGGCCCCTGTAACTCACACACCAAAAATGACCAGCAGGGGGCGCCATTTTGAAAAAAAAAAACGTTTTTGGCCCATAAATCCTGCATAATATGTTGCACATTGTTAAAGCTTATATCTACATATTCCCTGAATTCAGCTGAATTGTGTGGTGTAGGCCACGCCCACTTTGGCAGTAACTTTCTGTTCGCAAAATCGCGCCAAATGAAAAACCTACTTTTTCGTACTCCTCCTAGACGATTTGACCGATTTGCACCAAACTTTGCATGAAGCATCTGTGGACCCTCCTGCCAAAAGTTATTGAAAGAATTTTGATAGGCCACACAATACTCAAGTTATTAAATATCAACTTCCTGCAGATTTGGTTCAAAACAGGAAGTGTTGCATATCTCCACACTGGTATGGTCTAATGACATGAAACTAAGGTTACTACTTCCTCATAGGCTGCTGAGGCCCTGTGCAAAATTTCAGGCGAGGACCACAAGATGGCGGTCTTTAAACTGAGCTATTTTATATCTCCACATATGTTCATCGGATTGACACGAAGCTTTGTATACTTGTTGTCAGTGCCCTCCTGAGGCGAGCTTATGAGGGGTTTACCAATTTGACTCTAGATGGCGCTGTGGTGCCAATTTAATTTTATATTTGGCACTGTGCCCACACCAAAAAAAAAAAAAAAATGTAAAATTCAAAAGATAAGAAAAGATTAGGATGAAGATTTTATCCTGTGGGTAATGGGGGCGGGACTAGATAAGCTTTGGCTTCTCCCACTTTTCCCTTTCGGCCATGTGTATTGTATTATTTGAACAATGATGAAATGTGATGATGATGAATTGACATGCCCGAAATAAACAACATAAATAAATAAATAAATAACACTTATGGAATTGAAATTCATAGAGGTGCTATAGAATGGCCCCTGTGACTCACACACCAAAAATGACCAGTAGGTGGTGCTATTTTCCACGTGAAAGCGTTTTTGGCACATAACTCCCACTTAATATGTAGCACATTGTTAAACCTTATATCTACGTGTTCCCTGAATTCAGCTGAATGGTGTGGTGTAGGCCACACCCACTTCTGCGCTAACTTTCCATTCGCAAAATCGTGAAAAGTGAAAAAGCTGCTTTTTCTATCTCCTCCTAGACGATTTGACCGATTTGCACCAATTTTTGGATGTAGCATCTGTGGACCCTCCTGACAAAAAAGTTATTAAAAGAATTTTGATAGTCCATAAAATGCCTGAAATATAAAACAGCAAACTCCTGCATATTGTGTTGAAGACAGACAATCTTGCATATCTTCATAAGATACTGTCTGACTATAACGTAAATGCTCATAATTATGTACCATGGCATAATGATGGTCTGTGTAAAATTTGGTGCGAATCGGCCAATAGGTGGCACTCTGGTCGCAGTGTAATTAGTGTCAATGGAAAGTAAATGGGAAAATCTTCAAATCATCAAGTCCTTGTAACTTCACCATACAATGTCCTATCTACGTCAAATATCTCAGGAATGTAGAGGGAATCGCCCTGCATATATCTGTGCATCAAAACTGTGTCATATCCATAGCGCCACCCACTGGACACAGGAAATCAGACAAACATCATTCGATTGACATGGCGTTTACTGCTTGATTTCTCCGTCGTGACATGCAAGTAACAGGTGAGCGCGCAATCCGACAGCATTGCAGCCTGGCACATCTGCTGGCTATAGTGGTGCCGTCCATTTAAATCCTTCGCCATAAAGCATCAAGTCCTCGTAACTTCTTCAAACAATGTCCTATCTCGGCCAAATCCCACAGGAATGCAGAGGGAGTCGCCCTGAATAGATCTGTGTTGTCAGTGGGCGTGGTCGTGACGTGTGAAAACTATCTTGTCCTACAGCTTAAACACCACAGTCTTCACATTCACTCTGTGTCATCTTCATGCCCTTAAGAACAAACGTTATGGAAATCATTCAGCCGTGTCAAACCTGGTGGGCGTGACGGCGGACGCCATTTTTCCCCTTTGCCGTCAAGCATCATATCCTTATAACTTCCACATGCAATGCCCCATCTCCACAACATTCCTCATAAATGTAGACAGTCTTGACCTTAATACATCTAGACATTCATTCAAAGTCGGCCATTTTGAATTTGGCGGCTTTTATGAAATATTGCCGTGCATCATACTTTCACGTCTTCCTCCTACAGATTGAACACCACAGACTTCACAGTCAGTCAGTATACTCCTCGGAATATGCCAAAGACACGCTAGGAAAATCTTTATCCTACGTTGTACCTGCTGGCAGTGGCGGTGCCCGCCATTAAAATCCTTCATCATCGAGTCACGTGGTACGCCCGCCCAAGATGGCTGCTTAGGGAGAGGCAGATCTCGCACTTCCCCTAAATCCCCCTAAAAAACTTAAAGTTAAGTCGTTGCTCTGATTGCATTTGCTTTTCGGACATTCTTGGGAGGTGGCATGAGTCAGAAAAGTCACTACTTTACTCGCAATCAGCCTCTTAATTCAAGAGGAAAGCCAGCGCCGGACCCCCAGCTAACGCCACGGCCTAAAATGGCGGAGACACCTGTTGCATCTGGGCGTCCTCCTACAGAAAGCGTGGCGGCTGAGTTGACCAGCATCCAAGCTATCCTTGAGATCCTGGCTAAAGACATGAACGAGGTGAAAAACAGAGTCGAGTCTTTGAACGAAACTGTTAACAGCCTCGGCGGTAGGATCACGGAAGCTGAAGAGAGAATCTCCCGGCTAGAGGACGAAGAAGCTAAAGCTAACCCAATAATGAAAAACTTGGTGAAACAGAATCAGCAGTTGCGGGAGAAAGTGACGGCACTGGAGGGATTTTCCCGACGCCAGAATATCAGAATCTCTGATATTAGAGAGGGAATGGAGGGCCAGGACTTAGAAGGATGCTTCAAAACTCTGTTAAATGAGGCGCTGGACATTGAAGCTGATGCTTGGTATGAGATAGACAGAATTCACCGTGTCGGCCCTACTCCTGCTAACGACGCAAGGCCGAGGCACATCATCGTCCGCTTTGTGCGGGACAAAGCCAAGGCCGCGGTTCTCACAGCTGCAAGGAATAAGAAGCAGATCACCTGGAGGGGCATGAGGGTCCGCTTTTTTCAAGACTACACCCAAGAGATACAGGAAAAACGTAAGAAATATGATGAGGTACGGCGTATACTGCAACAACGCAAGATTGATTACTCATTGCGTTACCCTGCTGTTATGACTTTCACATTGGATAACCGGCGACTCCGATTCACAAGCCCTGCGGAGGTGAAGAGATTTTTCAGCGGCCGGGAAGCAACGGAATCTCCCGCTGAGGACGGCGGGGGATAGGTGCCACTTAACATGGGCGAAAAAGGAAGAATCGGTTTGTTGTGGATTAATCTAAATTAATAAACTGACTTATCACCGCTTACAATGCGGAGGACAATTAGATTCAGATGGAGGTCTGATTTTGGATGAGCGCCTTATCTATTTTATTTTTTATGTTCTTTCTGTCCGGTCCATACACTCATGGCCCGCTGAGATGTAACAGACCATTTAAGACTGAAGTTAATTGTGGACAATGCGCTCGATTTTGTTGGAAGGTTTTTCCTTTATTTTTTTTGTTCTTCACTGAACGGGTAAGGTTTGATTTAATCTACTTTCCACACCCACTTAACTCCAACAACAGTATACTGTATATGAGAAGGTGTCACTGTATGTTATAGAGGTGGATTGATTTCGGACATAGACCTATATAGTTCTTCCGCAGTTTGAGAGTGATCTAAGTAAACTCAACGACTTTAATAACCTGACTAATGTGAATGAGTGAGGGATGGGAATGGGCGAGCTGGGAGGAGGGGAGTCATAAATGGGATCCTTGTGTACCACTAACCTGCAGAAAACCTGTTTATTGGGTTATAGTTTAACCCAATGGTTCCAGCTGTTCATGCTGTTTTTTTTTTTTGTTTTTTTTTTCCTGTCCGTGTTATTGTGCCTACAATGTTGTACAATTGTGCTTATTTTGTCCAATGATTCTTGCCAGGAAATTAGTTATAACTGTGTGTGGATTGAACAGACAGAGCTCTGTGGGGGTTGTTACCGACAAATTTAATAAAACACTGCCAGATGACTATATTTAAAATAGTGTCATGGAATATAGCAGGATGCCACAATGTTGTGAAAAGGAAAAAGATCCTCACCTATTTGAAACAGAAGAAAACCGACTTAGCTTTTATTCAGGAGACGCATTTAAATGATGATGAATCTGTAAAATTAAAAAGGGATTGGGTGGGTCAAGTTTATTTTAGCACTTATTCCAATAGGAAAAGAGGGGTGATTATATTGGTTAGGAAGAACATAGACTTTCGAGTACTGAAACATTACTCTCATCATGAAGGTAGATGGGTAATCTTGGATGCTGTGTTAGAGGGTCAGAAAATAACTTTTGTAAATGTTTATGCGCCGAATGCATGACAACCAGAGTTTTTTTCACGAAATCTGCAATATAGTAAGGAGTATAGGGAATGTTAACATCATAATTGGAGGAGACTTTAACCAGGTTAGGGATGTGTATTTGGATGAATCCTTCCAACCTAGGCCAGTTAATGACCCAGCATGCGCTGCTGTAGATGTGATGATGGAAGATCTGGGATTGGTTGATGTGTGGAGATTACTCTATCCCCAAGAGAGAGATTATACGTTTTTCTCTAACCCACACTCTACCTATTCCAGAATTGATTATTTCCTGATCTCCCGCTCGCTGGTGAGTCAGACTCTTAGTGCCACAGTTGGCAACATAGTTTTGACTGACCATGCTCCGGTGGATATAGCCTTATCTATCACAGAAAACACAAAATCCACAATGAGGTGGCGCTTGAATAACCTATTACTAAATAGCGAGGAATATTGTGAGTACATAAGAAATGTAATAAAGGAATTTTGGGAGTTTAATGAGGGCTCAATTGATGATATTGGCATAACTTGGGATGCTTTTAAAGCCTTTGTAAGGGGGCGTCTCATTCAATATAGCTCTAGAATTAAAAAAGCGGAGAGGGATAAATTGCAGGGGCTAGAGCGGGAGATCAACGTACTTGAGAAACAACATATGCAGCACCCTGAGAGGGAAATATGGAACAAGTTAATTAAGTTAAAATATGAGCTGAACAATAATCTACAGAAAAAAGTCGAATATGCACTATTCTGTTCCAAGCAAAAGTATTTTGAACAAGGTGAGAGAGCAGGTAAGGTATTAGCACATAGGGTAAAACAGATGCAAACCTCTAACTTAATTCCATCCATATTTGATCACAATAACAAGCTGATAACAGATAAAAAGGCGATTAATGAAGTTTTTCAAATATTTTATTAAAAGTTATATACATCGCAAGGAGACACTGATGAACTGAAAATGACGGATTTCTTTTCGTCCATTAAAATTCCAACTCTAACGGAGGAACAAAGAAACTTATTAGCGGGAGAAATAACATTAGCAGAAGTTAAACAGGTAATTCACAGTCTCCGGTTAGGCAAAGCTCCTGGTAATGATGGATTTCCGTCCGATTTTTACAAGAAATTTGTGGAAGATCTTGCTCCAAGATTGCTAGCTGTATACCAGGATGCATTGCGAAAGGGTAAACTCCCAGCTAGTATGAGATCAGCTGTTATCACTCTACTCCATAAAAAAGACAAAGACCCACAATACTCTGGAAGTTATCGTCCAATCTCGGTAATTAATGTCGATGAAAAAATCATCTCCAAGGTGCTTGCTGCCAGGCTGGAGCTGGTGCTTCCCAGCCTGGTACATGCTGACCAGGTTGGATTTGTTAAAGATAGGTGCTCAGCTGACAATCTCCGCAGAATATTGCACATAATGTGGAAATGCAGGAATGATAAAGACCCTATAGTTGCCTTCTCCCTAGATGCGGAGAAGGCTTTTGATAAAGTTGAATTTGCTTTCCTCTTTGATACATTGAAGAAATTTGGGTTCGGTCCATCCTTTATGCAGTGGTTACAGTTAGTATATACAGAGCCGATGGTTACAGTAATTACTAATGGTGTGATGTCACCTTCATTCAAACTTAGTCGTGGCACTAGACAGGGTTCGCCCCTGTCACCGCTAATATTTGCCCTATTTCTGGAACCACTGGCAATTGCATTGCGGGAAGGTAAGGACATTAAAGGGGTTGAAATGGGCCATGAAATACATAAGCTTTTTTATATGCAGATGACATTCTTTTGAGTACAAGTAACCCAAACACAGCAGTATCCAAGATCTCTTCCATTATTGACATATTTTCAGAAATCTCTGGCTATACGATTAATTGGACGAAGTCAGAGGCCATGCCAATCTCTAAAATATGTCCTCCGGCCATTAGGAAATCATGGCAGTACAAGTGGATGCCAGCAGGCTTGACCTATCTAGGGATCAAGCTGACACCAGGATTGGACAAAATAATGCAATCTAACATCTCTCCAGTTATTCAGGCTATTCAGCCTCTCTTACAAAACTGGGCTAAACTGAGTATATCTTATTTGGGTAGGATTAACTTGGTCAAGATGATCATTTCCCCTAAAATCCAATACATCCTGTACATGCTGCCATTAAGTTTTCCTCCTAGCCTTTTGAAACTATACAATTCTGTTGTAGAGAGTTATATATGGGCAGGCAAAAAACCAAGCTTTAACCGATCAAAGCTATATGCGGCCAAAGACAGTGGAGGCCTATCATTGCCTAAAATAGAGTGGTATCAATATGCTTTTTCACTCTCCCAGTTAGCTAAGATAAATAATTCGCAGGAGCAAGTGCCTTCCTGGGTTAAAATAGAAGAGGAACTTGTGGCTCCAACCTCCCTTGAGGCATTTCTGACTCAGATGGGAAGACCGGTACCCTTTAAGGATCCTGTTTTGACCTTTGTACAAGAAACCTGGATGAGTGCTCATCAACATATAAAATGTAGTCCGTATCTTACCCCTAAATCCTCTATTTCGTATAACAAAAAAATATTAATTGGCAAAAAACCTATTTTGTGGAAGAAATGGGCAAAAGCTGGAATAATATAATAAACTTGCTTTGTGATTTGTTTAGCAAAAATGGATTGAAGTCATTTGATGAAGTTAAGCAAGAGTATAATCTTGCACAAGAGGATTTTTGGAAATTCCTACAAATTGGGCACTGCATTAAAGCTACTCGGGGGAAGAACCCTGACCCTGTGACTAGGATTCAGGAGTTAGTCCAGGTAACTAAACATAAAAAATGTGGAGCCTCTAAATTCTATGGGATTCTCAGGGAGGCGCGACCACCCCACCTGGAGGGGTTGAGACTGTGCTGGGAGAAAGATGTGGGCGAACAGATTTCAGCTGATAAATGGATGAAGTTGGTTGCATCCTGGCATGGCTGCTCTCGTGAGGCACAGTCTCAGCTTATTCAGTACAAATTGTTTAATAGAAACCACTGGACCCCCAGTAAAATGGCCAAGCTAAAACTTAGGGACAGTAACCTCTGTTGGAGGTGTGAGAAGGAAGTGGGGACTCTTGTACACATGTTGTATTACTGTAAAAAAAAATGCCAATTTGTGGGAAGGGGTTGTTGCCCTCTTAAATGATCTATTCGGATTACAACTCACCAAGACTCCAGGTCTATGTATTCTGGGTCTGCTGCCAGACAATAACACTTTAACTGGAAGACAAAAATTATGGATACGTTTGGCTGCTATAACAGGATGTAGAATAACTCTGAGACACTGGAAGTCTTCCACTCTGTGCTGTTTTAAGGAATGGACTGAACAAATGACAAGAATGGCTACATATGAGCGAGTCACTTACAGAGTAATGGGGAGAGAGGATATCTTTAATCAAGTCTGGGGCCCCTTCTTGATGTCAATAGAGGGGTTGTCTGTCTGAATATAAGGCATCGGATCTGATCCAATCCGGTATAGCATTTGAGTGGTAGAATAAGAGGACAAAATGTTAAATATAAGTGTAAGGCACATGTTGTTGTTGTTGTTTTTTGTTTTTTGTTTTTTCGTTTCTTGTATTTCTAATCTTAAAATAGGACAGTGGATGATGTATATATGTGTTATAATTTATGATGGAGACGCATGTTGTACTGTCTGTCATAAATATTAATAAAAAAATAAAATAAATCCTTCATCATGAAGCATCAACTCCTAATAACTTCTTCATACTATTTCCTATCTCTGCCAAATCTAGAGGGAATCTAGAGGGAGTCGCCATGAATAGATCTGTGCATCAATACTGTGTCATATCCATAGCGCCACCCACTGAAAACATGAAGGAAGTTTTATCTCAGGCAATTTGGGCTTCCTACATGCAGTGAGTGATACAAGTCGCCACTAGATGGCATTGTTGTCTTTCAAGTCACATGTAACCTTTTTGCTTAGGAACCTCTGGATAACCTCTGAATAATTCCATTCCATTGCTGGAAGTCAGCCTCAAATTTATCAGATTTCATTGAAACTTCAAAATGTAGCTGCACGCACTTTATGGAATAAAAACTAGCAAACAAAGCAGAAATTAGATCAGAAGCTTGACATTCATAGACAGCCATAAATACATTTTTGAACGAAGGCAAGTGAAGCATTATTTTACACTCATTTATGTGCAGTGATGACAAACAATGTCAGATGTACATGGCATTTGCAGGTAGCTTTGTCTAAATTGCACATTACAACATGGCATTATTGATAGGTGATGTTTAGCACCACATAATGGATAAGTCAGTGGTAGCCACAGCACACAATTTTCAAATAAGCCAATTTGCTAAGAATGCCATTTGCGTGTTGTGTCTGCCCTGTGAATGTGGCAGGCAACAATGTGTGCAGTTGTGATTCTGCCTGGCTTTTCCGCGATGAACGCAGTGGCTTCACCTGCAATTTGAAACAACTGAGTGATTTCTTTGATTAAATAACACATACCACAGCTACTGCAGGATGCTCGCCAAACCTACTCACTTTTTCCAGAGGGAAGAATCTCATCTCTACATCAATACTGATTCGGCCATTTTGCTTTTGGCCGCCATTTTGAAATATTTCCAATCCTCGCCCTGTAATGACATTCTCCTGCAGATTTAACACAACAGACTTCACAGTCACTCAGTATCATCCACAGACCTTAAGGATGAAAACCTTTTCAAAGCTATCACCTACGTCATACCTGCTGGCCATGGTGGGGCAATCAATTTAAATCCTTCGCCATAAAGCATCAAGTCCTCGTAACTTCAACATATAATTCCCCTTCTTCACCAAATCCTTAAGGAATGTAGAGGGAGTTGCCCTGAATATATCTGTGAGTCAAAACTGTTTCATAATCATAGCGCCACCCACTGGGCACAGGAAGTCAGACAAACATCATCCGATTGACATGACGTTTACTGCTTGTTTTCTCCTCAGCATGACATGCAAGTAACAGGTGAGGGCGCAATCCGACGGCGTTGCAGCCTGACACATCTGCCGGCCGTGGTGGTGCCGTCCAATTAAATCCTTCGCCATAAAGCATCAAGTCCTCGTAACTTTACCATACAATGACCAATCTGCGCCAAATCTCTCAGGAATGTAGAGGGAGTGGCCCTGAATATATCTCTGCATCAAAACTCAGTTACATCCATAGCGCCACCCACTGGACACAGGAAGTCAAACAAACATCATCCGATTAACATGACGTTTACTGCCTGTTTTCACCCCAGCATCACATGAAAATAACAAGTGAGCGTGCAATCCGACGGCGTTGCAGCTTGACACATCTGCTGGCCGTGGTGGTGCCGTCCATTTAAATCCTTCGCCATGAAGCATCAAGTCCTCGTAACTTCACCATGTAATATCCTATCTGCGCCAAATATATCACGAATGTAGAGGGAATCGCCCTGCATATATTTGTGCATCAAAACTGTGTCATATCCATATTGCCACCCACTGGGCACAGGAAGTCAGACAAAAATCGTCTGAATGATATGACGTTTGCTGCTCGATTTCTCCCTGTCGTGACATGCAAGTAACAGGTGAGTGCACAGTTTGACGGCGCCGTAGGCCGACGCGCGTGGACTGCGAGGGCTCGTTCATCACTGCTTGCAGTTTTAATTTTATATTTGGCACTGTGCCCACACCATAACACTTATGGAAATAAAACTCATAGGGGTGGTCTAGAATGGCCCCTGTAACTCACACACCAAAAAAATGACCAGCAGGTGGCACTATTTTCCACGTGAAAGCGTTTTTGACACATAACTCCAACATAATGTGTCGCACATCGTTGAACCTTATATCTACGTATTCGCTCAATTCAGCTGAATTATGTGGCGTAAACCACACCCACTTTTGCGGTAACTTTCCATTCGTGAAAAGTGAAAAACCTGCTTTTTCGAATTCCTCCTAGACGATTTGACAGATATGCACCAAACTTTGAACGTAGCTGCCAAAACCCTCAGGACCCTCCTGACAAAAAGTTACCAAAAGAATTTTGATAGTCCATAAAATGCCCGAAATATAAAACAGCAAACTCCTGCATATTGTGTTGAAAACAGACAATCTTGCATATACTGTCATAAGATACTGTCTGACTATCATGTAAATGTTCATAATTATTATATGCCATGGCATAATGATGGTCTGTGCAATATTTGGTGCGAATCGGCCAATAGGTGGCACTCTGGTTGCAGTCTAATTAGTGTCAATGGAAAGTAAATGGAAAAATCTTCAAATCCCCTTCAAAACTCATCGACTTTCAACCTCTCCTTGTCCCTCATGCTTTGAGCTCAGCCTCAAGCCTCAAGATTCCCCCCTCTCCATCCCTGGTTCTTTGCCCAGGATCAGAGCACTTTGTGTGGGCTACAGACCTCCAGATTCCCCTCTCTCCATCCCTGGTTCTTTGCCAGGGATCAGAGCACTTTGTGTGGGCTACAGACCTCCAGATTCCCCCCTCTCCATCCCTGGTTCTTTGCCAGGGATCACAACACTCTGTTTCGGCTGCAGACCTCCAGATTCCCCTCTCTCATCCCCGGTTCTTTGCCAGGGATCAGAGTTCTTTGTGTGGGCTACAGACCTCCAGATTCCCCCCTCTCCATCCCTGGTTCTTTGCAAAGGATCAGAGCACTCTGTTTGGGCTACAGACCTCCAGATTCCCCTCTCTTCATCCCTGGTTCTTTGCCAGGGATCAGAGTTCTTTGTGTGGGCTACAGACCTCCAGATTCACCCCTCCCCATCCCTGGGTCTTTGCACAGGATCAGAGCACTCTGTGTGGGCTACAGACCTCCAGATTCCCCCCTCTCCATCCCTGGTTCTTTGCAAAGGATCAGAGCACTCTGTTTGGGCTACAGACCTCCAGATTCCCCTCTCTTCATCCCTGGTTCTTTGCCAGGGATCAGAGTTCTTTGTGTGGGCTACAGACCTCCAGATTCCCCCCTCCCCATCCCTGGGTCATTGCACAGGATCAGAGCACTCTGTGTGGGCTACAGACCTCCAGATTCCCCCCTCTCCATCTTTGGTTCTTTGCACAAGATCAGAGCACTCTGTGTGGGCTACAGACCTCCAGATTCCCCCCTCTCTATCCCTGGTTCTTTGCCAGGTATCAGAGCACTCTGTGTGGGCTACAGATCTCCAGATTCCCCCCTCCCCATCCCTGGTTTTTTGTCCAGGATCAGAGCACTAAAGCCATCATGCTTTCATGTTTAGCAGTCTATAGGGTCAAACACTGTACGTCTCTCATTATTTGTTCTGTATGTAGATTGCAGGGAGTTCTTCTGATTTCAGTATGCATTGTTTAATACTGGCAGGAGGAGCAGCCCACCAAATCATAGGAAAAACGTCCTCGACGGAAGGTGTTGCGTTGACAAGCCAGGCACCAGCATGCATCGACGGCCGCATGCCCCGACGCGCGTGGACTGCGAGGGCCCTTTCATCACTGCTTGCAGTTTTAATTTTAAAATACATTTCTTGCAAATAAACTGTTCATATATGAGAGGGAATATTACTATTTATTTTACACGATCAATATCAGTTTCACACAGTGTCTCCCGTTTCTTTCTTCTGCCATCAGTGGCGCAGTTTCTCCTTACCCCAGTTATGTGCGTATGCATGGGTCAGAGTGTGTGTTGAGGACCGCAAATTTTCCCGCCAAGTTCTCTTTTTATAAATCCCACTGTGTGCGTACAGATTTGCATACGCCTTCTTTTGTGCGTACGCAACATTTATAAATGAGGCCCCAGGACATCGTCTCAAGGACATCGCAAAACTCAAAGACCAAATGGGAAAACAGTTTATTGCAGGAGAGAGCACTTATTTACAATATATTGCCAAAAGTATTCACTCACCTGCCTTCAATCCAATCCAATCCACTTTATTTGTATAGCACATTTTAAAAACAATAAAGTTACCAAAGTGCTGCACAACAGATACAAGACAGTAAAAGAAAGAAAGTTAAAGTTAAAAATACAATAAATGAATAAATTAAAAGCATATAAAAGGCAAACATAAGATCAGATAAAACACTGAGAAATATAAAAATACAATAAAAGACAGACAGAGACCACACAACTCTCACGCTGTATTAAAAGCCAAGGAGTAAAAATGAGTTTTTATCCGAGATTTAAAAGTATCCAGGGTGGGGGCCATTTTGACATGGGTGGGTAGCTCATTCCATAGCTTAGGAGCTACCACTGAAAAAGCACGGTCCCCCCTGGTCTTTTGCCTGCTTTTTGGCACAACAAGACGCAGCTGATCAGCAGATCTCAATGCTCTCAGGGGAGTATAGACATGTATAAGATCAGTGATATACTGGGGTGCCAAATCATTTAGTGACTTAAAAACAAACAATAAAATTTTAAAATTTATTCTAAAATGGACAGGGAGCCAGTGGAGGGAGGCGAGAATGGGGGTTATGTGGTCATGCTTACGAGTCCCTGTTAAAAGACGAGCAGCCGCGTTTTGGACTAACTGCAAGCGAGCGAGGGAGGCCTGGTTAATGCCAGTGTAAAGTGCATTACAGTAGTCCAACGGGTCGAGATAAAAGCATGAATCAAGCACTCAAAATCATTAAAAGATACAAGAGATTTAATTTTAGATAAAAGCCTCAGATGATAAAAACTAGTTTTAACTATTGAGTTTATGTGTTTATCAAGTTTAAAATCACTGTCCATTTTTACACCAAGGTTTGTGACTATAGTTTTTACATATGGCTGCAGAGAGCCCAGGTCTATAGAAGAGACACCACAGGCTCGGCTGGGACCAAACACCATGACCTCAGTTTTTTCTTCATTTAAGTTTAAAAAATTAAAAGCCATCCATGCCTTAACGTCTTTTAGGCACTCTAGTAGGGGTGTCAGGGAGCTCTTACCGTTTCTCTTAAGCGGCAGGTAGATTTGGGAGTCGTCCGCATAAAAATGGTAGGAGATGCCATGTTTTTTAAAAATTAAACCAAGGGGGAGCATGTATAAGGAGAAGAGAATGGGCCCAAGAATAGAGCCTTGGAGAACTCCGCAAGACAGGGGGGCAGAAGATGATGTAGAGTCACCAAGCCTTACTGAAAAGCATCTCTCAGACAGATATGATCGGAACCACTCCAAGGCAGCATCCCTGATACCCACACAGTGCTCGAGACGGGAAATGAGAATTGTGTGGTCAACTGTGTCAAAAGCCGCAGTAAGGTCTAAAAGCATAAGAATGGCAGAATCACCGGAGTCAGTAGTCAATAAAAGATCATTAAAAACCTTTAAAAGTGCAGACTCAGTGCTATGTAAGGCTTTAAAACCAGACTGAAAAATCTCAAGAATGCCATGTACTTCTAAAAAGGACTGCAGTTGTACAAGTACGGTTTTCTCTAAGATTTTAGAGATAAATGGAAGCTTAGAGATGGGTCTGTAATTGGAAAGGACTGAAGTGTCCAGATTTGATTTCTTTAAAAGGGGTTCCACGGCTGCTTCTTTAAAATATGCTGGGACCACACCTGAAGCAAGACTGCTATTTATGATTTTTTGGACATTAAGTCCAATAGTCTCCCAGACCTCTTTAAAGAGGCGAGGAGGAACAATGTCTGTGGGACAGGAGGAGGGTTTGAGTTGAGTGACAATTTTTGTGAGAGTTGAAAGCAACACAGGCTCAAACTGGTTTAAGACAGTTGAGCAAGTGACGGGTATGGAAGGGTCAAAAGAGGGGGGTGAAATATGAGTTCTGATGGTTGCAACCTTATCAATAAAATAGCGGAGAAAATCTTCACAGACTTGGGGAGAAGAGTCAGTTGCCTTGACTCGCATATGAACTTAAGTGACATCCCATTCTTAATCCATAAGGTTTAACATGACATCGGTCCACCCTTTGCAGCTATAACAGCTTCAACTCTTCTGGGATGGCTTTCCACAAGGTTTAGGTTCAGTTTCCGCTCGAATTCCTCCCAAAGGTGTTCTATTGGGTTGAGGTCAGGACTCTGTGCAGGCCAGTCAAGTTCATCCACACTAAACTCTCTCGGCCATGTCTTTATGGACCATGCTTTGTGCACTGGTGCAGAGTCATTTTGGAACAGGAAGGGGCCATCCCCAAACTGTACCCACAAAGTTCAGAGCATGGAATTGTCCAACATCCCTTGGTATGCTGAAGCATTTTGAGTTCCTTTCACTGGAACTAAGGGGGCCAAGCCCAGTTCCTGAAAAACAACCCCACACCATAATCCCCCTCCACCAAATTTTACACTTGGCACAATGCAGTTAGACAAGTTCTCCAAGCACCTGTGCCTGCTTTTATATAACTATGGCCATGGCAGTGATTGGAACACCTGATTTCAATTATTTGGATGGGTGAGTGAATACTTTTGGCAATATAGTGTATCTGATAGACTGTCACCAACTTCATATCTTCAGACAAGACCCAGAGTTCACAAAGAAACAGATAATGATTGGAAAAGTTAGACAATTGAGGGTGACACAGGGGAGCAGTGAAGTGTCACCTCTGATGACATCACACGTCACCACCCAGTCTCAGGACTCCTTTAAAAGAAAAGATGATGCTCTCTTCACTGCAGCCTACATAGGAGTTTCTCTTCACCTCTAGACGCCACACGTGACACACCTCTGCTGGTTTGAGGAAAGGAGGCCACCAATTCCAGTCAAAACTCAGCTGCATGTTGGCAACTCAAGCATGCTTGGAGAAAAGAACCATCACGCCAGAGACCTACTACACCTCTGCGTCCTGACCAAACAAAGTCAGGATTGAAGAAACTGAAGACTGCCTGCACGAAGGGGTGTATGAAACAGAGAGAGAGACAGAGAGAGACAGAGGACAGAGACGCAGGACTCAACAACAGAGGTCGACTAGAGGATCAACACAACCTTGCCTTGAACATGACGTATGAAACTGTGAACTGCAGTTAAATGTGACAACACAACAAGTTTACACTAAATACATGTACTGAAGTGCTTTAGCTGGATACAGTTTGTAGGTAAAAGTTCTTAGATTTTACAGTTACAGACACCCTACATCAGTGTTATATCAATGTCAGAGTTGTTGCCATTTTCAGGAAAAACTTAAACATCTCCACAATCTCCATCCCTCCTGCTCAGTCCTTCGAACATGTTGCCCTCAAACTGCCTGGTCCCACTTCCCTGGTCATCACCATCATCTACCATCCTCCCAAACCAAACCACTCCTTCCTTTCTGACCTCGCCGCTTTCGTCACCCAGCTATCCACCATATCCCCCTCAATTCTCCTGCTCGGCGACATCAACATCCACATCGATGATCCAAACTGCAAAAGTGCAATAGACCTCCTGGAACTGCTTCACTGCCTTCACTTCACCCAGCATGTCAACTTCCCCACCCACTGTCGGGGCCACATTCTGGACCTAGTCTGCTCCGCCGGTCTCACTCTCCACCAACTCTCCAGTCTCAACCTCCACATCTCGGACCATTTCGCCATCACCATGGACTTTATCACCCCTGTCCCTCCCCCAAAGCTCAAACGCAACATAGCCTTCGATAACATCAAGTCCATCAACCCCTCAGCTTTCTCTGACCTGCTGGCCAATACTCTGTCCGCATCCACACCCCCTCCAACTACATGCCACTCTGACCTGGTCTCATACTACAACAACACATTTTCCCTCTGTCTTGATAAACTGGCTCCTCTAAAAACTAAAACTGTCTCATTCACTCACACAGCTCCCTGGTACACACCCGAACTCCGTCAAATGAAAACCCGTAAACGTCAGCTTGAGCGACAATACAAGAAAACCACTCTCACAGTTCATCTCCATGCCTACACAGACCACCTTTCAGATTACAAAAATGCCCTCAATTCTGCCCGGTCCACCTACTACTCACAGCTCATCCATTCTGGCTCCAACAACCCCAAGACTCTATTTTCCACCGTCAACAAACTCCTCAAACCCTGCGACAGCACCCTCTCCTACATCACAGTTAATAAATTCAACTCCTTCCTGTCATTCTTTCAGTCCAAAATCGACGCCATCTACAATAAACTTAGCAACCCCCCCACCGCCTCTGACTCTCAACCTCCTGCCGCCCGACCACTCCACCCCTTTCACAGTTCACTCTCGTCTTCCCCCTGGAGCTCCTCCCCATCATCACTAACATGAAAAGCTCCACATCCGTCCTGGACCACATACCATCCTCCATCATCAAACTCTGTCTCCCAGCAATCTCCCAACTCATCGTTACCATCATCAACTCCTCCCTCACCTCTGACTTTGTCCCCCAAACCCTGAAACTGGCTGCTGTCACCCCCATCCTCAAAAAACCCGCCCTGGATCCTGACACCATCTCAAACTTTCGTCCCTTCTCAAACCTCCCTTTTCTGTCAAAAATTCTGGAACACGTTGTCGCCGCACAAATCAAAACCCACCTCCACTCTCATGAACTGTACGAACCATTCCAATCTGGATTCCGCCCACAACACAGCACTGAAACCGCTCTCCTGAAAATCACAAATGATCTCCTCCTCTCTGCAGACTCTGGGCACCTCAACATACTGATCCTCCTTGATCTCACTGCAGCCTTCGACACCATCAACCATTCCATTCTCCTGTCCCGCCTACAAACATCACTCAACATCACTGGTTCTGCTCTTTCCTGGCTTAAATCATACCTCACCGACAGACATCAGTTCATCCACATCAACAACTGCACCTCCTCCACTGCCCCCCTCCCTTAAGGCGTCCCCCAGGGCTCGGTGCTTGGTCCTCTCCTCTTCATCCTCTACCTACTCCCGATTGGTTCCATCATCCGCCGTCATGGTCTCCGTTTCCACTGCTACGCTGACGACATCCAAATTTACATTTCTACAAAATCCATCACCCCTGTCACCCACTCCACCCTCACCAACTGTCTGACAGAACTAAAATCATGGGTGCAAACTAACTTCCTTCAACTGACAAATCTGAAATCATACTCATCGGCCCAAAATCCTTCGCCACATGGACCCAGAACTTCTCCCTCAGCATTGATAACACCACCCTGTCACCCTCCCCGTTCATCCGCAACCTTGGTATCATCTTCCACAATAACCTCTCATTTGAACATCACATCAACCACCTCACCTAAACTGCTTTCTTTCACCTAAAGAACATCGCTTGCCTTCGTCCATTACTCTCCTTCTCTGCCGCCGAAACTCTCATCCATGCATTCATTACCTCACGACTCGACCACTACTGCAATAGTATCCTCTATGGCTCATCATCCAAGGTTCCAACAAACTTCAGTACATTCAAAACTTGGCTGCCCGCCTCCTTACCCACACCCGCTCCCACGAACACATCACCCCTGTTCTGCAAAACTTACACTGGCTCCCTGTCCCACATCGAATCAACTTCAAGCTCCTCCTCCTCACCCACAAAGCCCTCCATAACCAGGCCCCTTCCTACCTCACAGACTTGCTCCACCACCACACTCCCAAACACATCCGTGACTGTTCTAACCCATCCACTTTCAAATCATTACTCAAGACCCACCTTTTTAAATCTGCTTTTAACCTGCAACAAAAGCTGTTTTTCTCTGTACCCCCCATCAGTTTTCGTTATCACAAACACACATAGTTATTTGCACATTGTTTGTTTGTCCTTCTATGTACTTTCCATTTATTTCTCTATGTATTTCTCCTCTGTATTTGGTTTTATGTAAAGCGTCTTTGAGAGCTGTAAAAGCGCTGTATAAATAAAATGTATTATTATTATTATTATTATTAAGCAACCAGGTACCAGTGAGGAGCTGGTGGAATAGTGGCTTCAGGGCACAATGACCTCAGTACAGCTGGTCTAGACAGCTGAGAGTGAGACACAGAATTGTTCCTAAATTATCTGTCCTATTTAGTTTAACTAAATTCTGTTCGTTACAGTTTACAGATAACTCTTCATTTTGTTTGAACCTATTTCTTTGAATCAATATAAAATAAATATATACCAATAATAATGATACATAATTTCCTTAACATTTTGATTATGATTTATACTATGCCTAATAATATACAAATAAAGATGACAATAAAGTGAAGGTCCTTCTGACTGATGCTCTGTATCGGGCGATACTGCTTCCAGTGATCAGTAAACGGCACGCGCTGATCTCTTATTTAAAGTTCCTCCATTCAGACGTCTATGTGTTGCTGAACAAAGCTCTATTTACTTCTACGTGGTCCAAAACCTCAAACCTCTTTGTTCTTTGTTTAGTGTCTTGTCACTGTACATTAGTCTGTGCATTGATGTTGTCACGTCTTTGTCTGGAGATGAGTGAATAAATGTTACTATATAGCCAAATTTGCTGACTATAAAGTCTGTAGTCTTTGTGGCTTCTGTACATTGTACAGATCAGTCACTGAACACATCCCGATCCTGTTTTTGTGGATATCAAAAGACTTTACCAATTTATTTAGGAAATTATTAAATTAATATGATGCTCATTTAAATTATGGCAAAGTCGCACCACATCAAGCCAACCTCCAATTTAATTATCCAAGATCCCATTTAATCTGGAAAGTAAATTAATTTGAATCTGCTGAACTAGTCCCTACAAGCAATTCCTGGGTCACAATTGCATTTGATCTGTTTATTTATTTAAATGCCATTTAAATATATTTTCACCTTCAAATGTGGGTTTAGCAATCTCATCTAAGTCTGCAGTCTATTTAGATCCTGTAGCTGTTTCGAATCTAGTTCACTTAGTAGAACAATATTATCAATCAATAGCACCCTATAAAAAAAAACAAGCAACTTTTGGCCTGGGTACCAACTTCTTAAGTTTCCCCAATTTTCAACTACACACTTGGTATATGCAGCAGTATTGGGATGTAGTTGAAGCAAGGGACCCTTTTGCAACGAGATCAAACCAGCTACGAGGTCTGTCAACATGATGAGGTTCCAACTCATGAGTACTTTGTACTGTTGCATTATTACAGTACCGTAGTAATCATGGGACTGAACTCAAACTCAAACGAATGTAGACCAGGACACATGCACACACACACTTTAGTTTTAGTTTTACTTTAGTATTTCATGTTTGAAGAGGTTGAATATTGGTTTAGTGTAATATCTCTGGTATAGTATACTAATTAGAAGGCTGGAGATTGCCGATTTTGTTTTACTTTCTACAAATCCATGAATAAAAAAAATTAAAAAACAATTAAGGTATCCTAGTTAGCCAATCCAATACCATGGAAGTCACATAAACCCAGCTCTAGTATTAATACAAAATTAAATATAAACAGTCAGAATTCCCAATCTTTAAGGTCCAAGTGTGCACATCATGTTTGAATGCTAATTTTGTTTTAACTTACCACAACTGCTAATGTTCATATCCTGCAGGAGTATCTTCTTGTAGCCATCAGCACAGTATACCTGTTGACTGCTTAGCCCTGCACCTCCTTTCTGTTGCCATAGCTGCAGCCAGCGGATCTCACAGCCGCAGGCAAACACCACTTCGTCTAAATGACTGGAGAGAAAAAAAATAAAAAAAATACAATATTAGCAAAATGCCAAATGCAAATGTCCTTAGTGACATTTTCACCTTTAAACTACAAGTGAGAGGAGTTGAAACTTTAAAAAATTTACAATATAACAGCACGAATTAAGTGCCAAGAGCTTCCAAGAAATCTTTGTTCAGTAAATTATTGAGCGACACCTACAGCGGGCCCACACAGAGATAACTGAATATGCAGTAGCCCAAGTGCAGCATTTCCCAGGCGACCCTGACCATGGACCATTTCACAGACTACAGAATTGGGGAAGTTGAATGTATGCTTGAAAGTGGATACACACACACAACAAACACATGCGTGCACACGCACACACATGTGCTATGGCGTTAAATCGATGTCAAAACAACCAGAGAGACACGCAGCAATGTACGCACGCACGCACGCACGCACGCACGCACGCATAACTATTTTGTCATGCGTGCGTGCGTGCGTGCGTGCATGCGTTGTTACGTGCAGATTGTATTTCACGCGTAACAAAAAGCTTGTTAGGCGTTCACACACACGTGCGGTCGTCGATTCAGATGCTTTGCGGCCGGAAGTTGATCTGCACCGTGTGCACCAGTCCGCGTACATAAACGTGTCGCGTAGTTGGCCTTTTCATTTTAATCAAACAGGGGAGGCAGCAGTTAGCCATACTTTGCCTGCCGGAAATTCAAAAGAAGAAGAAGAAGACGGAGGATGAGAAAGGTGACTGGGAAATGGTTAATATTTACGTATAAATACATAGGTCATTTGTGTTGTGTAAGTTTAAAAGTAGAGTCTGGAGTATTGCTTGTTACAGTTTGTAAACAAAACATTGAAACTGGGCCCCTCCTCTCGGGCTCAACTGTGTAACGTTAGCCTCCTGCCCCTGACAGCAGCAGTTACCAGGACCACAAAGGTAAGGAAATGCAGTCCGAGAGAAGCGCTGGTGCCTCCGTCACCAACACCGGGAGCCTCCGGTGTTATGTTGCCGTTGTGGTCAGCTGGGAAGACGGTGTTAGCGGCGGATGCTAACCGCTACCGCTAGCCAAAGTTAGCATCGAGTTAGCTCACCACCACAACAGTCTAGGTTTAGTTGTCAGTGACGGGAATCGGCCCGCGGCTCCAGCGCTTCACTCAGGCTATATTTCTTTTTCTTTGCCGTCCTGACTGCTGCTGCTGAGAGAGAGAGACGCGCTAGCACCATCCATGCCTAGCACTCAGCAGCATCAGAGACAGCTAGTGGGGCTAACGGGAGGGCTACACACAGCCACCACCACACAGGACTAGAAGCCAGGTGATGATTAAGACGGGTTTCATTTTTCAAAGTCTAGCATTTATTTCGGGCAAAAAACTCATGACTCAACCTTTTAACAGGGTTCATAAAACTCATTCTGTGCCTTAGACAAGATAATAAGGTATTAAGCACCAGAACTGCGCCCCCTGCTGTCGAAAAGAGCCTCCGCAGAGTGGGTTGATGCAGCAGGTGGAAAATTTATATTGTTAGTGCTGCTAATCAGTTAGCTCGTTAATGCTTATTAGTTGCTAATAGTAAGAAGTCTCCTACATGTGCTTGTATTATTGTTGTATATTGGCTGTTGTGAATTAAGCTGAATGATTCATTCTTATTTCTACTGGTTGTTTACCATTCCTGGTACTGTATAGTTAACCATGTACCTGCTGTTCTGATAACTGCTTTTTATTCTCTGTTACAGAACCACACAACTTTCATATACCTTCCACACACACATACTCATCTGTCACACTCACACCATCAACCATTCCTAATCAGCAATTGAGAAACTAAAAGGAACTAAAACTAAAAGGACTAAAAGGAACTAATTCTAACCCAGCAGCCATAAGTGATTCAGTCCAGTTTACCATACAGTCCTTAGAATAAATCTCCACAACACATTCGTAACATGTCTTACAACGAGAGAAGGCCACCAGATAACACAGTCACCAGTTAAACCCACCGGGGGATCATGACATTGTGGGAAGACTAGCTATCAGACTGCACATCAATTCTCAATCAGGTAAGCAGTATCTATGTGATCTTTGAACCCAAATCATGATTGTGAACTTTTAACATTATAGTTTAACAACAGATCCACTCAGACACATGTCACACTGGTGAAAGCACCTGTAGAACTGAGTTTTGAGAGCTTAAAAAAATAGTGTTGCCTGTAACGTTGTGTCTGGTTTTCACCATTTTATATACCTACACTAAGCTTGTCCTTTTTCCTGTCAGGTGTATTGTTGATACAGGGCTAAACCAGGGTTTGACAAGAGTTGCCAGTGTCTGATTCTACACCCGAACACAGCAGAGTGGTCAGGGCCTGCAGACCGACCCAGTTACACCTGCAGCGAGCAGACAGACGAAGAGGAGTGTGAGATCCACGGGGAAAGGAGCAGGAGAAAGAGAACGACAGCTGTCCCCAGCAGACGGGCATTGACTGTCGGACTAATTGAAATGTGAGTTTATACTCTGCCCTAGGGATGTAATGAGATCAAAATCTACAGTATTTGCCATCATTTCATACCATACATGTTCACAATAATATTGAGACACTTTTGTTATCACGATATCGTGGTATTACCGATACGTTACATCCCCACTCTGCCCCCATTGTGCGAGTAGTGATCCCTGGTCGTGGAAAGTTATTGCGAATGTCTGCAAAAGTACAGTGACTGAAGTCCTCCCCCCCTCCCCACATGACAGCATAAGAGACCGGTGGCCAAGGACGGTGTGACAGCAGTGGTGCCAATGACGAGAGTGATGTTGGCCCGAGGTGACGGTGAACAGTTGATACTCTGCCCCATCGTGTGAGCAACGATCTTAGGATGTAAATGAAGTGGTGTGCATGTATTGGGTTTAAAAGTGCAGTGACTGCCATCTCGTTTCCTCCACAGCTCTCGAGTCTGCGCCCGGCAGAGGACAGTGTGCAAGTGGAAGACCAGCGGTGGTCGTGGAGAATCGGTGTTACCAAATCACCACAATAACGGACCCCTTCCCCCCAGACCCCATTCTATAATTTCTGTGAATAAATATTGTTTTAAATGCCCTTTACAGTCTTCAAGCACTTTCTTGGTTATCGAAACACACGTCATATACGTCAGCGTAGATGAGAGCCAATTAGGGCAAAGTCCTGACTGTCACTCAGTGGTCAACAGGTGTCATGCTGAGAAGTGCCTGCCTAAGAACTGCATGCCCGTCACGGGAACGTGCACAACTAAAATAAATAATAAAATAAATAAATACTAATAATAATTATAATAAAACTGTATCAAGGTTACTAAGTTTCTGCCTGTGTTTTCCCAATTAGGCTACATACTATTACACTCTCATCGGCTGGGATTGTGTTGCAACTATTCAGGTGCAAAACTCCAGCGGTCTCAGGAGTTATCAATGAACTGATTGCCTGCGGGGGGCGTGGTTAACTTACACAATGTTTGTCATTGATTTTGTGTGTTCTGTGAGAAAGCAAAGTAAAAGAAACAGAAACACAACTCTTTATCTGTCTTCACTGAATACACCCCGCTTTTCCCAAACCCCGCTGTTCCGAACATAGACTTCAATTCATCGTAATGGCGGGGTTTCCCTTTTTTCAGAGAACCCGCTATTCCGAAATTCTATTGGGGAAACCCCTCCATGATCACAGTCAGGTCGAGGATGTTATAGCAGACCGCCGCCGGCCATTTTCCTCCACCTTTGACGGAGTACGCCCTCGCATCTGGTCCTGGACGTCCTCGCCGTACTTTGTGTTGTTGTATTACATCACAGACTCTGGTTTTGCCTTCGCCCCACTAAAAGGTGCCCACACCTGTGTGCAGGTGCTCAGGATGCAGACATTCTTCCTCGGCTCTCCCTGCTACACAGAGTCGCGTCACTTCAGCACTTTGGTGTTGAACAGCTCCGCTCGCTGTTTCACGGAGCGGGAAACTCCCTTTTGTGTTTGCTATAATAATTAACTCGCAAGTAAATTCACAAAGAAGCACAGCTGGAGACGCTAACAAAGTCAGAGACAAGAGAGGTAATGAATGAAATCCCGCGAAATGATGTGCGGTCAATATGACTGCTTATGGCTGAAATAGGTAAAACAAATCATATTTTCTTTTCCTTTTCTGTAATTTATATAAAAAATATTCTCAATTAAAATACAGACACTTTTAGAAAAATGGTTAGAAGTCTGTAATGTTTGCATTTTGTTTTTTACATCAAAGATTGATAACTTAATTGTGATAATGTTCAAAGTTGTTGTTATTATTATTATTATTATTGTTGTTATTATTATTATTATTATTATTAACATTATTATTATTATTATTATTATTATTATTATACATAAACACACACAGTAAGTATAACGGTACTGTGATAGGTATTCTTTTCGTGGTTCTTGGTGCTTTAGCAATATTGTTGTGGCATTCATGGCAATAAAGCGAATTTGAAATTTATTGAATTAATAAACCTTTAGATTCTTGATTCTTGCCTGTAGACTGATAAGTGTTGTGTGGACAAATGAGCAATACATCCAGATTTCCTGAGATTTGTATTGTCAATAGGAATTTAAATTTAAATATCAGGCGATGTTTTCTTCATGGAGCAGCCTGGTTGGGCAGCCTGGGGGCCCCCCAGGCTGTCGGGGCCGTTTGAATTGAAACGGTTGAAACATAGGTAAGGCCGCCTATGGTTGTCCCCTCACTCTGGGGTTAAAATGAATCATGTCATGCAAAAGCCTATATGTCTGTATCTCGCATTGGATCGATTGCACGATCTACTGGATGAAAATGGAACACAGAACAACTACGCGACACGTTCATGTACGCGGACTGGTGCGCACGGTGCAGATCAACTTCTGGCTGCGAAGCATCAGAATCGGCGACCGCACATGTGTGTGAACGCCTAACAACATTTGTCAAACAGTGACAGACAGACGTGCACACGCTGCTTCATACGTACGCAGCTTCTTGTTACATGTGACAGAGTTTGCGCACGTCATTTCCGCGTACGCGTAAGCGCGTGACAAAAATGTTCAATCATCTTCATGCGAGCGTTAACACGTGCGTCGCAAAAAGACGCATGAATGTTACGCGTAGTCACTACACATCGTGTGATTACCGGCGTGCAGCAGTCATCACACGTGAACGTGCGCGTGAACGGGGGGCCATTATAAGTCAATGAGGAAACTACATTACACGTCAGGCGCTGCTTGCTGCACAGGCGTCAAAGCAGGTGCTACTGACACGCTCAGTCAGTATGGGGTGAGGGGGTCCCTTCTTAGGGCCATCCAATCCCTATATCCTCAAAGCGAGAGCTGCGTGCGTGTACTCGGAAGTAAGTCGGACTTGTTCCAAGTGGGTGTTGGCTGCCGCCAGGGCTGTGCCTTGTCCCCAATCCTGTTTGTGATATACATGGACAGGATTTCAAGGCGCAGTCATGGTGTGGAGGGGTTACAGGTCGGTGACATGAAGATCGCATCACTGCTTTTTGCAGATGATGTGGTCTTGATGGCATCATCGGCTGTAGATCTACAACGCTCACTGGATCAGTTAGCGGCTGAGTGTGAAGCGGCAGGGATGAGGATCAGCACCTCTAAATCTGAGGCTATGGTTCTCAGTAGGAAACCAGTGGATTGCCTACTCCGGGTGGGGAATGAGTCCTTGCCCCAAGTGAAGGAGTTCAAGTACCTCAGGGTTTTGTTCACGAGTGAGGGGATGATGGGGCGCGAGATTGACTGGAGAGTCCAAGCAGCGGGTGCGGTGTTGCATGCGCTTCACCGCACAGTTGCTGCTGCCCCCGCGACCCGATTTTGGATAAGCGGTTGACAATGGATGGATGGATGGATGGATGCTCACTGCTCCCTGGACATAGAGTACATCATGCTACAGTGCAGACTTTTCTACTTAAACTCAATATCTGGAAGAAGTTTAAGATTTGTGGCAAGATAAACAGCTGACACAGACAGCCATCATATTATTCTTAACTCTGGTTAACAAGCAGTTAGCTTAACAAGCACAAATGGACGCTCCTCTGAAAATATTACTCATTTAAGCACGTTGAACAAATGGAAGACGAATTGTTAGCTCCCACGAGGAAGTTATGGTAATGGTTTATAACTCAGAAAGGTTCAAGTCGCTCCACTGTCACGTCTCATCTATGTGCGTGGTGGAGTTCTGATGAGGCAGCGGCTTCTCTCTCTCTTTGTCTTCAAAATAAGAGCTTTACATTGCACCCCATTGGAGTTTAGAACCAGACAGCATTGTGATAGTGGTAGGGGACTTTAATCATGCGCACTTGAAGTCTGTCCTGCCCAAACTCCACATATATATGTGAACTTCCGGACAAGAGAAAATAACACTATGGATCAAGTCTAATGTAACATCACCAAGGCATTCGAAGCCAGCCCTCTGCCACATCTGGGACTCTCAGACCATCTGTCTCTGTCTCTGATCCCAGCATACAAAATGCTCAGCTGTAGACAAAGACCAACTAGAAAGACAGTCAAAGTATGGATTGAGGAAGCCACCTCAGCTCTGCAGGACTGCTACGAGGACACAGACTGGGATGTTTTTGCTGAGGGGACAGACCTAGAGGGACACACATTAGCTGTCCTTTCATACATAAACTTCTGTGCTGAGACTATTTCAGAGACAAAAACTGTTAAAGTGCTCCCCAACCAGAAACCATGGTTGAACTGCAAGGTGAGAACTCTGCTCAAGACACGGAATTCTGCATTTAAGTGTGCACACCAAAGCTTGAGGAGAGCCATCAATGAGGCCAAACGCAGCTACAAGCAGTGCATAGAGAAGCACCTCAATAGCAACACCTCCAGAAGCATGTGGCAGGGGATAAAGACTCTGACCAGCATTTCCTCACTTTTCATGCTTTAGGTCTGTTAGGATTACCAAAATTATTTCTATTTGCTAAATGCCAGAATAATGAGAGAAGGATTTTTTTTAGACAATTTTTCATTACTTTCTTCAAAGTCAGAAGTTTACATACACTAAGATTACTATGCCTTTAAACAATTTGGGAAAGCCCAGATGATGATGTCATGTCTTTGGAAGCTTCTTCTGTTTATTGTGGACTTGCACAAGTCTGGTTCATCCTTGGGTGCAATTTCCAGATACCTGAAGGTGCCACGTTCAAACCCGGCCTACAAACTTGGCTCAGTTACACCAGTTCTGTCAGGAGGAATGGGCCAAAATTCCTGCCAACTATTGTGAGAAGCTTGTGGAAGGATATCCAAAACGTTTGACCCAAGTCATACAGTTTAAAGGCAATGGTACCAAATACTAATGAAATGTATGTGAACTTCTGGTTTCAACTGTATAAGGACAGCTACAAAGCCACTAAGTCCACAGACCGCACACTGCCAGACTCCCTCAACTACCTCTTTTCTCGCTTTGACTGCCAGGTGGCTGCTGACACACATCTGGTATTACATAGGTTCACATCTCAGCCGACCTCACCTGGACCACATACATCTCTCATCAGGTGGGAAGGGCCCAACAGAGACGTTAAAGAAGCTAAATCATGCTCACTTCCCTCACCAACTGCTGACCAACCTTTATCCGTCCACGATAGAAAGCCTCCTGACCTACTGCTGCACGGTGTAGTTCTCCAGCTGCACAGCACAGGACAGGAAGGACCTGCAGTGGGTAAGGGCAGCGGAGCCCTCTCAAAGACATTTACACTGGCCGACCACTATGTCACTTGACACAGAGAAAGATGTCAATTTGACATTGAAAGTGGTATAATAATAGGCCTATGTTTATGTCAGGTGTCATGTAATGTGTATGCAGGATCGAATCGGTGTACCATTGCTTGTCATTGTGGCCTATTACTGTACGTAGCTTTCATGCCAGTGCCATTTGTTGTCAAACTTGCCTTCTTGCAAAGAACTGAATTCAGAATCAGAGATGCTTTGATGCATTTTTTTATTCCATTGATTCTTTTTTCGAACTGTGGCTGAAAACTGAAATACTGTAAATATTACACATCTATTAATGCAAAGTATAAGAAATATCCACTATTGATACTCAGTCTCTTCTGTCTTGACAATGGGGCCACATGGCCTCATCCACATCACATTCATTATCCTCTCTTGCAATGAACCAAGGGAAAAATCTTCTTGCATGCCATCCAACCTTGACATTCCTCTGCACCTATTTCTCACTCTCATCTGCCTTAGACCTCTTCAATCCATGTTGGCAAAGAACAACACTGCCGCTGCACTTTTTAAGGCCTGCAGACTGATTGCTCATTGAAGATTTGTGTTTAGGAGTGTCAAACAGGTGCTTTAGTGATTTCATACTGATGTAGGTAGTTTCTAATAGTTAGGAACATATGGTTTCTGTTTGGTTGCCATAGCTAAAACAATGGAGTTTGGACTGCTTGAATGACATCCGTGTTAACTGTTCTGCAAAAAGGTGGGGAAAATGTGTCAATTCAATGAGAAAGGGTTAACACATTTGCAAGAGGTGTCTTGTGCTCTGCTGAGACAGTGATGATGAAAAATCGAGTGGATTCCAGTTTGTTTAAACAGGTCAAAGCAATCAAGAAAAACTGTAAATTCAATTCATCTTGTATTGAGTAACGACGGAGGATCCACCAGGCCAGTGTTTCATCCTCCAGTTATTTTACTCAAGAAGTTGAATTAGTTTACAAGTCAAAACTTAAGAACCACCACTCGAAGCAACAAAGAAGAAGTCTTTATTAAAACCATCATCATTGATAAAGACATTGCAGTAATTGGCTGGTTTCCATTTTTTCCCTTTACATTTGTGCCAAGCCTAGACCGGCTCTGCCCTCAGTAATCTCAAGTGGACTTCCCGCGTGGCCGTGAATCAAGCGCTTCATCAACAGAAACAGACGAGTCACGACTTCCCTCTGGCTATTGGACCGACACTGTGAGTCCACAGTTGAGCCAAGAACACGAGGAAACCAAAACCGCGGATCAACTCTCCAGACAAATTAGGCTGAACATCCTGCATACAGCTGGATTCACACCCATGAAACATGAGTTGGTGTCTTAGGTTCTGATTCCCATTTTTAGACCTTAAGAGAAATTCGGTTAGGGTCTCATTAGTATTAAAATTACTCCTTTAATATTTGAAGGCTACAAACCCGAACTGTAATTTCACAATATGCCTCTCTTCACATAACCCTTACGACTTAACTCATTACAGTCTCCACATTTTCCATTATCTTTTGTCATTCATCTAAATTTTTCATTTCATTTATTCAAAATCTATTCAAATAGATAAAACAATAGAGGTGGCACCCCATTAACGAGTGTGATATTAATTGCCAGTGATTAATTACATTTATTAAAGGGGATATATTATGCAAAACCAACTTTTTAATCATTTGGTTATGTACATTTGGGACTCTGGAGGGCCTACCAGCAGACAAAGTGTGAAAAAAGATGACTCAGTCATGTTTTTGTGGGCTGCTTCAGTCAAAATACAGGAGGTAAAACAAGCAATGTAGACTTCGCACCACCTGTGATGTCACTTTTTGGTTTGCGACCTTTGACTGTAAATGTTGCCACCTTTCCAGGAAGTTTACCTCCTTGTTGTGTAGCGGAGCTCCGCCTTGTCTCTATAAAACGCGAGAGTGCAGGTGAGGGAGCAGAGGAGCGGTAGAGTGGCATTATGGCTAAGCAAAAGTACACAAAGTTTTCTATTTTTGGCTGCACAGTGCAGCACAGAGGTCTATACAAACTTCCAGCCTCAGAGGATTTACGTGTCCAGTGGATACATTTTATATATGATGGCAATGTCCCGGCTAAAGTTGGCAAAAGTGTTTGTGTGTTTCGAACCACGTCACACTGTTTTTTGAACCTTGGTGGGTACAATGCTGGACTGTCCTAAAAACTGTTGCTAAAAGGGGGGCAGTACCAACTGTCCGTGGAGAGATGGCAGAGGAAGAAACTGTAAGTGTTTTTAAGAATTTATGCTTTGTTTTCATTGTTCGTGTAATGCTAGCTAATGCTAACTGCTGTTAGCTGTCGGAGCCTCTGTGACGCTATTCTGTTTGTTAAATGTTTGTTAAATGTGTGCATTATGCACTTAAAACTTCAAAGGTGAGGTTAATTTATTAAGCCAGCTGGTGCAGATGTCTCTATATTCTTTCCTGCTGCTATTTCTTATGTTAATGCCGTGAATCACAAAGCAGTTTTACCCCCGCTGCCAGTATCTCAGTGCAGGAGGATGACTCGGGAAAAGATACTGTGTGTCTTGTGGCCGGGGAATTTATGTTCCCCTGTATTTTGTCAAACGTGCATGCTTTTCAGTAAGTACTATGCTCGTGTGTGTCGCTGCTAGTATGAGCAGAGACGTAACCTCCGAGCGAACAAACTGTAGTGGCAAACTATGTTACGTTACTTTATGATGTAGCTGGTCAGTACTAAGGATACAAAGGAAAACATTATGAGACAGTATTTGCTTTTACTGCATTGTTTGAGTATTGTGTTCTTAAAATTACCTATTACCGTAATTAGGTCTATCTCTGCATCATTTCTTGTAACATTAGGGAAAGGCATGCATTAAATATCACTGCTCTTTGTGTTTAGGCAAGTATATCTGGACTGGTGGACAGGATACATGCCAGACGGACCCACCAAAAACACGCTCAACTGGAACACAGCTTTCAATGTAGACTCTCCAACCTCACAAGCACAGGTTAGTTAACCAGAACTTACTTTACTAGGTGATGTGATTTCTTCTGCTTGTGTACTGTTAATGAGAAACCATATAATTGCTTATCATTTTAGAATTTTGCATAAACAATAACATTATCTGTCTGTTTTTAAGGCACACAGAAAACTGTTTCCTGCACTGATGTTGGTGTTGGCACCTCAGCTGTTCTGCCGCCTATAACATCAACACCAATAAAGAGACCAATAAAGAGACCAAGTAAGGGACGACGCACAGAACTGGAGGAGGAGGAAGAGGAAGAGGAAGAGGAGAACCCTTTAGAAGGCAGTTCTGTTGACATCGAGGATCCACATGATTCAACATATGACCCTGCAGACACCTTGACAGAGTCAGCAAATGTGACGTGAGTGACTTGATCTTTCAGCCTAAATATTTTATTAATTTGTGTTACATTCCTCTACTTATTGTAGCTCTACTAGGATGGCCTTTGACTAATTTTCAGTCAATGTGTTGTGTTTATTGCAGAAAGGAATCTTCTATCCCTGTCCATAAGACTCCCACTTACATTGTGTATGAGAAATGCCTAAAGCCTGGTTTATGCTTCTGCGTCGCGGCGACGGCGTAGCTACGTCGTCGACCCTACGCCGTCATTGAGCATTCGAAGTTCTGCGTCGAGGGAACGCGTTGTTCTGCAATTCACCGGTGTGGCTATGTCTGTTTGGTTTCGGGGGTTCATATCGGATTCCTTGGTTTTCTTCCGGTCAGACAGTTAACAATGGCAACTGAGATGGACCGGGTGTTTTTGGAGATGGAGCTCGTGGATATTGAACAACAAATGCTGTTATTACAAATGTTGAAGCGCAGGCGACGCAGAAGACATTTGCGGAGTTGGTCTGTCCGACCAATCACAGTCCTTGCCGTTCGCGTCTCGACGCTTGGACGTGACGCGTAGTCAGGATTTTTTGGAGGCGCACGTCAGGCTACGGCGTAGGGTCCGCGTAGGGGTCTGCATCGACGACATAGCTACGCCGTCGCCGCGACGCAGAAGCATAAATCAGGCTTAATGGAGCTGTTTCAGGTGTGCCCTGTGTGTAGTGGGAATGTGACGTGTGAACAAGAAGGTTAGGCACGTTCCTATCTGTGGAACAGCAGTGTGTGCATTGTGAGTTCTCCAGAAGGTGAAAGCGCCTGCCTCTTGTTGGGAGTACTCCTGCTGGGAACCTGCAGCTGTCCACTGCAGTGTATGCCAGTGGTGCGTCTTTCTTCAAACTTGAAAAGGTATTATATTTGGACTTAACTATGAATAAAGTAATGTAATATAGCATATTATGTAGCTACATTTATATACATAATGTGAATTTCTTTTAGAAAACGTGGTGGTGGTATTTCTGAGAAAGTGATTAATGTGTGGGTGCCTGTCCAGTCTGTTTCTTTCTCCCACAGATCTTCCGGGCAATGCAGTTGAAGATGTGTTAATATGACTCATTTCGAAGGCATGCTCGGATGTACATCGCCAGCGATTGTACACAGGTGGAAGACGGCACAGACTGCAATGTTGGAGCAGCTCAGTGAGCAGCAGAATGTCATCCTTGGTGGTGACTTGAGAACAGACTCACCAGGTGTGTAATACTTAGTTACTTGTCATAATAATATTTTTTATATATAAACAAATTAACTTGAAAATAAATAAAACACACAGTGATAAATACAATGTAATGTTTATATTAAAAATAATTACTTTACTTTTGAAGGACATTGTGCCAAGTTTGGCAGCTACACAATGATGGACCTGAGGAGCAACACTGTTATTTATTTACAGCTGGTTCAAGTGAGTGACAGACCATAAATAATCTCTGTTGTAATCTGTTACAGTGTAGTCTTATCAACTGAAATAATCTATTTTTATCTGCGTTCTTAAATGATAAAGAGTAATGAGGTCTGTGGAAGCTACCACATGGAGAAAGGGGGCCTGAAGAGGAGCCTTGCACTGTTGGAGGAACGGGGTGTTACTATGGATAGTATTGTGATGGACAGACACAAGTTCCTGAGGGAGGCCAATATCACGCATTACTACGATGTGTGGCACATGGAGGTATTATTCCGTGTCACTATATTTCCTTTATTGTTACACTGACATAGCTATCGATGTGTTCCAGCCTATTATTAATTCAATTTAGATTGTAAGCTATATAATTTCTGCTTTGTCAATTCAAAGTAATTTGGTGGTTCACTATGTAATTAATATACACTCTATATATGTGAAAGACTCTTAAGCTTTTTGTATTATTAGGACTGTCCAAGAAACTGTTGAAGATCTCACAGAACAAGGAGTGTGAGAAACTGAAGAAGTGGCTTCACAGTGTAAAAAAAACACATCCACTGGACGGCTGGTTCCTCTACATCGGTGCCAGAGAGAGCAGCAAAGTGGACGTCCATTCTGAACCACGTCCAGGACATCCACACCCACGAAGATCCTGTTTTCCCCCAGTGTTTGCATCCAATCCGCACTTCAAGGGACAAGAGCAAGTGGTTGACAGCAGGTGTGTACACATTATCATGTGTAGGCAGTGTTACTCTACTTAATGAGATTATTAAACACTTTTTTTCACAGGAACACCAGCCTTCTGCAGACCAGAGAAAGTGCTGACCAACAAGAGGGTCCTCAAAGATGTGGGGAAGCTTAGCCCTCATTTCCAAACATCATCGCTTGAGGCTTTTCACAGTGTCATTCTACGCTTTGTGCCCAAGGTTGTAGTCTTTCCTTTTCTTGGAATGCTGTGCAGGTAAAGATAGGCTTTTTTATCATTACAAGTATGCGTATGCACATACAGCCACACCAAAATAAGCCAAGTATGGAGCTAATATGTGTAAATCATAAATTTAAAACAAACCATTGACACTTGCAGTGCACTCTAATGTTGACCTATTACAAAAAGGTGATAGAGGACATTTGAGTCCTGCATTCTTCAAGTTGTTATAAATAAAGCTATTTATTTGAAAATAAATCACCATTTTCAGAATATTTTTTGGAATGTGTACAATGTGCTCTCAATCTTGTTTGGCATTTTATTATTTTTCCTCTCAAGACTATACCTGGCATCCCTGCACTTCAATGAAAATACAGACCGTCCACAGGCTACAACTTCAGCTGGTGAGCCGCTGTTCAGGCTACATTTTCTAAAGTGGAAGAAAGGAGAACACACAGCAAAGCCAGTGAAGGAGCAACCAACCTTCCGTAAGTTTTAAACCTTTTTATTGAAAATCAAACTGAAAAATGAAACAGCCATTATAAAATATTTGTAAAATAAATAAAATATAAATTAAACAGTGTCTATGGCTTTTTATATGTTTTTAATAAACACGATAAAGTAAACACAATAATTCACTTTTTCTAATTGCAGATTACGTGGATGAAATCTTGGACCTGGTGTTTGAGAAGGTTTTTCCGGACCCTGGGCCATACGCAGATGAGGTTTTGAAGATCTCCATTCTTGAGGCTCTCTCTGCGCAGTTCGAAAGGCCAGACAAGAAGGAGGTGATAGACCGCTACGTGACGAGGTTCAGTCAAGGGCCGGTCTGAACCCCACGTAGATGCCTTGAGCGTCGTGGAACTCCGTCCGTATACGCAGCACCACACAGCTGGGCAGTGCCACATGAACTCTTCGACCCAGAAAGCCCCAACACCAGTTCACAAAGCTCCTATAGGCCAAGTATCTGTAACAGCTGAACAGAGTGGACATATTTAGTTATACATTTACATTTATATTTAGACATAATTTATGATTACCCACATTTTTTTGTGTAAATTATATTACCTACTGTTTAACAATAGGCAATAAAAACTGGTTGTACATTCCATAACTTTTTTGAATACTTTTTTGAATAGTTGTGTGTTGTTTGCTGTACTTGTATTCATAAAAATAAAACTATATAAGCTGTTTTTTGTACTTTAAGTGTTTGACATGTAGACATAAAAATGATGGTCATCAAGAGACAGGTTCGTAGGAGTGGGATGAGTATCCAAAAGTACAAAAGATAAATTTCTGCAAAATATCTAATTTGTATTACTACCATTTATTAGCAGCAAGTTGGTCTTAGACCTAGGTTTAAACGTTGCTCATAAATTGTGTTATTGCAAATTTGATTTTGTGCAGAAATGTATCTTTTCTAGTGTTTGATATGTAACATTTTAACAATTGTCAAACTGTCTTTCAAAAAGAAAAATAAGCAATATAACAGTGGGAAATTTAATTTATTTATTTCATTACTTTCATTTTTATTACAATAACACAGAATTTATATGCAAAAAAAACTTACTGTTCTATTCCCCTCAGGCGTGAAGGCCCATAGTCTGCTCTGTAGATATTTAGTGCATTCTGAAGTGTGAATGCATTTAAACACACTGGTTCGAGGTCAGTGTGGTCTGCCATGCAGGAAGGTGGGTTTTGAAGCTGATTTAGTCTTCTTAGAACCTGTAAATTTGAAAGGTTAAGTGACGTTTGATGACAGATAATACAACAGAATAGTTACATTTTCATTCAACAAGCACCCATGTACTACCTGTGGTATTTCCCTGCAGCAGACATTCTCAGGCGCTGTAGGTATTGTTTTGCAGTTCTCACAAGTATACCTTAACCAGAAGAAAAAAAGGGAAAATATATCAGAGTTTTTTTTTTTTGAATATGTTGCTAGCAATAACGACAGGTCAGCTTATGCAACGATGTAACGTTATTAATTGGAATTAGTGTATTATGTTGAAATGCAGTACAAACGGATAAACAGACATTATTATGGGGTATACGGACCTGGCAGACAGTCGCCACAACCACCACTACATCCCCCGTTTCACACCTAGGTTGTAAAATTGGCACACACACGTGAAAAGTGGCTACAGTATGGCTGTGGATAGTAAGTTAGATGTCGGACAGAATAATGATGTAACAGTTAACGTTATTACGGCGTAGCTGAGAATAAAAAAAACGAGTGCTACATTCCCACTCGTAGCTGTCGAGAAAACATTGTGGACTCGAGAAATGTACTCATGTAACGGGAACAGCATGCTACTTATGTTTACTCAATTAACAGAAATCTAGATTTTTATAAGCGGTGAATTACACAAACAGCGGTCAGCGGTCGACCGTATTTAGTCAGCAACCGTATTTACTAGGGCCGGGACTCGATTAAAAAAATTAATCGAATTAATCAGAGGCTTTGTAATTAATTAATCGAAATTAATCGCATTTTAATCGCATATAAATATTTGACCTGAGAACAGTGAGAAGCAATTTTTTTCACATGGATTTTAGTATACCATTGAATGACTGAATACATAAGCTTAAGCAACAAAACATTGTTTATTTTTAAGACCAACAGACCAGTGCAATTTTGAGTTGGGAGTTGGGAGGGAGTTGGTTATTTTTTCAGATGTGGACTTAGTTACCCTGGTCCTGAAACCAGTCATCTGGTTGAGTGTGGGTTGGGTGTGGGTCCTTGTACTCGGAGTCGGGCTAACGTCCACGCTCCCACGCTAATGCTAGCTGCTATATGCTTAGCATTTAGGTGATATCTGAGGCTTCATATGCTGCGGTGATACGCGAACTCCTTTTTGCATAACTTGCACACAACCGTGCTCTTGTCTACGCTGCCATCCGTCCGCTTTTTAAAACAAAATTTCCCATCCACGGGGCCAACCAATGCGGTCTCATCTGCTTCTTCGTTCATTGTTGTTGTCTGAAGTCATGAACGCTATGCATGAACGTTAGTTGGTGCTCCAGTATAATCGGTACCCCTGAAACTCATCCAGTGAGAAACGTTCCGCGGTGCAAAAATTAGTGCGATTAAAATGCGTTAATTTTTTTAGCGCGTTAATTTTTGTGTAATTAATTAATCATAATAACGCGTTAAAGTCCCGGCCCTAGTATTTAACTGATGTACAAACGTACACATGTTTAATAAAAAAGTAAAATAAAGCTCATAACTCACTATTGAGAAACGTATCGTTGCAGTCTACACTGAACAACTTCTTCGCTAGCTCCTTCTAGTTCAAGGTCTGACTCTGGTTCAAACATGTAAGGTTGGACCGCAAAGTTTCCTCCAGCAGCCATGTTTCTCCCAGGGTTCACGTTCAACTGTTGTCATGGTAGCATGAGAGTGCCGGCGTCGGCACACTTCCCGGAAGAAGTGGGTGTCTCATTTGCATTTAAAGAGACAGGCACTCAAAATCGACTGTTCTGAACAGGGCTGTTTTGGCAGTGTGATTGAACTGCTATTGTGCTTTATCCTCATGGTATTTTGACCAAAGCATGTCACAAACATTTCATTAGGACACCAGGGAACTAGGTTAACTTGTAGAAATAGTGCATAATATGTCTCCTTTAAGTAGTATATCTCCTACATTAATATATGATTGACATCTCTTGCTGGAATTACGATCATCTAGTGACTTCGCCTTCATAGACACAACTACTCAGGAGTGTTTACATAGCCTCGGAGTGCTATGCTCCTGGCATCACAAACCGACTGAGGAGCGAGCGGAAGCGGTGTGACCAAAGGCGGGGAGGACTAACAGCTAAGCTAAAAGCTAACCCCTATAAAACACCACTTCCATCTATCTTCCTCTGAAATTTTCATTCCCTTCAGAACAAAATAGATCATCTGCAGCTGGAATTACCAAGTAAACGAGAGATGAGGAACTGTTGCGCAATAATTATGATAAGAGGCATGGCTAAACTCATCAATCCCGGACAATGCTGTCAGCTGCAAGGGACTGGCTACATTTCGTGCTGACAAAAGCTGCAACTGATGTATAAATGCTAAGTTTGTTGCAAGCCATTGCTCACCGGACATTGAGCTTTTGAATGTAAACTGCAGACCATTCTATCTGCTCAAGGAGTTTACCTTAGTTTCCATCACTGCTATGTACGTGCCCCCCAGCGTTAACACTATAGAAGCCATGAAAGTTGTCTACCGGACTATCAGTGAGCTGCAATCTACTCACACTGAGGGCGTTTTCATTGTCGCTGGGGATTTCAACCAGGCTAACATGAAGTCAGTTCTCCCACATTTCCATCAGCATGTGGATTATGCAACTAGGGGAGTAAATACATTAGACATGGCTTACACCACCATGAAAGATGCATTCAGAGCAGCCCCCATCTAGGCTCGTCAGACCATCTATCTGTTATGCTACTGACAGCATATAAGCCCCTGCTGACCAGAGAAAAAACCTACAGTGAGGCAGGTGAGGGTGTGGTCTGAGGGGGCTATAGAGGCACTACAGGACTGTTTTGAGTGCACAAAATGGGATATGTTCAAAGCAGCTGCCACTTACAACTATCATATCAACACAGATGAGTATGCCATGTCTGTGTCATGTCTGTATCAACAAATGCACAGAGGACGTCAGCGCTAGCAAATCCATCACCACCCGGGCCAACCAAAAACCATGGATGACTGATGAAGTACGCAAAATGCTAAAGGCACGGAACTCAGCCTTCAAGTCTGGTGACGACATGGCACTGAGAACAGCAAGAGCCACCTTGAACCATGCCATCAGACTAGCTGAGCGTGCTCACAGTAAAAAAATCCAAGACTTTTTCCATAATCCCACCAGGGATATGTTGTGGCAAGGCATAGGACTATCACTAACTCCAGGATTGCCCTTTCTGCATGTGACGATGACGTGGACTTCCTAAATTAACTAAATAACTTCTTTGGGAGGCTTGAGGCACTGAGCAACTCTCCTGCTGTGAAATCTGTTCCCCACCAGGATGAAAAGGCACTCTGCCTTGACATAGCTGAGGTGCGAAGGTCTCTGAGTGTCAACTCACGGAAGGCTCCAGGCCCTGACAACTTACCTGGGCGGGTACTCAGGGAAGGTGCAGATCAGCTGGCTTGTGTCCTAACGGACATTTTCAGCACCTCGCTGGATCAAGCCAAAGTCCCCTCATGTTTCAAAACTGCCACAATCGTCCCAGTGCCAAAGAAACTTCAAATCATATCACTCAGTGACTACCGGCCCATCGCACTCACTCCTATTATGATGAAGTGCTTTGAAAGGCTGGTAAAGAGCACATCACCTCAAGACTCCCTGCCACGTTTGACCCCTTCCAGTTTGCCTACCGGCCAAACCACTCCACTGACGATGCCATCTCCACTGCTCTTCACTTGAGCCTTGTACACCTGGAGGAGAAAAACACTCCTGTTCGGATGCTGATGCTGTTCCTGGACTTCAGTTCAGCGTTTAATACATCATCATTCCACAGCATCTGGTAGAAAAACAGGGATCTCTGGGCTTCAGTACACTCCTGTGCAACTGGCTGCTAGACTTCCTCACTGAAAGACCACAGTCAGTGCAGGTTGGTTAAAATACCTCTGTGGAGGTGAGCGTGGTCAGGGCACGGCTGCAGGACGGAGAGAGGTGGAGAGCGCTCAGGAGACCAGAGCCAGGTGAGTGATTGACAGAGCTGGCACCCACTTACTAATCACTCACTCTCTTTAAATGCAGTAGCAGCTGGACCTCGGATGGCAGAAGAGTGGGAGACACGCTGGAGAGCAGCCTGACAGCAGCACGGGAGCAGGAGATCAGGAGAAAGAGCCGAGACGCATGAGCCGCGTTCGGCCCCGTAGCTGCATCATTGTGCGGGCTAATAATAAAAAGCCCTGAATCACAGCACTGTGTACGTGTGCGTGTGTGTAGGCAGGTGGTTCGTGCGTAAGGAACTCACGGTAGCCTGGGAAAGGGCTACATTGGCTCCCAACCGGTCTCGACGGACCACCACACGGGAATGACAGAGCAACAACAGCCCCAGCCAGTCACGGCACTGGGACAGATGCTGGGGGAGATCGCCGCCATGCACCAGGAGCAGGCGGCGTTGAACAGGCAGCAGTTGGAGGCGCTCCACACACAGACGGAGGCGCAGACCCGGCTGCTGCAGGCGTTGCTGGCTCGGGCGGGGACAGGGGCGGCATCTTCCCACGCGCCCTCGGGGGTAGTTCTACACAAGTTGACGGCGGAAGATGACTCCCAGAGTTTCCTCAATATGTTTGAGGCAACGGCGGTGGCGTGCGCCTGGCCGGTGGCGGAATGGGCCGTGTGCCTGCTCCCCTTACTGTCGGGGGAGGCCCAGACTGCAGCCCTCGGCCTGCCGGCCTCCGCTCGGGGGAATTTCCAGACCGTGAAGAAAGCCGTCCTGGATCGGATGGGCTTCTCTCCGGAGGATCATCGCCGGCGGTTCCAGACTATCCGACTGGGGCGCGGCGGCCGCCCCTTCACGTTCACCCAGAGGCTGAAGGACGCCACGACCAGGTGGCTGAAGCCGGGGGAGGCGGCGTCGGAGAAGAAAATGTTGGAGCTGATCGTGGTGGAGCAGTTCATAGAGGGGCTCCCGACGGGGACGTCAGAGTGGGTGCGGTGCCACCGACCGGTGGACCTGGCGGCTGCCGTGACTCTCGCTGAGGATCACCTCGCTGTCCACGAAAAGGGCCAGCCGCTGGAAGGTCAACTTGCGGCTTCCGACTGCCCGATCCCGGCGCCCCGCCGGAGAGCCACGCTGCCCCCCCCCCCCCCCCCCCCGGCTCCTGGCCCACAGCACACATTCACCCGGCCATCACCTACACCACGCTCCAATCCTCCCTCTGCATCTTCTCCTTCGCAGGTTCCAGCCACTACGGGCGCTGCTCTCGACCCACAGGGGGTGCCTCAAACGCTGGGGCAGGAGTGCTGGAGGTGCGGGCGACCTGGTCACTTCCGCCGGGAGTGCCCTCTTATGGAGGTCGGCCAGGTGGTCCGGGTCGCCGGCCCTCCTACACCCTTCCCCGGTCCAGGGGGGACATACAGCGTTCCGGTAAGGATTCAAGGGGGTATACATCAGGCAATGGTGGATTCGGGCTGTATGCAGTCTATAATCCACCTGAGCCTGGTTCGACCCGGGGCTTCGGTGGAGGCCTCCTCGGTGGATATAAGGTGTGTGCATGGGGATATTCACAGTTACCTTGTGGTGCCAGTGGAAATTAGACATGGGGGGAAAAAGCATAGCGTTAAGGCTGCGGTTAGCTCCCACCTGGTGCACCCTCTAATTTCGGGCACGGATTGGCCGGGGTATAATAAATTGGTGGGGCAATGCGCGGGGGTGCATTCACGACCGATAGGGACACGGGATATGTGCGCGGTGCTCAGCGGTGACGCGAGGTTGTCCGACGCTGCAGACGGGGAGGAGGAGCCGGTGGTGCCTCTGCGGGAGGCGCCGCAGGTTCCCTTTTTACACTCCATGGAAGATTTTCCGCTCGAACAGTGTCGCGATGATACTCTACGCTTTGCCCTCGACCAAGTGATAAAAATTGATGGTCAGTTGGTGCGCCCTGACGCCGCGCAGGCATATCCCCACTTTGCATTGATTAGGGACAGGTTGTATAGAGTGAGTCACGTTACTCAGACAGGAAAGGAAATAACCCAGTTGCTGGTGCCGAAAAGCCACCGGGAAACCGTTTTCCAGGTGGCTCATTACAACCCGATGGCTGGACACATGGGGGGCGACAAAACACTTGACCGGATAACGGCCAGATTCTATTGGCCCGGCATTCGGGGAGATGTACACCGCTGGTGCGCGTCTTGCCCCGAATGTCAGCTGGTTAACCAGCCAGCCATCCCAAGAGCGCCTTTGCGCCCATTACCACTCATGAAGGTTCCGTTTGAGCGGATTGGCATGGACCTCATCGGGCCGTTTCACCGGTGCGCACGGGGATATCGTTTTATGTTAGTCCTCGTGGATTACGCGACACGATATCCCGAAGCATCTCTGCAAAGAGTGTGGCACAGGCGCTGTTTCAGGTCATCTCCCGAGTGGGGATCCCGAAAGAGATCCTAACTGACCAGGGCACCTCGTTTATGTCACGCACACTACGGGAACTTTACGGGTTATTGGGCATCAAGTCAATTCGGACCAGCGTATATCACCCGCAGACCGACGGGCTCGTCGAGCGTCTGAATAAAACCTTGAAATCCATGATCCGTAAGTTCGTGCACGAAGACGGCCGCAATTGGGATAGGTGGCTAGACCCTCTGTTGTTTGTTGTTGTACAACCTCCAGTGTGATCACCCTCAGCACAGGCTCCCCCTGTGTCCTGAGCCCCCTGCTGTTCACTCTGATGAATCAGGACTGCATCCCAAGGGCTACTACCAACCATATTGTGAGGTTTGCGGATGACACAACAGTGGTGGGCCTCATCAGGGATGACCACGATCTGGCTTACAGGGAAGAGGTGGAGCAGCTGGTGGGCTGGTGTAGCAAAAACAACTTGATCCTGAACGTGGACAAAACCAAAGAGATCATTGTCGACTTCAGGAAGAAGCAGCCCAGCCACGCTCCGCTTCTCATCAACAACACGGCTGTGGAGGTGGCCAGCAGCACCATGTTCCTGGGGGTGCACATCACTGACAACCTCAGCTGGTCTGAGAACACTGCGGAACTGGTCAAGAAGGCACAGCAACGTCTGCACTTCCTGCAAAGGATGAGGAAAGCCCTCCTGCCCCTGCCCATCCTCACTACATTCTACAGGAGCACCATAGAGAGCATCCTGACCAGTTGCATCTCCATGTGGTGTGGAAGCTGCAAAGCCTCTGACTGGAGGAATGTGAGGAGAGTGGTGAGGAGAAACAGGAAAAACAGGTGAAGGTGGAAGTTCAGGAGGAGGCAGGTGAGGAACAGAGGAAGCATGTGGAGGTGGAGGAGGCAGATGAGGAAGAACAGTACAGTCAGGTGAGTGTGGGAGGGCAGGAGGAGACAGGGGAGGAAAAGAACAATACAAAACCAAAGAAAAAAAGAGTGCAGGAAACAGAGCGGTGGTGGAAGAAACAGTGGAAAGTGTGATTTTGAAATTGGTGATGAGGATGACCTTTTAAAAGTGCCTCATCTGAAAATAAAATTAAGAAATAATTCAAGAGAGCTTCAGGCCAAGAAAGGGACAGCAAGTCCGGGGAAGGGGAAGCAAACATCGGCCCAGGGAGGCTCAGAGTCTGGATGCTGTGTGGAGGACGATTTCTCAAAGAAAAAAAAGAAAAAAGTTACAGTGTGGGCAAAATTAAACTGTCCAAAACTAAGAACGCAAAATCTGCAAAAATAGAGGATTAGGGGAAGGGGTGTACACTGACCAGGAAGTTTACAGAATTCGAAAGATAGTACAGAAAATAAGGAAAGAACTGAACAATGCGGCTAACGATGATGAGGATGAATGAAGTAAAAGCAGTGCTGGTTTGTTGGTTATTTTTGTATCTCTCATGAGCCATTTTAACATCAGCACTATAAATATGAACGGGGCTGCCCCCTCTCAGGTATGCTGTACTCGATCGCCATCGAACCCATGCTATTATGTTATTGTTATTGTAAGAACACAGGAGGATATTAATAAGCTGGGAGAGATTTCAGAGATTTTGGAATTGTATCAGCAGCAAAAGTAAACTAAAACTACCGGGGGTTTTAAATTGTCAAAGAGATGGTTTGAAGTATTAGAGTGTTTTTAGGAAGCGAAAATGTGATGGGAAAAAAAGGGGGAGGATTTTTAGAAAAAGTAAAAGGTAAACTAAAGAAATGTGGGTCCTGCCACAGCTTTCCCTCAGAGGAAGAACTAATTATAAATAACCTGGTGGCCTCACAGCTGTGGCATAAGACAGCTTGTGTCCCACCACCACCATCACTGATCAACAAGATCCAGTCGGAGATGGTGGATTTCTTTTGGGCAGGGAATTTTCACTGAGTCAGAAAACAGCTTTTTTTTTTTTCTACCAAAAGAGGAAGGGGGGCACTGTGTGGTGGACATCAAAAGCAGAGTGATGACTTCTAGATTAGTTTTTAACAGGATATTATAGCAGAGTGATGACTTTTAGATTAGTTTTTAACAGGATATTTTAATATTTGGAAAGATGGGGCAAGTGTAGTTTTCATCAGGTTTTCATCAGGAACTTTTTGAAAGCTTGAAATATTTTTTAAAAAAGGAACAAAGAAAGTTTGGTTTGTCTCCACTGGCTCCTGGAGGAGCCAGTTATCGGAGGCGTCTGGCTGGATGTACAAGACGAGTCCACTCCAGGGCTAAGGGGTGTCCTGAGGGACGCAGGAGTCCTGACTCTGAGGCAGGTGGTGGAGGTGGCAGAGAGCGACCTGCAGGACGGTGAGGCCTTGGCAGAGCGACTGGGGGTCAAGTCCACAAGGTTAATGCATCTGGTCCTCAAAAAATGGAGGAACAAGCTTCAGGAAGAAGAACTCCTGATGTTAAAGGAGTATGGAGAAGGGGTAGAGGAGCCGGACGAAGAGGACCCCTTCCCGGAGACGACTCTAATTTCCAACTTGGAGGGATCCTCATGTCAACTGGTTAAAAGGTCTATAAAGACAGAAATAGATCTTCACACAGCAAATGGAAAAGCTCTCTATAAGAGTGTGTTGTTGTTTAGAACAAAAAAAGACTGGAGACACAGAGAGACAGTGTTTGAAGAGGGCAAATCCAGATGATGGGGACTGAACAGCGAGGATGGAGAAGCTTTTATAAAGCACCTTCCAAAAAAAGAACTGGACATCTCCAATGGAGAATCTTACATGGAGCCATCGCTGTTAATACTTATGTTTCTGTTTTTAATCCCACTGTAAAAGATTAATGTCCTTTTTGTAAACTGCCTGAAACAGTTGTTCTGTTTTTTAGAGTGTGACAGGCTTTTAGAGCTTTTCAACATTTTAAAAAAATATTTTGAGTGTTTTAATAAAGTGTGGTCAAAGAATGTTTTTATATGTGGCACAAAGTATTTTAAACTCAATGTGAAGAAATGGCAGCTTCTAAATGTTCTAATAGGTGAAGCAAAGATGACGATTTATTTGACAAGAAGAAGTAAACTGAGGGGAAAATAAAAGCCAGTTAGAGAGAGTTTTTATTGCGTTAGTTAGGACAAGGGTTTTTATTGATTTTAATTTTTTACAAACTAATGGAGAATCTGGATGTTTTTATCAAAATGTGGTGTTTTAATAAGGTCATCTGTTTGGTGGAGGAGGAGTTCTGTTTCCATCTGTTTTTAACATTTAGAGTTTCTTAACAAAATGGTTGTTTTGAAAGAAGTTCTGTGATAAAAGTTCTTTTAAAAGTAAAAAAAAAATGTCTCTCTCTCTCTCTCTCTCTTTCTCTCTCTCTCTCTCTCTCTCTCTCTCTCTCTCTCTCTCTCTCTATATATATATATATATATATATATATATATATACAGACCAAGTGCCCAATTTTTTCTCTCTCACATAGTGGAGTAATAATAGCTGTCGGAAATCCACAGAAGAAAAAAAATATGTCACCTGTGGGGGTTTCTTCCAATTTACCTATTAAATCGCAGTTTTTATTGAAAGAGCACCACCAAACAGCTACATAAAATAACACAAATAATATATCAGCTCAAATAAATACACAGAGCCAAAAACGATACATACAACATACAAGCCGTGGTTTCTGCTGTAGCAGCATCTATAGCAGCCACCATAGCAATGTAGCAGCATCGATAGCAACTACCATTGCAACAATATCATACGTAACAGCCCCACAATTTTCTGGTGAAACCAGCAATAATTTTCTAAATTTAACTAAACTAAAGACCACATACATTCACTGAGCCAGGATTATGAAAATAAAGTGCATATTTCTCAATAAAAATGTAATCAAAACACACTTTAATGTAATACCTATCTTAAAGTATTGCATTTTTCACTTGAAATAATAGGAATGGCAGCCATGTTTTTTGTTCTCCCAGTCAGAAAGCTGACGGTCTTTGTAAGTCATCTCACAATTTAAGAGGCATTATTGTGAAACCACTACATTTTGCCCTGTGGACCAATGTAGCTATTACACATTTTCATGTGAGACTAGGTCGTCAGTTGTCAACAATTTTGGTGCAGCATCTGTACCTTGGTCGAGAGTCCGTCCAGTTGAAGGAAGTACTTCAAAAAAGGCTTTCAGTTCTGTAGGAACTGAGCTTCAGTCATACATTACACCCATCATGAGTGCACATGAAGAGGCAATGTCACCAGCTGGGATCAGTCTCCTCAATGTTGTAGGCATCAATGAATGATGGCAGGTTCAAGCTCCTGCTCAGTAACTTAAGTATCAGCATCCTTGACATTGGAGAGAAAGAAGGACAAAATAGCACATTTGCATTTCAGATTTCCCAGTATGATTTAATGAAAATAGCATGACACTTCAAACAGAGCTATTTGTTCAAAATAACACAATGAAGTAGTGCTGGGTAATCCTTGTTGAGTCATTAGAGATAAAGTTTTATAATCTAATACACTCAATTTAATACACCAAGCACTTCTTGAGGAACACGAGAAAACTAATGCAATTCAATCCATAAAAAAACTTTGCCATAATTACTAACTTTAAGAATAGACTTTCAGTTTTCTTTTACATTGTGTCAAAAAGTGTTCCTAACATTATGTCCCCCTCATGTATGTTTATGATGCAGACACAAAATGAGGAACACATTTAAATGTAACACACTCCAGTACACCGACACCCACTACGACTTTAGTAATACACATAAAGTAGAATTTGTATGTATGAGCTTCAAAGCGGTTTTGAATTGTTTTAATCGCCTCACCCTCGTAGAATTATGATTACTGACAGGCCAACAAAAACTGAAAACGCATATGTGTCGTAAAATTGAATATCTGGCAGAAGTGTTGTTTTGTATTGGACTGCATTAGATTGCACATATTTGGTTTAATACAGGTAGAAACCAATTTACTAAAACTACTTACTAGACATTCTTCGAACAGGATGTTCAAGACTTCATTCAGGTAGATACAAAGTGCCTTGAGGATGCAATCCTTCCTCTCTTCAACAGTTTAATTCTAAAGAAAAAAAACTAAATTACTTTAAGAATCTACATACATACAGCCCCCCCAATACTTAGAGAAACAGACATGTATATAATGAGTATTATCCATCCCATATGGACATAGATCGTTATGTTGTCAAACAAGGTAACAACCACAGGCAGGAAAGGAAAAGAAAAAACAGTAAGGCATGATAGCTTTTATGCACTCAGATGCAGTTGGTTGCTCTGAAATTGTTTTGCATTTTGTCCATAACAACTGAGGAAGTGCTCTCATGGCATCAAATGGCATCACCTAGCTAGAGCCACACTGCATTGGCTACAGGGACAAACAATATAAAATCATACAGTTTTGCTCACTACAGATATAAATAAACTACAGGCTAGGAACTGTTTTTAAATACAAAAATGTGATATTATCAACCATGGAAAGCAAGTTATTATCAGCTATCCGTAATGACTGAAAAAAAAATCTAATCCACCATCCTGATTTGTTTTCTCTTTCACATTCCAAAACAGAACTTTGCAACCCCAGCATTTGACAATGCCCACTAATGGATAAAACTGAACACTTGGGCCTTGAGTTCAAGTGCTGTTCAGGGAAAATTTCATCTTGTTGTCTGTTATGAAGAAAACCCTCTTGTTGCTTATTCTAAATGTTGATAAACTGATCCCTAAACAAAGCTTCAGTAACTGACCTGTCTTTAAATTCCAAGTTAACAGTAGATAGAATATAATTTATTTGAAAAAAGCACAGGAGTTGCTTTGTGGGAACAACATCAGTTCACAGTTTTATTTTTTATTTGGAGCACATTCAGAGATGTGATTGTTTTCTGACTATGTTCACTCGTTCCATAATTTTTTATAATATCAGTGTAGTTATCCTCCTTGCAGAGCTCCCTTTTTTCTTCACGTTGATTGATTGAGAGGCCAGTAGTAATTCTCACAAATTCTGTTTCCATTCTGTTTCTGAAACCATTATGTTCATAAACATATTGTTGGTGCCCTCTAAATGACTAAATCTTATAGCAATGTTTTCCAGCTTGTTGCCAATTTCAAAATTCTGTACAATCCTGTTACTGCCCAAATTACTAAGACTAAGACTTAAACAGAGATGCTCTCTGAAGCGGAAAAAACTGACACAAAAAAACATCACAAATACAGGTATATTAAAAAAGGTAACTTAAGTAACTCTTTTCTTTGGAAAAATCTGATGATTAACATACCACGTGCAAGTTCAGCAGTGTTACCACATCAGTGAGGAAGGGAGCTGATAAAGCCTATCACTGCCAGGATATGAAAATCAACATTTTAACTATCAACTAATAAAATTCACTACTTTCTTAGAGATCTACAAAAAAGGAAGCTATTCAGAACTAAAGCTAGAGAATGATGCTGTTATCTAATAAATGTTCCTCAAAATAAAAATACTGACAACAAGATTCGTAGTAATTTAGTAGCAAGTTTTTATCATACCTGTTATGCGTAGAGTGCCGTGGCCAGACAGGAGGGAGCAGCAATCATCAATGAACCATCTGTCAGGAGCTGAAATATTACACCTTGATCATTTAGTGTGCCTGATGTACAGAGTACATCAACTTAAGTCATACTTGTAAATGTGAATGCTGATTTTGCATTCACACTCTTGTTCTTCCTGTTTATAATCATTATTATTACTACTAGTAGTAGTAGTAGGAGTGGTAAGAATGTTGATTCAGCATTCACACTATTGTTCTTCCCATTTATTATAATTGTTTTCCGTATTCCGAACGTATGCCAAAAGGCATTTCCTCCTGCAAATTTTGAGCTACAGAAACCGTTCAATAACGTTCATTTCGTTAAGGACATTATGGCTATGACTTTTGCTATTACTATCTATTATATTATATAATATTATATTATATTACATATTTTATTATATTATATAAAATATTATATATTTTTTACTTTTAGTCCTGCTACTGCTTCAGCATACGCTCAGCTATAGAAACCATTCAGGTCACTGAACTATTAAGATGTTCAGTTTCTTTAAGCACATTCAGCCTATGGCTTTTTCTAACTTTTATACTTTTTCAAATATTCAGCTTTTTCAAAAAGAATTTTACAATGGAAGCAAATGTTCAAATTTGTTCAGAAATCTTCAAATCCTCTTCAGACCCATCCCACTTTCAGCCTCTGCTCATCCTCTATACTTGGAGCTAGACACTATTCAATATTTCAGCAGTAACAGGACTTTAAACTATTCAGCGTGTATTTCAGCTTTTTAAAATCTTTTATGTTTTTGAAATTCTACAGTTTGTGTTTAATGCTTTTTTAGCATGTCTTCAGACTTTAAAATGTGTGTATTGCTAGAGTTTGTGACATCATTGATAGATCGGAGAGTAGCTAGAAAAATTTATCTTCAACTTGATTAGATCCCACTGCTTTTACTTCAGTTAGACAATATATACATAGAAACGTTGGGTTTCAGCTGATGGTCTCAATTCAGATGTTCTACTTCTGGCTGTAGAAGCCCTAGAGCAGGACTGGACTAGGACAAAAAATTGGCCCTCAAAATTATTTTTTTTAATTTTTGATAGAAATCAAATACGACGACTTTGAAAACAGCAATAAACCATGCAAATACTTAGCTAGTCAACTACAACATAAAAAAGAGAAAGCAATAATTTCAACTATAAAAAATTCAACAGGAGAAACTACCGAAAACCCGCAAGAAAAAAAAAGTGTTGGAAAAGTTTACTTTCTACATGAACTATTTTAAAAGGAACTAGTTCAGTTCATAGTTCATGATTAAAAATTGTGAACTAAGTTCACAGTTCCAAAAATTAACTAGTTTGTAGTTGGTTTTTTTCAATGTGTTGCTGCACGCAAGTTTTTAGATTTTTTATTCACTCGCACAGACCTTGAAAGGCTAGCTGGGTGCTTTAGTTCAATGTGAGTTGCTTCTTGAAACCCGGCAGGTGAAGTTTACACAAAAAGATAAGATTTTTCCCACCTGGATCATCGCTGACCTTTTCATAAAATTGTTTTAAAGTCTGTGTAAAGCAAAATCAGCCATTTTCTTCTAAACACATTAAACAGGTCATAAATGTGTTTACTTAAAACATGTAAAAGCCATTCGACCATTTAGAATTTAATTTTGGAGCTAGGCTCACAAACTGTTTTTCAACATTTCTGTGTTCAGGATTTAATGGGCGGGTCAGAAATCATGGCCGTGTTACGTAACGATGATTTGCATAAACCCCGCCCTGCTACGGAAGTGGTATAAAAACGTTCAGCGCGTTAGCTTCAGCGGTTCTCCCACTCGCTCTCCAGTCTTGGATAGCATTGCTTCCAATAGTTTGCAGCTAGCTAACCAGCCAACCAGTCAGCTAAACAGTCATGTCTCCTCCACATTGCTCTGCATCTTTCCTGGATGCCACAGTGTGCAGGGTGACGGCGCTGTTAGCTTATTTAGGTTTCCTTCGGATGACAACGTAAGGAAACGGTGGATCGATTTTGTCAAGAGGAGCTAATGTTACTGTGGGGAGTTAAACATCACCACCAACACCCCTTTCTGCAGTGTCCACTTTACCCCTGATCGTTTCAGCAACTGTCACCAGGTAATGTCTGGATTTCTGCAGAGTCCGTTGACGCTGGTCACTGGGGCCGAACCGATCCTCTCCGTCCCGGCTTGCATCCTCTCCTCCCGCCAACAGCAAGGGCCTGATGGCGGGTCCCACCGGCATAATGTGGCCGCCGCAGCTGACCCTCTCCGTCCCGCTGACGGTGGGTCCCACCGGCATAATGTGGCCGCCGCAGCCGACCCTCTCCATCCCGCTGACGGCAGGTCCCACCGGCATAATGTGGCCGCGCCGCCGCAGCCGACCCTCTCTGTCCCGCTGACAGCGGTTGCCACCGGCATAATGTGGCCGCCGCAGCTGACCCCTCCGTCCCGCTGACGGCGGGTCCCACCGGTGGTATGTGGTGGTAGTATCAGGGCCGCATTATTGGTGAGCCGTCTCAGTGTGAACGGATAATCCGGAGGCGCGGAGCGAGGGCGTGTCGGTCTGACAGTCTGATAACTACACAGGTCCTTCACTCAGCTAAATACAGAGAAATGTCCCACAAAGCAACGTTACATGACCGAAAAAAAGTATCGAGTAACTGTAACTGTCTTTAGCAACTTATATGAGGAAAACAAATACCACAGCTGTATGTGGAGAAGCGCCTGTCCTCCTGTCTGTCCTCCGCCTGTCCTCCCGACTCCTCATCACATTTCTGCTCAGAAAACAGTGTTTGTCACCGGCAAAGACTTTAACTCACCGAGTGTTTGTGATGAAAATAAATCACCCGCGACCATCAGCCCTCCTGACCGAGACTTCAGGGAACTATCCCCCAGAAAACAGCCTCCATCCCCGCGAGTGAAAGTGTCAGATAGCCAGGGGCGCCGCCAGGGTCAAGATCTCAATCACTACACATTATAACAGCATCCATATGATTATAAACTGTCAGCGGGTTTAGAACAAAAAAACACCTGGGGAAACACCGACGTCATTAACATGACGTGTACCGTCACCTCTTTAGGAGCCGCAGCGCCGGCTTCCCCCCCGCACGCATGGGCGTGGTTCCAGCGCCTCTAACTGACACGCCCCCAGCGTTTCACAGCAGAGAGAAGTGCTTTTTTTTCCAGGATCTTGAGACCTAATTTTATATACTTAGCAATTTTTTTAATATTTCAAATTTGGCTCAGTGGTCAATGATACATGTTTCTATGGCGTGACAAACTCATAACACAAATTTGTTGCCGCTTTACATGGACTTTAAGTAATTATACGAATATGCCGTATTAATGGTGGAGGCAGAGTAGGGCTGGGTATTGTTAAGAACCTCACGATTCGATTCAATTTAGATTCTTTAGGTTGCAGTTCGATTCAATATCAATTCGATTCAATATTGATGTAATGCTTCGATATTGATTTAGTAATAATTCATTAGAGTACTTGCTGATAATTTTGAAATTCAAAAAAGTAGTCTTAAATTATAAATCTTTCCTCTAGGACATGGTGAACTCAAATACAAATCTCAAAGGGCCACAAAGATTTTTTTCAATGACTCAAAGGTCCATGTATTGATTTCGGTCAGGCCACATGCAATAATACTGTCAACAGACATGACCACGGTCCCTCTGCATTCTGCATGGAAGTTTACAGTCTCTGAAAGAGCGGTGCGTCAGACATAGGCTACCCACCTGCGCAGCTCCGCCGGCGTTTATGTGGCGCATCACCCTCCGATCCTTGAGCCAGGTCGCGAGTGAGGCGCTTCCAGCTGCTGGAGGCAAGGACTGAGAGGCATCCGGCAAGGGACAGGGTGGTGGTCGGGGGCCGCTGCTTGCCTGAATCAATTCAGAGGATTTTCTGAATCGATATTGAATTAGGAAAAAATATATTGCAATGCATTGATGAAGTGAGATTTTTACCCACCTCTAAGGCAGAGTCTCAGATAGTGCTGCTGCCTTCATTTGTTTTTGCCTCCATGCTTCGCATTTTGATGATGCATGCAGCAGTGGCTGGTATTGCCAGATTGGGTGATTTTCCGCTACATGGCCTGCGATTGTCGCCTGGATAATCTGGCACTCTCTTGAATGAAGTAAAACTTTGAGAGAGCGCCGTTCACAAACGCCAGAATGAACGCGTTCACAATAACGTTCATCAGGCAGGATACAGTACGTTCAGTTTATGTTCGCCCAAAATATGAACGAGTTCATGAACAATTGTTCACTGAACGCGTTCAGGCACAACACTCGAAATAAATAACATCTTTCAAACTTTTTATACTAACTTAATATCTTCAAATACAGACGCCGACCCATTAGACATACAATCATTCTTTAATAACCTGGACTTACCCAAACTGTCCAAACAAGATGCAGAAACACTTGACAAACCATTAACTTCAGATGAACTTTACAAAGCCGTACTCCAGATGCCCAACAATAAATCACCCGGACCTGACGGCTTTCTTCCCGAATTCTATAAACACTTTTGGCATATATTATCCCCCCTATTTTACAAACTAACATTCAAAATTTAAAAAAAACATCACAAATTCCTCCACACATGAACACATCTGTTATATCATTCTACTCAAAACCAATAAAGACCCAACGAACCTTCCAGTTACCACCCGTTATCACTTATAAAAGCAGACTTAAAAATCATCACCAAAGCTCTAGCTATCATACTGGAAAAAGTTATCTCCACCTTAATACACCCCGACCAGACAGGATTTATCAAAAAAAGACATGGCTCTGACACTTTAAGAAGATTATTCAACATCATCAATCTTGCACAACAAACTCAAAACAAAACAATAATCGTATCACTAGACGCAGAAAAAAGCATTCGATCAAGTAAACTGGACTTTTTTATTACCGTACTTTCCGGACTATAAGCCGCTACTTTTTCCCCATGCTTTGAACCCTGCGGCCTATACAACGGTGCGGCTAATTTATGGATTTTTACAGCTAACGGCCACTAGGGGACCTCCTCAATCTATGGATTGTACAGGTTACGTCCCCCACCTTTAACGCCTGGTTTATTATTACGCTTCTGCGTCGCGGCGACAGCGTAGCTATGTCGACGACCCTACACCGTCATTGAGCATTTGGAGTTCTGCGTCGAGGGAACGCGTTGTTCTGTCGGTGGACGTCATCAACGTCAGTGATTCAGGTTTGTTATGCTAACAACACATAGTCAGACAGGTGGCGGTGCTAACGGAGCTAACAGCTGTCTGTCAGTCTGACCGAGAAGTTTCTCACTTTACTTCGCTGTTAGTTGAATTAAATGACATTCATGTTGTCTTTAACTGTCCGAGCGAACCAGTCCGCAGCTTTGTGCGTCTCTGACTCTTGCGTGTTGACGTTTGCGTGGTCATAGGTTGTGCAAATATGCAACTTGTTTGTTGAAATGTTAATAAAATGGAAGCTTCCCCAAATAGCAGTCTCTTTCCTGACAATCTCCTCTGTGCACGAGCCTTTACATATGGTAATTAAACGTTAAAACACCTGCGGCTTATAATCGGGTGCGGCTTGTATATGTACACATTTGTGTTTTTCCCTAAAATTGGCTGGTGCAGCTTATATTCAGGTGCGCCTTATAGTCCGGAAATTACGGTACATACATTGTATAGATTTGGTTTTGGTGAATCCATTGGATTAAAACAGTATGCACCTCATCTAAAGCTTCTGTCACCTAGGGCTGCAACTAACGATTATTTTGGTTGTCGACTAATCTATCGATTATTTTTTCGATTAGTCACGATTATTTTGGCAGCATCTGTTTGGTTGACTTTGGTTTTACTTCATATTCTCAGTGCAAATTAAAAACCCATGAAACATGCATTTGAAAACATAATATTTTGAAACACAACTGGATTTTTAATATATCAGTTGAACTAATTAACACTAATTATTACCGATTTTTATGAAATTTGGTCAGTATGATGTAGGGCCAATCATGAGGCCATATCTTGATGGTGGTCATGACTGGTCAATGCGGGCATGGCTTATTACAATCTTACAAATGAATTATTACGTTATAAATCATTGCATTAAGTGGAGGTTTACTATTCAGTGTTTTATCCAATTTATATTATTACTGTTTGGTACTGATTTAATATCCTACACAAGAATTGTTACTGATATTGTTGCTGTCAGACAGAAACCTCTTATTTGCAAATTTGACTTATTTTTTCATAATTCATTTTACTAGCCACCCTTCACGTCTGCACACATTATTAACCAATGAATGTGTTCAAAGAGCTTGTCTCCAATTGGCCTCTTGTCTGATGACACATGGGGGAGCATGGGTTCACAACAACCGCACTTGTCATTCGAGATCTGTTGCATTTTTAATAACTATGAATTTTAATAAATCACTTTTTGGTTGGACACTAATGGATGAATATGTCTAAAAAAATGCAAATCCGTTTCTGTTTGATTTGCTTGTAGGTTTGTAGGCTATTACAGAGTAGAGTTTAGATTCTCTGCCCCAGCCTGTTTTTTTTTTAGGGGGCCAAGCCCGAGGGGCCAAGGGAACGCGTATGCAGACGTGTTTCCTAGGACCAGCGGTGCTAGGAACCCTATTGTAATTAGGGAGCCAAGCCCAAGGGGCCGAGGTAAGGCCTATGCAAGCAGACGCGTTTCCTAGGAATAGGACCAGCTAAAAGTGGTGCTGCAGGCTAAACCAAGCAAGGGAGGGCGGTGCAATGTGGAGGGTTGGTCCAGACACTTGCACGTACCTCAGACACAAAAAACTACATATATCCGCCTGCAGGGGGCGCTATAACCTAGGCCAATGCGTTTTTGCCTATAACTCCCACACCGTATGTCGCACATTCAAAAACCTTGTATCCCCAGATTCCCCGAATGTAGCTGAATAACTTTGCAACTGGCCACGCCCACTTCCGCATAGAAACTTGGCACGTAGACTAAGTTATCAAAAGAATTTTGCTCGGTCAAAAAATGCGCAAATTATTAATGAACACATTTCTGTTGCTAGCTATAAACATGTTAACTGTTTGATATCTCGGTCAAACTAAATGCTATTAACACCAGATTTCAGATCCTTGGTTGCCATGAGACTGGGAAGGGAATGAGCTGAATTTGGTGAATTTTGGCCTCTAGGGGGCACTAAAAATATGGGAAGTTTATATCTCTTGAACGGCTACACCGATTTTTATGATGTAGGACCAATCATGAGGCCATATCTTGAAGGTGGTCATGACTGGTCAATGTTGGCGTGGCTTAAACATTAATTTCAGCCACACTCTTATGCTGAGAGCTTTGAAATGTATATTTTACATATAGAATAGGACACAGTTCTTCCATACCAAAAATTGCACATGTACTTCACTAGGTGGCGCTATAATGGATGCAATCGCTGGGTTTTCTGACATAGGATACGCCCACTTCTGCTGCACATTTCGTTCGCTAAATCGCCACATATGCAAAACCTACTTTTTCGAACTCCTCCTACAATTTAAGCGCCATCTGCCTGAAACTTTGCACATAGAATCTCCACATGTGTTTGATAAAAAGTTGTCAAAAGAATTGTGACACTCCAAAAAATCTGCTAGTTATAACCAAACAATCTTTTTTGTTAGTTAAAAAACACATATTGTATAATATTAAGTCAATTGTTCCTGAAGTCATCAAAAGGCTCTCTGCCAAATGTTGTGCAAATTGGCCTATAGGTGGTACTATAACGGATGCAAATGCCAGTGCTGATGTGGGGTCACTTCTGAGGCCAGCCATATAGTTAAGTAATGATTGGTCAAAGTGGGTGTAATTTAGTACAACAAATCCAAATCAGCACACATTCAGCCTTTTGCACTTCCAGTGCACTTCCCATTACAGCGAATACCATGGCTCAGACGTTGGCCTGTGTCCTCACATTTGCCCCGAGCCCTTCATCTTTTGTGGCCAACTTCCGTGGGCTCTGCGGTGCGTGGGGTGGCTTGGCCCCTGTTCATAACTGCTTGCAGTTCTTGTTCCCTTTCTGCCTTTTTCTTTTGTTTAAGGCTCCCTGATTTTTCTTTCTTGGGGAAAGACATCTCTTGATGAGCAGTAGCCACTCCGTTCGTTAAGCTGTTTGGAGATGCATCTTCATGCACCTGCAGCTGCAGGGGTGGACTGAACCATTACGTATTGTAAAACTCAGCTGCACAAGTGCTGACCAGGACCAGAGGGCGGGAGCACATTACATCGGTTTTAAAGTCACTGCATTGGCTCCCCGTGCGTTTCAGGATTGATTTTAAGGTTCTTTTACTCATTTTTAAGTGTCTTAACGGTCTTGGGCCTTCTTACTTATCTGACTTGCTTTTACCTTATCGGCCACTGCGGACCCTGAGGTCCTCCGGCACCAGCCTTTTAACCATACCACAGGTTAGTTCGAAAAAGCACGGGGAGGCGGCTTTCACTTGTTATGGGCCCCGACTGTGGAACAGCCTGCCGGAGAACCTCAGGGTCGCAGAGACTGTTGAGGTTTTTAAAAAGAGGCTCAAGACCAACCTTTTTAACCAGGCTTTTAATTGATTTTTTAATTCTTTTTAATCCCTTTTATGCTGTGCAAACCAGAGCACTTGTATTTATTTATCTATTTATCTTTTTTTTTTTATACTATCTTACTGTTTTAATCTCTCACGTTTAGCTTTTATGCTCTTATGTTTTAGTCTCACGTGTTTTTAGCCGCTATGCTTTCATGTTTTAGCCCCTCGTGTTTTTAGTCAGTTTTTAATCTCCAGTGTTTCCTCATGGGGGCCTGCCAGACTAGGAGTGGCCTCTGGTCTGGCCGCGGGGGGTGCTGCCCCGTGGACAGTTCCGGCCCGGGTGACTAGAGGGCTCTGCACCTGCACCATTTTATTTGATGTTTCTCTTTTTCTGCTGTCTGTACATCTCTGTAAGGCACTTTGTGATACTTTTCTGTATGAAAAGCGCCGTATAAATAAAGGTTGATTTGATTTGATTGGATTAAGGGGTGAGAGGGGCCTCAGTCAGCCTCATACACAGTAAAGTCTCTCATCCGACTTAATCTGCCAATTTTAAGTTAGTTATGACACTAATTACTTGGAGATAAAAAATAAAATAAAATAAAAGCAACATTTTTATTTCAGGCCTTTTGAGGGCCCCCTCCCCCATCGGAAATAAGTCCCACTTTTCCCCCCAGTTTTATTTTAGTGAAACTTTAGTATATTTCTTTGACAACATTTGCGCATTAATTCAGCAAAATGATAGTAATAGTGTAAATACGTTTACTTTACACTGGCCAAATGGTTACTAAAGTTCAAATTTCACCAGCCACGGTGAATAACAAGCTAGCGATAGCCGTTGTTTTGTGAAGCTAATGCTAGTGCCACCAATGTTATGGTGTTTGACCAGCATTTGGCTTGTGGCTGCAGCTAATTTCTGACTGTGGTACTTACCAACATAGCTAATATTTATAACACTAGATAAAGCTTGCTAACACGCTGACATAAGTGTGCAGTCATTATGATGTAACAGCAATAGTATGATTTAATGTCTCAAGCCAAGTGTTATGTGCCAGTGCCACTAACATAATGTGTGAAACCATTCCCATTATAAGACAATATGAATAGCACTGCGCCATAACAGAGTAAATACAAGAAAAACAGAAATCATAGCTGGTATTATACTAAGTTGAATCAGAATAAAAATAACATCAAGTAAAATCATAACATCCCCTTGAGGATTAATAAAGTTATTCTTATTCTCATTGTTTTTGTTTCAGGATTTGGAATAGACTATGGAAGGAGTGGCACACATGGAGGAGTCTTCAGAGGAGGAGTGTGTGTCGGCAGGCTTCGGACCAGTGTCTGAGCAGGAGTGTCCACCTGGAGATGTACTGCCTGGAGCTGCTGTGTTCTTCGCATCCGAGCCAAAACTCCCTAACCCCTTTGCGAACTACACAGGTTACAAAGAAGTTTCATTTAGGATGCCAGACTAAACTTTTCAACTGTTTTGTGTATCTGTGATCACAATACCTCAAAAAATAAACATTTTTAGCCAAAGATTCCACTTTCATCCAAAAATAAATGCAATTTATGTACAATATGTATTTTATTTTCAAAGTTTACAGTGAAAAGAAAGTATTTTTCAAATTTGCATTATGTACAAATTTTTATTTTGTATTTTTTTTTACATGTCTATAATAAAATCAATGTGTGGTAGACAAGACGGTCTTGTCTTCTCTTTTCTTGCTCACAACTCTGGATCATGTAGCTGAGGCCTTTATGGAGAGAAGAGAAAAGTAGCGTTAGAACACATGCTCACAAAGCTTTATAATCAAATCTAGTAATTATTATTTTCAACTCTACCCTGGCAGAACAGATATAACTAATGGCTTGATGCTGATGGTTTTGAGCATTACAAATAGAAGTGCCAGACTTTCAAATGAATTAGCAGTGTATAAAACTTGGTGATAGTGAGCAGAAGATCTACATTTTGCTGCAGTATTGGAGTACAGTACAGTACAGCTGGCACTTACAGAGAATGACTTGTGACTAACTTCCAAATTGATTTTTATTTCAAAGAGGTATGTTTTGACTTTGAAACTAATCAGACATGGATGTGGGATGTAGGTGAATGACATACCTGTCCTCTGTGAATGTGTGTCTGGACCAGTTCAATATCAATTTATAAAGCACCACCTGAGTTTGTTTACATGCGATTGTGCACTTCACGGTTAGCTCTAAACTGCCTTTTATTCAGCTAAATCACAACAGTATCACCAACGAGTCAACACAATAGCCCCTAACACGTAGCCTGTAAATACCGTTACTGTACCCCCTATATAGCGTATTTCCCGGAGACGGGAACGAGACAGGAGCTGTCTCGCTGTGTGTATGATATAGCCTTATCCCCAAACGTTATATGCATGAAGCAGCCAGGAAGCCGGCTCGCTGTGTGTAGCTAGCGGCTAATCTGACTACAGTGTAGTCAGATTCTCCGCTAGCTAAACAGGCTAACGGCTAACGGTTTCTGTGTCTGTGTAGTCACTACACAGACACAGAAACCGTTAGCCTATTGCTACAGCCAGCTGCTAACATCACCTCCCGGATAACAGTGGGGCTTTCGGTCCTATATATGAAGGGACATATTTCTAACTTTGTTTTCAGAATAAAGGACCGTGGAAAATGCTCAGTCTGTAACTACACAGAACCGGACTAAGATACATGTTAGCAGCTAACGCTACTTTGCACGTTAGCACACTCTGAGTCCTCGGTGATCTCATAAGATTTTCAAATCAAGCTCTAAACATGACATGTAATGTTTTCTTACCTGGTTACTAGGAAATGAGCCATGTCAGCATCTGTTTTCAGTCCCACTTCAAGTTGAAGCTGCCTCCATGAGCCGAACGTGTATCCGATGTTTGACTGACTTGAATGACTTGCCGCTTATAAAACCTTCGTGTTCCTCTTAGTATAACTATTTATTGGACGTCGTGTGGTGCTGGGTCGTTTTCTGGCCGCAGCAGAATCCATTGCTACTCAAACACTAGTTTGGATCCAACTAGATCCAACATTCTTTTTGTTTTGGAACGCTTCATCACCTATTAGCATTACAATACTTATAATGAATGTTTATTTTTTCACAAATCCTGCCCTAAGTCCCTTTAAGGCTTTCTTGCAGCGTTGTCATATTGAAAATTCTAACTTCGATATTAAAACGTGATGAATATTAATACCCAATACCATGATCAATACTATGGGAAAAGAAATTCTCAATATTGGAGTCACAACATTTCTATTTCTCTCACTTTCGCAGCATACATATAGTTTTTACAGACATTGGAAAAGCTTTAATTGAACAAAGGCATGGTTAATGGTCCCACTTGTAAGAAAAGTTGATTTTGAGTCTTACCCCACCTTATTAAATACTGATGCTTTGGGTCTCCCAACTTGGCCGACCTGTCCTACAATCCCAAAGCATCATTATTTGACAAGTTGAGAATGAGACTCAAAAATCAACTTTTCTTGTAAATAGGCCCTTTAGTCTGCAACTGTTCTACACGTCACTTGAAGCATTTTCTGGTTGGTGAGCTCTTTTATAGAAAAAAGAATTACTTTGGTTGCCTCTATGGAATCTGAAAAAGGACCAATCCTAGCGACATACAGGACTTTTTTAGTATGATGACTGTGCTGCCAACATTGAACAGGGAACAGTGCAGACATGATGTGTCAGCTGTAGCTAAAACAAAACACAACTTACAGTTCGAAGAGCTGCAAATGTTCAAAGATCTGCCAGGACAATGTGGTCAAATTAGGGTTCTTGGACAGGTTTCTGAAGGAGAGAAAACAAGAGAGGGTGAAATGTAAGACAGATGTGAAATTCACTTCAAAATGGAAACAAGAGCTTAAAGTCACCAGTGTCATATGCCCTATGGCCATACAGGTTTTCTGTTTTGTTTTTGTTTTCTGTCTCCTATCATATGACCTGGTGGCATATGATAGGAGACATGGCAGTAAAAGAAGGGGGCTGAACTTGATAACTGTATACACTAGGTAGCAGCAGAGTGCTTAAAGCCTGATGATGACAGGATATATCCTGTTTGACCACAATGATTGGCACTGTCTGTACATCGGCTGGTTGACTCCACAGGAGGCGGATGTATGCAGTGTAACGCTATGTTAACGCCACTGTTTTGGCTGATATTTAACTTTAACAGCTCTTCTGTGAACTTAATTACATAAACTAAACTAAACTAACTGTATTAGTGTTGTATAAATATGTTAGGATTTGTATCTTTTTAAATACTTGGTTATACTGATATTTATTTGTCAAAATGAAGAGCTTCTAACTGTGTTTCGTTGTTTCTGAAACAATGGCAATAATCATCTATCTATCTACTAAAGATGTTTAACATTAAGTTACTGTTTGTACTTGCATAACCTTTTAAGTGAAACATAAAGTCTGAGGTATATGATAACGCCCAGCTTGACGGCAGTGCGAAGTTTACTGTTAATTAGCTGTGGCAGACTGTGGAACACCCAGATTGATTTCCACCTATTTTGAATAAATAAATAAATGATCTTAGCCTGAAATTTAAGCCTGGTGGCTGTCTAACCCCATGTTTTCTGGGTCTATGAATCAATTGGACTTCTCTAAATTGCACTGACATGATTACATACTTATGGAATACATGATTTTGTGAGATTACTGTAAGGTTTTATCTTTGTTTGGGGCGAACCAGAGATGTAAACGATTTAGCCTATGTCATGTAACTCCTACTCAACACATGTTTTTGGACACATACCCATTTTTTGCTAAAACACAGACTTGACATTCAATGTAAAAGTTATTGCACCCAAAAGTAACTTAAATTGAAGTTGTATAACTTTGATCATCCTCTCCGGGAACCATCACCTTATGCTGGTGGAGAGGTTTGCGTGTCCCAATGAGCCTGAGAGCTAGGTTGTCAGGAGCCATGTGCTCCTGGTAGGGTCTCCCAAGGCAAATTGGTCTCAGGTGAGGGGCCAGACTCAGTATGGTTCACAAAAACCCCATGAAAGACAGAGGTGTGAGGCGAGAGACCCTACCCGGAGGAAGCCCGGGGCCCATGTCCGGAGCCAGGCCCAGATGGAGGGCCCATGAGCGAGCGCCTGGTGGCCGGGTCTGCCACAGGGCCCGGCCGGGCACAGCCCGAACGAGCGACGTGGCACTTCTCCCTCCCCCATCCCGCCACCCACCATCTGCAGGAAAAACCGCTGGGGTCGGGTGCGCTGCCACATGGGTGGCAGTGGTGGTTACGGACCTCTGCGACCCAGTCCTGGGCGGCAGAGGCCGACTCTGGGGATGTGGAACGTCACCTCTCTTGGGGGGAAGGAGCCAGAGCTGGTGCGGGAGTATGAGCGTTACCGGTTAGGGCTTGCCTCCACGCACAGCATTGGCTCTGGATCCAAACTCCTGGATAGGGGCTGGACTCTATTCTTCTCCGGAGTTGCCAAGGATGTGAGGCGCCGGGCGGGTGTCGGGATACTCACAAGCCCCCAGCTGAGCGCCCCCGTGTTGGAGTTTACCCCGGGGGATGAGAGGGCCGCCTCCCTACACCTAAGGGCTGGGGGGAAAACCCTGACTGTTGTCTGTGCATATGCACCGAACAGCAGTTTGGAGTATGCAGCCTTCTTGGAGGTCCTGGCTGGGGCCCTGCATGGGGCTCCAGTGGGGGACTCCATGGTCCTACTGGGAGACTTCAACGCGCACGTCGGCAATGACGGAGATACCTGGAGGGGCGTGATTGGGCGGAACAGCCTCCACGATCTGAACCCGAGTGGTGTTCTATTATTAGACTTCTGAGCTAGTCACAGTCTGTCTATAATGAACACCATGTTCGAACATAAGGATGCTCATAAGTGTATGTGGTACCAGAGCACCCTAGGCCGAAGGTTAATAATCGAATTCTGGGGTACCGACGGGCCCGAAGGGCAGCAGCCGCAGCTGTGTCAGAAGCAAAGCAGCGGGTGTGGGAAGAGTTCGGCAAGGCCATGGAGAAGGACTTTCGGGCGGCGCCACGGAGACAGAGCTGGAGGATGACGGGGATATCATAGCAGATTTCCCTGGTTGAATTCACTGTGGTAGTCAAACAACTCCACAGTGGCAAAGCCCCAGGGATCGATGAGATCGATGAGGCTCTGGATGTTGAGGGGCTGTCTTGGTTGACACGCCTCTTCAACATTCACACTACTCAGCCTGCCTGGGAAAGTCTACTCCAAGGTGCTGGAAAGGAGGGTCCAGTCGATTATCGAACCTCAGATTGAAGAGGAACAATGCGGATTCCGTCCTGGTCGTGGAACAACGGACCAGCTCTTTACTCTGGCAGGGATCCTGGAGGGGGCCTGGGAGTACAATCTCCCAGTCCACATGTGTTTTGTGGATCTAGAGAAGGCGTACGACCGGGTCCTCCGGGATGTTCTGTGGGAGGTGCTGCGGGAGTATGGGGTGAGGGGGTCCCTCTCAGGGCCATCCAATCCCTTTATTCTCAAAGTGAGAGCTGCGTGCATGTACTCGGAAGTAAGTTGGACTTGTTTCAATTGGGTGTTGGCCTCCGCCAGAGCTGTACCTTGTCCCCAATCCTGTTTGTGATATACATGGACAGGATTTCAAGGCATAGTCATGGTGTGGAGGGATTACAGGTCAGTGACCTGAAGATCGCATCACTGCTTTTTGCAGATGATGTGGTCCTGATGGCACCATTGGCCCTAGATCTACAATACTCACTGGATCGGTTTGCGGCTGAGTGTGAAACGGCAGGGATGAGGATCAGCACCTCTTAATCTGAGGCCATGGTTCTCAGTAGGAAACTGGTGGATTCCTACTCCGGGTGGGGAATGAGTCTTTGCCTCAAGTGAAGGAGTTCAAGTACCTTGGGGGTTTGTTCACGAGTGAGGGGATGATGGGGCGTGAAATCGATTGGAGAGTCGGAGCAGCGGGTGTGGTGTTGCATGCGCTTCACTTCACGGTTGTGATGAAAAGGGAGCTGAGCCGGAAGCCGACATGGCTGGGGAAAGGGAAGTCTGAACCCTCTTAAATGGTCACTCATTTCAATTTGAATAAGGTAATATATATGTAATGCATCCTCTGTAGATGTTTTTAAGTATAAAGGTGGCATTATACTTAACCCAACAAAACTAAATTCACAATTTTCAGCAACTCAGAAGATGGTGGAAGAGAATACTGACATTTGATATTGCTTTTCTCATTGAAATGTTGTTGGCAGCACAGTGCCATTTTGCTCAAACAAAATTCATCCTTGACTACTTAAACCATCCACCCCCACCCCACCCTCCTGCCTGGGAACAGTTATTTTCTGTTGAAAAAGGCCATCAATGTGAGTGTGTTAAGAGAGGATGACATGAGCTTGAGGAAAAAGTACAATCCAAATGCAATTTTGACCATGAGTCATGTTGTTGTAAACCAAGAAACTTGCCCCATTTGCTGTAAAAATAAATAAATAAATAAATTAAGAGATGGCTCTGATGTGGTTGAGGTTCATCAGAAGGGAGCCAATGGAATCAACAATGCAAGCGTACAAAGAGGCGACGACGTACACATTTCCGCTGGTGAAGTAGTACACTCAAAATGTCGACAGAAGTACATAAATAAAAAAGACATTAAAATTCAACAAGAGAATAAAGCTCAGCCACCAAAAAGAAGTGCCTGTAGTGGCTGGTCCTTTCAACAGCCAAACCGATTGTCTTTTCTGTGGGACTACGATAACACATGGAAGTAAAGACACAAGTAGTGTTAAGACTGATACGCTCGCAGAGTCCATTCTTGAGTGTTGTGACAATCGTGCAGATCAATGGGCTTTCACTGTGAAAGGCAGGATCAAGTATTATGACCGTGATCTACATGCTGCAGACTGTGTTAACCACCACTTATGCAGTACTAGTTTTCGTAACGGATAAAACATACCGATACAGTTCCAGAAAGACCCAGAGGCAAAGCGCATAAAGTCTGGCCGGCCCAAAAATGAAGATCAGGAGCAGGCATTCATGAAAGTTTGCTCTTACCTCGAGAGTAATGATGAGGAACAGTTGACAATTACACATCTTTGAAAAAAAATGAAGGAATCTCTGAGAAACACAGATTCTGAACCATATGTGAAGGGGAAGGCCTCCATGACATAGTGACAATGAGAGAGAAGACATCACAAATACTACGATCTTATTTCAGCGAACAAGAAAAGGATGAGGAATCCCAGAAACAAGCAATCATTCAAACAGCTGTGCGATTGATCAAAAGTGATTTTAAGTCCAATGTCCCATCCATTACAGATCAGTATCTAAGCACAAAGTCACTTGAGCTTGACTCTGCCCTTTCGTTTGTTCCAGGGACTCTCCGTACACTTTTGAACGGTCATTTTGTATGGGTAAGGAGACGAAGCCGAAAGGTTGCAGGAATCAACCATTCAGTCCTGTCCAAATGTGTTTTTGCTCCCACATCAAGCAAGGAATATCACAGAGGACCATCGGACCAAGGCAATGGCAGTGTTGTTTGGTGGAAAGAGTACCGATTCACTTACCTCTTTGCGCTACAACCTTTTTAAGCAAGAAAATCGTTACCGCCAAATCATTGTTAAACGTCTGCCTCCAACTGAGTCCTCAACCAAGTACCACTGCCAAAAAGTTTACTTCCAGATCATGGTGTGGATTGGAAAGGAAGGTGACATGAACACAGTGGATTGGGAATGGAAACTGGTGGACAGCTGGTTCCTGCCAGTTATGTGCAGTAAGACTGCTGCCCCAGAAAGCCTCCTGCAGATCCACTGTAATTGCACAACTGCCTGCCGAACACAACGGTGCAGTTGCAGGGCATATGGACTACCATGCATGCCTGCTTGTGGACCATGTCCAGTTGGGAATTGTGAGAATCACTAAGAGTGAAGAGTGTGACGACTAATGGTAAATCTGGTCACAGTGCAAAAAAGTATAAAAAAAAATAATAAACCAGAATAAGATGAAAAAAACTGCAGAAAATATGAGATATATATAAATAAAGATAAAGATATGTATAAATAAGAACAGTATATTTATATTTTTTGTTATATTTTTTATTTATTATATTTAGTAAAAATATATTTAAAAAAACAAAAGGCAAAAAACCCAAAACACATTAAAAAAATATTAAAACATTTATAAAAAAATAAAACACAAAAAAATGAAAGGGGTTAGCAGAACTGAGCCTTCACATGGCAGCCCTGTTTTAATTAATTTTACAGTACCCCACAGTTCTAATGAATTTATTCTTTATTGGAATCAAAAGAATGGTTATGACCACAGAAACCACCATCACTAGGCAAAACGATATGTGAAAGGAGAAATATGCAATTACTTAAGGGAAATTGCTTTTTTTTTTTACATAAATATGCTTGTAACCAATTGCTTTGATATATAATTGTACTTGTAGTCACTTATCTATCATGCAAATATGCTAATTAGAATATTACATGGCCAAAATTAGATTGATTTAACTGAAGCAGGAGGAGCGCTGCTATGGGACTGCGTGGTGCGCGGATCTCAGTCCTCTGATCGGACAGGACAGGTCATGAGAACTATCCTTCTGATTAATAGGGGATGGGGTGTGGGTTGGTGAAATTCTTCATCTTTGATGAGCACACAACATATGAACATACTAATAATATAATATGATTTACTAACATCAATAAAAACAAAAACAAAAAATCTTGTCTAATGTTATATATATATATATATATATATATAAAATATTAGACAAGATTTTTTGTTTTGTTTTCATTGATGTTAGCAAATCATTTCCATTATCTAGTTTCTAATCCTTTTTAGTTTATTCATTCTGTCAGCAATAATTCGTTTGTTGATTCAGTTAACTAACCATTCATTCATGACTTCATCCACTTACTTACATATGCTTAGTTGTTAGATGAAGTTGTTGTAACTGTGTTTTTACTTTATAACAGAGATACTGGTCAATGCAATCAAAATTTAGACATTTCAAAAATAAGAGTGATTCATTTGATTTGACTTATTTTCCTAATTATTACATTAATTGATCAATGGAGTTGATGCCCAATTTAGCGAGTGCTAAAAATTATTTCATATATGTTTGTAGTTGAATTATAGATGTTTGTTGATTGAAGTATTACTGATGAGTGAATCCACTCTGCAATCAACTCCCTTTAAAGCCTCTGGATTCCCTCCTACTCGTCGCCAGATCGTTTCTTCAGTCTACGTGGTTGTTCTCATCCTGGCTCTCCTGTGCATTTTGTTGCTGTGCTTCTGTGATTAGCTTGTGTGGCTAATACCTCTGTGCCTCTCCTGCTTTGCCTCAGATTGCCGTACTGACTGTGTAGCTTGGTGTTTGCTACTGCCCTGCCTGCTTGTAGATTTTGCCTGCAAGCCGTCTCTTCTCCTGTGTTTCCCTGACGAGTGAGTACGCTCGAGAAGACACCTTCATCTGTTATGTGTATTCTCTTCACATCTCTGACATAGTCCTACAGATATAGGCATTAAAACTGTATTGAAATGCTGGTATTATGTCCATATGACTGTCTACAGGTCCTTTTTAGTTTTTGCTAAGCACTTGCGCAGGTGGCGCCATAGAAATAGGTCTCTAGACCATGCGACACAGCAGCCACGCTTTGACATGGGTGAGAGAAGCACGTCCCGTGCATCCAGTGTGGCCTGTCTCACCTGTTAACATGGATGGCAAAACATAAACCGAGAGGTAACGCCACGCAGCAGCGCTGCACACACATCCAGTGTGTCAAGCCTGTTACAAACAATTGAACCCATTTCCCTCTCAAAGTGAAAATTACCACACACCTTTGATACTATATTGGCCCAAATATAAAAATTGTGATCATCAGATTATCTTCTCAAGCATGTTTTCGCAAAAAAGATTTCAATTTGTTAATGCTCCAAGTGTTATTACACTTGCAGCATCATTTCTATCTTGTCCTCTTCCAACAAAGGTATGTTTTAAATTGATTAAATCGTTACATTGCCACAGACCATTGAGTTTGTGTGTGTGTGTTTGATTACTCACATGTAGTGCAGATGGGGGTTCCTGGAGAAAACACGAGCTGGGATTGTATGTAGGTTGCTCCTCATAATTGTTCTATAAACATGCATACACACACACACACACACACACACACACACACACACACACACAAGAGAGAATACCTCAAATGAATAACATTCACCTCCATCATTCTGAATTATATCCAGTTAGAGGAGGGGTAACAAGCAGACAGGGACACTTAACTTAGAATCTATATTCAAAACTGCAAGAAACTTGAGTGAGTTTGTTTGAGCATGTTAAATGCACTGTTCATAAGCCATTCAACCACATGATTTTCCATTTAAGTCTGTCATCATCATCTAATGGGAGAGGAAAGTCTGTGTCTTATTATTTGGTGGCAATTCTCATTTGTACCAAGAGGAAGGCAAATTTCTTTCATATTGTTTTTTAATATAAATTTACTTTGAGGCTGTTACAGCACAGCATTTTTTAGCATTTTTTCTTTGTGGTATTGCTTTCTTAAAGAGCATAAAACATTTTGTGTACATCTTCCTTTTTAGGGTAGGGTAGATATGTGGGGATCCTTTCTTTTTCTCTTATGTCAGCAGAATCAAAGTACAGGACACCACCACGTAAAGCATTCATCTCTTCTGGGTGAAATGACACTGACATGCATAAAGATTAAACTTTTGACTTAACATTAAGCTACAATTTAATACTTAATGATTATTACATTCAGAGGTGATTCAATTTCTCTGTAATAAGTAATAATTATCAGGAAATAGACCTTGTTTGACTGAAAACAGCAGTTCCTCTGATTTTTATAAGGTAAATCCATTGAGTGGAAATAGCAGCAGCCTGTCTATGTGAACAGTCAGGACAGATTATATTCAATGGAACCTCGTGGACCAATACATATTTCAGAATGTTTCCATCAATTATATATAAGTAGGACCATTCAATTTATTTAATAATTTATTTTTTAAATAAGGGATGCACCAATTTCAGATTTTTTTAAAAAAAACTTAACCTGCTGATTCTAGTTTTCTTTTGAAGATCTACTACTGTGGTACTTCTATTTCTATTGATCTTACTTGAAGCAACATTATGTAACTTCTTCACCTTAAAATAACATCTTCAAAATTACTTTGATAGTAGAGTGTCTTACTACAGGGTGTCTCTTTCACAGACACTCGGCCCCCAATCACTTGTTTCTGCACTATATAACTTCAGTGAGAGGGTAGAATCACAGCGTTTTATACGTTTTTACCTCAATTTCATCGTATGATGTAATGAGTTTGTTGCCAGCACCTACATCACACCTGACTAGCACCTCCAGTGGCAAGAAAAAGTATGCGAACCTTTTGGAATTGCAAAAGAGCACATTGACACTCCACAGTGGTATTGGCAACATTTTTGTGGACTGATGAAACTAAGATGGAACTATTTGGAAAAGACACACAGCACTACATCTGCCGTAGAAAGGGCACGGCATATCAGAGAGACATATAATGCACTTCTTTCAAAGTGACAGGTCTGTTGTTCTCTATTGTTGTCTCTGGACCAATGAGATTGCAGTATTTCGTTTAAGCCCCTCCCCCTTTGAACTGATGAGCGTGTGCCACATCACAAGTCCCGCCTCCGGTGTTGGACCAATGAGAGGTTGCCACGTCATTTTGTCTCTCGACCAATGAGTTGAAGGAGCAAGGGGAGAGGCGCCTATATTAAAAAAAGTTATCGTCTCCTCAATGTTTAAAGCGTAATAAATATTAGGTTTTCAATCAGGAAAAAATAAAAAAATGTTGACGAGACACGTTGCAACTCAAACAGACGTCAAAGAGGTGAAACGAGAGAAAGAAAATAGCCCTCTGGCAGAAACACCCTCAGGGACGGCGCAGCAGGCTGAAGACGAGTGAAGAGTTCCAGTTTTTTTTAAGGTGAAATAATTAACGTTTGTGTCCGTATTATGCAAAGAAAACCGGAGTCTGGAACAAAATCCTTCCGTCTCTGGCTCTCTGGCTCTCTGTCTCTCTGTCATACCACCTGTGGATCAGAGCTGATTGTCCCGACTGTTAAGTCAAAGGTCACAACCCTTTTTAATGTTACAACCTGTAAGGAGCATTATCTGCAAAAGCAAATTCCAGCGAAAATAAAAGACTTGAATATAGTCGAGTCTGTACCGAAGACAACTTCTGGCTGTTAATTGCTAGGTCAAAGGTCACCACCCTTTTTAGGGTTACAACCTGCGAGGAGCATTGAATAATAGAAAAATCTGCAAATAAGGGGGGCAGGAGCAAATTCCGACGAAAATGAAAGCGGTTTAAAAAATGGTGTAAGAGAACCATGAATATACTCGAGCTTGTGCCGAAGACATCTCGCTCAAGACACCTTCTCCCCGTCTGCAACCTCAAACTCTCATCCGATCAACAAGATGCAGACCGGTAAGATATACTTAGTTTTTTCTTGTTCTTTTTTACTCTATATTTTGTGACATATTTGTAACCTAATGACCTATTTTTCAGATAACCTGTTTGTTTTTTCTACAGAAGAGCTGGAGACACTTTTTGATGACTGTAAGTTAATGTTTTATATTACGGCAAATTTCAATATGTTTTTAATTGTGCCGGTTTATTAGGGTTCGAACCCCGAAGGGGTAGAAACCTTCTGAAATTGTGCCGGTTTATTATTAGGGTTCTAACCTCGAAGGGGTAGAACCCTTCTAAGATTGTGCCGGTTTATTATTATTTGTTGTCTGCCGCTTGAGCTCAAATTCCCGTGAGCTGGAATGGGCCAGAAACTCGAAACTTGGCCCAATGATTGGAAATGATGTGCATCAACTTTTATTAAAATATAAGCCTAGTCAGCAAGATGGTGACGCTATAATTAAGGATTGAAAATGCATTTTTGGGAAGGCCACGCCCCTCACACCGTAAGTTTGATTGACTTGAAATTTCACACACATGTCCAGCTCCATGTGCTCTACAAAAAAGCCAATTGGACCATGAAGCTCCGCCCACCTAGATTTTTTGCTAATTTGCATAATGTGAAAAACAGTAAAATGAATAGAACTTTTGAAAGATTGACTTTATCAACACCAAATTTGGTATACCGCTTCGGGGGATGAAAAGACACATTTCTATTATAAATGAGCCAGATTGGTTAAAAAACATGGCCGCCACGGACTAATGTATTTTTGCAATGGGCGGGGCTTACAAATGATTACCCATAACTCCCACACCCTTTGCCCTATCATCACAAAACTTGGTGGGTAGGTTCACAACTGTACTGGGAATCTGCCTACCAAAGCATGTTGAGCTCGACCTATAGGGGGCGCTATAAATACTACACATACATATCTCAAAGACCATTGGATGGAATTTCACCACATTTGGTATGCATGCTCTAGGGGCGAGTGTTAACTAATATCTTGAGTGCCATGTTGATTGGTGAAAGTGGGCGTGGCCTATTTGTCATTAACCATCATTGTTTGCGTTTTATTCATTTATGGCGAGCTGGAAGGACCCAGAGACACGAAACTTGGTACGCTGAGTATAAATGACGTCCAAATGCTGCTTCAAAAATTTGATCCCAATCCGTCAGATGGGGGCGCTATAACACAGGGTGTGAACTTCGAAAGGCTCTCCCTGCGAAGCCATAAGTGCTACTGACTTGAAATTTTTCGGACACGTCCTCCTGATAGCCCTCTAGAAAAGACCCTCTTGAACCATGAAAACTACTATTACCGATTTTTTTGCTAATTTGCACTCTATCAACACCAAATTTGGTATATGGCTTCGGGGGATGAAAAGACAGATTTCTACTATAAATCAGCTAGCTTGGTCAAAAAACATGGCCGCCATGGACCCATGTATTTTTGTAATGGGCGGGGCTTGGAAATTATTGGCCATAACTCCCACACCCTTTTTCCTATCATGACAAAACTTGGTGCGTAGGTTCGAAACAGGACAGAGCATGTTGAGCTCAACCTATAGGGGGCGCTATAAATGCCATTAGCATGTAGCTGAAAACCCAATTTGGAGAAATCTGGTGCTTATCATGGCTATGTGCAGCACAGATCTTTGAGGAACACAGCGGCCGATGTCATCGACTGCGGGGGATGAGGTTCAGGGTGGCCGGTTTGGGGCGAAATGGGTTAGAACCTGCGGATTGCCGCTTGCGGCTATATTTATTATTTGTTGTCTGCCGCTTGAGCTCAAATTCCCGTGAGCTGGAATGGGCCAGAAACTTCAAACTTGGCCCAATGATTGGAAATGATGTGCATCAACTTTTATTAAAATATGAGCCCCGTCAGCAAGATGGTGGCGCTGTAATTAAGGATTTAAAATGCATTTTGGGGAAGGTCACGCCCATCACACCGTAAGTCTTATTGACTTGAAATTTGACACATCTGCCTACCAAAACATGTTGAGCTCAACCTATAGATGGCGCTATAAATGCTACACATGCGTATCTCAAAGACTATTGGACGGAATTTCACCAAATTTGGTATGCATGCTCTAGGGACGAGTATTAAGTAATATCTTGAGTGCCATGTTGATATGTGAAAGTAGGCGTGGCCTATTCGTCATTAACCATCATGGAGACACGGAACCATCATTGAGACACGAAACTTGGTACGTTGAGTATAAATGACGTCCAAATGCTGCTCCAAAAATTTGATCCCAATTCGTCAGATGGGGCGTTATAACATAGGGTGTAAACTTCGAAAGGCTTTCCCCACAAAGCCATGAGTGCTACTGACTTAAAATTGTTCATACACGTCCTCCTGATAGTCCTCTACAAAAAAGCCTCATGTACGACGAAAGCCACTATTACAGATTTTTTGCTAATTTACTTAACGTTAAAAAACAGTAAAATGAATAGAACTTTTGTAAGATTGATTCTATCAACACCAAATTGGCTATACGGCTTCGGGGGATGAAAAGACACACTACTACTATAAATGAGCTAGATTGATCCAAAAACATGGCCGCAACGGACCAATGTAATTTGCAATGGGTGGGGCTTAGAAATGATTGGCCGTAACTCCCACATCCTTTGCCCTATCATCACAAAACCTGATGGGTAGGTTCACAACAGGACTGGGAATCTGTCTACCAAAGCATGTAGAGCTCAACCTATAATGGGCGCTATAAATGCCATTAGCATGTAGCTGAAAACCCAATTTGGAGAAATCTCGGGCTTATCATGGCTATGTTTTGCACAGAGCTTTGAGGAACACAGCGGCCGATGTCATAAACTGCATGGGATGAGGGTCAGGGTGGCAGGTTTGGGGTGAAAGAGGTTAGAACCCGCGGATTGCCGCTTGCGGCTATATTTTATTTATGTTTTCTGTGAAAAGCGGAACAAATTCCTTTAGCGCCTCAGTCCTCACCCGCGGCTGATACACCACCGGAGCCCCTGATTGTAACCGGACCACCAGACGCACGGGTTATTATTGCCGGTCCGTCCGTTGAGATCCCCGCAAGACCATCATATGCCGGACTTTTAACCGGAGAAAATACATTGAATCCAGGAGACCCCTCTCGCGCAAATCCATTCACATCTAGAAACCAACAAGAGAGAGGGACTACCGGCTCTGGTCCAAGCATCCGCCGGGGCAAAAGCGCAAAAGCTCTAAAAAAGACCAGCAGAAGACGGGACAGCTCCTCCTCCTCCTCATCCTTCTCTTCCTCCTCCAGCTCCAGCAATAGCCACAGGCGCAGGCATAGGGACAGGCGCTGCTGTGCCGACAGTTGTAACAGGAATAATCGAAGAAACCGTAAGTTTTTTTGTTTTTGTTTTTTTGTATTATATTTTAAACAATATCTCTATCTCTATCTCTATTTTTGTAATTATACACGATGCCGAAGGAGAGAGAGCGTACCCAGGAGGAGTGGTCATTTCACCGCCCTGCCAGGGGAACCTGCCTGTAGATGCTGTCGGAACTGTCAGAGAGTGCTAAATTACTTTTTTAGCAACGACGACAACACCAACAATAACAGCAACAGATTTGCAGGATGGGGTACCTTGTTTTAGTGTTGTAAAATTAAAAAGTAGTAAACATGGGTACCGAGGAGTACACCGACATTCCGTAGGACCCTTTTATAGCTATAAACATAGCGATAGAGGAGTTGAATCATGCTCAATCCATTTCCGATAGTTTAGATCATTTTCAGTCACTGTTAGATGCCTTCAGCTTAGAGAATGAATTTCTACCCTCCTCCTCCTCCTCTGAACCCTGTGCGCCTTTATGAACGGCCGCTCGCTCTCCCGACAATGAGCCCGACCCTCAAGAATCTCAATTAGAGCGTTTCAAAGCAAAAGACTCTGCCCTGGGGCTTTTAGAACGTCAAACGGGTGGTAATGCAGAGCAAATTCCATCCCCTAGTCACGTCTCCTCGGCTGATGGAGACCGTTCATTACCACCGCCTCAGCCGCAGCAGTCGCATCCGCAGCCGGCGGAGCAACCTCAGCCCGTTGTAGTGAATCGCGACAGATTTAACAACGTTGAAATTAGACAAATATTGAACTTTCCCACTCCTTCAGGCGTGCCTGATTATGGAGAATTTCTGGCAGCATTATGGGCACGGCCCAAGATCTGTGTGATAGAAACTTTTCTCAAGCACAAGCGCAGGATATTATTCAAATGGAGCTGAGGGGACAACACTTTAGCAAAAGTGTGTCCCGCTTAGTGAGAACAAGCGAAGATGACACGGGTCTAGCCACATTTCAAAACTTGCTGGATGAACTCGTTCAATCTAGCATGTCACTCATGACCGATCAGGATCTAGAATTAGCGGTTCAGCTGATTCGTAATCTGCGTGGGGCAGGAAGAATAAAGCTGGACTCTATGCTTGATCCTGAAATGGTAAACAGGAGGCGCAGATTTCTTTACGTTGTCGAAAACACCGACAATAGTTTGTGCTTTGCTATTAATCTTGCCCTCCTGCTGCACCCTTCCATCAACCACAGAGAGGCCGAGAGAATAGGGAAAGAGTTTCAAAACAGAGTAAGTTTCTCGGATGACAGAGATGTGAGCTTTAGCAACGTGTCACTCTTTGAAAAGGCTTTAAACTGTAAGATTGTGGTGTTTTACGGAAACAACGACAGTCGCACCCTTGCTAAATTTCAAACAACAAATCCCAAAAAAGACAAAACAGCGTTTCTATTTCTCCATGAAAATCATTACTATGGCATAAAAAATCTAAAGTCTTTCTTGGGAAATTCATACGTGTCTCCAATGCTATACAGGATAAGACAGCGTATGCAGCCATTGTTGTTGGGATCACTGTTCTGTGTGTTTAGACCCTCTGTGTTGTAAGGTGAAATTTCAACCCGTTTCCTGCGCAGAGTGTCACTGTACGTGTCGTTCGGAATACTGTGTGAAAAAGCATAAAGAGCAGGTGGAACGAACAAGTACGGGCATTGTTGCCAACTTGGCGACTTTCTCGCTAGATTTAGCGACTTTTCAGACCCTCTTAGCGACATTATTTCTAAAAAGCGACTAGCGACAAATTTAGCGACTTATTCAGATCATCAGGGGAAAGGTGAGAATATATATTATATTGTAATTCACATGCTGCTCAGAGTCATCGCAGTCCGCGGCTCCTCTGCAGCAGCGCCGGGTCTCTCCCCTCTCACACGGCTGCGCAGGTGGCAGGCCGGTGCCGAGGTGTGTGTGTGTGTGTAGCGTGTGTGTGTGTGACTTATTAGTCGTTCGCGGTTCCACTAGTACTTTACCGTTGATACGATGCTGAGTCTAGATCTTCTCTCTCACTCTTTCTCTCCAGATAAGGATGTTCCTCCATCTTGTAAAAATGCACATAGTTCGTTTGATCTTCTCCTTCCCTTTACTGTTTTTACTTCAAATATCCTTGTCTCTGTAGTGAGTTTGTATATATGGCTTAAAGTAATCTCCCCCTCACTGCATGAGACACAACCAGCAAGATATATGCAAATTGGTACGTGATTGCGTCATCAATATGTAAATGAGCGTATGACATCATCTGGCGACTTTTAGCGACTTTTGGAGCTAGTGCTAGCTACTTTCATTGGAAAAGAGTTGGCAACACTGAGTACGAGGCTGCAACAAGCTCCCATCACCCGCAGCCAGTGGGATTTGTACAAACAGTGTCAAAAATGCTACAGGTTATGGTACAGAGGAATCGACGGTGCGTGTAAACTCCACGTCTGTGAAAAAGTTAAATGTAAAATATGTGGAGAAGTAATCAGGGAGGGTGATGAGAAAAAAACCCACTTGTGTTACATTCAGCCGTTAAAACCCGACACAGATCATAATCAAAACATTGTTTTTTATGATTTTGAAACGTACACAGATGAGAGATCCGTGCACAAGCCCTTCCTGGTGTGCACAAAAGCCTTAAACGGCGACAAATGGGAATAAAGCCTTCTCTCATCATGCAGGGAAGTAAAGTCATTTGTTTTACAGAACCAGATTTTCAGCAAAAATACATAGACTCTCTGTGCTTTTTAACCATGCCTCTCTCTGCGATGCCCAGGGCTCTGGGATTTGAAGATAAATTTAAAGGTTTTTTTCCTCACGGATTTAGCTCAAAGAGGGCATTAACGTACATGGGTCCTTTTCCCTCATCCCAAGCCTACAGTACAGAGCGCATGACGACAGAAGGAAGACTCAAATTCAATGCGTGGTACGAGAAGGTGCGTCACGGTGTGTTCAACTTTGCAAAAGAGTCGCGCCTTTATTGTGAAAATGATGTGGACATTCTAGCTGAAGCCTGCACAGTTTTTAGAAACGGCTTCATAGAGGAGACGGGGGTAGATCCGTTCAGCCACTCCACTATAGCGTCGGCCTGTATGAAAGTGTTTGTTACTTGTTTTCTGAGCCCACACACGTTGGCCATCCCCCCGCCCGACCACTACAGAAGACAATACAAATCTTTTTCGCACAGCAGCATACCGTGGTTAGAATGGGTCTCTCGTCGAGAGGGCTTTTTTATTCACCACGCGCTTAACGAGGGTGAAAAACAACTGGGTTCGTATTGTGTTGACGGTTATGTGGAGAGGGGTGGCGAGAAGTATGCGTGGGAATTTTTGGGTTGTTTTTATCACGGGTGCCCGCAGTGTTTCCAACCGCAGGACTGTTGTCTGCTCACACGCACCATGTTCGAAGAGCTTCAATCAAGTACCATGGGGAGACTAGAAACGCTACAATCTTTGGACGGGATGAAATTGATAGTCATGAGAGAGCATAAGTGGAATGAGATGAAAAAAAGTGATGCGAGCGTGATAAAGTCCCTCAGGCACTACGACCCCCCGCAGCCGCTGCTCCCCCACGACGCGCTGTACAGGGGGAGAACCTGCGCCGTGAAGCTGAGACACACGGCCGAACAGGATGAGAGCGTGCGTTACGTAGACGTCACGTCTCTCTATCCGTACGTCAACTGCAGTTTTCCTTATCCCCTAGGCCATCCGGAAATAATTTACAAAGATTTTAAACATCCGAGTGCCTACTTTGGGTTAATTCGAGCCATGGTGTATCCGCCGAGGGGTTTGTATTTCCCCGTTTTGCCTTACAGAACACAGTCGGGTAAACTGGTGTTTACACTGTGTCGCACCTGCGCGGAGCTGAATGCTCAGAGCGGACCCTGTAGCAACCCTGAAGCAACCTCTGCCAGATGCAGCTGGTTACAGAGCCTGAAGAGTTTTTCTCATTAATGTTTTCTGAAAAACATTGCATCAAATACTTTTCTTTTTTAAACGACAAAGCTGCTCTTATTCAGTGGGTCTACGGCGACCGGTACATAGCCCCTCCGAATAAAGTAGACAACGTGTTTATCGCTGCTTTCACGGCGGCGTATGGTCGTCTAAAACTGTAGGCTACTTACAACAGCTGCAGGAGAGAGTGCTTCATTTTTACACAGACAGCCTCATTAACACCACGAAACCAGGACAGAATACGCAGGAACTGGGTAATTATCTGGGGGACTTAATGGACAAGTTGGGGGGAGACACCATCCAGGAATTTTCAGCCGCGGGTCCTAAAAGTTATGCCTATCAAACAAAAAACAACAGAGTGGTGTTGAAGGTAAAGGGTATTACACAGACGCATGCTTGTTGTGAGAAAATCAACTTTGAGAGCGTAAAAAAGCTGGTGGACGGTTTTGTGACGCGCTCAGGCTGACCAGAGTTTTGCGGGACAGAGGAGGAGGAGAAGGGGGAGGAAGAGGAATGCTTTCTTGAAACCCCTCAACAAGGAATTCAACGTGATAAGAAAGGTTTCCTTCTCAAAAACTTGTCATTTCAAAAAAGGTTTCGTGTTGTGTTTGACAAGAGAAGGCTGTTGCCCACCGGTCATACTTTGCCTTTTGGTTTTAGAAGGGAGAAAAATGACACACCTTGCTGAAGAAATAGAGTTTGATTCTAGATTGTGTGTTCCGTTCTTATGTCAGATAGTAGGACCTAGTGGTAGCGGGAAGACACATTTTGTAAAAAATGTTTTAGAAAACTGTAAAGATGTTATGCAACAAGTTCCTGACAATATTGTTTGGATTTATACTTCTTGTCAACCGATTTATGATGAACTGCAACAAAATAATTAAAAAATTAAATTAATCGAAGGACTGCCGGATTCTTTTGAAGACCCTAATCTGTTTCCTCCTCATCATTCCCACCTTGTTATATTGGACGATGTGTTATTACAGGCAGCCGAGCACCCTGAAGTAGCAAGAATTTTCACGCAATACAGGCATCATAAAAGTATGAGCGTGATGTTGCTCACTCAGAATCTCTTTTACAAAGGTAAATACAGTCGCACCATCAGCTTGAACACCAGTTATCTGGTGATTTTTAAAAACCCACGAGACAAGCTGCAGATCAACGTACTGGCTCAGCAAATATTTCCTGGGAGAAAAAGCTTTTTTCTTCAGAGTTTTGAAGATGCCACTCAGAACCCCTTTTCATATTTAATAATAGATCTCACGCCGGGTTGTCCAGAGCGTTACAGACTAAGGTCCGGAATACTGCCTCATCAGTGGCCCGTGGTTTATCTGCCTAAAGCCAAGTAGCGAGAGACACAACCGCGTCGGAGCGCATAAAAAGAAACGCTCCTCTGCTGAGCGCGTTATGTCATTGCACACCTCAGAAGCGGAGAGATATTCTCCGACACTGCTCATCAGACTTTCTTCAGTGTCTCGGTGAAATCTGTTTAAACCTGCTAAAGGGGAGCGTCCCTCTCACACCCTGTCAATATAAAAAAACTGAAAAAGCAGAAAAAAACTATCAGACTGAAAAAAAAAACATCTCTGAAAAACAGACGCGGTACTTTGATGAGACAGTCTGGAGGCTTTCTTTTACCGCTGCTCTCTGCCGTGGTACCTATATTTGGACAGCTTCTAGGAGGTCTGGTGAATAGAGGATAAATTTGTGGGAGAGATGGCGAGTCAGCAAAAAGCAACTCAAAAGATGTATCTGCTGAACGCTCAGCAAATGAGTCGCCTGACTCAATCGAACCCTATGCCCGTGGCCAGTGAAACTCAAACTCAGTCAATGAGACGCACGGCTGAAGGTGATTTGGATGAAAAAATGAGGGCTGTATTAAACGAGCCGGGATTTAATCTTTATGAAAAAATTAAAAAATACAACTCTCTGTTGCAAAGATATCTCGCCTTTATCAAACAAGGTGTTAAAGAGGAGAAAAGTCACATTACACCGTCTAAAGCTTCTAAACAAGAAGAAGGAGAAGAAGAAGAATGAGAAGGAAAAGAAGAAGAAGAAGAAGAAGATCAACAGCAGCAACAAGATCTGCGTGAACAACAAAAGGAGGACGAAACAATTGATAAAGTAATACAAAATCTCCCGCAGCGGGATCGAAAAAATGTTGCTTATATCTTGAGAAAAATGAGCAAAAATGGTGAGGGGAGGTGGAGGGAAAAGGGTGAATTTGTTTACATGGGAAAAGTGATCAAAGGTTCCCATCTGACAGACCTAATTAAACATCTCTCATTATCTTACAAAAGAACCCAGAAATCAGAACCTTAGGGCTGGTCGGGATTTCTAAATACTCTGAGCGTGTTAAACATTCCTTTATCCTCCGTGAATAACCCAGACGCTCGCGAACAATACCACAGACTGCGGTCAGAGGAGGAGGAGCAAGGATTAAAAAGAAGAATTGTTTTATCCCCAAAGTGGAGCATGCCTATGACAGAGAGGTACGGTGGTGAAGAGGAAGAAGAAGAGATCCTACAGAGAAACAAAACAGTTTCCTGCATCTTACGACTGGAGTAGTACCCCGCGTGAAAATAGAGAACTCAGGGCAAAGAGAAAAAGGAAAAACAAAAAATCTCCTTGGATTAGTTTTACTTAATAAGTTGTCGTTGCAGCTGTTAACAACAATAAAAAGTCTTAAAACGTTTTACGTTTTTTTTTTGTCTTTATTTCACAAGTTGTAACACTCTTTAAACATTTGTAAAGAACACACTGTGGTGAAAGACTGACATCTTTGTTGTTTCACACAAGTCTGATACTTTTTCACAAACGCTGTTACAGTCTCGTCATTTTTTAATTCATCCTCTAGATACTAAGCTAAAACATTTTCAAAACTTTGCCCGCAGGCACTATGACATAAATAATAAACACAATGTTGACCGCAGGCTGAGGATAACATATATTGCAACTGTCTGTTGTGATATAAAATAGAACTGGAACAGTCTTTTAAAACAGACTCGTGGGCACCCCAAACCAGATTCAGGCAGCCTCCATAACCAGCATCACCTTCTCTGGACATGACATCCGCTTTTCCCCATCCGTCACCAATCTCGGTGTACGATTCGACCCCCACCTCACCTTTGAAACACATGTCAAACAGCTCTGCAAGATCTCCTTCCATCATCTCAGGAACATCGCCAAACTCCGCCCAAATCTCTCCCTATCAGACTCCGAAAAACTGGTCCACGCTTTTGTCTCCTCCAGAATCGATTACTGTAACGCACTTCTCATCGGGATCCCTGATCCCAAACACCTCCAACGACTACAAACAGTCTAAAACACCGCTGCTAGGATCCTGATGAGAGTGCGGAAATATGAACACATCACCCCCATCCTCCACTCACTCCACTGGCTCCCCATCTCCGCCAGAATCCAGTACAAAATCTCTCTCCTCACCCACCAATGCATCTATGGAAATGCCCCCACTTACCTCGAGGAACTACTCACCCCTCAAACCCCCACACGATCCCTCCGCTCCACAAACTCCAATTACCTCCACCGCCCCAGAACCAAACTCAGCACCATGGGTGACCGAGCTTTCTCCGCCGCCGCACCCCAGCTTTGGAATACCCTCCCAGAACACCTACGGGCACCCCAGACCACTGCTATGTTTAAAAAAGGACTCAAAATGTTCCTCTTCTCAAAAACATACAACTCATAACCATTTTTTTTGCTTATGTTTGTTTTGTCACATGTACCGTTTTTTTTTAATGTTTGTTGCTTTCTTGTTAACACTTTGAGATTTGTGTACAAATGTAAAGTGTATTACAAATAAAATTTATTATTATTATTATTATTAAAAACTGTAAAATGTGTTTTGGGTAGTGAGAAAAATTAGGCGGAAATCCAAATGAATCAAAGAAACTCGCTGTTCCGTCTTCTTCTAACGTCAAGGCCACCCAGTGTTCACCGGGCTTATACGCCGGATGTGTGTTAACAATGAAATAAGCGGGGGTCGGGAAAGATGACGTCAGCAGCGGTAGCTGGTCCGAGGCCCACACACCGCAGAAAGCGTCTCCCACTAATTGCTTCATTAAACTCTCCAGCTGATGGCTGTTCATTTTTGCTTTTTTAGGAATAAGCCACCATTACTTGCCTTTTAGAGTTGATCTCCAAAATAGACTCGTAGCAAGCGTACACAATCAGAGTAGTGGTGTGAGGAAGAGGCACCCTGAATCTCATTTCCAATCCTAAATTCACGTTGGAAACGGGGGATAAGGCATCAGCATCTTCCCCCGCATTGAGATTAAAGACAAACAAAGAGTATCCTTGTTCAAACTCTCTCCTGTTGATGCTCAGAGGTAAATCCTTCAAGTGTCTCCCTGTAGCTGTAAACATGTTGTAAAACTCTCTGACTGATACACCGTTGTTAAATTGTGGCTGAAAAGCTTTGGCCGGCACCTGTCTTCCATCCTGACAAAAGGCTAGATATTCAACGTCGTTATGAATAAAATTGAAAGGAGACAGATCCCTATGACCTGTAAAAGCTTCGTGATGCACCATACCTATTGCCACATACTTTGGCATGGTACCCAGAAAGAGATTCTCTTGGTTGCATATTCTAGAGTTTTGCGGGATGGAGTAAGTTTTTACGTTCACACGTGACAGAGGGTAGAGAGCGTTACCCTTCATCAAGGCAGCTGCGTGACCTAAACGCATGGGCAGGGAAAGGGTGACTTTTTTCATAAACAGAGCAGCCCCCAGTACTTTCAAACAGAAGGTGCTGTTGGCCGCACCCATGAGGCAAAAAGCGTCGGCCGCTCTGGTCAGCTTAATTCTCAAGTCCACAGAGTTTAACAGAAGCGGCTCTCTGAGTTAGACCCCGGTTGGGACCGTTGATGGTCACCACAGAATCTATAGAGCCGACGGTGTCTTTGTAAAATAGTCCGGAGCTAAACTGTGTTTGTAGTCTGGCCTCTGAAAAGTTGAGCAGGGCTTCGATCATAGCCCTGTAAGGATGAGTGGCGCTGGACTATGATATCAGTCTGTCCCCCAGAATAATATCGCACTGGCTAAAGATTGTATTTAGAGGATAATTAATTAGACCTGCAGGTGCCTCGACTGCCAGGTCTGTACCGTCGGCATTGGTAATTTGCACCCTGAGGTGGAGCAGGTTGTCGATTAAATCCAAATATTTTTCACCATCCCCTGGTATAAAAAACTCTATAGGACCGGTATCTGTAATGGCTGAAAGAGGCATGACCTCTGTGTAGAGTTTTTCGTCGATAGACAACTGCATCATGGGAGCTGAAAATAAATCCAACTCAGCCATGCAGCACTCTACCGATTTGTGATGCAGTAAAGCCATTTTTTTTTTCTTTTTTCTTTCTAAGGCGGCCTAGGTCTCTGCCGGTGACAGACCTCCTTCCCTTACCACGGCTTCTTCCTACTGATTTTTTTCTTTGCGCGTCTGGGTTTTTTAGACAATGATAAAACACGGTCCCCCGGGGGGCTCTTTCTAGGTCTTCTGGCCAGCACCATAATACCTCCTTCTTGAGAATCTCCGGCCATTCTACTCATGGCGTGGGAGACGGCCTGTGAAGCTATGTTTTTAGCCGCTGTTTTTAGATGGGGTTTAGCAATGGCAAAACCTTTCTTAACCAGAGGCGATACAAAACGAAATAACCTTGAAAATATAGAGCCTATTCCTCTCCCGTACATGACGGGGGCTCCATAAAAACCAGGGAGGGCTCCTCCCGCCTGATTTTCATAATAACTCACAAACCGGTGAGGGTCTAGAGTCTGATGCATCATTTTTATTGCTGAGAAGAGACGGGTCTATAATGTAATTTTACCAAAGGTGAAGTTGATTGGTTGATTTTGATCCGTTTTAATCTCGACGGAAATATTTTCAATGTGGTTTTTTGCCACAGGTAGATAGTAGGGTGGGTTAAAATGCTGGGTAGTCACATCCCCGTATGAACCTTTCACGTCAACGATTCTCATTAGAGGAGCGTAAGCGTCACCTACCACCTGATGCCTTACTATGTCACTGTAACAAAAGAGGTGATAGAACCCGGCCTTTATATCCGCCGGGTGAGTAGCAACCTTTCGCTGAAAATAATCCACTCCACGGGGTTTACCCCCAGAATGTACGCTACAGGCAGAAAAAAGCGCAGCTGAAATAAGCCCGCTGCACGATATTCATATCTCTTTTGAATGTTTACATAGTGTAGTTGCACATCCGCTCCAATTTTTTTTAGAAAGGTGTTCATCTTGTTTGTAAATTGACCTAGATCGTTGTAATAACCTCCTCTAATCCTTTGACGAGTGACCACGGTTTCTGAAGGGCCATTTTTGCGAGGTTGTATTCTCCATTCAAAAAACCCCTTGTTATGGCCTGGTTTTGGCGTCTGATTTATTCTTTGTTTATGTCTTGTCGTGCACCTTGTTCTTTCTCGTCTCCCCTGTTTTCACCTGCAGCGCTGGAGGGCGGCTGGAGGCGGAGTCCACCTACTTACACTACAGCGAGGCACACCTGGTTTCTATCACCTAATCATCTCACTAGAAAAGCCAGCCCGGACACAACTTCCGTGCCAGATAATTCCGTCTCGTCGGTAGAGCCTGACGCTTACTTCTACAGAGTTCTTCACGGTGTGTTTATCCCGGTGTGCGCAACTTATTGCCTCCTGCCTCCAGCCGCCGGCAGCCGCAGACACCCTCAGTTGTACTTTTGAACCTCAGCCACCCGCAGCCGCGGACACCCTTTGTTGTGTTTTTGGAACCTGCAGAACATTGTTTAATAAACTTTTGTGGCCAGACCCCAGACGGTCTCTCACTTTGGGTCCACCTCCTTTCGTTCGTTCGTAACAGAATTATCTGGCCAAAGAAATGGACCCGGCTGAGACCGAACGCATGAGACAGGCCCTTGCAAACCAAGGCACCCTGGTCGGTCAGCACGAGGCTACGTTAAGGCAGGTGTTGGACCATCTTCGGGAGCTCGCCACCAGCGTAACGCAACTCAGCGGGCGGATGGACGCCCTCGCGGACCAGCTCACTCCCTCGACCCCCTCTGCAGAGCCTCCGCCCCCGCCGGCGGCGCCTGCAGCACCGCCAGCGGAGGATTCCCCCGGCGTTTCAACACCACAGCCTCGGGAACCATACGTCTCCATCCCTGCCAGGTACTCAGGCAATTTAGGGACGTGCTCAGTTCTTACACCAGTGCTCGTTAGCTTTTAATCAGCAAGCTGCTACATACTCTACTCATCAATCTAAGGTAGCGTTTGTAATGAGTCTGCTTTCTGGACAAGCTGCTGCCTGGGCTTTAGCAGTCTCTAATTAGCGTCCTGAATTGAGTGCTAATTACAGTCATTTTTCTGAGGAAATGAAGAAGGTTTTTGATCATCCCGTTAAAGGGTGAGAGGCTGAAGGTCACTTACTGAACTTGAGACAAGGGAATCAGCCAGTGGCCCAGTGCGCAGCAACTTTTCAGATCTTAGCCGTTGAGAGCGCTTGGGACGAGTCAGCACTCCAAGCCGTTTTTCTAAAAGGCTTGTCAGGAGAGATTAAAGACGAGCTAGCAGTGAGAGATGAAACCTCCTCATTAAGTGAGCTGATGGATTTAGCTATCCGATTAGATAACAGAATGAGAGAAAGACGTAGGGAGAGAACAGACAGGCAGAGGTTCCGCCCGTTTCCCTCCTCACCTTCCAACACTACTACAGCGACCTTCCTGCCGCCCCCTTCTCCCCCCACCTTACCTGAGGTACCCCCCGGCCGACCTGCTCCAGCGTCGCAAGAGGAGCCGATGCAGCTGGGACTAGCTCGACTTGCTCCAGCTGAGAGACAGCGGCGCCTACGCAATCGGCTCTGCATCTATTGTCCTCAGGAGGGATATTTTCTCACCCAATGCCCTGAGGTGCCAAAAGACCAGGCTCATCAGTGAGAAGGGGGGCACTGGTGAGCCGAACCTCCCCCTCCCCCGCCCAGGTCTTAGTCAAAGGTATGTTACACTGGGCACAACAGACCATTCCAGTCCGGGTTTTAGTGGACAGTGGGGCAGATGACAACTTCATTGACTCTAATCTCGTTGAGCTTCATGGCCTCCATGTAATTAAACTAGAAACCCCTAGAGAAGTACTGGCTATAGACGGCAGACAGTTGAAAGTCGTCACTCACAAAACCGAACCCTTAAAGCTAACTCTGTCAGGTAACCACTGGGAATTCATTGAACTGTACCTTATTCGATCCCCATTGACCCCCATAGCTCTTGGTTTACCTTGGCTGAAAACACACAACCCACACATAGACTGGACTACTTCCGCCATTCGCAGCTGGAGTAATTTTTGCTACGCGCACTGCTTGCACTCAGCCATTCCAGAGAACAGCCCTGGCGCGCCAGAACCACCCGAAGAAATAGACCTAACCAACGTCCCTAGTGAGTATCATGACTTACAAGAAGCATTCAGCAAAGACCGTGCCCTCTCACTTCCACCACACCGACCTTATGACTGCGCCATAGACTTGCTCCCAGGCTCCCCTCTCCCCACTAAAAGACTCTACAACCTCTTCAAGCCGGAGAAGGAAGCCATGGAAAAGTACATCAATGACTCTCTAGCTGCAGGCCTCATCCGCCCATCTTCGTCTCCAGTAGGAGCTGGATTTTTCTTTGTCGCGAAAAAAGACAACACCCTACGCCCCTGCATAGACTACACAGGTTTGAACGAAATAACCGTTAAGAACAAATACCCGCTCCCTCTCATCGACTCAGCCTTTGGACCACTTCACGGGGCCAAGATCTTTTCAAAACTAGACCTAAGGAATGCCTACCATCTTGTCCGAATCAGAGAGGGGGACGAGTGGAAAACGGCATTCAACACACACTTGGGTCATTTTGAGTATCTGGTGATGCCTTTTGGTTTAACAAATGCTCCTGCCGTCTTTCAGGCCCTGCTTAATGATGTATTAAGAGACTTACTGAACAGAGTGGTATTTGTGTACCTGGATGACATTTTAATTTTTTCACGCACGTATGATGAACATGTAAGTCATGTTAGAGAAGTATTGCGAAGACTGATGGAAAACAAAGTGTTTGTAAAAGCCGAAAAATGTGAATTTCATGTCACAACAGTCCGTTTTCTAGGGTACGTGGTGGAGAAGGGGCAGCTCAGGCCAGACCCATGCAAGGTAAAAGCAGTAGAAGACTGGCCCCTCCCTGTCACACGAAAATAACTGCAGAGATTCCTGGGCTTTGCCAATTACTACAGGAGGTTCATTAGGAACTACAGCCGCATTGCCGCTCCTCTCACCCATTTGACTTCTGTAAAGAAAGCCTTTGAATGGTCACCCCCTGCTCAGAACTCTTTCAATGAACTGAAAACTATGTTCACTAATGCTCCTGTGTTGATTCACCCAGATCCTGACCTTCAGTTTGTGGTTGAGGTGGATGCCTCTGATTCAGGAGTGGGGGCCGTCCTCTCCCAGCGCCTGCCTGCGGACCAAAAGCTACATCCATGTGCATTCTTCTCCCGTCGTCTCACCCCTGCTGAAAGAAACTACGACGTGGGGAACCGAGAGTTGCTGGCGGTGGTCCTAGCTCTGCAGGAATGGCGGCACTGGTTGGAGGGAGCAGTTCACTCGTTCATCATATGGTCCGATCACAAGAACCTGTCATACCTCCGCTCAGCTCGCAGGCTGAACTCCCGTCAGGCTCGGTGGGCACTCTTCCTGGGGAGATTCAACTTCACACTCACCTATCGACCGGGCCCTAAAAACCTTAAGCCCGACGCCCTCTCACGCCAGTTCGCTCCTGCAGAAGAAAAGCTAGAGACAGAGACAATCCTCTCGCCATCCTGAGTGGCGGGAGCAGTAAGGTGGGAGGTGGAGCAAGTGGTCCAGGAAGCCCTCCAGTCTCATCCAGCTCCAGACGGATGCCCCCCTGAGCGACTGTTCATCCCACAATCTGTTAAGACTCCGGTACTACAGTGGGGACACTCATCCAAGTTGGCCTGTCACCCAGGCGTTCACCGGACCCTGTCCCTCATCCGACGGTGGTTCTGGTGGCCTTCGATGGCAGCCGACACCAGGGAGTTCATCGCAGCCTGCTCTGTCTGTGCCCGAAGAAAGTCCTCTCACCGCCCCCCTGCTGGCCTCCTGCAGCCTTTACCCATTCCTCCACGACCCTGGTCACACATCGCTGTCGACTTCGTCACTGGACTCCCCCTTTCTGAAGGTAGCAACACCATCCTCACTATTGTAGACCGTTTTTCCAAGGCGGTGCATTTCATTCCTCTCCCCAAACTCCCGACAGCTTTGGAAACTGCCAACCTGCTAGTACAGCATGTTTTCCGTCTGCACGGCATTCCCCAGGACATTGTTTCAGACCGTGGTCCCCAGTTCACCTCCCGAGTCTGGACAGCCTTCTGCCAAGCTTTGGGGGCCTCAGTAAGTCTAACATCCGGGTACCACCCACAATCCAATGGCCAGACAGAGCGGGCAAACCAAGGTTTGGAGTCCTCACTTCGCTGTGTGGCTTCCCGTCTCCCAGCCTCTTGGTCTACACACCTGCCTTGGGTAGAATATGCCCACAACTCCCTGGTCAGCTCCGCCACTGGGCTATCCCCGTTCATGGTCACGCACGGTTTCCAGCCACCCTTGTTCCCCTGCCAGGAGACAGAGGTTGCCGTTCCTTCAGTGCAGGCCCAGTTCCAACGAGCCCGCCGAGTCTGGCGGGAAGCCCGAACTGCCCTGGAAAGAACAGCTGCCAGGAACCGACGGATAGCGGACCGTCATTGTACGCCAGCCCCCGAATACAAGGCGGGTCAGTAGGTCTGGTTGTCATCCCGGGACCTTCCTCTCCAGACGGACTGCCGAAAGATGGCTCCCAGATACATCGGCCCATACACCATCGACCGCATCATCAATCCCAGTGCCGTCCGACTAAAGCTCCCCGCAGCACTCAAGGTACACCCAGTCTTTCATGTGTCACTTCTTAAACCTGCAGTGGACAGTCCCCTGCACCCCCTGGCCGACCCCCCCCACCCCCCGTCTCATCAACGGTCACCCAGCCTACACGGTGGAATGCATTCTGGACATCTGCAGGCGGGGCCGTGGTTACCAGTACCTCGTCGACTGAGAGGGGTACGGCCCGAGGAGCGCTCTTGGGTTTCCAAGTCGTTATTATTAGACCCGCAGTTGTTATCTGATTTCTATGAGAGGTTCCCTGATAAGGTAAGACGCCGGGTGGCGTCCATTAGGGGGGAGGTAATGTTATGGCCTGGTTTTGGCGTCTGATTTATTCTTTGTTTATGTCTTGTCATGCACCTTGTTCTTTCTAGTCTCCCATTTTCACCTGCAGTGCTGGAGGGCGGCTGGAGGCGGAGTCCACCTACTTACACTACAGCGAGGCACACCTGGTTTCTATCACCTAATCATCTCACTAGAAAAGCCAGCCCGGACTCAACTTCCGTGCCAGATAATTCTGTCTCGTCGGTAGAGTCTGACGCTTACTTCTACAGAGTTCTTCACGGTGTGTTTATCCCGGTGTGCGCAACTTATTGTCCTGATCTTTTCCTGTGTTTTTGGCCAGCTCAGCGCCACGCCGCCCTTTGTGTTCTCCGAGGACCAGCCTCCTGCCTCCAGCCACCTGCAGCCGCGGACACCCTCAGTTGTACTTTTGAACCTCAGCCACCCGCAGCCTCAGACACCTTTTGTTTTGTTTTTGGAACCTGCAGAACATTGTTTAATAAACTTTTGTGGCCAAACCCCAGACGGTCTCTCACTTTGGGTCCATCTCCTTTCGTTCGTTGGTAACACCCCTTGTCTATAGGTATGTTAAAGGTATGAGGATAAGAGATTTCCGTCAAGGCTACCTGCCAGGGACCCTCTAAATGTATATGTTGGGCTAAATCCACTTGAAATCTAGCGGCTGTGCTATTTTTAAACACGTCGAGGCTGGCATTAGAGGGCAGGGTGATGTAAAAACCCTCCTTGAGCCTGTGATCCATGATGGAGTACTTGTAGTAACAGAGTGAAGGATGAGGGTTGGCTGAGAAGCGGTTTTATGTATTTTTCAGATCCTTGACTTTGACCCAACTGTTAAACTTTTCGGGCCAATTTTTCCGCCGTGCCAATGCCTGCTTTTCACCTCGCACGACTCTCTTGTTTAAAATTTTGTCCACTTGGTAGAGTTTGTCGGGAGCTATCTGTACTTTTTTGCAACTCTGCTTCATAAAAAGTCCCCGGTATAGGTTCCCCATCAAAATCTTTAAGTTTGTAAACAGGTGGTAGACGAGGAATGCCCTCAGATACGGTAAACAGCTCATCGGAAAAGCTCTGCTCATACTTTTTATCAAACACGCCTCTCAGTTTAGATATTCTCACCAGATCCCCCTGATTAAAATTAAGCTTAAACTTTTCCTTGTAGTGGAGAGGAAAAGAGCCGTACAGGTTTTGAAAAACTAGAGGAGTATTTTCAGCCGTCACCTCCGCAGGGGTCATTTTTATACTCTTGTGGTAGCTGTTGTTGTAACTTTTAACCAGATCCTGCAACACATCCAAGTACCTGCGTGTGTTTTTGGCTGTAAAATATCTCCACATTCTTGTTTTCAACGTGCGGTTAAATCTCTCCACCACCGAGGCTTTTAGATCGCTCCCTGTGGCAAAATGATTAACGCCGTGTTTCTTCATTAGATGCTTAAAATTTCTGTTGAAAAACTCTTTACCGGCATCCGTCTGTAACTTCTCATGGCTTTGACTCTCTATCAAAACAGATTCAAAGGCCCTGACAACCTCGGGAGCTGATTTTCTTTTTAATGCTCTTACATAGGCCTTTTTTGAAAATACATCTATTATGGTCAAAAGATAATTATAACCGTCGTCGTGTTTCACTAAAGCCTGCATATTGCATAGATCTGCTTGGAATTGAACCAGAGGTCGGGGGACAAACACTCTGTTACAGTTAAAATGTACTCTGGCCGGCTTATGGAGAGTGTAAGTATCCTGCTCTGAGAGGAATTCTTTAACTTTTCCAATCTTTACTTTTTTACCAGTTTCATCCTGCACAGCCTTGTGTAGTCTATATACCCCTCCAAAACTCCCTGGGTGAGAGGGGTTATAATACACTTTTTTCATTACACATTTCTCATACATGTTTACCCCACGCCTCTCCAGAGTTTATTTAAAAAACAACAAACATGCCCGGCAATTTATGTTTTTTATTCACATTTTTTATAAAATGAACAAAAGATTTAAAAAAACACTTTTTTAGCTAAAAAGTTACAACAAAAAATCCAACCAGTAAAGTTATAAGAACAAAATAAAATTCTACACATTATAAGTAAAAACAGAAATATCTAACCAATAAAGTTATAAAATTTACCCAATAAAAAACAAAATGGTAACCAATAAAAGTTATAAGAACAAAAATAAAATTCTACACATTATAAGTAAGAACAGAAACATCTAACCAATAAAGTTATAAAATTTACCCAATAAAAAACAAAATGCTAACCAATAAAAGTAATAAGAACAAAAATCTACTTAATAGAAGCTGAAAGATCAAAAGAAATATTTAACCTAATTGAATGATGACTAAGGCTGTCCTCAGTACAGAGCTATCCAGACTTGCTCGCAGAATATTGTGCAACCCCCACAATTCTGCAAAGACATCTATTTGGATGTTGTTTTGTGCACGATGACTTACTACATCTGCAAACAAAGCATACACCGTGAATGGATGCCCCGTGTGTGGCGTTCGTCTCTCTGATGAGTCTTTTTTTATGTTGATGAAAGTATACACTCTTCAACTAACAGCAAAGCTTCGTCTACAACTGTTTCCCAAGGTGGCTGTACAGAGGAAGATTGAACCAACTCCAACAACTTTTCCATTTGAACAACCTCAACATCTCTGTTTAAAGAGCAATTTGTTTTGTTTTTGATAACATGATTCAGAACAGAGACTAAACGCTCAACAATTATGTGTTCTTCTACACAAGCCAGCATTCTTTGAGATATATTCCCCATTTTTTAAACTTGTTTTCAACAGAGTAAATGAGTTCCAACGTTCACTTAAACATTACTAGCGGTGTTAGATATATGCTATCAAAATGTCATCATCTAGTACTTTGTCTTCCCAAATCTCAAGGGCCTGATTTAACATGTCGCGTTTGACAACCGTTGTTGCCAACCAGTGTGTCAAGTATCGTTTTTATTTTTTCTTGAATGCGAGTAGCAAATTTCAGATCATACAGAAAGGCCTCCACGAGCCTGTGGATCCTCCAGTCCGAGACAAAAAGGGACCTTGTCGCCAGAGCTGGCAGGGATGAGTGTAGTTTTCCAGAGTCTTTTGTTTACAGGATCAAAGTGTGAAAGGTAGAAGTACTCAGGATCATCGGCCAGACATGGGTGCTGGAGCTGGCTAGGATGGTTCACCAAACAGCCGTTGCATATTTCCCTCCAATACACTCCCAGAACATGATCCAACACGTGCACCGCCACAGATTTCACCATGTTCATGAGAATGGCCGACAGGTGTCCGTCAGTCATGTCCTCTTTCCCATCTGAGCTGTCCTCGGAGTCGTTCTCTCGCTGCTCGGGAGACGCTGGAGGTGTTGTTGATGCCAGTGATTGTGCAGGAGCTGGAGGTAGCTGCGGCGCCTGAAAGTCAATCAAAGGCTCAGGTTCGTTCTCTTCCTGGATGGCAAATGGTAAACAAGAACGGTACAGAATTGCAGGAGCCGACAGAGATTTAAACAGTTTTTTGCGACAAGGTACACTAACCCTGCGCTCTGGTGAAGCTGCACGCTTCGCACCAGCCCCGTTGGTCGTGGTGGTCTTTGTGCTGCGGGTGGAGTTAAACCATAGTCGAGAGGAGGAGGAGAAGGAGACGGAGACGGATTTTCCTGAGATGTCATCTTGAGGTCAGCGGAGAAGAAGTGCAAGTACAAAATCATAAGCAAAATCATGTGTCTTTTAAACACCTAGAGGGAAAGGAGGAGGGGGAAGGACTTTTGATTGGTTGATGTAGAAAATAAGGGCGTGTCTACAAAACCCTTTTCACCCACATGATATCTTGAAAGGCCGTACTGGTGACGTACAGAAGTCTAATCTTCTCCCCATATTCCTCCATCACTTTCACCCATTCCCCATAAGGAATACGCAGTGCTGTCTGAAATACACCACATTCGCTGCTGAAATACTCCAGGACAAAATCCTCCGTGATTTTCTCCCCCACCGTACACATCTGATGGGTAGCTCTAAAGTACCATCTACTGGAGGCTAAACTTTTGGTCACCCACACCATGCTGGACACAATTCTTTTTCCGGCTCTTTTTCTTTCCTCTGAATTATTCCCCTCATCTTGAGAGGCTTCTGGTTTCAAAACAGTAGAACCCAACAAGCACAAGACAGACCAGTCTGTGGATGTAAGGATGGCCTTGCGCCCAGAAGGGTTATAACTCTCCCCTTTTTGAAGCTTGAAGAAACACGCTTTGTTTCCGCTGTAGGCAAAGCAAGGCAAGGCAAGTTTATTTGTATAGCACAATTCAGACACAAGGCAACTCAAAGTGCTTTACAGGCACACACAAATTACATTAAAAGACGTAAAAATTTCATTTAAAAGACGTTAAAAATTGCATTAAAAAACATTAAGAATTGCATTTTAAGACCAGTAAAAACATTAAGAAACAAACAAGAAAGTAGGCTAAAATAGAAAAGCTTTAAAAGAAACAGGACTGTAGAGTCAGAGTCATAATGCAGTTCAAAGACTTGAATTGCTTCAGTTAAAAGCAGTGGCAAAAAGAAATGTTTTAAGTCTTGATTTAAAAGCTTGGTTGGAGCAGACCTGCAATTTTCAGGGAGTTTGTTGCAAATATGTGGCGCATAGTAACTGAAAGCTGCTTCTCCATGTTTACTTCTGACTCTGGGGACTGAAAGCAGACCGGTACCTGAAGATCTCAGAGGTCTGGATGGTTCATAACGCGGCAGCAGATCAGAAATGTATTTTGGCCCAAAACCATTCAATGCTTTATAAACCAACAACAGGATTTTGAAATCTATTATTTGATAGACAGGAAGCCAGTGTAAAGATCTAAGAACTGGAGTGATGTGATCTACTTTTTTGGTTCTTGTTAGGACTCGGGCAGCAGCGTTCTGAATCAGCTGCAACTGTCTGATGGAGTTTTTAGGGAGTCCTGTAAGGACACCATTACAGTAGTCGAGTCTGCTGAAGATAAATGCGTGAACAAGTTTCTCCAAATCCTGCTGAGACATAAGTCCTCTTATCCTGGATATATTCTTAAGGTGATAGTAGGCTGACTTTGTAACTGTCTTAATATGGCTGCTGAAGTTCATGTCTGAGTCCATAGTTACACCGAGGTTTCTGGCTTGGTCTGTAGTTTTCAACATTACAGACTGAAGCTGAGCAGAGACTTTAAGTCGTTCTTCCTTGGATCCAAAAACAATTACTTCAGTCTTGTCTTTGTTTAACTGAAGAAAACTCTGAAACATCCAATCATTGATTTGTTCAATGCATCTACTCAGGGTATGTATGGGATTATAGTCCCCTGGTGATATGGTTATATAAATTTGGGTGTCATCTGCATAACTATGGTAGCAAATTTCATTGTTTTCCATTATCTGAGCTAAAGGGAGCATGTAAATGTTGAATAGTAGAGGCCCCAGAATGGAGCCCTGGGGTACTCCGCTTGTCATTTTCATCCGTTCAGATGTGTAATCACCAATAGACACAAAGTAATCTCTCTCATTTAGATAAGATTTAAACCACTTTAGTGTTGTACCAGAGAGTCCAACCCAGTTTTCCAGTCGGTCCAGTAGTATATTATGGTCGACTGTGTCAAACGCAGCACTGAGATCCAGTAATACTAAGACTGAGATTTTTCCGCTGTCTGTGTTTGAATGAATGTCGTTGAGGACCTTAACAAGAGCCGTCTCAGTGCTGTGATGTGGTTGAAATCCTGATTGGAAAACATCAAAACAGCCATTTATTATTAAGTAATTGTTCAGCTGTTGAAAGACAGCTTTTTCAATTATTAGGGCCCGAGCAGGTCACAGACCTGTGAGGTATCTATTGTAATTGGAAAAAGTATTCTTCTTATTAGGGCCCGAGCAGGTCACAGACCTGTGAGGTCCCTATTGTAATTAGAAAAATTATTCTTCTTATTATTATTAAGGCCCGAGCAGGTCATCGACCTGTGAGGTCCCTATTGTAATTGGAAGGACAGAAATTTTCTTCTCCAAGTTTGACTGCAGTTTTGGATGCCTGAACATACACAAAAACTCACCAAATTTGGAATATACGTCACATCCGGCGACAATTACGATCCTGCATTGTCACTGGGCATGGTCGTGACCTGTAGCGCCCCCTAATGTTCCTCCCTGCCTTGAACATGCGTGTAGACCAACGAAATTCGGTACGCAGTTTCATCATGAGCAGACGCACAAAAAAGTCTGGGGGGCCCATACTCTCAGTCCAACAGGAAGTCCGCCATTTTGATGTGTGGCGGCATTTTTGTCCAATTCATGCCTACTTTTAAAACTATCTTGTCCTAGAGCTTAAACACCACAGTTTTCACATTAACTCGATTATCATCTTCATGCCTTGAAGAACAAAAGTCATTAAAATCTTTCAGCTACGTCATACTTTAGTGGGTGGGACGGTGGAAACCATTTTTTTTCCCTCGCCGTCAAGCATCAAGGCTTTATAACTTCAACATACAATTTCTTTTCTACACCAAACTGCTCATAAGTGTAGAGGCTGTCGCCCCGAATTAATCTCTGCATCAATACTAAGTCGGCCATTTTGATTTTGGCCGCCATTTTGAAATATTGTATTGTATATATTCTTCGTACTTAAATTATCTCCTCCCACAGATGTAACACCACCGACTTCACAGTCACTCAGTATCATCCTCTGACCTTGAAGATGAAAAGTTATGGAAATCTTTATCCTACGTCATACCTGCTGGCCGCGGTGGAGCGGTCAATTCAAATCCTTCCCTGTAAAGCATCAAGTCCTCATAACTTCTTCATTCAATTTCTTATCTCGGCCAAATCTCACAGGACTGTAGAGGGAGTCTCCCTGAATAGATCTGTGTTGTCATTGGGCGTGGTCGTGTCCTGCACGCTCTGTAGCGCCCCCTATTGTGATGCCCCGCCTCCTGCATACGCATAGATGAACGAAATTAGGTACGCTGACTCCTCATGACCAGACGCACAAAAAATCCATTTGGACCGATATCGCCACTCCAACAGGAAGTCAGCCATTTTGATGTCTGGTGCCATTTTTGTCCAATTCATGCCTACTTTGAAAATTTTCTTGTCCTAGAACTTAAACACCACAGTCTTCAAATTAACTCAGTTATCTTCTTCATGCCTTGAAGATGAAAAGCTATGGAAATCTTTCCCGATAGTCATACTTGGTGGGCGTGGCGGTGGAAACCATTTTTTTCCTTCGCCATGAAGTATCAAGGCTTTATAACTTCAACATACACTTTCCAATCTACACCATAAGGCACATTCATGTAGACGGTGTTGCCTGGAACACGTCTCTGCATCAATGCTAAGTCGGCCATTTTGATTGCGGCCGCCATTTTGAAATATTTCTAATCCTAGAACTGTTGTGTTAAATCTATAGGAGGTTGTCATTACAGACTTCACAGTCACTCGGCATCATCCACAGACCTTAAAGATGAAAACCTGCTGCTTTCGCCTACATCATACCTGCTGGCCATGGTGGGGCGGTCAATTTAAATCCTTCGCCATAAAGCATCAAGTCCTCGTAACTTCAACATACAATTCCCTTTCTACACCAAAACTCTAAGGAATGTAGAGGGAGTCACCCTGAATATATCTGTGCATTCAAAACTGTTTCATAATCATAGCGCCACCCACTGGACACAGGAAGTCAGACAAACATCATCCGATTGACATGACATTTACTGCTTGTTTTGTCCCCAGCATGACATGAAAGTAACAGGTGAGCGCGCAATCCGATGGCATTGCAGCCTGACACATCTACTGGCCGTGGTGGTGCTGCCCATTTAAATCCCTCGCCATAAAGCATCAAGTCCTCATAACTTCACCATACAATGACCAATCTGCGCCAAATCTCTCAGGAATGTAGAGGGAGTCGCCCTGAATATATCTCTGCATCAAAACTGAGTCATATCCATAGCGCCACCCACTGGACACAGGAAGTAAGACAAAAATCGTCCGACTGACATGAAGTTTACTGCTTGATTTCTCCCCGTCGTGACATGCAAGTAACAGGTGAGCGCGCAGTCCGATGGCTCCGCAGGCCGACGGCTCCGCAGGCCGACGCGCATGGACTGCGAGGGCCACTGCTCGCAGTTTTAATTTTACTTAAAATCGGACGGTTTGAAATGGGCCTATACTTATTCATTACTGATGTGTCTAGAGTTCTCTTCTTCAGCAGTGGTTTAATGACTGCAGTCTTAATGGCTTGGGGGAAGACACCTGAGAGAAGAGACGTGTTAACAATCTGTAGCAGATCTGGAATCATGCAGTCTGAAACTTTTTTGAAGAACCCTGCTGGTAAAATATCCAGGCTGCAGGAGGAAGATTTCAAATGCTGTATAATGTCTTGCAGGTTTTTGTCATTGATTGGCTCAAATCGTGTCTTGGTGTTACACCTCCAGTACCTGGTAGAGTGGCACTGACCGCTTGTCTAATGTTCTGAATTTTGGCAGTGAAGAATGATGCAAATTCATTACAGGCCCTTGTAGACAGATATTCAGAGGATACTGGCACAGGAGGGTTTGTTAGCCTGTCGACAGTAGCAAACAAGGCACGAGCATTATTTTTGTTCTCGATGATAATGTCTGAGAAGAAGGACTGCCTTGACTTTTTCAATTCTAAATTAAAAATGTAAAGTCTCTCTTTATAAATGTCAAAATGAACCTGGAGATTTGTTTTTCACCACCTGCGCTCAACTTTTCAACATTCCCTTTCTTCCATCTCGAGTAGCGTGGCGTTTCTGCAAGGAGATTTTTTCTTACCAGAGACCACCTTCACTTTAGTGGGTGCAATGGCATTCATGACATTTGTAATTTTGGAATGGAAATGATGTACAAGGTCATTGACAGAGAACCTAGAGAGGGGTGGTGTGGAGGAGAAAGCCTCAATGAATATGTCACCAGTGTTTTCAGTGATGTATCGCTTTGAGACAACCTCAGTTTGAACATTTGTGTACGCAGAAATATCACTCTCAAAGAAAACACAGTAATGGTCAGAGAGAGCGACATCAGTTACCAGAAGCTTAGAAATGTTCAGACCCTTTGAGATAACTAAGTCCAGGATGTGGCCCCTGTTGTGTGTGGGCTGTGTCACATGCTGAGTGAGTCCAAAGTTATCAAGGACACAGCCCAGTTCTTTAGCCCATCTGTCCTCAGGCTTGTCGACATGGATGTTAAAGTCACCAACAATTAACACACAATCAAAGTCAGTGCAGATAAGAAACAGTAACTCAACAAGGTCATCAAAGAAATACGTACAGTATTTAGGTGGCCTGTAGATGTTTAGAAATATAGCTCAAGAGGATGAGTTTGCGTGAAGAGCAACATATTCAAAAGAAGCAAAACTTCGATAAAACATCTGCTTGCATTTGAGTAACTCATTAAACAGAATACTAACACCTTATTTTTTATGCATTCTAGTTTCACTTATGAAAGAGAAATCTGGAGGACTTGATTCAATGTGAACAGCTGCATTGTTATCCTGGTCTAACCAAGTTTCAGTTAAAAACATAAAAGTAAGATTGTGTTTGATGATAAAATCATATATTAAAAAAGATTTTCCTGCCAGAGATCTGATGTTTAATAGAGCTACAGTTACAGTATCAAAACCAACTGTGCAATTTTTTGCGACAGTTAGTGGCTGACGAGGAATGGGAGCTAAATTGAATGGATTGGTGCATTTAGTCCCGCATTTCCTGTTTCTCAACAAATTCACAATTTTTCTATTACCTGTAAGCACAGGAATTGAAGAGGCTGCCTGAACTCCAAGGGGCCCTGGCTTTTCTGGGGGGAAAACAGTAGTGATATCAACTTCGTAGCCTGGACCCGGCACATATCAGTAAGCGTTAATTCTACTGTCAGCATGGACAGGATGTGCTTCGCTGTTTTCAGACCGAGGATGATTCAGAGGAGGTGGAGGGGCACGATGACGTTTTGGCAATAGATGTTTCAAGTGTGGCAGATTTGGACGGGGTGTGAGTCTGAGTCCAACATTGACCAGCTTTTTCATCTCATCCATGAAATCCAGGAGGGGGGAAGAGGAGGAGAGGCTGAGGCTGGCTGGAGAGGGCAGAGAGTTGGTTGGGGTTGGTGGAGAGTGGATGTTCCCTCTTGTTGCGACTGGGGGGGACTCCTCCTTGGGGGGCGAAGATGGCAGCAAGGACTCCTCCTCCTGGCACAGTGGGCTTGTCTGTTCGAAGCTTATCTCAGGCACAAGTACTTCTCCTTCAAGGGCTGTCTTATCAGTTGTTTTGGTTTATCTTGCCTGCTGTCCTTGAAGGGAGGAACTGGTGTGTGGTGCACTGAGTAGAATATGTTGGAGGTTAACAACCTTACTCCTGACTTGTTAAGGCAGAATCCATCTGCCTTAAAGAGGTGTCTGCGCTCCCAGAAAATGTTTAAATTGTCAATAAAGTTCACAGATTGAGCGGCACATGTAGCTTTGAGCCACCTGTTCAACATCAACAACCTGCTGAATCTCTCATCACCTCTGCGGACAGTTGGTAGAGGGCCACTGACAAACACCACAGTATCGAGAGATCTGACTTTGTTTAACAGATCTATGAAGTCTGTTTCAATACCTCAGATTGTTGTTTCACAACATCACAGGCCCGTGTGTAGATGAGAGATTTCGCTGTTGGATGTTCAGCAACAATGTCCAGAATTTTTTCTGAGATGTCAGAGACCATATCATTGGTAAAACAGAGTACTTTGGTGTTCTTCTTGCTGCAAAACCTGTTTACCTCCTTCACAGCAACATCACCCACAATCAGCGTTTGCGGTCCAGTCATTAGCTCTTTCTGTGGTCTTTTACTTTTGGATTCTGTCTCATATCTCTCCTTGTTCATTGACGGAGAGCTTGCACGGTCTTGATGAAGTGGAGCAAATCTGTTCTCCAGTTGTACTTTTGTTATTTGGGTAGGTTTGCTCTTACTTTTTGTTTTCACTGTTGTCCACGGTTGTTTCCTCTTTGGGACGGGCGTTGAGGAGGCACTCTTTTCAGAGGACAGTGCAGGCCAACCAGTTGCATCACAGATCTCAGGACGCTGGGCTCTGCCTGTTACTCGCTCTCCCAAAAATGATTTATCTTTAGGCTTTGCTCCAAGAGTATTCCAGCAGGGAAGAATGTTCCTGGGCTTTTTATCCAGTCCCCAGAACTCCTGTTTTGTCGAGTCATTGTCGGGGCTAATTAGCCGTGTGTTAGCAGGCTCTTGTCTGCTGTTTTGGTTCCATGGGAGAGTCGCTTCGTTCCCAGATAGTCCATTCACTTCCACATTTACTTCTATCTGGTGGATCTCGGTTTCCAGCTCAGCAATTTTCTGAAGGATCATCTGAAAGTTCATGTCAACGAGAGGCATTTTGGTGCTAGTTCGCTTTAGCTGCTAATAGGCTTGTGTTACTTCGTAGGCCTCGTTCTGAAAGTACTGAGTTCGTGGGGAAAAAAAAAAACAAAAGAAAAGTGAAATAAGGCAGCAGCAGTCAATTAATTGTTGTCCCAGTGGTTTGTAAAAATCCAGGAGTCGCTGCCTGTAATCTCTCAGTGAAGAAAAAGAATAACAGTGGAAAAGAAAGCAAGCAGAAGCGAGAGCAAGCAGAAAAGCATCTGCACCCAAGCAGATACAGGAAGCCCTGTAGTTGAACGCGTAACCCCACGAACCACCGTCCTGCAGCGGCCATTCATTATGGAGAAGTAGTGGCGGGGGCATCTGAACGCGACGCAGATGTGATACTCGCTCTTTGGAGCTTCCCATACTTCCCGAAAGCATGTCACAGGTGTTTCAGAAAGCACCACGCTCTCTCGTCTTGCAAGATCCAGTTTCCAACAATCTTGTTGTAGAGTCCTTGCTTGTAGCATCAGTTGTATGAGATGTTTCGACTTCTTCTTCTAACACCTCCATGGGTGTTTCTGCGTGTCTTTTTAACAATTTCTGTTTCCAATGCAAAGCTGTAGAATCTCCACACACTGCTTCAGCCTGCTGCGCCGTCCCTGAGGGTGTTTCTGCCGGAGGGCTATTTTCTTTCTCTCGTTTCACCTCTTTGACGACTGTTTGAGTTGCAATGTGTCTCGTCGACATTTTTTTGTTTCTCCTGATTGAAAACCTAATATTTATTACGCTTTAAACATTGAGGAGACGATAACTTTTTTTTAATACAGGCGCCTCTCCCCTTGCTCCTTCAACTCATTGGTCGAGAGACAGGATGACCTCATTCGCCCACAGACAAAATGACCTCGCAACACCTCATTGGCCCCAACACCAGAGGTGGGACTTGTGACCTCGCAGCACCTCACTGGCCCAAACACTAGAGGTGGGACTTGTGACCTCGCAGCACCTCATTGGCCGAGAGACAAAATGACGTGGCAACCTCTCATCGGTCAAACACCGGAGGGGGGACTTTTGACGTGGCAACCTCTCATTGGTCAAACACCGGAGGCGGGACTTGTGATGTGGCAGACGCTCATTGGTTCAAAGGGGGAGGGGCTTAAACAAAATACTGCAATCTCATTGGTCCAGAGACAACAATAGGGAACAATAGACCTGTCACTTTGACAAGAAGTGCATTATATATCTCTCTCATATCATCATGAAAACATCATCCCAACCGTAAAGTATTGTGGAGGAAACATCATGCTTTGAGCCTGCTTTGCTGCATCAGGGCCTGGCCAGCTTGGAATCATTGAGGGGAAGATGAAGGGGAAGTATATCAGACAATTCTTCAGTATAATGCGAGAATGTCTGATCATCAACTTAAACTGTGTAGAAGGTGATACAACAGGACAACAACCCAACACACAGGAGAAAGTCCACAACAGAATGGCTTCAGAAAAACAAAATCCGCAGAGCCCAGACTCAACCCAATAGAGACGCTATGGATTGACTTGAAGAGGGCCATACACATGAGACGTCCACAGAATTTGACAGAGCTAAAGCAGTTCTGCCAGAGAGAATGGGCTAAAATTCCTCCTCAACGATGTGCAGGTCTGATCCACAGCTACAGGAAGCGGCTGGTTGAGGTTATTGCTGCCAAGGGGGAATCAACCAGTTATTGATTCTAAGGGTTCACTTTTTCCACTGCCATTCTGAATGTTGAATGGTTGTGTTCAATAAAGACATGAAAGATCAGAATTTTTTTGTGCTATTATTTTAGACACATTGGCCCTCATTTATCAATCTTGCGTGAAAAGGGGTGCAGATCTGAGCGCAGAATTGGTCTTACGACAGGACACACGTGTGATTTATGAAACATTCGTATCTGACCAATTCCAGCGTACGAATGATCGGGTCTTGATAAATGCGGTGGCTGAATTCGATCGTCATTAACATGTTACGCCCTTAAATATTCCTGGTTCGGATGCCTTGCCCACTGAGGTCAAACATGGAGAGAAGAATCACTGGCAAGAAGATAAACCTTTCCCAGATGGAGATCGGCATCCCGGCAGCGCCGGCACATCAAAGGCTCCATTCACGAATGCAATGTTGTGCAAAACTGAACAGGCCAAAATAATATGGCACACTGTCTCTGGGGTATACAGCAGAGCTCCCCCTTCTGGTCCGAGACGGAGCCACCTGCCCTTCAGCAACCCGAAGCAGCTCCACTGTGACCCGTGTGCCTGTGCGCACTATTGAATCTGCGTTCCTGCTCTGTAGCAGGTTTGCCAGCGGGGTTATTGGGTATTCTGTTAATTAGTTGTCATGTTATCATATTTTATTTTACAAAAAAGTGGTATCAGGAAAAAAACGTGGGCTTTTTTTTTAATTGACATGTTTGTATTTTGTTTTATTCGTTTTAAGAATCCGTTTTGATCTGTTCTAAAAATGTGACTGCTTATGCTTAATGACAGCTGAGGTTTGTTTAACAAATATTTTCAGACACCCAGATTTTGCTGTGCTGCACCGCAAGTCCACAGACTCAGATTTGCGTACACGAGCTAAGACCTGACGTGAGATCTGATCGTAGCTTCCGCTCCCGTCCAAATTGATAAATGCCGAAGTTTGCGTGGAAATGGTTGTACGCACGGTTCTCTGCCGTACGTTTGTTTGATAAATGAGGGCCATTATGTTTGTCAATACCCTTGACTTAGATGAGGATCAGATCACATTTTATGACAAATTTATTCAGAAAACAATGAAATTCCAAAAGGTTCACATACTTTTTCTTGCCACTGTACATCACGCCTGACAAATTGTTACAGTTTACTAGTTTTTACAGTTCATTCTCTTATCCACATTTTTTTTTATACTGCTCTCGCAGTGCGTATTTCAGGCATTCCGTGCGTTAGTCTAATGGACAGGAATGGTTGGAAATATTTTTGGCAAGGCATTTAGCTGGTGATCTACTGTGGAAACATTACATCACTGCATGAACAAGCAGGCACAGAGGGAAATAATGTTTCACTACTTACAGCCTCTGTAAGCCAGTGTAGAGCTCCATATCCACATCCCTCAACATCTGCAGACCAGTCCAGTTCTCAATGTGTCTGAAAAATGGGACAGACAAAACAGAGTGTGTGTGTGTGTCTGTGTGTGTCTGTGTTGAGGACAATCCTGCATGTTATGTACAACCATCGGACCACATGGTTCATATTTAAATACACACATAAGTGGAAATATTTAAGGCCCTAATAGGGACATTATGCAGCTGATTCAGTTTATTTTTCTTTCGTAAATTTGTGAACTTTGTAACAAATGGCAACCATGAAAGTCTTTTGGTGTTGGCAATAATTGAGAAATTCCAACCTGCTGGAAAGGCTTTTGTGCCAGCTTTACACAAATGTAGGTTGCGGTGGCTGTTAAGCATGCCTGCTTTCACAGACCTGTGTTTGTTACACCAGCAGAGTGAGCTGTCTTCAGAATTGTGTATCCTGTTTACCTACAAATGCTGCCCAGTTTGGTTGAAGCAGGTGCCCCGGTAATTACAAAGGGCCTTTAAGAAGCGGACGTCTAGCCCATGGTCTCTGTTTTCTTTGCTGTTTATTCACCACTACATCACAGTTTTGACAGGCTCAAAGATCTTTTTGAAGTACTTTATAAATCCCTTTTATTGATTGATTTCTTAACTAATTTCTTGCCACAGTTGTAATTATTTATTTTTATGTAATGTTTCATAACTCATATATTTGACCATGGATGAGAACAACATATTTCACCTTTTAGCCTTTGCTTAGTGCCCTCAGTGTCTTGTAGTACACTACTGGTTGACCTGGGCATTAAGTAATCAGGCTAGTGTACACAGAATAGAGTCGATGATGTATGGATAGACAATACTACAGAAGAGGATCAACTGACATCACCACAGTGAAGTGTCCTTGCATACTCTCAAGCAGATTCCAACTCTCAAGTTTACAATATTTAGTATTATCTATTTGTATATTTCATTTTTTGTAAATTAAGTGATGATTTAAAATGTATTTTTGTGAATTTCCACCATAGAAACCTCAGTTCTGTCAAAACGCACATTTTAACACGAATCTACTCGTTTTGCACTTTGGTAGAACGTTGTGTCATTACTGACATCAGTTAGTCCATGTTCCACGTCTCATAAAAGACTTCCTGCAAAAATTACGATAATATCTGCAAACAAAACTTCGGTAACCTCAGTTCAAGTGTATTTACACATGTAGCTCTGATCACAACCAACGGCACATATCCTATACAGATAAGAGCTTCTACCTAACGAAAGAGCGGCACTTACATGGAAGTGATGTTCCGGAAAAGGTCTTGGATGCTCCCAGTGCCGTTCCCGGCGCTCACGGCGCCCTGGACGGAGAGCTGCGGGAAGAATTTGCTATCGTCAGACTGATTGCAGTATATCTCCGTTGACGAACAGGTACAGGTGGGCGGACAGTCCTGCGAGGAGCCAAGATAGTTGTGAAAGAAAGCGCTGAGCAGAAAGAGAATCTTCCAGCAGCGCCATATCCTGGGAAGGCGACGGACGCCGAATGCGCCAAATAACGCACCGAATCTGTCCATGCTGTCACGATTCAGGTCCACAGATTTCTTCTCAACTTCGTGTAGCAGAAAGAGAAAATTAATGAATCAGTCCGCTCTGTGTGTGGGTGTGTAATAGCGGTGTTCTGACCTTATTTGTCACACTGAAATTCAAATATTACAATAATAAAAACAAGTGTATATCCATATGCCGCGCACGGGCGCGTGCACCTGTTTATGCCTGATGCTGTGATGATCGCAGTCCCGGCTCTCCGGCTCTTTATGAAAGGACAGCGCGGCGAGGAGGGAAACATGCGAAAATACTCCAGGGGTCTGAGCGCGTGCAACCCAGTACTCTTAACCTCCTCCTCTCTCTGCTTCGTTTACTGGCATCCGTCCATCCTTCTGTCGCCCTCTCATCTGTCTCTATAGCGCTATTACTGGTCTTACGAAATAGTGGAGAGACATAACACGAGAAGGGAAGGCTACCACAAAAAGAACTCCTTCGCACTTTAAGTCCCACCTACTGGACAGAGTGGAAACTGACACAGGTGCGTGCCTACTCAAGAGTGCAGAAATAAAACGAACAAAACACAATGGATGGTTTTATCCAGGCACACAAACAGAGTTATATCTCCTGTCACATAATATAAAGTCATGGAATCCGTACCATTACTTATATGTTAAAGGGAAATTACTGATATGCACAAGGTTTACAGTTTATACAGGTGATTGGTGATATGTGTATGTAATTTGATTAATTGTACATTTCAATGTCTTGTAGACAGGCCATGTGTCAAATGTAGTTTTAGGACCTATTTTCACTGTGAGCACAGTATTAGATGTTGTGTGAATCGTATTCATTCAGCAAACAATCGCACAGAAAACTTGGGGGTCAGGTTCTTTACCATCATACCCACACATAGAGTATGCACAACTGAGGTGACCCACATGTCTGATGGGATGTGAAAGATTTATCTTGGAACATGATTTGGTACATTTATGACAATGGGATAAATGCTGGTGATGGCTGTAGAACAATCTGGTTCGAATGTCAAGTTAAGTGGTAGGCAGACTCAGCAGACATCTTGATTTCCCAGGGCTATATATTTATTTAAGGTCCCTTTGCATGTGTAATTAAGGCAAAAAAGCAATGAATAAATGAATGAATAAAAGTAAAAAGAACTCACAGTAAATCAAACAAAATGCACTTGTCAATGGCAGCAGAGCCTTACTTACCAAAACCCCACTGACTAGGGAGTTTGATTCTTCACTCCTCAACTTAACATACAGATTAACATTAGAGCTGGGGTTGGTAATTAGTTTCAGAATTTTTTTTATTGTATCTGTACAAAATCTCTCAACATCCAGACAGCAATTAAAATATAAAATGATTTGGGGAAAAAAAGGGAAACAATTCATCATCTGTGGCAGCGACAGGGCTGTAATAACTCCATCCAATCAATTTTAGCAGCCTGAAGATAATGTATGGACAGCCTACCTGTCTATCAATCTGTCCTTACCTGCCCACCCTGCACTGGCTCAACCCATCACTCACTGCATTGGACCAGAGTCTACACACCACTGCTGTAGCTGTGGTGGAGTGAGCTCAGTGTTACTTCCTCTTTAGGACAGGGGATGGAGGGAGTAACATAGTTAAAATAAAACTGAGTGTAAAGGAGAGAAAAGAAACAGAAGGTAATAGTAAATCAAAAACTACGTTATTTACGCCAACGAAAAAACGCTAATCAACCAAGATTGCTCTAGTCACAAGAAAACTGCGCAGGCTGTAGCTCAGTCTCTCTGGCTCCTGCACATTATGCCCGCCCAGCCTCCTTGCATCAGCAGCACTTTATATCATTCGGCCGCAGTGGCAAGTAGAATCAGGTGTGGCGCTCCACACACTGGCAAGGAGGAGGGGGAGTACGAGGGTGGCACCTGAATAGAACCAACAAAAACACAACACAAACACACCCACAGCACTGGGACTGTAACATCAGTGTTTATGGACAAGAATGGCAGACAAAGTACATAGACACTTTTCATTAGCAGCGGTACCTACAGCAGCTTGTACTGTCAAACAGAGCAAGAGAAGAAAGACTGAACTGGAGAAGACTACAGACAAAATAGAGTTGGATAGTTCAAGAGGTGAAACTAGAGTCAACACTGATCAAAGATGGAGACAACTTATGGAGTCGAAGGCTTGAACTCGGACGCCATGTTAGCTGTGTCTCTGTTGGACAGGTAATGTGTCACGCTCCAGCCTAGGACCCGCCCTCCTTAGTCAGTAACCTGGTTGACCTGTGTGATCCACGCCATGTTTTCCCCTCTGCCCTGCCCCCTGGTTGAATGATAAGTGAGACACCCAATTCTGAGTTGCCTGGTGCTCCACACCTGATCCCACTCTCCTCGTCAGCCTTGGCTCTAAAGACACACAAGGACTGACAGCCTCCACCAGATTATCGCGTCTGTTCCAAGGAGTTTCCTGCCTAAGAGTAATATTTTGTGGATTTTTTCAACTTTCTGACCCAAGCTTGTTTTTGACTAAGACTTTGCCTGATGATCTTGGATGCCTTTGCCCTGTCTGCCTATCTGTTGCCAACCTGTTTCTGTTCAATCACGTGAGTCTTGCCAAGCCCTTTGTTCTGCTGACTGTGTTCTCCCTCCCTGCCCGTGTACCGACCTCTGCCTGTTTTTACTCCTGGATTTTGCCTCAACCCTGACTGTACCTCTGCTGTGCCTAACTCTGCCTGCCTGTTTATTGACCACTTCGCTTGTCTGACCTCGGATTATCGCCTGAGCCCTACCTGTACTTTTGCCAGGAGTTTTTTTACTTATTAGTGTGAATGCTGACACAGCATTCATACTATTTTTCTTCTGGAGTTTATTATTAGTGTGAATGCTGCAAGCATTCACACTATTGTCCTTCTGGGGTTTATTAGTGGGCTGTGCTCGCCAGCCCACTATGGACACCTCTATAGCAAAGCTATAGGTGTCCATAGTGGGCTGTGCTCGCCAGCCCACTATTGATATTCACCGCGCCTCTTCTTAATATTATTATTCCCCCTCCTCAGTTTTTCTGTCGCTATCTCCTCCCACACCGTTGAGCGCACACAAACAAAAAATATATCAAAATGTGCGGCTCGATCTGACTCGGTGAGCTATTATTCAGTTTTCCGAAATATTAATTTTTCGCGTCGTAAGACGCAAAAAATCGCGCAAAATTTCCCATAAGAAATGGATGGGAGGAGGTCAAAAAAGTCGCTAATCTGCGACGTTTTTCAAGCATCTCCTGCTCTGGCATGCGTTCACCTAGAAACACCATTCAAACTTTAAAATGTAGGCACAAGTCTTGTCTATTTGAGTTGTATTTGAACTTTTTTCCTATGATGTGTAGTTTTTGAACTCTGACCCCTTAATGATGGTGAGTGATTTTGGAAAAATTCAGGGATTCAATGATTGTGTATGGCGGAATGTTCGTGCAGCAGAGTGGCAGGGGCCAACTGACACAGTGGCAGAATTAAAAAATGATCTCAGAAATTTTCTCTTTCCGTGATGATCCGGCCACAAATGTCACTCAAAAACAGTGATATTTTCCAAAGTTGTAGCCACATCTGTCTTCTTTCTCCCAATGTGTCTACTTTATCGGTAGGATTTACAGTTTTTGAAATATTGGCCTCCAACCGACAAGAGTAGCTCTCAACAGTCCCATTCACTCCAATGTAAATCGGGAGGAGGATTTTCAAAACTACACCTTTTTTAAACTCGCTCTTATTTCCAAATTTCTGAAACTAGGACCATGGAACTTCATGAGTGTCTTCTTTAAGGCCTTTTTGGCACGATCGTGAAAAAAAAATGCCAATATCATGTATGATTTTGACTAAATAGCATTAGTTTGATGTCCTAGATTTGAGGCAGAAATCAGTCTCAAATCAGCCTGGGACAGCCGTTGCTACGGGCCCTCACCAACCGTCACCTAGCAACCGAGATCAGCTGGGCCAGCAGAGAGAGTGACAGACAGACAGACATACATGCACACACACACACACACACACATGCAGACACACACACACATAGACAGACAGACAGAGAACATTCATGTATTCGCGACGTAAGTCGCGAAAACCTTCATAAACTTTCCCATGAGGAATGAATGGGACGAGGTCAAAACAGTCGCAGACACACAAATACACACACACACACACAGACGGACACACACAGATTATTAATCAGTTTTCCAGAACGTTCATGTTTTCGCGAAAACCTGCATAAGCTTTCCCATAAGGAATGAATGGGACAAGGTCAAAAAAGTCGCAGACACACAGACACAGAGAGACAGAGAGACACACACACACACACACTCACATGCACACAAACACACACACACACACACTCACATGCACACAAACACACACACACAAAGTGAATAAGACCAGGTGAAAAGATCGAAAGGAAGAGTTCAAACATCGACATCTCTGGCATACTTTGACCGAGACACACCATTCAAACTTTAAAATGTAGATAAAAGTCCAAATTATTAACGTGGGATTCAACTTTTTCTTTAGCTTTCGTAGTTTTTGTTCGTCACGGGGCAAAGCGCACAGCCCACTCTCGCGATTCCCTGACGGGGAATTGTCTAGTTAGTGTGAATGCTGACAGAGCATTCACACTATTGTTCTTCTGGAGTTTATTAGTGTGAATGCTGCAAGCATTCACACTATTGTTCTTCTGGAATTTATTTTTCTTTCTTTTTTAGTGTGAATGCTGCAAGCATTCACACTATTGTTCTTCTGGAATTTATTTTTCTTTTTTTTTATTAGTGTGAATGCTGTTTTTATTAGTGTGAATGCTGCAAGCATTCACACTATTGTTCTTCTGGAATTTATTTTTCTTTCTTTTTTTTTTTTTTATTAGTGTGAATGCTGCAAGCATTCACACTATTGTTCTTCTGGAATTTATTTTTCTTTCTTTTTTTTTTTTTTCTTATTATTCCTGCTTCCGTACGTTTTTTGTCGGCTTTCTTCTCCTTCAAATCTTGAGCGATTGAAACCATTCAAATATCAAAATGTTCAGCTTTTTAAGGACATTACTGCTTGTATTTTTCTCTTTTCTACCTTTTATACTTTTGGAAATATTAAGCTCTTTATGCAAAATTTTTCCCATTCATCCTTATGGGGATTTTTTCAAATTGCATTCTGCTATTCAAACCATTCAAATGTTAAAATGTTCAGCTTGTTCAGCTCTTTTAACCCTATGCTGTTCAGCTTTTCACATTCATTCTGTTCACATTTCAACTTTTTCAGAAATTCAGCTTTTTCAGAAAAAAATTTAACATTGCCGCAAATGGGAAAAGCTTCAAATCCTCTTCAAAACTCATCACCTTTCAACCTCTTTTTGCTCCTCATACATTGAGCGAGAGACACCATTCAAACTTTAAAGCAGTCAGCAGATCTTGAACTATTGGACCTGTATTCAGTTTTTAAAAATCTTGTACGGTCTTGAAATAATCGCAGTTTTAGTTTGAGCGACGTTTAGCCCGTCTTCTGCGTTTACAATGGGTGTGTATTGCGTCGGCTAGAGTGAGTGACATCACCAACTGCCGCACGCCAAAGTGTAGAGCTGCCAGGAAAAAAATGGACAAACTTGTTTTCAGCTTGAGTTTGATCCCTCACCTTTTACTTGACATAGACAATATATACATAGAAATGTAGGAAATCTTGTGGGCTTTCAGCTGATGGTCTCATTTCAGTTGTGGGACTTACGGTTTTGGACTTAGAAGCCCGAGAGCGGCAGCAACTCTCGCTGCTGTCCCATAAGCCGCAATGTTAATTTTGAGCCGAATTTTTCGGAAAATAGCAGACGGTACCTGATTTGTCTATCGCTGTCCCGCCTTCATTTTACACTCTTCAGAAATAAAAACGACATGACCGCGTTCAGCAACTCCTCCTGTCACTCACCATACAATTATTTTGACAATAACCCTCACAGTTTTTTCAGAAATCGCAGGAGTTTGGGAGGCGTACTCCCATTCATTCCTTATGGGGGACATTTTTGTCTCTGTCCCTGGTCCTGATACAGCATGTCTGCAGCCATTTCAAACTGTTCCTGCCTTTAACTTTTCACCTTTAAGCCTTTTTTCACCTTTTTAATCTCTTTCTGCCCCCATACTTTGCAACTTTTCGGCCTTTTTTTTAGTCGTTTTTCACCTTTTTCGTTCCTAAAGCACGAGATTTTGACTCTGCTCCTGTGGTGACGTTACCACAGGAGGCCACTTGCATAAGCATCGGCTCACAGCCGTCCTCAGCCAGACTTTCTGAGTGAGCACGCCAAACGGACATAATAACAGCCAGTCTCGTGCCAGAACTGCCTGCAAAACATGAAAACGGGGAATGACGGAGCGGAGTGCATAGAAAAACAAAGCGCACACAGTATTCCGCCCTCCCACACACCGCGCTGATTGGCTAGCACACCGCCAATCAGAACGGCCATTCAGCTGGCACACAACCAATCAGAAAATCCAAGCGCTTCAGACGTCCATCGCTTGGGCTGGTATGTTCCTGCCTTTAAGCTTTTTCTGCCTTTAACTTTTCACCTTTCAACCTTTTTCCACCTCTTGAAGCTCTTTCATCCCTCTTTCTCGATAACCTTTTGGCCTTTTCAGTCTTTTTTCACCTTTTTAAAGCTTTTTCTGCCCTCTTACTCGAGAAACTTTTCAGTCTTTTCAGCCTTTTTTCATCTTTTTAAGCTCTTTCTGCCCCCATACTCTGCAACTTTTCAGCCTTTTTCAGTCGTTTTTCACCTTTTTAAGCTCTTTCTGCCTTTAACTTTCTTCATCACCCGGAAATCGCAATTTCTCTCGTTAAATCATGGATATTGGTGTTGAAACTTGCCTCAAAAGCTGGAGTTTGAAAGTGGCTTATTTTTTTCGCTTTGGCTCTTTTTCCGAACAGGAATAGCGCACAATAGTTCGCGTTCCTAAAGCACAAGATTTTGACTCTGCTCCTGTGGTGACATTACCACAGGAGGCTACTTGCATAAGCATCGGCTCACAGCCGTCCTCAGCCAGACTTTCTGAGTGAGCGCGCAGAATCTGCTAATTTCTCTGTCATTTTCACTATAGGCTTACAGATAAAAACAGCAGCCATTTCAAGCTCTTTCTGCCTTTAACTTTCCTCATCACCCGGAAATCGCAATTTCTCTCATTAAATCATGCATATTGGTGTTGAAACTTGCCTGAAAAGCTGTTTCAGCCCCTTGCGCTTTTCTGACTTTTCAGCTTTTTAAAATATTCATCTTTCTTTTGAGCTACAGACACCATTTCAACTTTATAATATCTAAATATGTTGGTGATAACCCTTACAGTTTTTCAGATGTGGAGAGGGGGGACATTTCGCTGATCCGCCTTTGGATGTAGTATCAGGGCCGCATTATTAGTGAACCGGCTAGTAACCGCACTTGACCAGATCCGAGTTTTGCGTTGTGGAAAGCGCATTGTTATGCCTTAACCAAGATATCCATCATTAAGATTAATTGGATCAGATGACTGGAATAAGGCCGGCATAGTGGCTAGTAAACTGATTAAATTCACCCGCCAGCGCACAAATTCACCTGCGGGTTGCGGGTGCTAATTTCCATCTCGTGTGTGTGTGTGTGTGTGTGTGTGTGTGTGTGTACTGTCACTACGGCAAAGCTCAGACCACCTTATCCACCTGTTTCCTCAGAAGCCTATGGGGGCTGCCATGACAGATAACTGCTTCCGCCCGCGGTTCTCTGTTTCCAGTTGCCTTGCAACTGCAAGACTTTCAGACTGATATAAATATTTGTGTTTATAAATATATTCCACAGAATAGCTGCTGCATGACTGCATGACTTCTCTAACCCGACAATGTCCCAGCAGCCGCCTGTCTCCACGACTCCTCTTTCCTTCAGCATTATCCACGTTGTATGTTTAACATTAGCTTGATTGACGCTATGGCTGGGCGCTGGGTGTGAAGTTCAAGTATCGTTCAAGTATCGTCCCATAAGCCGCAATGTTAATTTTGAGGCTAAATTTCTGTCCGAGAGCAGACGGTACCTGATTTGTCTCTCGCTCCTGTGCATTCATTTCTCACTCAACAGAAATAAAAACGACATGAGTGCGTTCAGCCATGTCTCCTCTCACTCAGCATATAAATATTTTGGCCATAACCATTACAGTTTTTTCAAAAATCGCAAGAGTTTGGGAGGTGTTTTCCCATTCATTCTAATAGGGATCTCTTCATCTCTGGCTCTCCTACTTCTCCCGCGTGTGTATCTCAAGAGTGCGTGTGCAGTGCCTGAGCGAGTGGATGACATCATCTTTTGAGTGGGAGGCAGCTGGAAAATCTGGAGAAAGACTTTTCTTCAGCTGGATTTGGATCCCGCATCTTTTACTTTACATAGACGATGCAGCCATTTTAAGCTCTTTCTGCCTTTAACTTTCCACCTCTTCAGTCTTTTTTCACCTTTTTAAGCTCTTTCAACTCTGTTACTCCACAACTTTTCGGCCTTTTCAGTCTTTTTTCACCTTTTTAAGCTCTTTTTGCCTTTCACTTTCCACCTTTTCAGTCTTTTTTCACCTTTTTAAGCTCTTTCTGCTTTTAACTTTCCACCTCTTCAGTCACATTTTTATGCTCTTTCTGTCCTCTTACTCTCCAACTTTTCTGCCTTTTCCATCTTTTTTGACCTTTTTAAGCTCTTTCAACCCTGTTATTCCACAACTGATTGGCCTGTTCAGTCTTTTTTTTACCTTTTTAAGCCTTTTCAACTCTATAACTCTGCAGCTTTTCAGCCTTTTCAGTCTTTTTTCACCTTTTTAAGCTCTTTCTGCCTTTCACTTTCCACCTTTTCAGTCTTTTTTCGCTTTTTTAACCTCTTTCAGCCCCCTTAGTCTACAGCTATTTAGCCTTTTCAGATATTCATCTTTCTGCCTTTTCAACTCCTTCAAACATTCAACTTGATGTTCAGCAATTAAAATGTTCAACTTTTTCAAGTCTTTCAGCCCGCTTCAGCTTTTCTGTCGTTTCATCTTTTAAAAATATTCATCTTTCTGCCTTTTGAGCTTCTTTATACATTCAGCTTCATGTTCAGCTACAGAAACTGTTCAGCTATCAACATGTTCAACTTTTTAAACTCTTTCGGCCTTGAACTTTTCAACTTTTTCAGCTTTTCGGCAGTACATTCAGCAGATTTCGCATCATCCTTCAGCATTCACACTGTATTTTCGCAGGAAATACAATTTTTCTAGTTTGATTTTTTCCCTGCGGCCAGTGCCTGGCCTGTACTGCCTGTGCTTTTGAACTGTTAATAAATATCCTAACTATCATTTTGCTCCCGAGTCAGCTTCTGGGTCCACAACCCTTCCTGGCCTCACCGGCCCTGACATAATGAGCTGGTTTGTTCTAGCTGGGGAAATGTATTATTACTCTGCATTATGTAGTCAACGTAGTTAACGCTAGCTACTTATTGTCACCTTCCTAAAATAATTGCCCAAGTCATTTTTTGGCAAAAATGATTTTTGCCTAAATCATCTCCTCATGATGCTGCCCACCTCTGGAAAAATCGCCTACATCCTCAGTTGAACAGATCATGTGATACTACCCCTGTAGTATAACTGCCTATGTCAAGAGTCCGACTTAGGCTGTTTTATTTTGCCTAAGTCAAAAGACAATATTACTTGAGCAATTTTCTTAAGCTTATCAAGATGATGAGTGTTTCAAGACCGAAGGTCTACCACTCCATCACTGAAGTCATATCCATGATTCAGGGCTAATCCCTTATTGGTAAGTGATGAGGTTTACTATAACATAGGCTAGGCAATAAACATCAGTCCTTTTTTTCAGTCTTTTTAGTCAGCAAAATAGCTAAGCTAGCATTTAGCAAAGAGTGGAAAGGCTCCAGAATCTGTGGCTGATAGGCTTTCTGTTAACTCTTTCCTGTCTTTTCAAACAATATTTCATCCACAGTTTTTGTCTAATTTTTTCCACATTACATGATCTAATTAAGAAAGATTTGAATACCGTATTGTAATCTAACAGCAAGAAATTATGTGTAAAACTACAAAATTACAAAGGATCCTCTTTACTTTTGTGTTTTCATTTAATGAAATTCTCATCTGAACATTTTATTATTGACCAGTATTATAGTATGCCTGTTGTGCAGTAGTGATGTGTCGGTCGCAAAAGAATCAGTTCAAAGGAACGAATCTAACACAAATGAACTGAACTGATTCCACGTTTCACTTCTCTCTCGTTCGTTCGTTCTCACAGACTAGTCGCTGTGTTGTTCACTGTTTAGTTATCAGAGTGGTGAAGAGGACTGAGAGCCAGCCAATCATATGCTGAGTCTAAGACACTGTCATCAAATTTTAGCCAATGCGAAACAGGAAAGCATAGCATAGCGTTTCCATGAAAAAAAAAATCATTTAGTTCGTAGCTCATCGTTCTCGTTCGTTCACGGATTCCTCTGCTGGCGTTCTCGTTCAGTCAGTCACTCGTTCTTGGCTTGCAGGCTCTAGCTGTTAACTGTTGTGTTGTCTAAATGTGCACATAATCACGAAGTTACAGCTATGTATTTGCCTTGAACTACAGTGTTTATGTTGACCTTTAGCACGATCGTTTGAGAACGAGGAGCTGAGAACTGTGCGTTACATGATTCACCACTAAACGTCGTTGTACCGGAAACGCAACTGAACAAACGAATGAACGATTCTTCCTGCCGAACTGATCGACAGGAACTGAATCTCGACATCGAACGATAAAATCCACCTCTACTGCGCGGTGTCTAGAGGCAGCTTGTGCACCCCCAGGAGTGCATGCACACCAATTTGGGAATCCATAATGTAGCTTAAAGTGAAACTCTTGTGAATGTACCCGAGTCAAACCTTCGTGCAAATCCATAATTACAACGAAAGAGGCACTTTTAAAATTTACCGTATTTTCATTTTCGGGCAAGGTAATTTTCAATGCAGTGCTAGGGCACTCATGAAACTTTGCTCGTAGAATCACCGAGTGCGACCTAACAGGCTGGAGAGTAATGGTGGACCGCTCCTCAAGCCTACCTGTTAGGTCGCACTTGGGAATCGACACTTTTGTCTGCCAGGACGGTGGTGTGCCGGAGATGCAGCTACTAACGTGAATTGTTCAAAAACTTTCTCTTTAGTAAACTGTGTACACAATGTTCTCAATGCTCGTATTCATGCGTAGAGACCCTGGTGATACTACGAGCAAAGTTTCATGTTGTGTTATGCCTTAGTGTTTTGAATATAGCGATTTTGATGCTAGTGTAACAGTGCCCCTGCACTCCATCAAAAATGAGCTTGCCTGAAAACGAAACTACGGTAAATCTTAAAAGTGACTCTTTCGTCGTAATTATGGATTCACACAAAGGTTTGACTCGAGTTGATTCACAAATAAAGCCTGGGTTGGCTTTAATACAAGTGACCACAAGGCAATGAATGTTTTTCAGAATGATCACACCTTTGTGACCGTACACCTCCAAAGGGTGTTATCATTTCTTAGACAATTTGCCACATGAATAGGCATCAGTCAAGAACCCAGTAAAGAAGAGGTAGAGGGAGAAGTGGGGAGATGCACATGCCTCCTCAGCATTATGTTTAGTTAGTTATGCTTTATTGTTGACAGTTGAATATTTAAAATTGCTTAAGTCACAAAGCCATGTTGAAAAATTTGCCTAAGTCATTTATTCCTCTTATGTTACATAATTGACAGACATTGTTATCAGTATGTCAATAGTCATCTATTTTCATAACCTTTCTGAGTGAAATTATTAAAAAATATATATTTAATATTTGGTTCAGTTGTTTGTGTTTTCTGAAAAAAATGACTCAGCCAATTATTTTAGGAAGCTGACATTATGTTGCTAATGTTTGTATTAGCACAACCCTAACATTGTTACCATCGTCAGCTAGCTATGATAGACAACTGCCGCATGAAACATATTTACATGTAGCATCCCCTTTTAAACACAGACCAGCGTTTACACGTCCTGTGGATCTAATCCATATAGCAGTGTTAACAAATGCACTGCTACCCTGGGCTGTTTGGACAATAGCCAGACTAGCTGTTTGTGAGAGGCAGACTAATTCTTGTGTGCTACTGTGACAAAGTGGGTGAGACCACACCATTTGTCCCGTTACATTTCATTTCTATTTGAGTTAGTATGATTCAATATTATGCAGATACATTCGATCCCGGGTTTGGTTTGAGTTTGCAGTATATAAGTACAGATCATTTACATCAACAGGTACGGATAAATCAAACACAGACAAGTAATGTTAAGTTAAAGAAGTTTATTGGTTTAATCCAGTTTATGTGCAATTAAGTAACTTTTACAGATGTATTATTTTGTTGCTTTTGTTTCATACTCACCATGTGGTCCAGTGGCAAAGGGAGGAAGAGTTCATTACTTCCTGCTTTTATAACCTGGATGACATCATTAGTGAGGTCATCGGGCGGTACCATCTATGGGGGATGTAGATTGTGTGGGAGTGTGAAAAGTGTATAGTTTGATATTATGTGAGGTATTTGAGCACAGATGTTTGTGTGAGAAACGCTTGTGTGAATTCCCATTGGGTGATGAAATGAAGATTAATAATATGGATGCTTACCGTTTTTTAGAGGGAAAAGGAGACTTCCCTGCTGCATGGGTGAGTCCAGGTGGATCCCTGTCTTTGGCTCCCAGCATGCAGGGGAAGTCAGATGAGTATGTGATGTCAGAGAGGGAGGACACCAGGTGTGCAGCAGAGTGCACAGTGTGTTTCACTGTAATATTGAGTTGTTTTTTTCAGTTAAGCTGAGTTAACTGTTATTTCTTTGATACTCTTGTAAATGTATATTTTTTGTTTGTTTCAATGTGCATTTTGGTGGCACTCTTTGAATAAATAAACCTCTATTTTTGATATTGGAACCCTGCTTTGCGAGTCTGCCTCCTACACTCCATTCACTCAGGCCAGCCCTACCACAGCTACTCATGTGAAAGGGCCAAGTCCACTGTTCGCACGTCATGGGAAGATTACATATATCTGTGACTATAGTTTGTATTGTAGTTGTAAGCAGATGTTAGATGGTTCATTCATATAGGCTTTGAACAAGACGTTTTACAAATGTGCTGATGCAGCCTATTTCTGTGTCCTGTAGTTTGGAGATGGATGCATCAACTTCCAGCATTTGAAGAGTCAGTCCACGACAGATCCATGCCCTGATGTTTTCACTGTTTCTGCAGAGTCTCTCTCTGACAGGTGAGTGTAACTTGATGCTTATAGCCACATGGATCAGACCACTGATATTAATGTAATATGTGTCTTTGATGAATACATTTCACATATACATGTGTCCTTCTTTTATATCAAGTTGGTTTGCTTCATGTGCATGAATGTGCTCCTCAGCAGGGACACAATACAAAAAGGAATGGTGTCATTTCATTCGCTGCACCAGGAACATGCTTCAAGTGAATGTAACAGTCCTCAACCTTAAATTATTGCACTGGTTTAAATTTGTATTGGTTTGTATTCAGATGCTGTGTGAGCATATTTAGAAATGTTCACATCAGCTGTGCTGCTGCACAACTGACTGAAACATGGATGTCAACAAAGACAATTCAAGATTAAGGTTTGAGCTAAACATTTTAAGGACTGTAACTTGTAAATCAATTAACAGCAGCTAACAGCATAAAGCTAGTTAATGCTAATCTTATGCTTAGCTAACAGCTTTGGAACTCCCCACATAAAGGCGTCTCACATAAAGTTCACTGCCATGTTTCTACAGTAGCCCAGAACGGACAAACCTGGCACTAGTCAGGGCCTTTTGCATTTTTAAAATATGTGGGTGGCTGCCGGAAATGCACCAGTTGGAAGACGTAGAAGAAGAGCAAGCGCTAAAAAACCAAGTTTGAAACCACAATCTGATAAAGGATGGCGGAACATGTATATTTGACATTGAATACCTAAAGAGTACTATACTAAGGGTCACATGTAGAAAATAACATGGTATAATGTGTAAGATGGACATGTAAGGGACAATTGGTTAGTAACGGAGAGTTCTCACTCACTTTTTCACATGGTCACTTATCCATCTGCTTAGTTTTACAATTTGGTCCAGCACAAAACTTCAGTCAAAACTAAAATGAAATTTGAGCTGGATGTTCTTAGTCCCCAGAAGATGCTTTTTAAAGCAGTGAACTGCTTTGGCCACTTGGTGCAGCAGAAATCAAGTTGTTGTTTTATACATCTAGCAGACACAGAACAACATTGTAATTCATTTGGGGTTATGTTTGTGTTCACCTGATGAAAATAGTTGAATATTCACTCTCTTTTCAGTTTTAGAAACACAAGCAGTTGAATGGACAAACAGGTAGGAAACATGCCTTGGAAACATGTTTATACAATTTCTCTAAACTAGTGGTTTCCAAACTGTTTCTGTAATAGCTATGATCCAGTCAGAGCAGTGAATTTAACCCCAAAATCCAGAATGACAACATTTTGAAAAGTTGAATGTCAATTAACTTTTCCTACAATATGAGTTCTAATGAAAGAACAATACTACTAGTTGGGCTCCACAAAACTCTTAAGTGCTTGAGAATGTCATCATTTAAAAACGAGAGAGAGTCATTGCATCATTAGCCCCATTCACACTGGCGTTTGGATGCAGGGTTAGTGCGCCAATTCCCCGCCTCCATCTTAGTGTGAATGTTTCTTGAAATTTCGCTCTGGCGCTGATCCGCCTCTGGAGGTAGTACCAGGGCCGCATTATTGGCGAACTGAATCAGTGTGAACAGATGAGCCGGCTTAGCTTATTGAGGGCGTGTTGATTGGACGGTCGGTTAACTACACAGGTCCCTCACTCAACTTAAAGGTCCCATATTATGCAAAATACACCTTAGAGTGGTTTTCTATCAATAATATGCATCCCCGGCCTGACTACAATCCCCCCTGGCATGAAAAAAGTTCATCCTCTCCCTTTTTTGCTTTCTCCGCCTTTAGAAAATATGTGCTTAAACAGGCGAGTTGAAGATAGTCTGTCGGTGACGTCACCGACAGACTAGACACGTCCCCCTAGGTTGGTGGCACCGCCCCAGGTGAAGGTTTGCCACACCCAAAGGAATTATCTAAACGCCGCCATTTTCTTCCGCTCGGTTAGAAAATGAAGTTGGCAAAGAACTGTTGGTGTGTGCGAACCACTTTGAGCTGACTGTTTCACCAACTTGGGCCAGTACAAGGCAGGAGTAGTCAGCAGACTTTTACTCAAAGGAATACTTGCAGACCAAGGACATGTAAGTATACAAATGTGCTGTGTGTTTCTGCAGATAAGGCTGAACTCGTGCGTGATGTACTGTGTGTTTTGCCATTGAGAACAAGGCAAGGTTAGCAGCTAACCGCTAACGTTAGCTTCTCTGACCACACAAGTTAGTGCTACAGCACAATCATTGTGTAATGCGTGTCCTAGGGAAATGTCTGCATGTGCAAGTATTTAACTTTGTTTATTTAGCAATTTTATACAAACTAACTTAGCAGTGTCACATAGTACCAGCTAACGCTAACCGCAATCTTCCAAGCTAACGCTAACCGCGAGCTTCTAGTTCGCATCAACACGGTCTCCACATGCAAACCCAGAGACCCGGTCGGTCAAGCAGTACATACACACACGCTCCGCCGTGTCTAAGTTTTCAGGATTTTGTGAAATATAATGCATTTGAAAACGTTTTCTAAGCTGGAATATGTTGGCATAGGCCGGGGCAACACGAGTGTGATGTTGCTTGCTAACTTACACAGTTTAGATTCTCTACCCGAGCCCGACCCCGCCGCTATCCTCGGCCGGGCCGGGCCCCTGACCAAGTATTCGTGATTTTTGTTTTTAATAACTCAAAATAATGACCATATTTACAGCTAGAAAATGTGCATCTCTCTCCTCCCTCCATTTTTGTGTTGCTGCGTGGTGTTACACGTGAGTTATCCTCATGGCCAAAACATGACTTCAGACGTATGTGACATCACTCCCCGAGACGCAAGAAGAAAGCAAGAATATATATTTGTACTAAAGAAAATGACCAAAATAATTGTAATGCACAGTGACTTGAATACATAACTTTAATCTGATCACTGGTTTGGAAATGTTAAGGCGTTAGATTACTTGTTACTGAAATAAAAAGGTCAGGTTAGAGTAACGTAACGCGTTGCAGCATTTAGTGCTTGAATTATACTGTAACAGTGCTGTCATGTGTTATCCTATCCATATCTGGGAATTCGGTGCAGGATCATTAAACTGTGATTACTTGTTGAGAACATTTCCAATTGTTTGCCCATTTCTTGCAATTGTTTTCTCGTTTTTTTTTTTTTTGTATTTTTACTGTTCAAGACTCTACCTGGCTGCACTGCATTACAGTGAGAAGGCTGATAGAGGACAAGCCACCACATCATCAGGAGATCCTCTTTACAAACTGAGCTTTCCAAAGTCCTGGAAGGGGGAGTGCAGAGCCAAACCCGTGAAGACAGAGGCGACATTCCGTAAGTTTTACAATCTTTTATTTGAACCTCGTAAATTAAAATAAACATGGACACACAGGCATCACACAAAAGGTTGAACACAAACACTTAAAATCTGAATTCTTTTAAGATGGTTTTCAAAATAAATAATGAGAATGTATAAATAAGAAGTAATTAGGAGACATAAGAGAAACTTCACAGCAGTACAGCACAAGGCTTTTTGGTTCTACTGCAATTTTCCTGTAAACATACATTTTTGTTTATTGTACTGCAGACTGCGGTGATGCTCTGTTGGACCTGATCTTCAAGAAGGTTTTCCAGGACCCTGCCCCATATGTGAAGGAGGTGCTGAAACTCATAATCCCTGAAGACCTCTCAGACCACACAGACGGGCAGCACAACTCTCACTCTCCACCCCAGAGAGCACCAGCAACAGCTTACAAAGCTTCTGTAGGCTATACTGGCTGAACACAATTCAATATAAAGTCAGCACTGAATGTTTACACTCATGGCAACTAGATACTTTCTTTGTTATCATTTTCATATTGATATTGAAGTTGATATATAAAGTCAAACTGTTTCACTTTATATTTTCTTCTTCTTGTTATTATTTCATTCATGTCAACACATGTTTACAAATGTTTCTTACAATAAAACATCTTTCCTAACTGCTTTGTGTTTTCATTGTTTATGTAATTTTCATGGTAATAAGTAAAAGATAAACTATAAGCAATGTAAGATAGAGGAATCAGTAATGTACTTTTCATAACACTTTTGCGATAAATTAATAGTATTTATGTGACTAAAAGCTGACTGCACTATTCCCCTCAGATGTAAGGGTCCATAGACTGTCCGATAAATGTTCAGTGCTTGCTGCAGTGCAGATACATTCAGGCAGACAGGTTCCAGGCCAGGAGGGTCCACCATGCATGATGGTGGCTCAGGAAGTTGCTGCAGTCTTCGTGTAACCTACAAATTATGAAAGGTAAGTGAGTGACAATAGATTAGAGAAAAGAGAGACAGAAAAATGACAACCATGTTTGCCCAGTGTTCACACTTCATTGTGGTATTTCCATACAGCAGATATTCTCAGGTTATGTAGGCATTTGTACACAATTGCCACAGGAACACCTACTTTCATGCAGAATTTGTATTATTCATTGGAAACTATAATCGCTAATCACGTCGCATTCTTTCTTTGGTAATATATCTAAAGTTTATAAACCGTTGTAACTGGTAAAAAAAACAAAAAAACAATTCTGACGGTAGAGAGGTGATGGGAGGCAACTGTGATTATTGAAAACTTGACAATGCTGGCAGTAGCTAATTACGGGTCGTCACTACAAATAAGAGGTTCTCAATCAACTTACCTGGCTACATAAATGTAAATAATAATATGGGGTTATGCTTGTGTCTTGTAATGGCTGTTGCTAAATTGCATCCGCGTTACTGCAACTTAACAGCAGTAAACACTAGCCGAAGTTTAGCTAAGCTTCATGATGTAAACATTCGAGGCGGGAGAAGGGGGCTGTTATTTGAAACAACGCGGGGCAGACGGCCAGTAAGCTCGTAAAACTTTCGTTAGTCTGCAGTAACATAAAAGTAATGTCGAGGTAACAAACTTAACTACTGACCACTGAGAAACATCAATGTTCATTCTTGGCTGCTTGCTTTCTTCTGGAGCCTCTTGTTCTGGGTCGGACCGCAGTCTGTTGTCCGGCAGCCATTACTTCCAGAAACTCCGCCGTTGCCATGGTGACATGATGCCATCCGCACGTCTTCCGCAGGCAGGAGGAGGTGGGCGGCACCGTGGGCGGCGCGCAGTAGCTCATTAGCATTTAAAGGGAAAGGCACTGAAACCGGTAGCCTGGAGCAGGGCTGTGAAACTGGTGTTTCAAGAACCCTGCTGTGCTCAATCCTTGAGTGTATTTCGACCAAAGCATGTTACTAACATTCCATTTAGACTTCAAGGAACCATATCAAGAAGCAGAAATGACCATAATATGGGACCTTTAATAAAGAGAAATTTCCCACAAAGCAACGTTACATGGCGAAACAAAAGTAATGTAGTAACTGTAGCTGTCTTTGGCAACTTATATGAGGAAAAAAAATACCACAGCTACGTGGAAAAGAGCCTGTCTTCCTGTCTGCGCTCCCGCTCGCCCTACAACTCCTCGAAAAACACAGCTGTCGCCTGCAAAGAACTTTAACCCACAAAGTGTTTGTGATGAAAATAAATCACTACGATGGTCAGCCCTCCAGACCGAGACTTCAGTGAACTTTCCCCCTGAAAACAGCCTCCGTCCTCGCGAGTGAGGGAGTCAGACAGCGTCCAGTTTACTGATGACGATTATGTAATTATGTAATTTAGAGTGAAAAACTTAACTTCATCACTTTGCAGGATGTTTGGTGGTTCTGGTTCTCAATCCCTACACATAACAGCATCCAAATGATTATTAAGTATCTGCGGGTTTAGATTGACAGGGGGGACATCGGGGAAGCACCTTGAAAACACACCAACATCATCATCATGACATGGACTATCACTCCTCTTTAGGAGCCGCAGCGCCGGCTTTCTGTGTGAATTACACAGCGGAGATGCTTCACTCTGTGTGAATCGCCATCAGCGGAGAATTGGCAAACCATCTCTGCGGAGATAATGCCGCGTCGCTGTGTAAAAGGGCTATTGTGTGAACTCCCTCGCTCTCACTTTTTCTCATTGCCAGTATCTCCCAAAACGAGAAATATCACAATTTCCCAAACAGCATGACTGTTGCAGCGTGCCAGTGGACCTCGTATGGACGCAGTATGGTCTGTAAGGTAAAAATACTTAAGTCTTAGCACTAAAACAACTTGACTACTACATTACTTATGACAAACGTTACTTCAGTTACATTATGCATGTGACATAAAACAACTCTACGTTACCAATTAAAAATAACACACCACCGACTATTTCACACAGGACACGACCAATCCATCCACCCCTGCCACATATTTATGTAGACTTTCTTGCTCTCAAGAACCACATCAGCTGACTTCCTTCTTTGCTGCCGCACTGATAACATCTAGTCACTGACTATCAACACACATAAATAACATTTGTTTACAGCTGCTTTTACAGTCGACCTATATGTTTTTTTTCTCATGAGGATGGGCTATATACAAACACACTGTCAGCTGGGCATCTACTGAGAACAAAGCAGACAATTGCAAAAATAGAATGTTTTCTGAAGTTTTGTTTTGTTGTTTCACAGCAGTTATATTCCACAGTATGTATCCTGTCTGCAGTTTACCTCGCTGCTGTGTGTGCGTCTAAGCTTGCCTTTGTTCAGACACACACAGACCTGCAGCTCATGACACAGAGCAGAGGAGACAGACAGAACAGCAGTTAGCATAAAGCAAGATGCATACTAAATAAGTGATTTAAAACAGTTGATAATCATGATCAAACAAACAGTTAAAACTGTTAAAGTGTGTACAGATGAAACTGAAGCAGCCTTACAGGACTGTTTTGGGTGCACACTCAGACAAATGTTCAGAGATGCTGCTACTCAGGATAAAAACATAAGTCTTGAGGAATATACATCTTCAGTGAAATCATATATCATCAAATGTGTTGATGGCATGGTGATCACAAAGACAGAGGGATCATTCCCCAACCAGAAGACCTGGATGAATGGAGAGATGAGGGCTATATCCAGAGGTAAAATGCTGCCTTTGGTCAGATGACAAGGAAGCATACTAATGTCTTAGTGCCATTTACCGCAGCAGATCTTAAGAGGTCCTGTGGAGTCCATACTTCCACGGGTCAAAGCTGTTTTGGCGACAAAAGGGAGACCTACATAATATTGGGCAGGTGGTTTGGATTGTTATGGCTGAATGGTGTACATGCATTGATTGATGAACTCTTCAGTACTACTGCTGATGGACAGGGACAGTCTGACAGACAGCTGCCTGCCATGCCTCTGTCTCAGTATCATGTCTTTTATACACAGGCATAACATAAACATAAAATAGGTACACTGGTCTACATCACTTCAAAACAAAAATGCAAAGCAGACAGTCAGATAAATAATTATCACATAGTAACTGAATTCTTCATAACCAATATTAGTTAAAAGACTATTTATGGATGTTTCACTCACCAATTATCCCCGTTCAGCCTGTTGATGTTTAATGTAATCCTTTAAAATAATCCACCACACTCTAGAGAACAAAATGATCATATCATGATCATTATTAAGTTCACCTTAGAGATATGACGGCCCCTTTTCAAAATGTTATATTCCTCTGGCCCAGTGGTCCTCAATAGGCGGCCCCCGGTCCGCATCCAGCCTGTCGGCCTCCTATTTGTGGCCCCCGAACTGTTATTCCTTCACAATGTGCTTTGGTTGGGTCAGCATGTGTATACCGGGAATTGTTTCCATGCCAACGATACACAGACAGCTGGGTCACTCACTGCTGCGAGCACAATTTTTAACTTTCACTTTTGTTTTTAGAGCAGTTCACGTCAGAGTCCTGCACGGGTCTTATTTTGCAAACCCGCACCTGCCCATACCCGCCATAATTAAAACTGCATCAGACAAATTACAGTCCGCACCCGAGCCGATCTGCTATAAATTGATACCGACGCCCGACCCGCACCCAAAGGATAATTAGACAGACGCAATTTTTAAAAATGAAAGTAAGCCAGTGTGGGTAATGGGAGCTCTGGGAGGGCACAAGCACGCAAGAATGAGCTCATATTAAATATAAATGCAGGAATATTTTTGTAGATGTGTCGCTGATAATGATCCTTCTTTTTTTTTTTTTTGGCACGTACGCCTTGAAAATGGCAATCGCAAAACCCGACCGGCGCTCTCCAGGCATCCGACCCGATCCGCACCTGTGTCCCACACAGTCCATTATTTTTCACCCGTTTCATCCAAATTGTGCAGGTCACCCGTTGGGTACCCAAACCTGTACAGGACTCTCACTGCATGAAAAGTGGGATTTTCGTCCCCGTAAACGCCCGAAAATCTCCCTAATTTTCGGCAGTTAACGACAATTTACAGCCTGCAAACGCTGTATTCACTGTGCCACAAATTGTCGGAAACGAACCATGACGTATGTGGAGCTCCCGGAGGTGCGAACGGCTCCAATTTGCATATGAATAGCAGCAAAACCACACCTGGCCAGAGAATGTGTGGGCTGGCTTGAATTTCCTCACTCAGTATTGGATGAAACCACTACTTTTAAACACGAAAAATCACTCGTGATTGGTTGGCAGATCTGTCAGATCTGTCACTATTGGTCACCCTGGGTCATTATAAATGTAAAACCCAACCCTATATCTATCTATCTATACTTTTTAAAATTTATTTATTCATTTATGATATCATCAAAGACATGAATGAATTTATTGAGGAAAGGAAAATGCCAGGAAGGTGCTGTTTATTCAAAGAAAGAGCTTTATTAACACAAACACACCACAACTATGTACAAAGCATAATCTGCCCACACAACAACAGGAAGCTCACTAGAAGCCCAAAATCCTGCAGCACCGTGAAGTGTCTGTCTGCCGCCTCGGAGCTGTCGGTAACTGCCGGCCTTCTGTCTGAATTCGGTCCATTTTGCAGACGTCTGTGGTGCGTCGCTCTGTACTTTGAAATCGCCTCTATAATCTCGACTGCAGCGTGGCACAGAGCTCGGTGAGCTCCCGGCTCCATCCAGACACCCCGACGTCTTCCTCCTCAGACATCAGGTCCATGGCGGTGCACTTCCAAAGGTCCACCGCATCCTCAGCTAGCACTCCGTCTCGCTTCCAGCAGCTGTAAAAACAATCAATAAGGACGATCAGTACTGCGCGATGCATTGCATATGGACACAACACATCTATTAATGCACCCAAATAATAGTCACATTGACCAAAAACGGATCTAATCTAACAAGTCTTACCCTCTTTCTTCTCGACTGACTCCGAGCTGAACTCATTCACAGCTTCAGCCTGCGATAGAAGATCTGGTTGTTTTTACCTGAAGCTCCTGCGTACTGTCTCCTAATGTCTTACAGGCAGCTGGAAGCAATTAAATGAGAGTGGTATGAATAGAGAAAACGTAAGTCACAGCAAAATTAAACAAGGAAGGAGAAAACAGTAAACGTTACTTACACACGATGGCGTCATTATCGGCATCATGTAAATCTGGACTTGCAGACATAGCTCCGAGCTAATAGGAGGTCACGGCCTCGTTATGAGGCGAGGTTAGTCTGTGAAAACAAAATGCTTGCAGCGATAAACCTCTGTGTCCCTCTGCGGCAGCGAAGCGCCCTTCTTTGGCGTCACTCTCTGTGGCGACCCGGCAAGGCTCCTCCCGTCAGCGCAGGCCTGCTCTCAACAATGGCCAGGCCGCTAGCCTAGCTCCTGCTAGCTAGCTTAGCTGAACTTGCTTCATGTCCAATAAAACACAAACACTTCGAGTGCGATGGAGAGTCCAGCTCACACACTCACAGCATGGCGTCCGACAACAGTTCACAGTCAAAAAAAAAAAACACGACACTGACGGACACACACAGCCCACTGTTAGCTGCTCGACGCCATTAACTCTCTGCTCCTTCTCCCTCGTCACTCACGCTCCGGTCAACCCGGAAGTGTATAAACTCTTACAGGTCATGAATTCTCAAACGTAATAAGAATTACTTTAACTTCTTTTAAACATTCAGAACCCATGAAATTATATTTTAATGTCACACATTTTAAACAGAAATTATTTATACATTTCAATATCTTATTCATCTCAAAATATGTCATGCAAATTTTAACTTCTTAACAACTGGCGTTTTATCTTTAACTTGGTCTCAGGAGAGAGAAAAAAAAGAATAATAATAATCTTTTTACAAAACATTGGCCATTGCTAATGACATGCACAGTAATTAATCTAGCATACTTTAATTAAATAAATCAATTCAAGCTCAAATTTAAGAGTCTATAATTAGGCTATACTGAGCCTCATCTATTTATACCAGAGATTTTCTTACAATGAAGTTAATACCTTTTAAAAAAATGTCACCTGGTGTAAAACTCCCCCTGCTACCCTGATTTGCATTTGTATAGCTCACAGCATTTTCATTTACATGTTAAAGCCTCCCCTAGAATCAGGGGGAGGGGGGTCATGGGGGGACAACTGCCAATGTTGTGGACAACTGTCAATTTCTGACAATTTACGTCAGTTTTCGGTCTTGCCTGTAAATTGCCGTGAATTGTCGCAAACCTGAAATTCCACGACAATTTACAGTGCCGCATACTGACGAAAATCCCACTTTTCATGCAGTATCTGGTTCGCATATTGACATTTTGCCAGCTGTAGGAGCCTCCCGATTGCATGAAAATGACGTGTTCCATGTTCACTGCTAAAGGAAAAGTGGACAGTGAAAATCAGCAATTCAAGAAGAATGGACTGAAAAATGTACATTCATTCTCCCTCTAACCAGCACAAAACCCATGTGCATGTACGTGGTCGCTGGAGCTCCTGCCAACGCACCTGCAGCTCATCATCCTGCAATCAACTTGCCCATATATACCCAGGCCAACCTTCCAGATGCTGCCGGATCGTTGAATCAGTCATAGTGAGAAAACGCCAGCCGCACCTGAACTAAGCTTTCCTGTTTTGAATCTTCTTCTGACGTGTTTCCCTGTCTCACCTCAGACCACCAGTCCTAAGCCTGGACCCAGTCTGCCTGCCAGCACTGCTGACTGCGAGCCCTGGAGCCTGAACGCCACCGTCACTTTCAGACGCCCCAGAACACCTGCCATGCCAACCACAACCTGTTTTTTGCTTCTGTCAATAAATCCACTCGTGTTTAAACATCAACTCTAGTCTGCACTTGAGTTCTGGTCCCTGGTCCTGACCTGTGCTTAATATGCCAGGAGACTATAGCTGTGATGAAGATTTCCAATTTGAAACGGCATTATGAGACGAAGCATAGGAATTTTGAAGAGAAATTTCCTCAAAATTTAGAGGTAAGAACAACAAAAATAAATGCACTGAAATCGTCATATCAAGCTGCAAGCAGGATTCTTGTCACATCTATGACACAACAACAAAAAGCAACAGAGTGCTCACTTGGAGTGGTGTGGATTTTGGGTAAGCACAAGAAGCCATTCTCAGATGCAGAAATAATAAAATGATGCATGACTGAAGTGGTGGACACAATGTTTGAAGTCAAACAAAAAAAAGAAATATTCAATGTATTTTAATTTATGTCAAAACGGAAATGACATTTTACTTTAGTTCGTATTTTTGTTGTTGTTTTGAATGAAAAGTAGGGCTGCAATATTTAGTCGACGTAATCGATTACGTCGACAATAAACATTTGTCGACACGAAATTTGTGCGTCGACGCATCATCATTATTATTATTATTATTATTATTATTATTATTATTATTATTTATCATTTAAAAAAACAAAAAAGATTTGAGCCTGAGCAAATCGCTTTAGTACCGCTACTAGAATGCGCACCAAAGTGTGGCATAGAAGAAGAAGACGGTTCCACAGAAGAAGAATATGAATGACAGCGGAAAATGCTGAGGAGAGCAGGAAAGCGAAACCAAACACGTCCAAAGTGGACGTGGGCGGTAACCTCCCATCTTGAATATATGACATTAAATGTACGTGTGACTGCACAAGCCTAAAAACATCAAACCCGACCGACCCCGTGCACGTTGAGTCCTGGCCTTGCCCGGCCCGACCCTGCCCGTCCTCAGTGACGAGTAATCTACCGCGATAATATTTCCAAACCAGTAATCAGATTAAAGGTACTTCAAGTATACCGTGTGTTACTATTATTTTTGTCATTTTCCTCGTATAAAAATATTTCCATTTAATTTTTGCTTTCTTCTTGCCTCTCGAGGAGTGACGTCACGTGTGCGAAAAGTCACGTTTTCAGACATGAGGAGAAGGAGAACTCACTCACGTGTAAAACCACGCAGCGACACAACAACAATGGAGGGAGGAGAGAGATTTGCATTTTGTAGCTGGAAATACTGTGTCATCAGACAAGCGGCTGGCTGGAGACAAGCTTTTTAATACATTCATTGGCTAATAATGTGTACAGAGGTGAAGGGTGGCCAGTAAAATGATTCTAAAAAGTCAAATTTGCAAGTAAGAGGTTTCTGTCTGACAGCAACGATATCAGTAATAATTCATGTGTAGGATATTAAGTCAGTACAAAACAGTAATAATATAAATTGGATAAAACACTGAATAGTAAAGCTCCACTTAATGCAATGATTTATAACATAATAATTCATTTGTAAGATATGTAATCAATTACAAACTGTAATAATTAGTATTAATTAGTGCAGTTGACATATTAAAAATCCAGTTGTGTTTCAAAATATTATGTTTTCAAATGCATGTTTCATGGGTATTTAATTTGCTCTGAGATTATGAAGGTAAAACCAAAGTAGAAACATGCTGCCAAAACAATCGTGACTAATCGACTAATCGAAAAAATAATCGATAGATTAGTCGACAACCAAAACAATCGTTAGTTGCAGCCCTAATGAAAAGGACATTTTGTTTCGAATATTACAGTATTATTGCATGTGGCCTGACCGACCTCAATACATGGACCTTTTGAGTCATTGAAAAAAATCTTTGTGGCCCTTTAAGATTTGTATTTGAGTACCCCTGCTCTAGCCACTGCCAAGTAAGTCTATTTTATCCTTTGTAGGATAGTGAAATCTGAGACACAACAGTTTAGAGGGGTTACACCAGAACAGCAGATTAGGTCAATAATGTGACCTTTGGAGTGTGTCGGAAAGTCAATGTATTGCTTTAGTCCAAAGCTGTCAATGCATGAAGTAAAGTCCTTTGTAAAAACATTGCTACTGCTATCCAAGTGGATATTAAAATCACCCAGCAATATTAAATTTGGGGACACAGAACATAAGCTTGTTAGGAAGAGAATTCCTGTAGAAAGGCATTATTCAGCTTGGGTGGTCGATAGATAGTATAGAATAGTAGGAGTTGGGCCCTTCATATTTGATTGTATAGTATCGCCAGGCCACCCCCTCTGCCAGAGGTACAGGGTTGTGATGAGTAGATAAATCCAGGAGGAATAGCTTGATTAAGGTGTCAAAAGTCATTAGGCTGCTGCCATGTCTCAGTCAGGCAAAAGAAATAAAACTTCCGGTTAATCAGTAGATCATGGAGCAGGGGTCCCTTGTTGGTCAGTGAGCGAATGTTAAATAACCCAAAGGTTAGATTGCTGGTGTGTGTGCACCTGTGTGTGTATTGATTTGCGATGTGAAATAACAACAGGAATTGGAATCCAGTTAATCACAGTGGTGGAAGTAGCTTCATGACAACCGGTAGGAGACAGTGCAGTGGTCTATAGTAGGGGGGTTGGGCCATGGAGAGTGTCAGTACCTGGGTTGGCTCCCAGGGGGAGCTTGTGAGGGGTACAGTACTGTGAGCTAGGTGGAGAGGAAGAAGGCTCCAGGTGGGGGGCGTGGCAGGTCAGTAGTCAATCAGGCGGAGCAGCAGTCTGTATAGCATGCTGGATGTTAGCTGCTAATACTGTGCTACCGGGACTGTTCGGGTGAAGACCATCGGTCCAGAAGAGGGAAGGATGGTTCCAGAACAGGCTGAAGTTGTCAATGAAACCAATGTTGTGGATTTTGCAGGCGGACTGAAGCCAGGTGTTCAGACTGAGGATTCTGGAGAAGCGCCCAGTCCCACTGCCGAGAGTTGGTAGAGTTCTGCTGAGCCAGACATCCTTTCCACAGCTATTTAAGAGGCTGAAGAGGGCAGTAAAGTCCTCTTCAGTCAGCTCCGACTGCTGACGAGCCGTGTCATTGGTTCCGACATGAACTAGAACCCGGTTAATGGATGGTGGGAGATAGCACAGTAGGACAGGAAGCTTATTGAGGATAACGGTACCATGGCTCCAGGAAAGCAGTGTGTGGCTGCGTTGAAAAAGCGAATCTTCCGAGTGATTGAGTCTCCTATAGTGAGTGTGGTAGGAGTGAAGAGAGGATGAGGAGACAATGGCTGAGGGATTTCAGCACTCTGTGTCCGAGCAGGGGCGTGTTGAGCTGGATGAGGAGACAATGGCTGTGGGCTTTCAGTACTCTGTGTCTGAGCAGGAGGGTGCTGTGGCCTTGTAGGGGCTACGTACCGCGGAGAGGTATCAATAGCCGGCTTGGTGCAAGGAAGAGCACCAGAGCACCGCATCACAGCATCCCTCAAAATCTGGCGCCGTGAGGAGGAGGTTTTGGATCTAGATTGGGCCCGGGCGAGGAAGATCATCTGGGTCAGCAGGCATCGTCGCTGGGCAGAGAGTAGCTGCAGGGGTCATCATCGCGGAATGAGGAGCCACGGGGGGGGGTCATCTGGATGAGCTGGGTTGTCAGCCGACAGGGCTGCATAGCGGTTTGAGAGGTTCAAGCAGGGCAGAGAAGCAGATCCATCAGGGTCCCTCTTTCGACCGCGAATCAAAACCTCGGTCCAAGGCAGCTGCTTGGGTGTTGAGCAGGAGGAGAGCTGTGGGCCAGTAGCTGGGTCCCAAGCAACCGTGTCCCGGAGAATTGCACTGAGCGAGGCGATCTCTTTGGATTGTACGGATGCTACATCCATGAAGTTGGATAACAGTGACTCTTTCTTCTGGAGTTCCTCTGAGAGCCATCGGATATCATCCTTGAGGTCAGAAATCTTTTTGTTTGCTTTCTGTAGTGCACAGTCCACAGCGGACATGGCTAGCAATGTTGTTGTGGTTAGCTTAGCCGTGATGCTAACAAGCAACACTGGTCAGGCAGTTAGACTCTTAGATCAGTCCAGAAAGTCATATGTACTCCAGTCAGGTAGCTGGCAAAGGTCAGTTATTGTTGACATGGAGGCCAATAACAATTTTCTTAGGCTTTTACTTCAGTCTCAATTTCAAACTTGGCGCTATCTGCTCCTGCCACGGACTTCCGGTGGAAGTGATATGACTGTTTTTGTGTTGACTAATTGTAACCATGAGTGGAGTGGATGTTACATTACTTCAGGCAAACTGGTTTTCACAGCATTTTTAACTATATCTATTGCATGCTGTGCGACCACTGCATGATAAAATAGTAATGTCTCCCTTAACATTAGTAGGGCAGGTATCGCTAAATGTCCTGAACACATGGAATGCTAAGATGACAAGAGTATTCAGACAGAGGGAAGGGTCTCCATCACACACAACCACGCACTTTGAATGGATCATAAGTGATGGCTGAGAAGAATTACTTTCGCATGAGCATTTGTCTTTGTTATATTATGCTGGATTTTCCTGAAAAAAATCACAAAGTATAACTTAAGAAGTGACCAAAATTATCAGTAGGGAGACTCCAATGAAGAGCTTTGAAATGTTTAAAACTGTGAACAATTACTCAGCACGTGCAGTTTTATTGTTTAGTAAAAGTTATTTGGTTATATTAATAATTTGTGTGGCTATTGATTGAGGGTAGCTACAGAGCTGCTACATGGTTACCTTTGCTAGGTGATGCAAATGAGCCACTGGTTGTTGAATCACACAATCTAGCCTTTTTCTTAAGATATTTAAACTTAAGATATTTCTTGCAGAAATATCTTAAGTTTAGTCAACATGGATCATTTGATTTTAATGTTTACCACTGTAAAGATAGTTGCCAACAGTGACAAACAGACCAAATGGAATGGTTAATTTTGGTGACAGAGCAGCCGTACAAATGTTTCTCAATACACAGATGAATGATCATCTACAGTCTTGTTTCATTACTATGCTGATGTAACCTGCATATTTCATAAGTAAGTAATAAGTATTACAAAGTAGATATGTGGAAATACTCATATGATTATACAAGAATGCATCAGTGTATAACACTTTAGGTTTGATGATAAAACTGAAAGTCTCTTTTCCCCCCTTTTTACATTTCCATTTTCTCTAAATGCATACAGCGCAGAAGTGAATATTACATGTTTCACTTACTTTGTGTTGCGTAACTTCCCCTGGCCCTGGCCTGTGACAGAGTCCACAGTAAAAATGTCATTTAAAATGGGCCATGTATGTGCAGTATGTATCCTCATGGGAAAAGTAGTTCACCATACAATGTTATTTAATATGTTCCAATTTAACTTCAAATTTAAATACAATTCCCTAAAATGATCATAAAAACTAAAACACAAAGTCACAGTCATGTTTTACACTGCACAGCCAGTTTATGGGACATTTGGGTAATAGTAACAGGAATCATGCTGAGGGGCTAATGGCATTGATTGTTTCACCTCGCTGTTCACTGTTTAAGATATATCAGCGTATGCTGTATGAAAGAATTGTTGCAAAATGACTTGAGAATTCTTTATAATCCCTTTTTACATTCAGTGTCAACAGTGCTTATTGCGATTGTTTTCAAAATCATTTTTTGCTCCAGTATCTGTATGTAATGGGCATGCCTTGACTACAACAGTCTTCTATCTGGCTGGATACACATTTGTTAACTTTTGTGTGATCTGCGTTGTGTTCTCTGGCTGAGCTGATTGAAAGAAGGACTGCAACCACAAATTGTTACTGGTAGCTCTTAATGTGAACTGTATGATGGTGATCTATCTGTAAAGGTAAATTAAAAAAACAAAAATGCTCTGTAACATGCAGTCTCTTCCAGACACACGCTTCATCAGTCCCCTGAGCATAGCGTTGAGTAGAAATAATTTATAATAGTTTATCATAATAGAATGTAAATGAATAGATAACTTTAAAGATAAAAATAACCCTTGGCCAAAACTAGCTCTAAAAACAACAACATCATAAAGTATAGAGTACAACCTGAAGGGTGCAGATAAATATCAAGTTGGTATGCACTCATCACAATAAAAAAGAAAAGCAAAAACAAATGTACTTAATGTCCTGCTACGCTTGGGGTTGACAGTACTGGTCCTGTTTTAGTTAGATTTAGTCTTACTGTAAAGAACTACACTGCAGCTTTTTCTACTATGCTTTTTGGCTAAAAGGGTTTGATCACACCCATTCAGATGACATCAAACAGATGTTAATGTCATGACTTCTTAATGTACCTATTAATGCATTATAGATGAACCATTGATTCCTAATGGCTAGTTAATGTACTGCATGTGACCAGGCTGTGGTTCCATAACAGATGGAACGAAATTAAGATCTTTGTCAGTGTCGAGAGAGAGAGAGAGAGAGAGAGCAAATATAAACAACAAGTTCTCCGGGAAAGACCAGAAACACTCTTTCTTGACCTGTATAAAGATGGGAGGGCATGTAATCTAATCTTCTACACTGATGAAGCTTATGCCTGGTTAGATGTCATCAGCTCCCACTACTCCTCAGTAAAAAGAACAGGGATCTGCAATGGATGGAAGATAAGTGTATTTGAGGAAAATGACCCAGACAACACCATCATGACAGTCAACCTGTTTAAAAATGGAACTGCCATGGTTCAAGGACACCTGGCAAAGTTTGAAGATGTCTTCCCCGCCATGAAACTCAGGGTTCAAAAGGAGAAGGAGCGTCTTACAAATACCCCACCAACCCATGGAAGCAAAACCTCCACCTCTTCTTTCCCCACACCTGTCAGAGAGCCTGCAGATGCTGACACTGACCCTCCCCTACTGGAGCACTCAGAGGCTCTGAACATCATGAGGGAACAGTTCTCCCAGATGGAAATAGAGCTGGTACAGCTCAGAGAGCAGCTTGACCAACAGCAGCCTAACTCTTCGTCCTTCCAGAAAACCCTGACCATCTTCAGGAGAGAACAGGAGGACATACTCAACGCTCGGTTGAGAGAGTTTCAGCAGGACAGAACCAGTCATAGCAGACAGCTGGACTACCTCAGTGAGGAGGTGAAGCAGCTGAGAAGCGACAGAGACAGCTGTAAGGCAGAGATAGCAGAACTGAGAGAGGAGCTGCTGGAGAGGGACAGAACTCTGCTCAGTCTACAGGAGAGCCTGGAATCACAATGCTGTCTACCCACAGCCACCCCTCAGAGACAGACCACCCCCACCCAAACCAGCCCTGCACCTGCTCAGACTCCACACAGCACTACCCCTGGGAGCTCACCCCACCTCACGCAACCAGCTCTGGCCTCCAGCCACAGCCATGCTCCAATCCCAGCACCAGTGGATTCAACTCCCCATTCCACTGAGACTGCACAGGCACACAGAGGCAGAAGGGCTGAAATTATCCTGCTCATGGACTCCAACGGGAAGTTTCTGGATGAGCAGACGCTTTTCCCGAGACATAGCGTCGAGAAGATCTGGTGCCCTAACACCCAGAGAGCCCTGGAGCTCTTGACTGTGGCTGAGCTGGGATCCCCCAGCCATATTATCATCCACACAGGCACCAACGACCTAAGGTCCCAACAGGAGAGAGTGGCAGACTCACTCAGGAGAATTATTGAAAAAGCCTCCACCACCTTCCCAACCAGCAAAATCATCATCTCCACCCTCCTGCCAAGAAGAGACTTCCACCCCCACACCATACACAGGGTGAACGCCAGCGTCTCCAGGGACTGTGCCCTGAAACCCAATGTGTTCCTGGCTCACCACCCAGTACTAGGTCCAGACTGCCTGTATGACCACATACACCTGTACAGAGAAGCAGTCCCCATCCTGGCCAAGACCCTGAAGGACATCGCCTTCAGCAGGAACCTCACCACCGCTCAGAGGAGCAATCGACCAGCACAGACCCCACCCAGACCTTCTAGGCCTCCCAGATCTCCCAGACCTTCTAGACCTCCCAGACCTCCCATAGCTCCTAGACACCACCAGCCCAGACTCGCAGCAAGAATACCCAGAACACCCCAGCCCCCCCAAGATCACTACCATCACCAACACACCTCACAACCAAGTCAACACAGGCCCCCACAACCTAGACCCCCTGCCCCCCGCCTACTTCCAGCAGTACAGCCAGCTCTACAGGCACCCCAGCCTACTGGACGGAACTATGCTGAGGTTGTGAGAGGAGCGGCACCCCCACCCCCAACTGGTGACCTGAGGGAGATACAGTACATGCTACACCTGCTCTGCTCTAACCTCATAGCTAAGTAATAGAAGAGCAGAGACAGAATCGTGAAATGTTTGAGATAAAATCATATACATACATACATACATACATCACACTTTCTAAACTATCCCCCAACATCTCTAATTTAATAAATTTTTTTAATTTATTTGTTTATTTTTTAAAGTTTATTTCTTGTTTTTAGTATCGTTATTATTTGTTTTAGTGTTTGTCTTATTTTTAAAACAGAACACATTTAAAAATGAAATCATTTCAAATAACATGTTGGAACATTCAAGGCCTTAGATCATCTGCTTTTGGATTAAAAAGCCAAAATCCAGATTTTATTAGAGAAGTAAAAGACTCTGATATCACTGTCTTAAAAGAGACATGGTACAGAGGAGACAGTTCCACTGGTTGTCCTTCTGGTTTCGTTGAGATTATTATTCCATCAATTAAACTCCAAACAGTAACCCAGGGTAGGGACTCAGGAGGCATGATTATTTGGTATAGATCAGAACTAACCCATTCAATTGAAATTATCAAAAAAGTAGAATCCTATATTTGGATGAAAATTAACAAAGAAATAATATGTACAGACCAACATGTCTACCTATGTGCTATTTACATACCCCCCCTCAGAATCTCCATACTACAACGAAGATATTTTCTCCACTCTCGAGGGGGAAATAAACCAATTTAAAACTTTAGGAAATGTGCTAGTCTGTGGGGACCTGAATGCTAGAACTGGAGAGAAAGCTGATCCTATAAACATCCAGGGAGATCAGCACTTAGGCCTACCTGGAGACACCTGCTTTCCTCTCCCCGAACTCCCCCCAAGACACAATTTTGATAAAATTACTAACACAAGCGGTACCAAGCTTTTACAGCTCTGCCGCACGCTGGGTCTGTATATAGTCAATGGTAGGTTACGAGGAGACTCTCTGGGCCGTTACACATTTAGTTCAGCTCTTGGCAGTAGTACGGTAGACTATGCAATAACAGATCTGGACCCAATGTCTCTCAGAGCTTTCACAGTCAACCCACTCACACCCCTCTCGGACCACAGCAAGATCACGGTCTATCTGAAGAGGGAACACACAAACTATGAGGCCTCCAAACCCAATGAACTGTACAACACCACACATTCATACAGATGGAAATCAGACAGCATGGAGAGCTAACCAAAAAGGCATTTGAAAATTCCAAAATCCAATATTCAATTGACTTATTTCTTTCTGAAATATTTCCCCATAATAATGATGGTGTAAACACTGCTGTGGGCAAAATTAACGCAATTTTTGATAAATTGGCAAAGTTATCACACTTGAAAACATCTAATCATAAACCAAAACAAATACACAATAACAAATGGTTTGACAATGACTGCAAAAATATAAGGAAAACTTTAAGAAAGTTATCAAATGAAAAACATAGAGGCCCAAATAATCAAAATACACGCCTTCGTTACTACGACACCCTAAAAAATTTAAACACACACTGAGAGCTAAGAAAGACCAACACACCAGAACCCAGCTCTCTGAAATAGAAGAATCTTTAGAGTCAAACCAGTTCTGGCAGAAGTGGAACACTCTGAACAATTCACAACAATATCAATTGGCAATACAAAATGGCAACGTTTGGATGAATCATTTTACTGATTTATACAGCAATTTTGCAAAGAACAGTGACCAAAACAAAACACACGCCAAGTGGAAAACTTTAGAATTAGTAATTAAAGACAACCAAAACCCTCTAGATGCTTCAATAACAGAGAAGGAACTGACGGAAAGCATCCAATCCCTGAAAGCTAAAAAGGCCTGTGGAGTCGACAGCATCCTAAATGAAATGATCAAATATTCTGACCATAAATTAAAATCGGCTATACTCAAACTTTTTAATATAATTCTAGCAGTTGGCACTTTTCCTGACATATGGAATAAAGGTTTAATAACACCACTTTATAAGAATGGAGATAAATATGACCCTAATAATTACCGTGGAATCTGTGTAAATAGTAACCTGGGAAAAACCTTTTGCAACATTATTAATAAAAGACTTTTCAGTTTTATCAATGACCAAAATGTTTCGAATAAATGCCAGATTGGATTCTTACCAAATTTTCGCACAACAGATCACAGCTATACCCTCCACACCCTGACTGAGCAAGAATTAGACAAGAAGAAAGGAAAGGCCTACGCATGTTTTGTTGATTCCATCTGGCATGAGTCGTCTTCTTCTACAGACTGCTCAACAGTGGCATTGGAGGAAAAACATATGATGTAATAAAATCTATGTACACAAACAGTAAATGTGTAGTTAAAATAGGAGACAAACAAACAGCCTTCTTTCCTCAAGGTTATGGGGTGAGGCAAGGATGCAACCTCAGTCCAATCCTGTTCAACTTATACATCAATGAATTTGCATGTCAATTAGATCAATCCACGTTACCTGGTCTCAATCTGAACGGCACAGAAGTTAAGGGTCTCCTGTACGCAGATGACTTGGTGTTGCTGTCACCAACAAAAGAAGGTCTACAGCAGCACCTCAACCTCCTGCATACATTCTGTCAGTCCTGGGCCCTGACAGTTAACCCAAAGAAAACCAAAATTATGATCTTCCAGAAGCAGTCCAGAAGTCAGGACAACACACACAATTTCTATTTGGACACCACTAAATTACAACATACAAAAAACTACACATACCTTGGCCTCAACATAAGCTCCACAGGGAGCTTCAACTTGGCTGTGAAAGATCTGAGAGACAAAGCAAGGAGAGCTTTTTATGCAATTAGAAGATTAAGAAATAAATTAAGAAAAGCCTTGACTATGTACAGACTCAGTGAACACAGCCTGGCTATAGAGAAGGGTCGGCGCAGACAGAGCTGGCTGCCAGAGGAGGAGAGACTCTGCTCCCACTGTGACCAACAACAGGTCGAGTCAGAACTGCACTTCCTCACCTCATGCCCCAAATACCAGGCTCTGAGAAATGAACACTTTCCCAAAGTAATACAAATACACCCTGAATTTGAACACACAACAGACATGGAGAAACTCCCATATTTACTTGGCGAAATGCCCAAATGTGAAAACATTGCAGCTAAATTCATCATCTCATGTCACGACCTGAGGACAGCCAGTGGAACCTGAGAAAAAACTCAGAATTTACTTCTTTTAATTGTTTGTAATTGTTTCATTCTTATTTATTCATTTATTTATTTATTTTTCGTTCTCTTATCAACATAAACACACACTCACACACACACCAACACACACTCACACACACACACCACCACCACCAACACCAGCACACACTATGGCGTTAGAATCGTTTCAAAAAGCGTGCGCACATATCAACTGAGCGTGTCACTCGCGCCTGCTTTGACGCCTGTGTAGCAAGCCGTGCCTGACGTGTAATGTAGTTTCCTCATTGACTTATAATGGCCCCCCGTTTACGCGCACGTTCACGCGTGATGACTGCTGCACGCCGGTAATCACACGACGCGTAGTGACTACGCGTAACATTCATGCGTCTTTATGCAAATGCACGTGTTAACGCTCGCATGAAGATGATTGAACATTTTTGTCACGCGCTTACGCGTACGCGGAAATGACGCGTGCAAACTCTGTCACACGTAACAAGAAGCTGCGTATGTATGAAGCAGCGTGTGCACGTCTGTCTGTCACTGTTTGACAAATGTTGTTAGGCATTCACACGTGCGTGCGGTCGCAGATTCTGATGCTTCGCGGCCGGAAGTTGATCTGCACCGTGCGCAGCAGTCCGCACATGAACGTGTGGCGTAGTTGTTCTGTGTTCCATTTTCATCCAGTAGTTGGTGCAATCGATCCAATGCGAGATACAGACATATAGGCTTTTGCATGACAAGTTCATGATTGTTATAGGTGTTATAGTTTTGGATTGTTATAAGATACCTGTTCGTGTACATAAATATGAAAGATGCATTTGCATTTTGTTGAAAACCAACTTCAATCCTCGTTTTTTTCCCCCTGCTCATTCCTGGTTTCTTGCCCTAGAGAGATTTTAACACTTGGTCACAATGTATCAAATTATATGTTTCTGATTGGACCAAAGTGTCAGTTGGACTTCAGAAGGGCCGGAACTCAAACACTACTAGAACGGCCGTAAGCGGTCATTTGGACCGCTAGATAATACTAACTCTATATTCTTGTATTCTTTCATGTAGCTAAATACCCAAATTGAGTGATGAATGCATTCATTGTTATGATTTTTTTTTAAATAAACGAAATAACACCAAAATGTAGCCTACAATTTCACAAAATTAATTAGCTATACATTTAACAATATTCATATCATCGCACAGTAAACTGCAATTATTTCATGTATTTACACACGATTTTAATAGAGTAAAATCAGCACACGAAAATTAACAATTAAAAGTAATTTAACACTTAATAATATATGATAAAAAATAATGATAATCAATAAAGCTGGAAACGAGCTGATCTAAAACAAATAAATATCCGTTGTGATCACTGGTCACAGTCCGCAGATTACCTCCGCTTAAAATGAAAAGGCCAACTACGTGAGGTGTGCGTGTACGCGGACTGGTGTGCGCTCTGCAGATCAACTTCCGGTTGCGAAGCATCAGAATCAGCGACCGCACGCACGTGTGAACGCCTAACAACATTTGTCAAACAGTGACAGACAGACGTGCACACGCTGCTTCATACGTACGCAGCTTTTTGTTACGCGTGAAATACAATCTGCACGTAACAACGCACGCACGCACGTATAACAAAATAATCATGCGTGCGTGCGTGCGTTGCTGCGTGCCTCTCTGGTTGTTTTGAAACGATTTTGACGCCATAGACACACACACACACACACACACACACACACACACACAAACTTCCAGTCGTTGTGCCTGCCATTGACTGAGAGACAGGAAGTGACAATCATTTTTGTTATCTGTTTTTTTCTTCTTTTTGTTATTACTATTGACAACAGACTACTTGTTTGAACTGTAGCCTGTTTACTACTGTTTTAATGACATTTTTAGTTGACACAAACTGATTAATTGATTGTGTCATTGTTATAGATTAATTATTGATTGTTATTGAATGAGATTAGTTGATTGTGACTATGACTGTGATTGAGTCAATCATAAGTTATACATATCATACATACAGTATAACTAATTTATTGTAAATATTGTTTTCCTTTATTGTTATTATTATTATTTTGAATTCCAAACGCTTGCTTTGGCGATATGTACAGTGTTACCTCATGCCAATAAAGCCAACTGAATTGAATTGAATTGAAAAAATTGAGAGAGAGACAGCACTGTGGACTACAGTATTACAGACCTGGATACCTTCAATGTAAGAGCATTCACTGTCAGCCCCCTCACACCCTTATCTGATCACAGCAAAATCACCCTATACATTAGTAAGACACCAGCTGACCCCCATGTAGCAGAACCCAGTAAACTCAACCCCTCCTAACAACGTTATAGATGGACAAGTAATAGTAAGGATGACTACCAGAGAGCCATCGGTCATCCAACAGTCCAATCTCAGTTAGACCATTTTATCACCACCTCATATCCCACAGTAACAACGGCCTGAACCAGGCTGTCCGGGATATTAACTCCATATTTGACAGCACAGCACATCTATCCAATCTGAAAAAATCTGAGTATCACAGTTCAAACTCAGATAATGAAAAGTGGTTTGACTCTGACTGCAGGTGTCTGAGAAAAACACTCTGTCACAACCTGACAATCATGAGCTCCGCCTCCAGTACTGGGAAACATTGAAATCATATAGAAAAACACTGAGAGCTAAAAAGGAGCAGCATGAACAACGTCAACTTGAAGAAATTGAGTAGTCCATCGACTCAAACAATTTTTGGAAAAAATGGCATTCATTCAACAAATCAAACAAGGAAGAATTGGCTATTCAAAACGGGGAAATATGGAAGAAACACTTAGAAAATCTATACAGTGCAATCACACTGAATTCAGACCAAAAAAATCTGCTCATCAAACTAGAAATCCTTGAATCAATCATTAAAGACAACCAAAATCCTGTAGATTATGAGATTAGTGAAGGGGAGCTGCTGGCTAAGATCCAGGCCCTGCAGCCGAGGAAAGCAAGTGGCCCTGATGGCATCTTAAATGAAATGCTTCAGTTTAGCAGCCAGAAAATCAAGACTGCCATATTAAAATTATTCAATCTGACACTAACCATTGGAAATTTTCCTGACACCTGGAGCCAAGGGCTTATCACTCCAATCTTCAAAAGTGGAGACAAATATGATCCAAACAATTACAGAGGCATTTGTGTCAGCAGCAACCTGGGGAAGTTATTCTGCAGCATCTTAACCCTCCTATGATGTTCCGGTCAAATATGACCGATTTACAACTTCATAAAGCCCTAAATATTTTATTTTTCCTTTGATTGTCTCAAGGCTTTATGATATCCTCCACACTAGGCATTTGAACATATAACATTTCTGATCACCACTTTCATTGAATTTTGAGAGGTCTAATCAACTTTGTAACACCCATGGTGTTCCCGGTCAAAAGTGACCACCATAAGAAATGAATGGGTAATACTAGATTATGTTCTATCACTAGATGGAAAACATCCCATGTACACCCACACATCTACATCCACAACCACAAACACCCTCCAACCCTCCCACACCCCCCCACACACACACCTACATACACACACACACACACACACACACACACACACACACACACATAAATATATATATATTCCCCCACGTGAACCAAACATTTCAGGCTAAAGAATTAAGTGTCATTTATGGGAACTTGTCTCTTTTCTCGCGCTTATGTGCCCACCTTGGAGAGCCACACACACTCTCCAGACCTAACAATGTATCATACTTGTTCAAAGGCTCCATATATAAAGATTTACACATTTCAAACTAAACAATTAGGTGTTTGTTATGGGAATTGATCTCTTTTTCGTGCTTATGTGCTCATCTCTCCACCTAAACCACACTTTACAGAATAGACTATCTTCTCATAGACAATCTATATCAACCTTTATTTGTGCCTTGCTCTCATTGTCCTCTGAGACCACAATGAGTAGGCATTTTACTGTTAGAGAGGCTCTGGACTGATTTTTTGAATCAGATGAAGAGGAGATCGAAGTTGAACCAGAGATAGAGGAAGAAGTGTCAGTAATGGAAGACAACATCCATCCTGATTTTGATCCGGACCTTTATGAGACTGACCAGTCAACAGATGAAAAGGCTCCAGAGGATGAGGCACATGGAGAAAAGGCACGAGAAGAAGAGGCACCTGAGGTGACATTTCAGACCAAGGGCGGCAACTTGCTCTGGTATCCTTCCTCCCAGGACAGAGGAGGCAGAGCAAGAGTGGAAAGCATTGTAAGGATGATGCCAGGGCCAACATGATACGCAATATCTTGTGTTAGTGACTTCAAGTCAGCTTTCAACTCTTTTTACCAGAGTCCTTGGAGGAAATTATACTGGACATGACAAAACTGGAGGGGAATCGTGTGTGTGGGGACACATAGAGAACACTGGACCAGGTAGACCTCCAAGCCTACATGGGTCTGTTGATTCTGGCTGGCATATAATGCATATGTGGTGTGGGTGGCCATCGGCTACCAGACTGGAATAGGGAGAAATGCTTCAAGAGGCAACTCTTCATGGCAGAGCTTGGGAAAGCTTTAGTGACTCCTCTCATTCAATGGAGACAGCACCTTCCCCGCACACCAGCCTCTGCCAGTCTGGTTAGGAGTCTACAAACCTCAGCCGCTGCCCCCCCAACAAGGACAGTGGCAAAAGAGGAAGAGATGCGAGTTCTGTGCCCCGAGAGTATAAATAAAACAAGCTAGCTACAAATGTGATGCCTATATTTGCAAGGCACACTCCAACCTGATTGTACAATGTCAGTCCTGTGTGGCACACACACACACACACACACACACACACACACACACACACACACACACACGCGCAAACACACACACACAGATGACTATTCATGTTGATTTTTACTGATGCTCTGGGAATTTGGTCACTGTTTTGATTATTATTATAATTTCCAGTGTCTATTCTTTGTATATTCACAGCAATTATGCAAGTTCACAACTAGTTGGAAACATCATTTACAGCATTGAAAGGTGTTAAATAAGATTTGGTGATGATTATGTTTGAATTATATTTTTTGTGGTATTGTAAGAGCAGTTAAACCAGACCGGTCAAATTTGACCGGGAACACCAAAGTAAGGGGGGTGAAACGGACATAATACAAGGGTTAAACAGCCGACTGCAAAACTTCCTCTGTGAGCACAAAGTCCTGAACAAGAGTCAGATTGGTTTTACACCACAACACAGAACCTCTGACCACATCTACACCCTCCACACCCTCATCCAGAAACACGTCCACCAGAACAACAACACAATCTTCTCTTGTTTTGTAGATTTCAAGAAAGCATTCGACTCAATTTGGCATCATGGTCTGTTTCTAAAATTACTAGAAAAAGGTATTGGAGGAAAAATCTACGATATTATTAAGACAATGTATATAAATAATAGATGTGCTGTCAAAATTGGAACTAGGGAAACAGACTTCTTCCCTCAAAGTAGAGGGGTGAAGCAGGGCTGCAGTCTGAGCTCCACCCTGATTAATATTTACATCGACGAACTGGCAAAATCCCTGGAGGAGTCAGAGATCCCTGGTCTCACGCTCTCTGACATAGAAGTCAAATGTTTACTGTTTGTAGATGACCTGATACTGCTCGCTCCATCAAAGGAAGCTTTACAAAAGCAGCTAGATCACCTGCAAAAGTTCTGTCAGACCTGGGCCCTGACTGTTAACCTGGAGAAAACAAAAGTCATGGTCTTCCAGAAACGACCTAAGAGTCAGAAACATCCCCACAGGTTCCACCTGGACTCTACAGACATAGAACACACACACAGCTATACATATCTAGGACTAAATATCACATCAACGGGAAATTTCAATCTGGCCATCAAGGATCTCAGAGAAAAAGGCAGAAGAGCTTTCTGGACTATAAAAAAGTCCTCAAACATAGACATCCCTGTCAAAATCTGGATCAAAATATTTCAATCAATAATCGAACCAATTGTATTGTATGGTAGTGAAGTGTGGGGCCCTCTCATGAACCAAGACTTCCAAAAATGGGAAAAACACCCAACTGAAAGTTTGCACACGGAGATCTGTAAGAGCATCCTCAGAGTCCACAGGAACACCCCCAAAAACGGATGCAGAGCTGAACTGGGCCAATTTCCCCTTTTAATTCGGATCCAAAAAAGAGCAATAAAGTTCTACCAACACCTCAGAACCAGCGAGCCCAGCTCCTACCACTACAAAGCCCTACAATGCCAAGAGGAGAGCAAAGAAGGGAGTCCCCTCAGCCAGCTGGTCCACAGGCTGAGCTCCAACAGCACCGGGCACAAAGACCGCCCTCACACCATCCAGCCCCACCAAATTATAGCAAAAGAAAAAGACAATTACATCAACTATTGGACATCCACAACCAAAACCCAAAGCAAACTCCACTGTTATTTGGCCTTAAACAGACAATATTCCATGGCAGATTATCTGAGCTCTGTAACTGACCCGAGACTGAGGAAAACGTTGACTATGTACAGACTCAGCGACCACAGTCTGGCCTTAGAGAGCGGCAGACACAGACAGACCTGGCTGCCCAGAGAGGAGCGGCTGTGTTGGTTCTGTCCACACAGACAGGTGGAGACAGAGCAGCACTTCCTGCTGCACTGTGACACTTACACAGACATCAGAACCCAGATATACACTAAAATCATATGTACAACCCCAGACTTCCCCAAACTATCAGACCAAGAAAACTACAACATTTACTGGGAGAAAAAACTGGCACTGCTGTAGATGCAGCGAGATATGTGAAGGCCTGCCACAGGAGAAGAGACGAGCTGCACAACAACACCTGACATGATTTCCTACACATGAACCAGCTGATCCTGACTGAGTTCTTACCTGCACACTGATATACTGTTTATTATTGTTGTTATTATTATTGCTGTTATTGTTATTGTCATCATTATTACTGTTATCATTATTATTGTTATCATTATTGTTCTTTAATCCTGTACGCTTTGGCAATATTGTGAACCACAGTCATGACAATAAAGCTTGTTAGAGAGAGAGAGAGAGAGAGAGAGAGAGAGAGAGAGAGAGAGAGAGAGAGAGAGAGACTTGGGTCTGTACATTGTTAATGGCAGAATCAGAGGAGACTCTCTGGGCAGACTCACACAATGCTCTGTGTTAGGTAGTAGTGTTGTAGATTATGCCATTACTGACATTGAACCAAAATATACAAATGCATTCACTGTATCACCGCAACAGCCCCTTTCAGACAATAGCCAAATAACGCTATTTCTGAAAAAGTCATTGTCAACCACTGTGAATCCAAACCCTGAGCCAAGGCTGTTTCCTCTACCGAGGAGATACAAATGGACAGAAGAGAGCACTGCTGCCTATACCGCTGCACTAGACTCTGCTCAAATTCACAACATGCTGGATACTTTTCTCAACACCCAGTATCAGCCTGAAAGGGAATACATAAATCTGGCCACACATCACTTAAACACAATATTTATTCAATTGGCAAAAGAATCTAAATTAAAAATCACACAAACTAAAAAATCCAGCATGAAACAAAAAGAGCGATGGTTTGATAAAGAATGTGCTATATCCAGACAAAACCTGAGGAAACTGTCAAACAGAAAACACAGGAACCCAAGTGACCTAATGGGACGGCTTGAATATGTCCAAGCTCTAAAAGATTACAAAAGACTCCTTCGTGTGAAAAAAATGCATTATATGGAGGGAGAACTCAACAAAATTGAAAAAGCTATAAATGAAAACACCTTTTGGAAATTATGGAAAAACATCAACAGAAACCCATGTACAGAGACCAACCCAATTCAAAATAGCACAATCTGGAAAAATTACTTTGATGACCTCTATAAAAATCCAGAGTGTCACGGTCTGAATCCCCACCAAATTTTAACAATAGACAAACTGAAAGAACTAGAAATGACAGTGAAGGACACCCAGTGTGCCCTTGACTACCCCATCACCATTAAAGAAATACGGCACAAACTCAAAACCCTTAAAAATGGAAAAGCTTGCGGTATAGATAGCATTAACTCAGAGATGCTGAAACACAGTAATTTAAAACTCCAACTTGCCGTGCAAAAACACTTCAACCTGGTGTTGGCTGGTGGATATTACCCCAGTGTTTGGAATAAAGGTCTCATTTCTCCTATATTTAAAAGTGGAGACAAGTACAACCCCAGCAATTACAGGGCCATCTGTGTTAACAGCAACCTGAGTAAACTCTTCTGTAGCATCCTTAACTCCAGATTAATCAAATATCTCACTGATCATCATATTCTGTCTAGAAGCCAAATTGGCTTTTTGCCCAATCATCAAACATCTGACCACATCAACACTCTCCATACACTCATCCAACAGCATGTTCACAAAAAACACAAAGGAAAGATGTTTGCATGTTTTGTAGATCTAAAAAAGGCTTTTGACACAATTTGGCACAATGGGTTATTTTTACAACTTCTACAAAATGGTATTGGGGGTTAAATATATGATCTAATAAAATCCAAATATTCTGACAACCAGTGCTGTGTCAAAATTGGTAACAAAAGAACAGAGTTCTTCAAACAAGGAAAAGGGGTACATCAGGGATGCAACCTGTCTCCTACTCTGTTCAACATTTATATCAATAAATTGGCCACTCTTCTTGAACAGTCCCCAAGCCCAGGATTAGATCTACAAGGCAAAGAAATCAAATTCCTCATGTATGCAGATGACCTGGTTCTACTGTCCCCAACAGAACATGGTCTACAGCAGAACCTCTCTCTGCTGGAGACGTTCTGTCAAAACTGGGCGGTAGATATCAACCTTGACAAAACCAAAGTCATGGTATTCCAAAAAAAGGCCAGGCTACAGGAATCCAAACATGTTTTCAGGGTAAGAGGGACTACACTTCAGCATACAATGGAATATAATTATCTAGGCATCATCATCAGTGCATCCGGCAGCTTTGACAAAGCAATAAATTCCCTCGCAGAAAAGGCACGCAGGGCCTACTATAGCATCAAAAGCTCACTATATAAATTCAATCCCCCAATTACAATTTGGCTAAAACTATTTAACAGTGTAATCAAACCCATACTCATGTATGGAAGTGAAGTGTGGGGCCCTCTAATTACCCAGAGGCACACCTCATGGGACACAACACCCACAGAGAAATTTAACCTTCAATTCTGCAAGGAAATCCTCAAGGTCCACAGAAACTGTCCAAACCATGCATGTAGAGCAGAGCTGGGACACTTCCCTCTCTCTCTACACATGATCAAAAGGTCAATTAAGTTCCAGGTTCACTTAACACAAGCTGATCCTGATTCCTATCACCACAGAGCCTTTCTCAGTAACAGCCTCTGTCCAGAAACAGACCCTCTGAGAAACACCAGAGAAACCTGCCACCTCAAAATCCAAGACCTCCAAAATCTCTCCAAAACTCACCTGGCATCTATAGACAAAAACAACAAAATGACTTACATTGACAATTGGAAGAATGAAATTAAATCCATCAATAAATTAGAATGCTATCGCTTACTGGATAGAGAATATTCTCCAGCACAGTATCTGGTCAGCATAAAAAACCCCAAACAGAGACGCACATTAACAATGTACAGACTCACCGACCATCAACTACAGGTTGAAAAAGGTCGGCATCAGAAAGAATGGAAGCCCAGAGAATTGAGAATATGTAAACACTGTTCTTCAGGAGAAATAGAAACTGAGGCCCATTTTCTCCTCTCCTGCCCCCTGTACCAAACTGAGAGAGAGGCTTTCCTCCAGCAGATAACTGCAGCAGATTCATCATATGAGGGAACAAAATGTGATGAACTGTTAAAAGTATGTCTGGGAGAAGTTCCACAATTTATAAAATTAGCAGCACAATATGTAACACTTTGCCATGATGCTAGAGAAACCCATGAATGCTGATCATCATTTAATATGAACTATATGTGTATATATGTTTTTCATTGTATATGACAACTTGTAATTGCCTAATGATACCCAATCTTATTAATCCTTCCACACACACATTATTGTCTTTAATTTTTAAGTTTCATTTCATTTATTGTATTTTAACCTACAAATTGTATTTGTTGTTTTGTTTATTTGATTCTTGATGCTTTGGCAACATAGTTCTCGTAACATTCATGCCAATAAAGCTGAATTGAATTGAATTGAATTGAGAGAGAGAGAGAGGCGCCGTGGTTACCAATAACAACAGCAGCAACAACATGAGCTCCTGAAAATCATCTCTTTTTTTGATTTTAAGATGAGATAAACTTTCAATTCTGTCAACTTTTGAAGAAGAAACACTTTTAGAAGAATGCACAAAGAAGAAAAACAGAAAAGAAAACAGAAGAACTGAGAGAGAAAGACAGAGAGAAAAAGCAACAGCATCATCATAAGCTCCCCAAGATCCTCGCTTTTTTTTTCTTTATCTTAAAATGAGATAAACGCTTTTTTGACAAATTTAAAAGAAGAAAAGAAGAAGACACAATTGCTGAAGGTAATTACCACCCCGGAAGCAAAAAGCCCAGCAAAAAATACCACTCAACAGGAAAGCCAAAGAGAGAAGCTAACCAACTGCTAACCAACTGCCAGACGAACTCAGTTAACTTCTCTGCCCTGATGGCTAGCTGACACCAAACTAAGAAGAGGAAATCGAAAAGGAAAAAAAAAATCAAGTGAGTAAGAACATCAAGAAGACAATGCAACCTATGAAAATATTTGTAAAAAAGATTTTAACAATAACTGTTAAACACTAAATAAACCAAAACCAGCTTGGAGTTGTTTGGTCAGCTAGCTCACAACAAACCAAGCCCTAGCAACCGTTACCGAGGAGTACCAACAGCAGCAGTCCAGCAGCAGCAGCAGCAGCAGAGGCCCATGGCTCCTCCCACAGCCTGTACAGAGGCTATTCCTCTCATCTACCCCCAAGAGGTTAAAAATGAAAGTGCCAGGAAGGCCTACAAACAAAAAGTGTTGAAGGAAAAACCCAAAACACTCTTTTCTGACCTTTATAAGAGTGGAGATATCAGCAATCTGATCTTCTTAACAGACCAGCCACTAGCATGGCACTCCTCCATCAGTACCCACTACCCCTCTGTGAAGTAAGAGGGGATATGTAACGGCTGGAAACTAAAAATTAGAGAGGTAGAAGATCCAGACTCTGTCATGACAACAGTCAACCTGTATAAGAACGGGACTGTCATGGTGCAGGGGAACATCAAACAATTTGAGCTGGACTTTCCCCTTATAAAGGAAAGGGCCCAACAGGAGAAGTCCACCCCCACCGACAACACCCATACTCTGCCAGCAACAGACACCATCCCCACCACTGACCAGCCCCCTGAGGAGAGCGAATCCACCAACCCAGAACAGGCCCAGGACCCCCAGCTGAACCACACCATCACTGATATGAAGGTGAAGTTCACAGAGTTGGAGAGAGAGCTGGTACAATTAAGAGAGCTGATCAGCCAACAGCCGACCCAGAACACCACAGGACATCAAGACTCCAGTATCATCAGCACAGAGCTGACCAAGCTTAGAGAGGACAGAGACAGCTTCAAGAGAGAGCTGACCACCCTGAGGACCGAGGTAAGAGAGCTGCAAAAAGATCGAGAGAACCACATGGTACTGCTGACAGCTCTGACAGAGGAGGTGAGGGAGCTAAGAGGAGAGAAAGAGAGCTACAGGAGAGAGCTGACTGCTCTGTCAAAGGAGCTTCAGGAGAGAGAGAGAGCTACACAGGCCCTGAAAGAGCAGCTGGACTCATACCCAGACCGCAACCAGGACCCTGTGAGCCCCACTGACAACAACCAGGACCCACCAACTCAACAGCATGTCCAGAGACTGTGTCCTAAGGCCCAACGTCCACCTGGCCCGCCACCCCACCCTGGATGTCAACTGTCTCTACGACCATGTGCACCTGTTTAAAAACACAGTCCCCCTCTTCGCCCGGACACTGAAAGACGTCACTCTCAACAGAGACCAATCAACACCCCACAGAAGGAGCAGCTCGGCCCACTATCCCCTCAGACCAACAAGGCCCCCCTCTGGACCACCAACCAGACAACCCCAATGGAGAACAGATCATTCTCACCTTCCTTCATGCCATGTCCCACCAAGACCCTACCAGAGCAGCTATGATCCCCCTCAAACCAGACCAGAGCCACTCTTGACCCCAAGGGTCCCACCCCAACCCCAGCGACAGGAGCTACACCCTGGCCCACTGAGCTATGCTCAGGCAGTGAGGAGAGCAGCAGGCCATACCCTCACCACCACCCCTGCCCGTGAGCCCACCCCCACACCCCCACACAACGAGCTGAGAGACATCCAGCAGATGCTCGGCCTGCTCTGCTCTCACCTGATAGGTCATGTACCACAATAGGCAAATGTATTTATTTATTTATCTTTTTATACATTTCTTTATTTATCTATTTATTCTTAAAAAGAAAAAAAAAGTGTTGTGTTCTAAAAAAAAAAAAAAAAAAAAAAAAGTTATTTCATATTAATGAATTGAAACTGAAATTTGAAATTGATATTGATATAGTTAATGTGTTTTTGGAAGTTTATCTCATCTTGACATTGAATGCTTTTGAGGTTGTTTTTTTTTTTCTTTGTTTAGATAAATGAAATCTAAATCACTTATTATTTCATGCTGGAACATCCAGGGTCTGAGGTCCTCTGCTTTTGGCCTTAAGAGCAGGACCCCCGACTTTAAGAGAGAGTTAGGAGACACAGATGTGTTAGTTTTGCAGGAGACTTGGAGTAGAGGAGACATGCCCACTGGTTGTCCCTTAGGCTACAGAGAAATAGTGTTCCCATCCACCAAACTGAAAGGAGTAACCCAGGGCAGGGATTCAGGAGGAATGCTGATTTGGTATAGGGCAGAACTTGTACACTCAATACAATTAATCAAAATAGGCGAATTTTCAATTTGGATCAAAATAAAAAGAGAAATAGTTGCCACTGATAAAGACATTCATGTGTGCAGCATATATCCCCCCATCAGAATCCCCTTACTACAATGAAAACAGTTTCTCCATTCTGGAAGATGAGATCAATCACTACCAAGCCCAGGGAAGTGTACTGATCTGTGGGGACCTTAATGCCAGGACTGGTATAGAACCAGATTCTATTACCCCACAAGGAGACAAACATATACCTGGCTAGATCAGCATTCCCCTCCCTTCTTTCCCCCACAGGAACAACTTTGATAAAACTGTCAACAAAAGCAGGCACCAACTGCTGCAGCTGTGTCGAACGCTGGGTCTGTACATGGTTAACGGTCGGCTTCGAGGGGACTCCTATGGTCTCTACACGCACAGCTCTCCTCTTGGCAACAGCACCGTAGACTATAGCATTACAGACCTGGACCCCTTCTGTCTGAGCATTCACAGTCAGCCCCCTCACACCCTTATCTGACCATAGTAAAATAACACTCTACATTAGAAAGACAGTAACAGACCCTCATGCAGCAGAACCCACCAAACTGAACTATACAAAACAACCTTATAGATGGACGACCAACAGCAAGGACGACTACCAGAAAGCAATCAGACATCAAACAATTCAATCTCAATTAAACCACTTTCTTTCCACCTCATATCCCCACTGTGAAGATGGCCTGAATCAGGCTTTACAGAGTCTGAACAGCATATTTTACAACGCAGCACATTTATCCAACCTGAAAAAATGTCAACACCACAGATCAAAAAGGTCAACCAGTGAAAAGTGGTTTGATACAGACTGCAGACATCTGAGAAAAACACTCAGGAATTTATCAAACCAAAAACACAGACAACCTGACAACCCTGAGCTCCGTCTCCATTATTGGGAAACACTAAAATTATACAGAAGAACACTTCGAACTAAAAAGCAGCAGCATGAACAGCATCAACTTGATGTAATTGAAGAGTCCATTGACTCAAATGATTTCTGGAAAAAATGGCACTCTTTCAGCAAACCACAGAGGGAAGAACTGGCTATTCAAAATGGTGAAATGTGGAAACAACACTTTGAAAACCTGTGTAGTTCTATTACACTGAATTCGGCCCAAAATGATCTCCTCAACAAACTACAAACTCTAGAATCAGTCGTTAAAGACAGTCAAAACCCTTTAGACTACCAAATTACCGAAGAGGAGCTGCTGGCTAAAATCCAGGCTCTACAACCAGGGAAGGCTAGCGGTCCTGATGGCATTTTAAATGAAATGCTGAAATTTAGTGACCATAAATTCAACATCACCATATTAAAATTATTCAACCAGGTTCTGAACATTGGACATTTCCCTGACATCTGGTGCAAAGGAATCATCACACCAATCTTTAAAAATGGAAATAAATTTGATCCAAACAATTACAGAGGCATATGTGTCAGCAGCAACCTGGGGAAGTTATTCTGCAGCATATTAAACAGCCGACTGCAAAACTTCCTCAGTGAACACAATGTCCTGAGCAAGAGTCAGATTGGATTTACACCACAACATCGAACTACAGACCACATCTACACCCTCCACACCGTCATTAATGAACACGTCCAGAAAAACAACAACAAAATTCACTCTTGTTTTGTAGATTTCAAAAAAGCATTTGACTCTATTTGGCATAACGGTCTGTTCCTGAAATTGATTGAGAAAGGTGTCGGAGGGAAAACCTACAATATCATTAAAGGAATGTACACAAATAATAAATGTGCTGTGAAAATTGGCAACATGGAAACTGACTTCTTCCCCCAAAGTAGAGGAGTGAAGCAGGGCTGCAGTCTGAGCCCCACCCTCTTTAACATTTATATTGATGAACTCGCCAAATCCCTGGAAGCCTCAGAGATCCCTGGTGTCGCCCTGTCTGACACAGAAATTAAATGCCTACTTTTTGCAGATGATGTAATACTGCTCGCTCCATCTAAAGAGGCATTACAACAACAACTGGATCATCTGCAGACCTTCTGTCAGACCTGGGCACTGACAGTCAATCTGGAAAAGACTCGAATTATGATCTTCCAAAAACGACCCAGGTGTCAGGGAAACCCACACAGGTTCTTACTGGGCTCCATTGACATAGAACACACACACAGCTACACATATTTAGGACTAAAAATTACTTCTACAGGGAATTTTAATCTGGCCATTAATGATCTCAGGGACAAAGGAAGAAGGGCTTTCTACGCTATAAAGAGGTCTTCAAACATTGATATACCTGTAAGAATCTGGTTAAACATTTTTAAATCTATAATCGAACCAATCCTACTTTATGGTAGTGAAGTGTGGGGTCCTCTTGTAAACCAGGACTTTGAAAAATGGGACAAACACCCAATGGAAACCCTACACACTGAGATCTGTAAGAGCATCCTCAGAGTCCACAGGAACACTCCCAACAATGGATGCAGAGCTGAACTCGGCCAATTTCCCCTTTTAATTAGGATACAAAAAAGAGCAATCAAATTCTACGAACACCTAAAAGCAAGTGACCCAAACTCCTACCATTACAAAGCTCTCCATCTCCAAGAGGAGCAAATAGAGAGGAGTCCCCTCAGCCAGCTGGTCCTGAGGCTCACCTCCTCTAACAGCACCAGGCCTCAGGACCGCCCAACAATCGGGACCAACCAGATTATAGCTAAAGAAAAACAAAATTACATTAACTATTGGACATCCACCACAAAAACTCAAAGCAAACTTCAATGTTATTCAGATCTAAACAGACAGTACACGCTGGCAGAGTACCTGACCATCGTGACTGATGGGAAACTGAGACAGACTTTAACCATGTACAGACTCAGTGACCACAGCCTGGCCATAGAGACGGGTCGACACCGGCAGACCTGGCTACCCAGAGAGGACCGGCTGTGTCGGCTCTGTCCACACAGACAGGTGGAGATCGAGACACATTTCCTGCTACAGTGTAGCGCTTATCAAGACACTAGAACAAAGTTCTTCACACAAATTGAATACAAACTCCAAGATTTTGATTCAATTTCTGACCAGATAAAAATGCAACATATACTTGGAGAAAACAGTGTCAGTGCCGTAGAAGCAGCCCGATACGTGAGAGCCTGTCACTGCCTCAGAGACGAGCAGCACAGCAACACATGACAGCAGTTTGTCTCCTCACTCACCGATCACCTCCTCTACTCCATGTGGGCTTTTTGTTTGTTTGGTTGGTTGGTTGGTTGGTTGTTTTTTTTTTCTTGATCTGTTTCTTTGTTGTTGTTTTTTATTTATTTATTTATTTTTTATTTATTTATTTATTTATTTATTAACATTTGATTCGTACCATATTGTAATGATATAATCTTGTTATTTGTTTCCTTTCTTTATTGATTCTATGTTACTCTATTTAATGAATTGTATGATCATTGAAGCTTTGGCAACATTGTTCACCTGACAGTCATGCCAATAAAGCACACTGAAATTGAAATTGAAAAAATTGAGAGAGAGAGAGAGAGAGAGAGAGAGAGAGAAGCCCACCATGATTTCATGAGACTTTTATGAGGGTTATAAATGTAGTGGGTACCTGAGCATAGGTGACAGGCTCAGGTACCCACTAAATTTGTAGATCTGCTTTTATCATAATACATGTCCCTGATTGAAGTGAACAAACAAGCTTTGAGGGCACTTTGTATGTAAGACCTGCATACCTCAAATGCCATATGTGAGAATAGACCTTGATAATAACATAGCCTTTCAATAATATACTGTAGTTCCACAGTTGAACAATATCAGCATCTTCGAAATGTACTGTAATACTGTCTGATACCTTTTTATTAATATGCTATTGAGCATAAAGATCAGACGTCTGGCAAGAATTTTTCTTAAGCCTGCGACAATTCTCTCTCAATAATGTTGCTATGGCGCCGTACTAGGTGGCAGCCTGTTGCAGCAGCTCCCATGGGTTCCAAGTTTTTGTAGTTTGTTATGTAGTTCTGTTTTGATTTTGGTTGTGAATTTTTTCACATCTTCTCCAGAGTCCGAGAGAAGACGGACACTTTCTTTTTTTTTTCTTTTTTTAAACTTTTGTGACATTTTGCATTTTGTATGATGTTTCTGCTAGCCCTAGCAACAGAGGGTCAGGAGCGCATCATTGAGCACATTGTTTACACACGCGACCAGCTGATTGCGCTGTGTGAACCTGCACTGCTGCCAAGAGCGAGGCCTGAGGTCCTGAAGGAGCTGCGGAAGAGACGGCAGGGCTGCAGAGCCAGAGTGAAACGGAGGGCGAAGAAGAGGAGACACAGACCAGCTGTACCAGCGACCGTCATGGGAAACGTGAGGTCTCTGGGGAATAAGACGGACGAGCTTGCCGCGCTGATAAAGACTCAGAGAGAATATGGTGAGTGCGGTGTGCTGTGTTTCATGGAGACATGGCTCCACTCACACATCCCGGACCACAGCGTGGTGGTTCCCGGCTTCAGCACTGTTTCGGGCGGACAGGGACGTGATAAGCAGCGTAAAGAAGAAAGGAGGAGGGATTGCACTGTATGTGAGTGAGAGGTGGTGTAATCCCGGACATGTTCAGGTGAAGGAACGTCTCTGTAGCCCGGACATTGAACTGCTGACTGTGGGGATGCGACCCTATTATTTACAACGGGAATTCACATCCGCCATCATTATCAGTGTGTACGTTCCTCCTTCAGCTGATGCAGCGGTGGCCTGTGACGTCATCCACTCCGCTGTTGCCCAGATACAGACGCAGCATCCTAATGCATTTATTGTCATCACTGGGGATTTTAATCATGTCTCACTGGACAAAACCCTCCCGACATTTCACCAGTACGTTGACTGCCCCACCAGAGACTGTAACACACTGGATCTTTTATATGCAAATGCTAAGGATGCACACAGTCCCACAGCCCTCCCCCCGCTCGGCACAAAACCTGGTCCTGCTGACCCCTAAGTATGTCCCTCTTGTTCAGCGGCAGCCTGTCCACACTAGGAGCGTGAGGAGGTGGACTCAGGAGGTTGCTGATGCACTACAGGACTGCTTTGAGTCGACAGACTGGGATGTACTCGTTGAGCCACATGGAGAGGATCTCGACAGCATGACCGACTGCATCACAGAATACATCAGGTTCTGTGAACACACCACCATGCCAACCCGGACTGTACGCTGCTTCCTAAATAATAAGCCGTGGATCACCAATGACCTGAAAGCCCTTCTTAACCAGAAGAGGAGGGCATTCAGGTCTGGAGACAGGGAAGAACTGAGGAGAGTGCAGCATGAACTCAGGGATATGCTGAGGGTCTGTAAAGACACCTACAGGAGGAAGCTGGAGGCCAAACTTCAGCAGAACAATGTGAGGGATGTGTGGACTGGTATGAAGCAGATCACTGGGTGTAAGGTGAGCGGCAGACAGTCATCGGGCAGCTTGGAGAGGGCAAACGAGCTGAACAGATTCTTCAATAGGTTCAGCTCACAGCCTTCTGTCGTCTCCCTGACACCTCCAGACCCCCACACACCCTCACTGCCCCGAATGCTTCCTCCCCTCCCCCCTCACTCCCCTGATGTGAGCTCTCCTGTGCAGCACCTCTCCTCCTCCTCCTCCTCCTCCAGAAGCTGCGGGTGATGGGTGTCAACGACACACTGATCTCCTGGATTACTGACTACCTGACAGGCGGGCCACAGTTTGTCCGTATGGGCAGTGTTCTGTCTGATGCGGTGGTCAGTGATACAGGAGCTCCACAGGGGACTGTACTGTCTCCTTTCCTGTTCACCTTATACACCACTGACTTTCAGTACAACACCAGGTCGTGTCACCTGCAGAAGTTTTCTGACAACTCGGCTGTTGTTGTGTATAAGGGAGGGACAGGAGGAGGAGTACAGGGCACTGGTGGACAACTTTGTGGAGTGGACTGGACAGAATCACCTGCAGCTGAACATCAGCAAGACCAGAGAGATGGTGATAGATTTCAGCAAGAAGAGGAAGTCAACTTTCCAATCACTGCGCATTCTGGGAAAGGATGCGGAGGTGGTAGAGGATTATAAGTGTCTGGGTGTTGCCATCAACCACAGACTGGACTGGAGATCTAACACTGAAGCTGTTTACAAGAAGGGGATGAGCAGACTTTACTTCCTGAGGAAGCTGAGATCCTTCAACGTGTGCAGCAAGATGTTGGAGATCTTTTATCAGTCTGTGGTGGCCAGCGTACTTTTCTTTGCTGTAGTTTGTTGGGGAAGCAGCATCAGAGTCAGCGACACCAACAGACTCAACAAACTGATCAGGAGGGCTGGCTCTGTGATTGGCTGTGAACAGGACACTATGGAGGCTGTGGTGGAGAGGAGGACACTGAAAAAACTGTTATCCATCATGGATAATCCTCTCCACCCTCTCCAACTCACACTGGTCAGACAGCGGAGCACTTTCTCCGGAAGGCTGCTTCAGCTTTGCTGTCGTAACAATAGATACAGGAAATCTTTCCTGCCAAAAGCCATTTCAATAACTCTTTCACCTCTGCCTGAGTGAGAACGCTGATCTCTCTACTGTTTTTACTCATGTTACATGCTACATTACATGTTTACATCTGCGTATTCTAGGTTCTTTTTAGTCTATTTATCTATTTATATTACCTGATTCTGCTATTGCACATTCATAGGAATTGTCTATTTCTTGTATACTTGTGTATATTATCATTGTTTATTGTTTATAGTATAGTTTGCACTGTATATATACATTGTGTATATATTGATTTCTATTTATGTTATGTACAGAGTGTATTTTTACAGACCCACTGCTGCTGTGACAAAATAATTTCCCACTCTGGGATCAATAAAGTCATTCTATTCTATTCTATTCTATTCTATTCTATTCTATTCTATTCTATTCTATTCTACGGCTCGCTTGGGTGTTGCTGCTGGCTGTATGTTGCTCACTACTCGTTGTGTGCCGCTCGCTGTCTGCTGTTGGTTGCGGTGTAGCTGATGGCTTTGCTCCATGCCGTGCCGACCATGATTGCCGGCACAATGACTTTAGCTTCCTCCTCCAGCCATTCGTAAGTTGCTCATATCTGTTCTTTTATTGTAGGGTAAAGACACCTGTGTGGCGGCATAGAAACCGCTAACCTGCAAGAAATCACTGCTGCTTTGCGTCGCTGCTTTGAGTCGCTGCTTTGCGTCGCTGCTTTGCGTCGCTGCTTCGCTGCTTTCCCTCGTGGCTTTGCTGCCTTGCCTCACCACCAGCTGATTTGCTGCTAACCGCTAACAGCTGCGTTGCTTCGCTGCATTATTTGGATTCATACTGCTTTGACTCAGACTTTCATTTGCACCCGCGGTCGCGGTGCTCTAACATTGCCTGCCTGGCTTCCGGCTGCTCACTACAGCTTGCTTAGCCTTCGTCCAGGTCTTGTTTTAGCGTTGCCGTGGCCGAATTGTTGCTAGGCAACACTATATTGAACTGTGTACTTTCAAATCTGTCACATCTTAGTGTGTGTCTGTATGTGTTTGTGAGAGAGAGAAAGGGAACAGTGGGAAAGTTTATTTCATTTTCGTTGTGATCAGTTCTTTATGGCAGTTTCTTTATTTTCTTTTGTGACAATTGGTTTCACTTCAACCTGTAATTTTAATTAATGTTAGCTTTACGGTAATTTGGTCCTTGCGGGCTGTAAGTAAATCTAATTTGTGATTATGTAGATGTTGTTAATTAGGGGGCCAAGCCCGAGGGGCCGAGGAAACGCGTATGCTTGTATACGCGTTTCCGAGGACCAGCGGTGCTATGAACCCTATTGTAATTGTAAAGATTTTTAGGGCCCAAGCAGGTCATCACCCTGTGAGGTCCCTATTGGAATTGGAAAAATTATTAGGGCCCGAGCAGGTCACAGACCTATGAGATCCCTATTGTAATTCAAAGGATCATCATTATTCATCTTCTCTGGCTTTAACTGCTGTTTTGGAAGCCTGAACATACCCCAAAACTCACCAAACATGGAATATAAGTCACACCTGGCGAAAAATTTTATAATCTGTTGTCGTTGTGAATTTCCACCACTAGGTGGCGCTGTTATTAACTTTTATTAAGGCAAGTGCGTTTTGGCTCGTAACCCCCATATACTTTGTCGCATATTCAAAACCTTTATATCCACATGTTCAGTGATTTGTGTTGAATCTTGTGGTATAGGCCACGTCCATTTCTGCCTACCGTTTTTTTCCGCTACGTCGCGAAATGTCGAAAACCTACTTTTTCGAACTCCTCCCAGGCAAGTGAAATTGTACCCAAAGTGTCTCAACTTTACAGGAAGTTGAGACAACTTCCTGTAAACTTCCTGCAGATTTGGTTCAAAACAGGAACTGATGCATATCTTCACATTGGTATGGTCTAATGACATGAAACTGAGGTTACGACTTCGCCACAGGTCTCTGAGGCCCTGTGCAAAATTTCAGGCGATGACCACAAGGTGGCGCTCTTTAAAATGAGCTATTTTATATTTCCACATCTGTTCATCGGATTGACACGAAACTTTGTATAATTATTCTCAGTGCCCTCCTGAGGAGAGCTTATGAAGAGTTTACCAATTTGACTCTAGATGGCGTTCTGGTGCCAATTTAATTTTATATTTGGCACTGTGCCCACACCATAACACTTATGGAAATTACATTCATAGAGGTGCTATAGAATGGCCCCTGTGACTCACACACCAAAAATGACCAGCAGGGGGCGCTATTTTCAATGCAAAAGCGTTTTTGGCACATAACTCCCACATTATATGTAGCACATTGTTAAACCTTATATCTACATGTTCCCTGAATTCAGCTGAATGGTGTGGTGTAGGCCCCACCAACTTTTGCGGTAATTTTCCATTCACAAAATCGTGAAAAATGAAAAACCTACTTTTTCAAACTCCTCCTAGACGATTTGACAGATTTGCACCAAACTTTGCATGTGGCATCTGTAGACCCACCGCACAAAAATGTATCAAAAAAAATTTTGCTTGTCCATAAAATGCGCAAAATATAAAACAACAAATTTCTGCAGATTGTGTTGAAAACAGACAATCTTGCATATCTTCATAAGATACTGTCAGATTATCACGTAAATGTTCACAATTGTGTTCCATGGCCTAATGATGGTCTGTGTAAAATTTGGTGCAAATCGGCCAATAGGTGGCGCTTTGGTGGAAGTCTAATTATTCTGAATGGAAAGTAAATGGGGAAATCTTCAAAGCATCAAGTCCTCATAACTTCACCATATAATGTCCTATCTGCGCTAAATATCTCAGGAATGTAGAGGGAATCGCCCTGCATATATCTGTGCATCAAAACTGTCATATCCATAGCGCCACCCACTGGACACAGGAAGTCAGACAAAAATCGTCGGAATGATATGACGTTTACTGCTCGATTTCTCCCTGTCGTGACATGCAAGTAACAGGTGAGTGCGCAGTCCGACGGCGCCGTAGGCCGACGCACGTGGACTGCGAGAGCCCGTTCATCACTGCTTGCAGTTTTAATTAGGGCCCGAGCAGGTCTCGACCTGCGAGGTCCCTATTGTTTTTAAAATGATTATTAGGGGGCCAAGCCCGAGGGGCCGAGGGAACGCGTATGCAAGCATACGCGTTTCCTAGGACCAGCGGTTCTAGGAACCCTATTGTACTTGTAAAGATTTTTATTTTTATTTTTCTCCGGCTAAAAGTGGTGCTGCAGGCTAAACCGTGCAAGGGAGCTCGGTGCAATTTGGAGGGTTGGTCCAGACGCCTGCGAATATCTCAGACACAAAAAACTACATATTTCCGCCGGCAGGGGGCGCTGTAACCTAGGCCAACACGTTTTTGCCTATAACTCCCAAACCGTATATCGCATATTCAAAAACCTTGTATCCCCAGATTCCCTGAATGGAGCTGAATCACTTTGCGATTGGCGACGCCCACTTCCGCCTAGAAAGTTTTTTCGCAAAATCGCAATAACTGGAAAACCTACTTTTTCGAACTCCTCCTTGGGATTTGTCCGATTGGCGTGAAACATGGCACGTACACTCTTCAGCTGGATCTGATCTAAAGTTATCAAAAGAATTTTGCCCGGTCAAAAAATGCTCAAATTATTCACGAACAAATTTCTGTAGCTAGCTATAAACATGTAAACTGTTGTCAAATTAAATGCTATTAACACCAAATTTGAGATCCTTGGTTGCCATGACACTGGGAAGGGATGAGCTGAATTTGGCAAAATTTGGCCACTAGGGGGCGCTAAAAATATGGGAAGTTTATATCTCTTGAACGGCTACACCGATTTTTACGAAATTTGATCGGTATGATGTAGGGCCAATCCTGAGGCCATATCTTGAAGGTAGTCATGACTGCTCAATGTGGGCGTGGCTTATTACAACAAATCCAAATCGGCACACATTCAGCCTTTTGCACTTCCGGTGCACTTCCCATTACAGTGAATACCACGGCTCAGACGTTGGCCTGTGTCCTCACTTTTGCCCCAAGCCCGTCATCCTTTGGGGCCAACTTCCGTGGGCTCTGCGGTGCACGGGGTCCGAGTCACGCTTGGGGGGGTGGGCTTGGCCCCCGTTCATAACTGCTTGCAGCTATAGTTGGGGCCCGAGCAGGTAGACCTGCGAGGTCCCTATTGTAATTCGAAGGACAGAAATTTTCTTCTCCAAGTTTGACTGCAGTTTTGGATGCCTGAACATACCCAAAAACTCACCAAATTTGGAATATATGTCACATCTGGCGAAAATTACGATCCTGCATTGTCACTGGGTGTGGTCATGACCTGCGGGCTCTGTAGCGCCCCCTAATGTTCCTCCCTGCCTTCCACATGCGGGTAGACCAACGAAATTCGGTACGCAGATTCATCATGAGCAGACGCACAAAAAAAGTCTGGGGGGCCCATACTCAGTCCAACAGGAAGTCCGCCATTTTGACGTGTGGCGGCATATTTGTCAGATTCATGCCTACTTTGAAAATTATCTTGTCCTAGAGCTTAAACACCACAGTTTTCAAATTAACTCAGTTATCTTCTTCATGCCTTGAAGAACAGAAGTTATGGAAATCATTCAGCTGCGCCAAACTTTAGTGGGCGGGGCGGTGGAAACTATTTTTTCCCCTTGCCATTGAGCATCGAGGCTTTATAACTTCAACATACAATTTCCTATCCACACCAAACTGCTCGTAAGTGTAGAGGCTGTCTCCCCGAATACATTTCCGCATCAATACTAAATCGGCCATTTTGCTTTTGGCCGCCATTTTGAAATATTGCCAATCTTCGTGCTTCAATTATCTCCTCCTACAGGCGTAACACCACCGACTTCACAGTCACTCAGTATCATCCTCTGACCTTGAAGATGAAAAGTTACGGAAATCTTTATCCTACGTCATACCTGCTGGCAGCGGTGGAGCGGTCAATTCAAAACCTTCGCCGTAAAGCATCAAGTCCTCAAAACTTCTTCATACAATTTCCAATCTCGGCCAAATCTCACAGGAATGTAGAGGGAGTTGCCCTGAATAGACCTGTGCATCTGCATGCGCATAGATGAACGAAATTAGGTACGCAGATTCATCAGATTCATCTTGACATTCACTGAGCATCATCTTCATACCTTGAAGATGAAAAGTTTTGGAAATCTTTCCGCTACGTCATACTTGGTGGGCGTGGCGGTGGAAACCATTTTTTTCCTTCGCCGTGAAGCATCAAGGCTTTATAACTTCAACATACAGTTTCTAATCTACACCATAAGGCACATTCATGTACACGGTGTTGCCCGGAATACGTCTCTGCATCAATACTAAGTCGGCCATTTTGATTGTGGCCGCCATTTAGAAATATTTCCAATCCTAGCACTGTAATGACATCCTCCTATAGATTTAACACAACAGACTTCACAGTCACTCAGTATCATCCAGAGACCTTAAAGTTGAAAACCTGTTCAAAGCTTTCGCCTACGTCTTACCTGCTGGCCATGGTGGGGCGGTCAATTTAAATCCTTCGCCATAAAGCATCAAATCCTCGTAACTTCAACATACAATTCCCCTTCTACACCAAATCTCTAGGGAATGGAGAGGGAGTCGCCCTGAATATATCTGTGCATTCAAAACTGTTTCTTAATCATAGCGCCACCCACTGGACACAGGAAGTCAGACAAACATCATCCGATTGACATCACGTTTACTGCTTGTTTTTTCCCCAGCATGACATGAAAGTAACAGGTGAGCGCGCAATCCGATGGGGTTGCAGCCTGACACATCTGCTGGCCGTGGTGGTGCCGTCCATTTAAATCCTTCGCCGTGAAGCATCAAGTCCTCGTAACTTCACCATACAATGACCAATCTGCGCCAAATCTGTCAGGAATGTAGAGGGAGTCCCCCTGATTATATCTCTGCATCAAAACTGAGTCTTATCCATAGCGCCATCCACTGGACACAGGAAGTCAGACAAACATCATCCAAACGACATGAAGTTTATGGCCTGTTTTCTCCCCAGCATCAAATGAAAGCAACAAGTGTGCGCGCAATCCGACAGCGCCCAAGTCTGATGTAACTGATGGCCGTGGTGGTGCCGGCCATTTAAATCCTTCGCCATGAAGCATCAAATCCTTGTAACTTGACCATACAATGTCCTATCTGCGCCAAATCTCTTGGGAATGGAGAGGGAGTCACCCTGAATATATCTGTGCATCAAAACTGTTTCACAATCATAGCGCCACCCACTGGACACAGGAAGCAAGTTTTATCTCAGTGATCTTAGTGATAAATAAAAAAAACATGCACGTACATGAATGAAACTTGGTATGCATGTGTATCATAACCTGTGGGATGAAAAATTATCAAAATAATTGGCTTGTGTCATACCTGTGGGCTTTGCAGGATTAGCAGTTTTGATAAGCTGCATTTTAAGAAGCCAGCAATGTATGGGGTGTTTTATCCAAGACGTCCACTAGATGGCATTGTTGTCTTTCAAATCACATGTATCATGTATCCCAAGCTTGACAAGAATACATGGCCACAAATACAATTTTGAAAGAAGGCAACTGAAGCATTATTTTATGCTCATTGATGTGCAGTGATGACAAACATCATCAGATGTACATGGCATTTGCAGTTAGTTTCTCCAAATTGCACAGTACAACATGGCATATTTGATGGATGATGTTTAGCACCACATAATCTATAAGTCAGTGGTAGTTAGCCACAGCACACAATTTTCAAATAAGCCAATTTGCTAAGAATGCCTGCGTGTTGTGTCTGCCCTGTGAATGTGGCAGGCAACAACTTTTGTGTAGTTGTGATTCTGCCTGGCTTTTCTGTGATGAACGCAGTGGCTTCAGCTGCAATTTGAAACAATTGAGTGATTTCTTTGGTTAAATAACACATACCGCAGCTACTGCAGGATGCTCGCCAAACCTGCTCACTTGACCGCTGTCCCTTTCCAAAAGAAAAAATCTCATCTCTGCATTAATACTGATTTGGCCATTTTGCTTTTGGCCGCCATTTTGAAATTTTGCCAATCCTCCTACTTAAATCATCTCCTTCTACAGATCTGACAATACAGACTTCACAGTCAGTCAGCATCATCATCTGACCTTGAATATGAAAAATTATGGAAATCTCTTCCCTACGTCATACCTGCTGCTGATGGCCGTGGTGGTGCCGGCCATTTAAATCCTTCGCCATAAAGCATCAAGTCCTCGTAACTTCATCATACAATGACCAATCTGCGCCAAATCTCTCAGGAATGTAGAGGGAGTTGCCCTTAATATATCTCTGCATCAAAACTGAGTTGTATCCATAGCGCCACCCACTGGACACAGGAAGTCAGACAAACATCATCCGATTGACATGACGTTTACTGCCTGTTTTCTCCCCAGCATCACATGAAAGTAACAAGTGAGCACGCAATCCGACGGCGCCCCAGCCTGACATAACTGCTGGCCGTGGTGGTGCGGTCCATTTAAATCCCTCGCCATGAAGCATCAAGTTCTCCTAACTTCACCATACAATGTCCTATCTGCTCCAAATATCTCAGGAAGGTAGAGGGAATCGCCCTGCACATATCTGTGCATCAAAACTGAGACGCATCCATAGCGCCACCCACTGGACACAGGAAGTCAGCCAAACATCATCTGATTGACTTGACGTTTACTGCCTGTTTTCTCCCCAGCATAACATGAAAATAACAAGTGAGCGCGCAATCTGACGGTGCCCCAGCCTGACGTAACTGCTGGCCGTGGTGGTGCAGTCCATTTAAATCCTTCGCCATAAAGCATCAAGTCCTCATAACTTCACCATACAATGACCAATATGCGCCAAATATCTCAGGAAAGTGGAGGGAATCGCCCTGCATAATATCTGTGTATGAAAACTGTGTCATATCCATAGCGCCACCCACTGGACACAGGAAGTCAGACAAAGATCGTCCGAATGACGTGACGTCTACTGCTTGATTTCTCCCCGTCGTGACAAGCAAGTAACAGGTGAGCGCGCAGTCCGACGCGCGCGGACTGCAAGGCCTGTTCATCACTGCTTGCAGTTTTAATTCTTAATTTGATTTGCTATTGTGTTATTAGAGATTGGATAAATTAAGTCTTCTTGATTTTGTGTTTTTGTGATGAGTTGCATTTACTTTTGTTTGTGTTCTCACCTGCTGTCCTCTGACTTCCCCCATTAAGGTGCTGAGTCTAGGGTGGCGGATTGGTGTCCCGGTGGCGGTGTCCCTCTTGTGTTTTGCACTTCTAGGTTGATTTTGTTTCACTTTTGTATACTTTATTTTTTTATTTATTTACTTTTTTTGTACCCAGAAATGCTGTCTCTGCCTCTATTGTAAAACGGACCTGAGTGCCTTATTTAGTTGACAAGTAGTCCTTTAAAAGAACAAAAAAGGGTCCCTGGGTAAAACCCCCAGGGTGGAGTTGTTTGGCGTAAAAATTCATTCTTAATCAAGTGCTGCCTAGAGCATGCTCCTCGTGCCGCCACACTCATCAATTGGGTCAGCTGGTTAAACAGCTCACCTAATGTTCACTGTTATGTTTATCTTCTCCTCACAGTAGACACCATCAGCCAGAAGCCGGCTTGTCTGTGTCCTGAGAAAGCAGACATGTTGATTTTTCTGAAGAAAAACTGCAAAGTGAAAAGCTCCTCAGTATGTAGTAGTGAGCATTAGATATTGATTTGTCACTTGTTTGCAAGTGTTCTTTTGCCCTGGAAATTATTCATTGTTTATTTTTTCTGTAAGAAAACTGCTTGGAGTGGAAAAATACCAAAGCTGAAAAGTAAAACTCAAGATTTGTACTGTATTGTAATGTGTGAGGTATCCGGATGGCAACACATTCTGATCTTTGGTTTTCCCTAGATTAGATTTAACGATGACTAATTGTTTTTCTTTGTGAGTGAAGGAATGTAGATGGAGTGGGGCTCACAGCTCCAAGGGTCCCAGAGTTGTTTTTTAGCTGGGGGTGTGTCAAAGGTTAGCAGACGGTAAAGCCACCATAAAGTACTAAACTGAGTTTGACCCTCACGCCAAATGGTGGAAGATGCCTACACGTTTAGGTTCCCGTAGAAGGACAGAGAGGTCATTTTGGGGAGAAGACATAAGGCCGCAGCCAAGTTAGATGAGTTATGGGAGATGAGCAGGGAGATAGGTCAACTCCTCTTTCTCCCTCCCTTGGATAATGTACCAAAGTGACCAATTAGGAGAACTGGGTGTGAACTAAAGAAGGGACTCCAAAAAAAGGCCCCCATCGGAAGAATTAGGCCATAAGGTGAACTAGGATAAAGTGGCTAGAAAGTGATTTTTGTTCCCACATCTGGGCACTACTTTTTTTTTTTTTTTTTTGCATTTTTGCATAGACAATACCGTTGTGGACATTGAGTTAAAAGTTCTCCTCAAAATATCCTGCAGTTTTTTTTTAAGAGCCATAAATGGATAAAAATGTGAATTACAAAAAAAACGAAAATCTTATGTAGCAGCTTTTGCTTGTAGATTTATTTACATTCATTTTGGAAACAAAATCTCTCTCACAAATTGACATTTATACATATACCTAACATCTGAGACAAGTATTTTTGCGTTAGCATACTTACATTTGAATTTAGACCATGAAATATACAAAAAAAGAGAAAAAAACGCTTCAATTTAAGTGAATAGCAACCTGTACAATTGAACATACACATGGTACATTTTGCTAAACAATGATGTTGTTGTGCTCTGTAGTGAAAAGAGGGCCCAAATGCAGATACAGGTGCTGATCTTGCTTTCGCAAGAGTCTTTATTAATTTTGCAGGTAGAGTCGTAGAGGGTGGCAGGTGCTTCAGGCGAAATTCCCGTGGAGGAGTGTGGTGGCGGACGCTCGGGAGCGGCGGACCACCGACACCAGAGCACTGGCTCACCAGAGGGCGGAGAGCGGCGGCTGGCAGTAGAGGTGCAGAGGGCTGGGCGGCTGCGGCAGAGAGCACATGAAGCCGGCGAGGTGGAGAACACTAGAGAGGACACAAAGAAATATCATATTATACTGTTTTTCATCAATTTCACACAGCTGTCAGAGGTCCAAAAACTCTGTATTCGATATGCATTACCCCAAACCCATCCCTGGTCCTGAATTCCAGCTGTCTAAAAGTCGCTCTGCTGAGCCCTATTCAGAGCAGTCTGTTTCTGTGCCTGCACCTTTAAAGTTAATGAGCTCCATCTGTCAACGCCCACTTGGAGAGCCCTGCCTGCTACGGCACTCTCAGGGAGAGGATTCCCCTTGCGTTAGCAGTAGCATGCGTTAATGTTTACGGTGGATGTATCACTATGGCTCACGGAGATCTTTTCGTTCAACATACTAGTTTGGCCCAGAATCGGACCCAGAAGGAGAGGCTCCTGAAGAAGTACAGACTCTGTGGCTGTGGCAGGACGTTTCAGAATGGTTAGTGTGCCTGAATAATGTTAGTTTGTTCGTATGTGTTCTTACAGTTACTGCCATTTGGCTAATGGCTAACAGCTAGCGAAAGCTGTGTTTGTCTCCAACACAGTCTACAAACTCTTGGACAATGTTCGCATCGTCTCTGTCTCCAGTCTGCACATGTTTCCAGACTTTTTACAGTGACAACCAAGCTCCATCGGAATATTATTAACATCAAACTCGCTTCAAACGCCATTGCATAGCGGACCGAAGCAGAGCTAGCTAGTTAGCCAGTTTCCAGCTGACTTCACCATGCTCGTAGGCAACTGTAAATACTATCAAACCGTGGTGACACTTTTCAGTGGCTCGGGTGCAGTTGCAGGGTCCCGTATGTGTGGGACTGATCCTTGTACGAGGGTCAGTGTCGAGGCAAAGCCAGCTTTGTACTGACCCCGTTACTGAAACAGTCCGATGTGAAGTGGTTAGCACACATATACAAAGCAACAGGAAGTGTAGATGGCACATTGTCATTAAAAATGAAACGTAACCACTGTCTCTTCTGCTGTTCTGTAGCTGAGACAGAATATAAGCACTTAGGTTGATTTTTACAACCAACAACAAAGCAATTTGCGTGTCCAACTTTGAGCAACGACATTGCGATACACTGCTGTCTCACCACTGGACACACCGAACTTCACCTTAGGGATGAACACCCCCCTCTCGGATATCTCCTATCACCGCACAGAGGTGGCCGGTCTATGTAAATAACTCCTTTCGTTACATAACGAAAGGAGCCGAATCTGAACAGCCTGTAGGAGCGCCGTGTTACCAGTGGGTGGGCTGCAGAGACCATGCAGGAATCGCTTGTTTTCCTCATTCTGGGAGTTGGCAGGCTCAGGGAGGACCAGCATATATATGTAGAGACCTGAGAAAACGTGTTTTTCATATTATGGGACCTTTAAATCACTGAGCTAATCGAAGTCAAAGTAAGCGACGGTCGAATCTGGAGCAAAGTACCACATTGGAGAGATATAATCATCTGGCAGCAGGTCGAGTGTGGCGCATGGTTTAATCAGCTGCCGCTGATTGCCGATCCGCTGCAGGTGCGTGTGTAACGTCGGTCACGGCCACAATGCTCCGCCCGGCCTCTCCCAGCACCCCTGAAAAACACAGAAAGAAAAACACAACACCTCAAGCACTGCACAATATAGAGTACATGACAGTATCCCCCCCTCAATGGGCGCCTCCAGGTGCCCTGCCCGGCTTGTGGGGAAACTCACGATAAAAGTCCGTCAGGAGAGTGTGGTCCAGTATGAGCTCCTACGGGCCGTAGCCTGTCCTGTCGACCAGGAACTGGTAACCCCGGCCCCGACGACGGTGAAGGCTGGAAGAAATGACAAGTGGCGGAGCTGGCTGGTCTACGGCTGGATGTGGACTTCTCCCTCTCTCGTTCCCTTAACCTGTTGTCTAGTCTTATTACCAAGGTCACTAGTTCGTCTAGGGTGATCAGTTCTTCCCTAGAGGCCAACTCGTCTCGTAACCTGTCTGACAATCCTTTCTTAAAAAGGCTGACGAGCGGGGGCTTGTTCCACCCCGTCTCCGCAGCTAAAATGCGGAAATCGACAGTAGTAATAGCCGCAGACTGTGTACCCTGATGTAATGATAGTAACCTGGTGGCTGCCTCAGAGCCCTGTATAGGATGGTCAAACACCCTCTTCATTTCAGTAACAAATGTCTCATGGGAGTCGAGAGCTCCCGAACCCGCCTCCCACAGGGCTGTTCCCCACTGAGCTGCTTTTCCCCTTAACAAATTCATGGTGTACGCAATCTTTGCTTTATAAGAAGCATAACTGGTTGGCTGTAAACTAAATACGTGCGAGCACTGGAGCAAAAAACTACAACAGGACCCTAAATCCCCTGAATAATGTTCAGGAGGGGGCACAGAAGGTTCCTTAGTCGGGGAAGAAGGAGACTGCCCCGAGCTTGTACTGGGGACGTTACTCATTGCGGCAGGTGGTTAAGTGGTTAGGAGGTTGACCTGGTGACCAATCTAGTTCACGGTGGTGGAGAGGTTCTGGAGGGTCTCCATTAATCCCTGGAGCATTTGCTCGTGCCTTCCCACAAGGGCGCCTTGCGCATTCAGCGCCTGCTGGACGAAGTTCGGGTCTGCTGGGTCCGTACTTATGGCCAGATGATTCTGTTGTGCTCTGTAGTGAAAAGAGGACCCAAATGCAGATACAGGTGCTGATCTTGCTTTCGCAAGAGTCTTTATTGATTTCGCAGGTAGAGACGTAGAGGGTGGCAGGGTGGCGGACACTCGGGAGCGGCGGACCACCGACACCGGAGGAGCGAAGCGCTGGCTCACCGGAGGGCGGAGAGCGACGGCTGGCAGTAGAGGTGCAGAGGGCTGGGCAGCTGAGGCAGAGAGCACAGGAAGCCGGAGAGGCGGAGAACACTAGAGAGGACATGAAGAAATAATTAATAAATTGCTGAGGTAATCGAAGTCGAAGTAAGCGACGGTCGAATCTGGAGCCAAGTACCACATCGGAGAGATATAATCATCTGGCAGCGGGTCGAGTGCGGCGCATTGGTTTTATCAGCTGCCGCTGATTGCCGATCTGCTGCAGGTGCGTGTGTGACGTCGGTCGCAATGCTCCGCCCGGCCTCTACCAGCACCTCTGAAAATACACAGAAAGAAAAACACAACACCCCAAGCACTGCACAATATAAACGACATGACAGATGTTTTATACATTAAAAAATTCAGTAGTTTCTTTGTTATAAGAGGAAATAAAAAATAAAATAAAATAAAGAACACTTTGGCCCAAAATGGCTGACATCAATCAAAATATGGAATAATGCCGAAAAAATGGACAATACAACAAAAGATGCATTACAGTTCAGAATCGATACACAATATGGTATAAAACAATATTTACCTGAACAAAACAATGTGTTGATGTAACAGCAGGTCTTGAGTATTTTTTAAATTATTATTATTATTATTTCTTAAATTTGCATATTGTTAAAGCCATATCTCAAGAATGCTTTGATAAATTCTCCTCAAATTTGGCACAAACTCACACTTTATTAGAGGATGAACTGATTATATTTTGAAGGTCAAGTGCACTGTAACCTCACGTTTTGTTTTTATTTTTAGTATTTAACTTAACTAAAAAAAAAAAAAAAGAAGAATACTCAGGCATTTTTCTCAAATTTGGCAAAAACTCACATTTTGATTAGAGAATTAACCGATTAAGTTTTGAAGCAGAAGGTCACTGTGACTTTGCGTATTCTGAACGAGGGAGACATTGTCCATCTCTTAGTCATCCCTATCGCTATCATCAGAGCCATCTTACCATGTGGTTATATCTTCTATTTCCATGGAAATATTGGCACAATTTTGGCACTGACACAAATCAGTACAGGACAGTCTTGCAGACATACAGGAACATCTTCCCCCGGTGTGATGTGAGTGGGAAGGGGGACGGACAATGCATTTTTAGACATTACAGAACTGACACAACGCACAGATGCTGAATCTATGTGGAGACAGAGTGTTTGCGCCAAGCGTTAAGGGCTAATCTGTATAAACTGTATTATTCATTGTTAGCACTGTGTTGTATATGATGTTGCTGAGGATTGGATCTCTGGTAGGCAGCATGTAGCGCCCGCTGATGTAATAATGTCCGCAAACGTAATAAACCACAAAGGTAATACAAATTTGCAGCATTTAATGTAATAAACCCACAAATGTAATACATTTTCCACAAACTTAATAGCTGCTGCCTACGTAACGTAACACGCGATTTCCCACAAATGTAGTAACTACTAAGTTAGACTTGGCAGGTAGTGATGCGTCAGGGCTTCTTTGGTTCAGCACCGCGGACAGCGGAGAGAGAGATGATCCTCATTAACAAGAAGTATTTTGCTAATGCAAAGAAATAAATCTGTTTAACACTAGAAGGGCCGGAACTCCAACACTACTAGAACAGCCGTAAACGGTCACTTTGACTCTAATCTCTCATGTAAATACCCGATTGGGCCTACAAGTGAGCCCCCCCGAATGCCATGGTATAGTTCGCACACTAGCTATGTGTACTGTGTCTGTGTGTGTGCTCTTACCTGCTGAAAACGTTTCTGCCTGTGATAGACGGTCCTTCAGGCATTTGCCTCCCACAGTAATGATCTTGTCCATTTTCTTACAAATTATGCACAAGGCAGGGAGCACAGGGCCAGCAGAAACTATTGGCAGGCCCGTCTTGGATGGAAGTTTTTTTCGCGGAGTGTCAATTGTCTAGCCTGACGCACTAACGTTGTGCGATGACACAGACTTGAAATCCAGCCAGCCGTTTGGCCTGTTTCTCGTCAAAATACAAGCACCTTTTGGCAATGAAATGTCGGTAGCAAGTCGGGTGAAACCCAGCGTCCTCGGGAACATTTTCATATCTCGGCTACTTTTTGACCTTCGCTATGACAGAAAAGCCACCGTCGTACACAGTTTCTGTAAGTATTCCACCTTGGGAGAGTAAAATCATTTACCTCTTCATTTCTTACAGCCGTGAGATGCATATAGCATATTTTATGATCCTTTTTTCAGACTTTTTTAAGTCGCCTCGTCATCGCTACTTGGATTTGCGTGGCTACCTGATTGGTCGAATGTGAAGCACGTGACAAAAGCGTTACCACTCGGAAAGAAAATATTGTTCCACTAAGCAAGACATTATCCCGACTTTAAACACTAATTAAAAAAATACTGCAGGATGCCAAGAGGAGAACTTTTTTTTTCTCTGTCAAAACCAATGTATCTTTTTGAAGAACCAAAAATCATTTAGTGCCCAGACATGGGAACGGGATGAAACGAAAAACAGGTTCACTTCATGGCCTAAATAGGGGTGGTGGCATTTGGTGGATCTCCTAAGATTGAAGGCTCGGTAGGATTTCTGATAGGGCAGAGGGCGAAGCATTTTGGCATTGCTTTTGCCATAGATTTGAAGATACCGGAAAAGCAGCCGCTTTCTGGATCGGGCGCAGGCTTGAGATCTGTTTCAATAAAGATTGCTCTATCATTTTACCCAGCCTTGCCTCTGCAGAATTCTTTTATCATCAAATTACACGCCGACACCTTTGATGAGGAGAGCCCAGAAACAACATGTGTTATGTAATTTTCTTTTTCTTAGAATTTATATTATAAAATTGGTATCGAACAAAGTATCGTTCAGAAACCAGTATCGAAGTGAAGGTATCGGTATTGGTTCCGGTATCGAACATTTTTGAATGATACCCAGCCCTATTAATGCCCAAATATAGTTTCCCAGATGAGGCAATTTTGAGAGTGTAAAAGTTGAAGAATAGTAGCATATGAAAACATGGAAATTGAACAAAAATACTTTACAGGCCATAGTTTTGTGACCCATTCATGTGGACAAGATTTTAACAAAATCTGAGACTGTGTTTATTTGACACGGAATGACCCAGTTGCAATCTGCCATCTCTTCAGGTCCTGTACATCTCAAGGACCAAGAAGTGTGCAGGAAAGATTATGGCAGACCCCTTCCCACCCTAGACATCTGTTTGAACCCCTTCCCTCTGCTAAGAGATGGAGGTATATCAAGACCAAAACCTCATACCATGAGTTTCTGCCCCACGGCAGTGGAACTCACACATTATCCCTGTCGCATTTTACATTAAAAAAAAATCAAGAAAAGGAGGCCGCCATACTGAAAATGCTGTATGTGGTAACTAATTAGTATTCCAAGCTGTTTTGTGTCGAACCTTTATAATCTGCAAACAAACACATATACATGCACTTACTGTTGCCTCAGCTTGTGCCAAGAACTGTACATTTTTGCCACATGAGCCACAGAATACTAGGACGGTCCCCAGATCTTGGAAACAGAAAGGGCAAATAATGGCAACCCGGAACGACAGACATTGATATGGTGAATCCATTTAGTGAACTCAATTCAAATTACAGATCTAGTTATCATCACTAAATAAAGAGAGAGGTTATATCAGAGGAATAGGATATTTTGTGTGTGTTCATTTTCTGCTATTCTTCTGTAAATGGATGTGTACTCCCCATTATGTTTTACTCCATTACTTGTTTCTCTAGCATATCTAATGCTCTTCAACTCTCCTCAACACCTTCCCATGTTTTAATGTCCTTCTCTGACTCCTCTAATTTAATTTTTCCCACTTCTTCACATTCTCCTCCTTTTCATCACCGTCCTATTTCCTTTTCATCCCCCGGTGCTCTCTGTTATTTACCTGCACTTGAATTGAAATGTTTCTGCTCTTCTTCTCTTATTATTGCCCTCTGCACCTTCCCTTTATGTTACATTTATTTTTACACACCTTTTCTGATCCCCACCTTCCTCTTATTTTCCCCCTCGCAGATCAATTAAGTGCCTCAGTGGTGTTACTTATTTCAGCTAGCTAAGCCAAAAAGGGCTCAGCCCTATTCATGCACAGCCCTATTTTCCCACAGCCCTATGTTCCAACATTTCTAAGATTTTTCTTAAAATTAGGCCCTGTGTTCCCACAGCCCTATGTTCCCACAGCCCTATGTTCCCACATTTTCAAAATTAGGTCTTGTGTTCCTACATTTCTCTTCAATTTAATGGTTAGGGTTAGGGGTTAAGGAAACCCTAACCCTAAGGAAATGTGGGAACATAGGGCCTCATTTTGGAAAAAAAATCTTAGAAATATGGGAACATAGGGCTGTGGGAACCTATGACTGTGGGAATATAGGCACGCTCCCGCTAAAAAAACAAACAGAAAACGTACAATCAGCAAGAGTTGGGCCTACGTAAATCTGTTCAATCTGTTTGAACTGTTATTGTTATATTATTGTAAAAGATTACAACCAAATGTTTAAACCACATACCTTTTTATGTCGCCTCATTAAAAGTTTTACTCCACTCTCGTCAGGTACAATGTACAGACTGGTCCATACAGTATAATAGGTCCAGGTTGGGAGGTCGGGACCCCCTAGCGGCCTGGCTCTTTTCCGTTGTGTGGACACTTCCGTTGTGTTGACTCAATATGCAGCATTTCTCTATTGCATGTGTTTTGGGGGTTTGTGTTGTTTTGGTTTTGCATCTTTTCTTTATTTGCAGCATTTTGTTGTTGCATTTGTTTTGTGTGTTTGTGTGTCTTTGGTTCTGCATTGTTTCTTTGTTTGCAGCATTTTTCCGTTGCAGCATTTTGTTGTTGCATGTGTTTTGTGTGTCTTTGGTTCTGCATCATTTATGTATATGCAGTGCTTGTCCGTTGCTGTGCGTTTGCCCTTGTCGGCCACCGTGGAGCTCTAAGTCTGCAACTTCCCTTCTAATTAGTGCGCTCTAAATGGAGGGCGGCAGGTTCAAAAGCAAAGTCTATGGATGCTCATTTTATGTCTCACTTCACTTGAAGGTACACAAAAACAGTAACTAATGATTCAGTAATTGGTAATTAATGAGCCATCAATCGTCTTACCACTCAGCTGTGGCTCATAGTTAATCAGGAACAGCTCATGAAGAAAGAAAGGGGTCAGTATGTCAATTAATGAACTACTTGAGATGCAGTAAAGTTGTTACTAGTCTAAAGCCCTTTTGCAAAACAGCCAGGTTCAGGTATGAGTAGAGAGACAGAATCAATCAGGATCAGAAGCAGTCAAGACCACATAGTTATAATGCCAATTCAGCTATTACTTCGGCCACAGTACAGTGGGCTCCACAATAATTTCACATTGCTGAGCTGTGTATTGATATAGGCTATGTTCTCAAGGAAGGGATTTTCCTCAAACTTCTCTTACATTTATTTGTATAATAAAAACTCAGTTTGTCATTCTTTAGCAGCACAGATGCAATATATGTGTGTGTAAGTGCAAAGAGGGAGAGAAGTAGGATGGAGAGAAAAAGAAAAGTTAGATCCAGATGAGGTATGGACAGATAGTGAAAATTGTTGTAGTGCAAAGAAGTATTGTTCAGCTGACGAAAAAAAACAACTTCATCCTTAACCAAAAATATACATTTGGGACATGAGCATCTCCCAACTTCAGACCTTACAATGACTCCTGGTATGCAATACAATAGTGTAAAAATTCAGAGAGAAGTTATTGCGTGAGAGAGAGTTTTACCTCTGATTCCTCTTTTATGTACTTAGTGAATGTGATTTTTACAATCTGATGTCAGAAGTGGTTACATAGATGTCGAAACAAAATAAAGGATTTAACAGGTTCTTCAATATTTTTCTACTGTCCCATTAAAATTGCTGCCCAAATATTGTAAGAAGTGCCAAACAAAGTGGAAGAAAAAAGGAGCATTTATTGTAATTCTCTCAGTGGATGTGTTTATGCATTTGATGAATGTGTGAATCCAACAACAAGTCAGTAACAGAATGACAACATTACAGTAACAGAAAAGACTGGAAATGTTTTCCTCACTCGAATCAAGGGTCTAAGGACAGAGGATGTCTTTCGCTGTACAGATGCTATTTTGCTACTTATTTTCCCTTTGTACTGCTGTGTTACCTGTGAATTTCTCCCAAGGGGGATCAATATAGGAACATCTTATCTTAGATTTTAAAGCCAACTGAGGCAATTTGATTGTGATTTTGGGAGATAGAGAAAAGATAGAGGTGCGAGGATAGAGACCCTGCCTGGAGGAAGCCCAGGGCCCTCGTCCGGAGCCAGGCCCAGACGGAGTGCCCGTGAGCAAGCGCCTGGTGGCCGGGTCTGCCATGGGGACCGGCAAGGCAGAGAGCGAACAAGTAACGTGGCACTTCTTCCTCCCCCATCACGTGGACCCACCAACCACAGGAGAAACCGCTGGGGTCGGGTGCGCTGCCACATGGGTGGCAGTGGTGGTGACGGGCCTACGCGATCCTGACCTGGGTGGCAGAGGCTGACTCTGGGGATGTGAAATGTCACCTCTCTTGGGGGGAAAGAAGCCGGAGCTGGTGCGGGAGGTTGAGCGTTACCAGCAGGATCTGGTGGGGCTTGCCAGCATTGGCTCTAGATCCAAACTTCTGGATAGGGGCTAGACACTATTCTTCTCCGGAGTTGCACGTCGGCAATGACGGAGATACCTGGAGGGGCGTGATTAGGAGGAATGGCCTCCCCGATCCGAAACCGAGTGGTGTTCCATTATTAGACTTCTGTGCTAGTCACAGTCTGTCTATAATGAACACCATATTCGAACACAAGGATACTCATACGTGTACGTGGTACCAGACTACCCTAGACCAAAAGTCAATGATCGATTTTGTGATTGTATCATCTGATCTGAGGCCTTGTGTTTTGGACACTTGGGTGAAGAGAGGGGCAGAGCTGTCAACTGATCACCACATGGTGGTGAGTTGGGTTCGGTGACAGAGGAAACCCCTGGACAGACCTGGTAAGCTCAAAAGAGTAGTGTGGGTAAGCTGGGAACGTCTGGGGGAGGTCCCTGTCCGAGAAGCCTTCAACTCCCACCTCCGAAGGAGCTTCTCTAGCATCCCTGTGGAGGCTGGGGATATCGAACCTGAATGGATGATGTTCAAAGCTTCTGTTGTTGACACTGCAGCTGTGTCCTGTGGCCATAGAATCTTAGGTGCCTCAAGGGGTGGCAACCCTTGGACACCGTGGTGGACACTGGTGGTCAGGGAAGCCGTCCGACTGAAGAAGTAGTCCTTTCGGGACATGTTGTCCCGGGGGACTCCTGAGGCAGTTTCGGGGCACCAGCGGGCCTGAAGGGCAGCAGCCACAGCTGTGGCAGAGGCAAAACAGCGGGTGTGGGAGGAGTTCGGCGAGGCCATGGAGAAGAACTTTCAGGCAGCGCCAAAGCGCTTTTGGAAAACCGTCTGGCACCTCAGGAGGGAGAAATGGGGAACCATCCAAGCTGTGTACAGCAAGGAAAAAAACAGGTGAAACGTTTTCTGAAATCAGGCTTCTTGATAGCCTCCTCCATAGCTGAAATGGGAAAAACCCATTAGGATGCAACTTAGTCGTAATAAATAATAACCCAACCCCCGCTCTCAATGAATCCACAGTTTTACAGCTGCTCCACTCACATGATGAGACCAAGTGACCATGTGCTCTTTCCTATGCTCAGCACAAAGCATTCAAGTGTCATTGCTGGTTTCAGACAGATGTGGTTGTCACTTTCACGCTTAGCACCCACGCTGTGTAAAAAGCAAATGTACTTGGGCCCACCTGTGCACCCCTTGGGCGTGTTGGTCTTAAAGTGATGTGGTCAGCTGCACTGATGGCAGATTGCTATCTTGAGGGAGCAGAAATTGACAGCGCCATGGACCAACAAAAAATCAAAAGCGTGTCTGTTTCCTGCTATTCAAAGGAGACATTTAATGCACAGACAGGTTTGCACCATTCATACACTCTGATTTTATGATTTGAGAGGCTGCTTTCAGTTATTTTAAATGTTTCAATGAACACAGTCGTGTACTGCAACAAATGTTGTGGCACATTTAATCAGCAGGGCGCGCAGGTATTCTAGTGGTTAGCGCGCATGCCACAAACACAGTGGACCCTGGTTCGAATCCCAGCCAGCAGGCACTCCCATTTCACAAATCTATCCACTGTCTAAATAAAGGTGTCTATGCCTAAAAAAATCAGCAGGGCTACAGAGGATCATATTGCTGTCCCTCACTGAAGACGAATGCCACTGGTTAATATGTATCAGGCTCTGGCGCACCTGGCTCTTCAAGACAATGAGAGACAACATTTGGTTTGGTTTGATTTATGTTCACCACACACCCATGACTAATTCAAAGTCTACATACCACCTCTGTGCGTCATACACAACGCTTGGCACCTAGATTATCTTTCATTTAACTAGCAAAATGGACTTTAAAATGGAATTTAACTAGCAAAACATAAATGCATTTGCACTTTAGACCATGCGCTATAGATTACAAACATGCTAAAGTTGTTTGTAGTTTGTAGCAGTTGCAAGCATTTATTGACTAAATAATTACCTATGCAAGGCGAATGTGAAATGCATTATGAAAACTTTATACACCATAACACAGAGCAGTGCATGGCAGCACTAATAGGTGAGACTGGCTGACCAGCACACTTGCAGCATTGGGAGAGCAAGAACTGAGTGAGTGACCGAGTGAGTGACTCATGTAACCTATCAGACTTTCAGCTCGGGATGGAGCAAGAGAGCAAACCACAGTACAGCAGGTGGAAGCGGTAACGTTGTGTGTTTTCCCTCCTCAAACGTGAGGTGAACTTCATACCTGGGTGTAGTGAATCAAATCTTTGAAAGAAGCTGCAGAATTGGCTGGAGCTTTCCTGCCTGCTCATCCAGTAAACAACTACACTACACACATTACACATTACACTACACACTACACTACACTTTAACTATACACTCCAAACAAGCTTTATGTCACAAATTTCTCAAATCTCAAAACTCGCTATCCCTATCTCTCTTTTGCCACCATCACTCCCACAACTTTTCCTTCTTCCTCAACCAAATGCCATGCGTGGCCATATCCTGTTTTGCACTTTCTGCTTGCGAGCACTTTCCTTAGAATAGCTCATTTTACTGTTTCTTCCTGCACCAAACGTGACGATGATAAAATCCTTATAATGGCACCTATTCTTATCCCTAATTATAATTCAAAAGTATGAATATCTAAATATGTTACATTTCCCAAGTTTAACTGCTGGACACAAGATCCCTGCTCCATCACTGCAGTCCATTCTCGGTTTCACACCACAAAACTAGAGGCTTTCAAGTTTCCTGAGTACACCTCTGTATGCTGAATACTTGACCAGGATAGGATTATAAACTACTTCTCATGTCACAAATCAGGCTTGTAGGTCCCCCTCTTAAAATCAGATTTTCACTGAGCTCAGAAAATGGACACTTTCAGCAATAAATGTCAAATAGCCCTCTTGCACATACATTCTACACAGTGAAGGTCAAACATTCAATTGTAGGATTAAGAAGAAAAACACACATGTGTGCGATGGAACTTTAAACAGTCATATTGTTGACTAGTTACACATAGGTCATATGGGTCGCTTTGGAAAACTATGACAAATGACATATATTATTTGGTCGGTCTCCCATTTTTAATAATTGGTTATCCCAAAAACTATTTGAAAATATAACTACTAATTTATTTAACTTTTTGAATGCAAGTTAGTTTTGCATGTAATCCTTATGGGTTTTTTTCATATTACAATAAATCCAAAAAGTTTTGTCACAATACTGTAATTTGTTTCTTGTGAAACATGTTTTTACCACCCATATTTATGTTTCTTCTTCAGCTTCAACCTCTGGTGGCTGTAGTAATTGTTACAGAAGTCCCCAAAGGAAGAAGGTTTGAAATGGATGATCTGGTCAAACAAGCACAGGACCCTCACCCAGGAGCCTGTTGGTGTTATCTGGATATGTTAACATAGCTAAAGGGTTACGCCACTAATCTTACACATTAAAGTGTATTTACAAGTCTCGTGGAATACCTTTGCAAATGTGAAAACAATAGTGTGAGGCCTTTTGTGGCTCCACAGGAAGCTGCAAGTAACCTGATAAACTGTCTCCAGTGATGTCAGTCAGTAGCCCCCTTGCCCACACTGCAGTTTGAGTGCGGGGATCCTGAGCCAAATATCTGCACCCTCCTTTGTGTGAAAGTCTCAGATGCGGCAAGGGGTGAAATTTTGCTCCGGCACTGATACGCTTCTGGAAGGAGGTATCAGAGGTGCAATATTGGCGAAACGAACCTGTGTGAATGGATTAATTAAATAATTGTTTTGAATCGCTTGACGGCGCTAATTGCTATACTATATAATATATTCAGATTCGATTTTGTATATATGTGAAGAATCATCTCATGCTTTGTGAGCATTTCGAACATTAGTGCTTAAAAAAACACTGTGCTCAAGTGTTTTCAGAGGCGCTTCGGTGAGGCTAGGCGTGGTTTTCCTATGGCCAGGGCTGCTGCCATTCACATACCTACAGCGCATTGGAGCAATCAGCGGCAGCCTAAATATTATGGTCTTCACTCTGCTCCCTGTCCGATAATTTTGTCAGCTCTATGTGGCACATTGACTCCCAGTTAGCTCATGCTTATACTACAGCATCTTGTGTTTCCTGTATGTTCGCTATTCGTCTAACTTCTCTTCAACCTCTCCAGTGAATGGATCACTACTGGATCAGCTCCCTGGCCACATTACGACCCAGGCTCCAGGACCTCTGCCACCAACCTACTCTACACTAAACATAAACCTGCGTCATAGTGAGTCTCCAGAGGAGAAGCTGCAAGCCTAAGCCCAAACCTTCCTCCACCACCAAACTAATTGCAATACCAAACATCCCAAATCCCAAATACATCCTAATTTTTTAGAGTGTTTTATTTTGACAAGTAACCAGATGCTGTCGTTTCAATGCCTGACTTCCTGTCTGCTCTGTGATAAATTTGGCTGAATTGCTGTATAGTGCTCCAGCATCCGCCAGAAACAGAAGACCTTCATATCTGCTCCGGAGGGCTCAAGACTGTGGGAGCTGGGAGGGAGCAGATACACAGCACAGCGGACCTGGTGGAAGCTAACACATAGGCTAGAGTGAAACCTATCAGCTCCAATAATGCAGTGGACACGTAGCTGGTGGAATCGCAGGGTGAGGAGAGGCATCAATGAGGCCAAACGCAGGTACAAGCAGCACATAGAGGAGCACTTCAACAGCAACAACTCCAGAAGCATGTGGCAGGTGATACAGACACTGGACAGCTACACAGCCACTAATTCCGCAGATCACACACCACAGACCCCCTAAACCACTTCTTTTCACGCTTTGACCGCCGGATTACTGTTGACACACATATACTACCAGGGAAGGGCAACGCCATTCAGCTAGACCAACATGAGGTCAGATCCACCCCGCATAAAGTCAACCCAAGGAAAGCAGCTGGTCCAGACGGAGTCACCGACAGGATTCTCAAGGCATGCCGAGGTTTTCACCACCATTTTCAACCTCTCGCTTCTACAATCTGCAGTCCCCATCTGCCTGAAGTCAGCAACCATCATCCAAGTCCCAAAGAAAGATACAGTGAATTGCCTTAATGACTAGTGTCCAGTTGCTCTCATCCCCATAATCACCAAATGTTTTGAGAGACTCATCCTCTCTCACATCAAATCTGCCATTCCTGCTGATCTGGACCAACACCAGTTTGCATATTAAGCGAACAGGTCAACAGATGATGTCAACACAACACTCCACACAGCCCTTAAACACCTGGATCAGCCCAACACATATGTAAGAGTGCTGTTTGTGGACTTCAGCTCAGCATTTAACGAGGTCATCCCACACAAACTAATCCACAAACTGAGCAACCTGAGCCTAGGCAGTTCACTGTGCACATGGATACTGGACTTCCTCAGCAACAGACCACAGAACGTCAGGATGTGAGGCCGCCCATCATCTACTCTCATCCTGAACACTGGCACACCACAGGGGCGTGTCCTCAGTTTCAGGGCTTTTCTGGTGTTTGCACTGGGGGGAATGTACACTGCTGTGAAGATGATACGATTGAATTCCCAGGGTAGATAGAAAGGCCTGCATTTGACAGTATGTAGTTCTACATCAGGGGAGCAGTAACTTGAGACCGGCTCCCCATTGTTGCACCAGTTGTTGTTGGTGAATATGCAAACACTGCCGCCCCAGGATTTGCCAGTGAAAGAGCTGCACCTCTCCGACCGGAATGTTGTTGGCCCCTCTATGCTAACCGCGTCATCTAGAACGGATGGTTTTAGCCATATTTCTGTGAGAATTATGGCGCAGCAGTCTCTCACCTCCCATTTTGATGTTAAATCCAGCTTCAGGTAGTCCAGCTTGTTCTCCAAGGAGCAGACGTTGGAAAGTAGGATGAAGGAAAGCAGTGTTCTCCAAATTAGCCTTTAGAAAATTCTAGGTTTGCCTAAACCATCCTCCTCCAACACCCACGTTGCAACATGCATCTCAGAATGTCTGGCAGAAATCTCCGCTTGGACAGCTGCGCATCACCTCCAACTCAACCTTAATAAAATTGAACTCTTCTTCATCCTGGGGAAAGACTACCCTTGCCTGGACCTGTCAGTCACTGTCGAGGATGTCACGGTATAGCCTTCATCGACTGTGAGGAACCTGGGCGTAATCCTCAACAACGGACTGTCCTGTACACCCAACATCACTGTTGTGGCCTGATCCTGCAGATTTCCCCTCTACAACATCCACAGGATGGTGCACCAGACTCTGAAGCCAATTTTCGTAGTGGCCAGCTGTGTATGACATAATCACATGATGCACTGGGGCCCAAAAATACTTTAGTGTGTGGTAGCCCAGTAGGAGGGAGAAGCCTTTTCTTTAACCCTTTTTTAGATAAGATTTTGTCTTTTTGTTAATACTTTTGATTTGCATATGGAAGATAGGGAGATAGATGTTTTTGTTTGTTGTTTTGGCCTTCTCTCCCTCTGAAGCAAATAAAATGCTACCTTTAATTTAAAAAGTTCCTGTGACACTGGCCTTCTTGGGAGTGGGAAGAATGGGGAGCAGCACTTCATGTTAAGTCTCTGATTCCCCTAGATCAGGGGCGTAACATTACCATAAGCTAACATTGTGAAAGAAGGGTCTGTCATAAACACATATTAGCTAGTTTAGCATCATCTGAAGAACAGTAACCCATAAAAATACAATTACAGCCATAGTCCTTAAAACATTAAGTAATGTGTTGTCTTGGGTTAGTTTCTTCAAAATTTGATAAATAACAGCTTACACACGAGGACAAAATTGTTGGTACTCTTCCGTTAAAGAAAGAAAAGCCCACGTTGTTCACTGAAATGACTTGAAACTGACAAAAGTAATAATAAATAAAATATTACTAAAAATTAACTAATTAAAATCAGACAGTGCTTTTCAGTTGTGGTTCAACAGAATCATTAAAAAAAAACAACTAATGAAACTGGCCTGGACAAAAATGATGGTACCCCTAAAAAGGATTAAAAATAATTTGACCATAGGGACATGTTAAACTAAGATGTGTCATGTAATTAGCACCACAGGTGTGTGCCTTCAAACTTTTAATCATTCATTCTGTCTATTTAAAGGGTGAAAAGGTGAAAAGTCACTGTGCTGTTTGGTGTCTTGGTGTGTACTACACTGAATATGGACATCAGAAAGCTAAGGAGAAAGTCGTCCTCTGTAAAAGAAAATTATAGACAAGCATGTTAAAGATAAAGGCTCTAAGACCACCTCCAAGCAGCTAGATGTTCCTGTGATTGCAATTGCACATATTATTCAGAAGTTTTAGGTCCATAGGACTGTAGCCAACCTCCCTGGACTTGGCCGCAAGAGGAATATTGATGGCAGACAAACTTCCAAAGAGATTAGAGGTGGAATCCAAGGTCAAGGTACATCAGTGTCAGATCATACCATCCATCACTGTTTGAGCGAAAGTGGACTTAAAGTGAAACTCTCGCCAAAAAGCAACCAAGGCTTCTTTTGTGATTGAATATGAGTCAAACCTTCGTGTAAAAGCATAATTACGACGAAAGAGGCATTTTTAAGATTTACCGTAGTTTTGTTTTTGGGCAAGCTAATTTTCAACGGGGTGCAGGGGCACTTTTATACTAGCATCAAAATCGCTATTTTTAAAACACTAAGAAGGCTCGACACATGAAACTTTGCTTGTAGTATCACCAGGGTCTCTACACATGAACACAAGCATTGAGAACATTGTTTGTGTACACAGAGTTTACTAAAAAGAAGTACAACTCACGTTAGCAGTAGCACCTTCGGCGCGCCGCCGTTATGGCAGACAAAAATGTCGATTCCCGAGTGCGACCTAACAGGCAGGAGAGTAATGGTGGACCGCTCCTCAAGCCTGCCTGTTAGGTCGCACTCGGGGATCGACACTTTTTGTCTGCCATGATGGCGAAGCGGCGGAGATCCAGCTGCTACGGTGAGTTGTTCAAAAACCTTCTTTTTAGTAAACTCTGCGTACACAAACAATGTTCTCAATGCTCGTGTTCATGTGTAGAGACCCTGGTGATACTACGAGCAAAATTTCATGTTGTGTCAAGCCTTCTTAGTGTTTTAGAAATAGCGATTTTGATGCTAGCGCTTAAGTGCCCCTGAACCCCATTGAAAATTAGCTTGCCCAAAAACGAAACTATGGTAAATCTTAAAAGAGCCTCTTTCGTCGTAATTATGCATTTACATGAAGGTCTGACTCATATTCAATCACAAATAAGGCCTCGGTTGCTTTTCGGCAAGAGTTTCACTTTAATGGCAGACGACTGTGGAAGACTCCACTGTTGAAAGCAAATCATGAAAAACGAGACTGGAATTTGCCAAAATGCATATTGTCAAGCCACAAAGCTTCTGGGAGAATATCCTTTGGAAAGATGAGACAAACTGGAGCTTTTAGGCAAGTTACATCAGCTCTATGTTCACGATGCAAAAATGAAGCGTACAAAGGAAAGAACACTGTACCTGCTGTGAGAAAGTGGGGGCTCGTCTGTAGGCAAAGTTAAAGCTGGGAATCTTGTAGTATGTGTATTTTTTGAGGGAGTGTTTCACACAGATTTTGGAGTTACTCTAGTATGTAGTAGGGGATAAACACTTGGTTTTGCTGCTGGACTGTCTGTGTATTCAGGAAGTGTATACTCTATAGTGCAAGGGTACTCAAATACAAATCTTAAAGGGCCACAAAGATTTTTTTTAATGACTCAAAGGTCCATGTATTGAGGTCGGTCAGGCCACATGCAATAATACTGTATTATATATATATATATATATATATATATACATATATATATATATATATATATATATATATACATATATATATATATGTATGTATTAGGGGTGGAACGGTTCATCAAAAAAATCCGTCCCGCTCTGTGCGCTTGTGACAGTTCGGGACGCGTGTGTACCGTTCGGTTCATAGGCACAACTTCTTTTTCTCATTTACTGACGACGCAAAGCGTGTACACTCCAGAGCAGCAGGTGGCGGTACTGAGCTTGATGCCAACCGCCAGTAAACAAGAAGAAGAAGCGAAGCGGTGTATCAGAGAGTATCTGTGGGTCAGCTGTGGAGATGTTTGTGGGCATGGCGAATGGAAAAGAGTCGGAGGTAGAAAATGCGCCAGCAGCACTGTATAGGTCTGCTGCATGGGACCACTTTGCATTTAGAGTGACCTACGATGACGGCGGTATGAAAGTTGTTGACAAAAGTGTGACAGTGTGCAAGCATTGTACAGTAACACAACTAACATGTCAGCTTATCTGCAAAGACATCATCCCAATGAGACAACTAGCAGGGCAAGGAGGAAAGGGAAAGAGTCAACAGGAGAACTTCTGCTCCCCGCAGCTTTTAAACAGCCTTACAGTGATGAGTCAGACAGGTCAACATGCATAACGAAAGGAGTGGTGTTTCATATCCAAAGATATGCAGCCTTTTGCTGTGGCGGAGGGTGCAGGATTTTGTTGTATGGCTTGCAGAAGACTTATCGTCACCTTAGAGGTCTCTCCCTGCATTCCTTTAGTCGGGCACAACCGCTGCTGCTCATTGGTTCAGACTGTCCTCATCTTCTCACTCCAGTTGAGCCTGTGCACCTTGCTTCCAGGTGGACCAGTGGCACTCAAAATGCTCCAAGGCCCTGCTAAAGTCCTTATGCACCAGTCCTCCGCCCCTCATTGCCTGCTTATCAACACTCAGTCTCCATCTGCAAAACTCCTCAGTCATGTCACTAAACTCTGGCAGATGGATGTCCTCCCATACTGGAATGAGAAGCTTATCACTCGGTCAAAGCAGGACACTACAGCAGTTGGCATGCTGGAAGAGAAGACCATCAGGGTGGACGTGGATGGTGTTCAAAGGTATGCTACCCCTCTGCTATGGAAGGGAGATGTCCCCTCTCTCCATTCACCTAAGGAGTCAGTGCTGGGTCACCTGTGTGGGACTAAAAAAACGCCTTTCCAAGGATCCTGTCAGAGCAGATACCTACAACCAAGAGATTAGGAAGCTGCTGGATGCTGGTTATGTCACCAAACTCACCTCTGAGGAGGTACAAGCCAGTGTCAACTCCTGGTACATACCACATCACATGGTTCATCATAATGGTAAGGATCGAATTGTGTTTAATTGTTCATTCACACATCAAGGTGCCAGTCTAAATGAACACCTCAGCCCAGGGCCCACATTAGGATCCACTCTACTTGGTGTGCTGCTCCGTTTCAGGGAGTATCCCATTGCAGTGAGTAGCGATATAAAAGGGATGTTTCACCAGGTCCGCCTCCTGCCTGAAGACAAGCCCTTCCTCCGATTCCTTTGGAGAGACATGGAGCGCAGTACATCACCCGACATCTATGAATGTCAGGTGCTGCCATTTGGCACTACATGCAGTCCATGCTGTGTCACCTTTGGGCTCCAAAAGTGCTCCATGTCCTGGATCACAGCAGCCCTGGTGGTGAAACCCGCCACTTTGTTGAGAACTGCTTTTATGTGACAACCTCCTTTAGAGCTTTACCTCAGGATCAGAAGCCAAGCAACTCGTCAACAAGCCACAGAAGCTCCTCCTCTCAGGAGGGTTTGAACTACGCCAGTGGGCTACTAATATGCCAGACATCCTCAGTCACATGCCTTCAGAATCAAGAGCTGAGAGCAGTGAACTCTGGCTATCACCAGATGGGGCTGATCCACCAGAGCGGACTCTGGGGTTGCTTCAGAACTGCACATCAGATACCATCACTTACCAGCTCCGCCACACTGAGCATCCTGAGTCTATTATACGGAGCATTTACCGCGTCTTAGCTAGACAGTACGATCCCCTTGGCCAGCTCATTCCCTACACCACCCGGGCCAAAATATTAGTGCAGCGTCTCTGGAGTACGCAAAGAGATTGGGATGACCCACAGCTGCCAGACCACCTACTTAAGCTGTGGCATGCCTGGGAGAATTAACTTCATCAGCTCCCTGACATCTGTCTTCCCAGATGTTATGCTCATCCAGAGGCAGATTTCTCAGCCTGTACACAAAGCATTCACATCTTTTCTGATGCCTCAGAGAGAGCGTACGGGTCTGTGGCCTACCTTCAGACAGTAGACCATAAAGGTGAAATCCAAGTGGCGTTCCTAGCAGCAAGATCCCGAGTCGCCCCAGTCCGTCAGCAATCCATCCCAGGACTGGAACTCTGTGCTGCCCACACTGGTGCCCAGTTTGCTGCTGTCCTGAAGATAGAGCTCACCCTCCACATCTCAAGCATCACCTACTGGACAGACTCCACCACAGTCCTGAACTAGTTGCAGTCAGGGTCCTTCCATTATAAAGTTTTTGTTGTCGCTAGAGTTGCGGACATTCAGGAGCTGACTGAGGGTAGTCCATGGCGATCTGTCAGCTCAGGAGATAATCTCGCTGACGACATAACCCGTGGGTTGACTCTGTCCCAGCTCCTTCGTCACAACCACTGGAGCCACGGAACTCATACACTCATCATGGCCAGCATCTCCAGACGTCTCCCCATCTGATGATCCAGTTGAACTGCGAAAGACCAACTTCTGTGGACATCTCTCCGAGTCTGCCTGATGCCAGCGCTTTCAACAGCTTCAATGAGCTGCTTGAGGCTTCTGTCCAAGCACGTGATGGGGCGGCTGCCGTCTCAGACCCGACGGCGGATGAATAGAAGCAGGCTGAATTGGCCCTCTTCAGGAAGGTACAGCTAGACTGCTTCCCAAAAGAATACGCTCTCTTTGCATCATAGCAACTGGTACCAACAAGTAGTCGATTACTCACTTTGGCTCCTGAGTATGACCAAGAAGCTCAGTTGATCTGTGTGGGGGGGTGGCTCCGCAGATGTGATTCTCTCTGCCAAGATACCATGCATCCAGTTGTGCTTGACCCCATCATTGTGTCACTAACTCCTCATTCATGACTTTGACAGACAGCTTGCCCACCCTGGACCTGAGAGGGTCTTAGCCGAGCTACGCAGACGGTTCTGGATCCTTCGCGGGAGGGAAGCTGTCCGCAAGCACCAGTATAACTGTCCTGAATGCCGGTTATGGCGCAGCAGTCCAGTCTTCCCTAAAATGGCTGACCTTCCACCCTCCAGTTTGCGGCTCCATCACCCAGCATTCTATTCTACAGGTGTGGACTGTTTTGGGCCGTACCTCATTAAGATAGGACAGCGTACAGAAAAACGATGGGGTATAGTGTTTAATGTCTGACAACCCATGCCATACATCTTGATCTTCTAGCCAGCATGGACACAGACTTATTTCTGATGGCACTTCGTCGTTTCATTACGAGACGAGGAAAGCCCTTCGAGCTGTTATCTGACCAAGGTACGAACTTCAAAGGTGGCAGCTCAGAACTCAAGGATGCTTTCGAATCACTTACCCCCACTCTACAGTTGCAACTCGCCAGTCAGCAGATTCATGTCCGGTTTAATCCCCCATATGCACCACACTTTGGCGGTTCTTGGCAGCGGGAGATCCGCGACATCAAGTCTGCTCTGCACACCACCCTGGGATCTCAGACTGTCATGGAGGAGATCTTGAGAACGATGCTGATTAAGGTGGAAGGCATCGTCAACTCTAAACCCCTGGGTCACCTCATCAGATGTGGCAGACCCAGATCCAATCACTCCCAATATGCTGTTGATGGGGCGGCCTGACCCATCGACATCACAGGTCATCTACTCAGACACCGAGCTCCTCAGTCGTCGCAGATGGAGGCAGTGCCAAGCCTTGGCCGATCAATTCTGGATCCACTACATCAGAAACTATCTGCCCTCCCTCCAGACTCGATCCAAGTGGCAACAGGAACAAGATGATCTGACTGTTGGCACAATCGTCCTGATCATTGATCAGCAGCTCCTACGTGCTCTATGGCCAGTCGGAATGCTAACAGCAGTCATTCCTGGTGCTGATGGCAGAGTGCGACCGCACAGATTCAAGTCAAGGACAGTACATACACCCGGCCAGTTGCTCATCTCATCAGACTCCCAGCACTCCCACAAAATACTCCAGATTGACTTTCAGCTGAATCGACTTTGTTCCTCAAAGTTGGGGGCGGCTATTCAGAAGGTTAGCCCTTCATTGCCAATTTCTAACATAACATCCCTCATCAGCCCATTCACAGTTCACACGCACAGCCCTAGAGCCTGTTACCTTGAGCATGGTGTTCACATAAATGTGCATGGAGCGCACCTGAACAGTTAATGGCAGGATGCGCTGAACCAATCAGAGACCTCCGCTGCACTGTGAGAAGTGTCTGGCGCAAGTCGACGAAGAGAGTTTTATTCGCCGCAGCAGTTCTGGATTTTATTCCTTCATCCCAGCGGTTTGGACTCAATTTTGACCTGCAGGTGTGTTTTTCTGGACTCTTGCTTCTCCCTTTTTTGTTGATTGCTGCGTCTTGTGCGTCCATGAGAGTGTGAGTAATAAGTTATCATTCTGTTACTCGTCTTAATTATATCCTGGGTGTTATTCGGCAATTTAACTTATAGTGCTGTACTGTGTTTGTGCATTGGTTAATTGTTGCCGATTTAATATTCCAATTGATGTATATGATCCCTGATAATATTGTTATGTTGATTAAGGGTGTATCGCTGTGGCTTCAGGTGTTTATTAGTTATGGGTTAGGGTAACTAGCCAGAGTGCCGATGCGTACATTAAGGGATCGTCGCGCATTTATTGTCTCACCCTCTGTGCACACTATGCCAGTGAAATAAATGTGGGCCTTTCTAAGCTAAGAGGTTGCTTTTTGTTGACAGTCCCTTAAATTTATAAACCCTCAAATCTTCTGATTTATTCATCCTTTTTACTGTTTATCATTGGGTAGCCTTACTTTTGCATTGTCTAATTTATGACAGTCTGTTTCTTTGTATTATTAAGATTGCATATGGTTAATATGCACATTTCTGTTTATTTCTTTATTGTAGTAACCACACAGACAATATCAACAAAAGAGTTAATTCTGCAATAAGTGAGGGGCATCTCAATGAGAGTGTGTGTGAATTGAATTCATTAACCCATTAACATCATTCCTGTTCTTACCGGACAACCTGTGAGGAGTGCAGATAGATTCTTGAAATCAGTGCCTTCTGATTTATTCATCTATTATTAATAGGTCACAAGTTTGGTATTCAGTAAGCCAATGCCCTTTTTATACCATCATTTTTGTCCAGGCCAGTTTCAAAAGTTTGTTTCTTATAATGATTCTGTTGAACCGGAATTTAAAAGCAATGTCTGATTTTCATAAGTTAATTTTCAGTATTTGTTTTATTTATTATTATTTTTGTCAGTTTCAAGTTATTTCAGAGACCATTGTGGGTTTTTCTTCCTTTATTGGGAAGGTACCAACAATTTTGTCCATGTGTGTAAATCCCTGAGGAGCTACATTAGCATTAGTGATGGTTGTATCCACAAGTATGCACTTACCTATAGTTCCCTCAAACAATGTAAGGAAGATGCGCATAAGAGGGGATTTAGAAGTGGGTATATGCAATGGTGACTGAAAAATAAGTAGTTACATACCGTATACCTGCACCACTGGTTAAAATTGTCCACAAGTTAATCTGGGATGCACGCAGTCTGCCACAGCTAATTAACAGCAACGTCACACTACCTTCAAGCTTGGTGTTCTGATATACCTCAGACTGTATGTTTCACTTATAGGCTTATGCAAGTACTAACAGTAACTTAACGTGATACTTCTTTAGTTTATTTAACTTAGTTCACAGAAGAGCTGTTAAGTTAAATATCAACCGAAGCAGTCATATTTACATAGCGTTAGAGTACATACATTGACAGGACAGTTTGCGTTTCCTCCTATGGAATAATAAAAAAAAAAAAAAAAAATTTTTACTTTCATTTCTGATGTTACAGACTAAATAAAAGACTATAAAATCTATTTACATTTCTTGCAAGTTTGTTATTGTAGAACTGCCCTCCTCTATTTGGGGCAGGCTGTGAAAAAGCAATGTCACCCTCCCTGCCATTTTGAGATTTAAAACGAACATGGCTGGCGTGTGGTTCAACTGTTATGGCCAAATCGTGAGCTGAAAGTGACAACACAGTTGTGGGCCATAAACTATGTAATATTCCTTGGCCCAGTAATACCTGTGCTACAGGAATATTAGCATGGGACCTCTACATTAGTAGCGAATGTGGCATATGCAACACTGGCAGAAGACAGCCACAATCATCCCAGAACTGACTGCTTTCCAGGTTATTTGTACTGTGGGTAATGTAAGCACCAGTTTTGAATAGCAGTCACTTGTCTATCAATGGAGTCTTGTAATAATGTTGGACTCATTGTGGATGTTTTCAAAAACGTATAATCAAACTGACCTTGAAGAACTGCTGATATCTCTTTTTTATTCCACTTATTCTTATTCCTTTTAAAAACCTGTTTACCTGTCTACATTACCCACAATTAAGCCACTATATTCAATTACATGCAGCTTCCTTTAGAGCCAAAAAAGGCTTCATACTACTTTAGTCATATGCAATGGGTGTAGGTCAGGAGGTAGAGCGGGTCATCCAGAAATCGGATGGATGCTGGTTGATTGCCTGGCTCCCAAGGCTGCAAGTATCCTTGAGCAAGATACTGAACTCCAAACTGCTCCTGATGAGCAGGTCGGCACCTTGCATGGCAGCCTCTGCATTCAGTGTATGAATGTGTGAGAATAAGTAAACTGGAGAAGCGCCATGGAAATGCCAGTCCATTTACTATTCAGCAGAGGTGGCAAGTAACGAAGTAAAAATACTTTGTTGCTGTCAGAATTTGTATCTTTTAACACTATATAGAAAAACTAGCTAAGTTTTCACAGGCTTACTTAACGCCAATGTGCAAATCAGTTTTCTATATCAGCAACAGAATTTAAAACATTATGAACAACATGGAAACTAGTTTAATCAAGTTGTTTTTCTTTGTGAGATATTCATTCATCTCTACAGGAATCCAAAAGTCTTTTATTTAGCCTCAGCAGAAGCTGGTTCTCAAAGTTCTTTGAATCAAGGCATTCCCTTTTGGGTCTGAAATTCAGTCTTACAGTGCTTAAAAGCCTCTCGCAGGCAGCTGAGGCAGGTAGAGGTATGTTGAGCTTCAGTGACACGTTGCAGACTGCTAGGAAAAATTTCAGGACCTAAATGGTATCATCTGGGCAGGCCAGGTAGGACTCTAGCTTGGTTTCCCACAGTTTATGCTGCTTGGATGGGCCTTCATCTGATGTCGACTTCCTCCTCAAAGTAGGTGCAGTGAGGTTTTTGTATCTCTCCAAGTGACTCACGTGCTTTCTGTAGGAGTGACAATACACACATATAAGACACAGACGTACACAAAGCTAAGAGAAAAGTGGTTCACCTGACAGAATTGTTATAGAAATGTTTAACGTTGTCTTTGTGCGGAGTTGACGTAAATGATTAACAACTACTGGCACACAGGGGACGTTAGCCTTCAGACCTTTCGGCTTAAAAGCCGAAAGGTCTGACAGAGAATGTCTCTGACAGAGAATGTATTTATTTTAACCCAAATCACCATTCAACCCCTAAACCTACCCAAGAGGGGCTTTCTGGCAGAGAGCCCTGAAGAGTCTCACGTCTCACAACAGTGGCAAAACGGCAATTAATTGAGGATTATTGGGTTGTTGTTTTTATTTAACCGAGCGCTAGCTAGTGTTAGCTCTATACTATCAAAACAGTGTGTGCCCATAGCATTGCTAATGTTGTAAACTAGCCTACAAGAAATGTAAATGAGCTAATAATAACAACTGAAAAATACACCAAACCTGTATGTGTTTATTCAGATTAGATGGAGAGTTCTTGAAGGCCTGAAGCTCGTGGTTTTTAGGTCGGCGCAGGACACAACACATTCGCCATGAATCATTCTTGGAGCCGACAACATCAAACAGTTCTCTTAAATAACGTCATGGATGGGGAATGTCTTGCTTCTCCGAATATGATGCGTTGTCGTTCCCTGGTTCACTTTCTTCCTCCATGTCGCTGCTACGAGTTTTCTCGCGAACATAACCTGTAACTCACATCGCTTCTCTCCGCAGTTGACTTTCCCTCTCTAGGTAGTTACTTCTTATACGTTGTGTCGTCATCCGCGGAGGTTGAAAAATTAACAAGCCTGTTTTGACAATGTAAGGAGTAGAAAGTACAAAAAAATGTTCTTAAATGTAGGGAGCAAAAGTAAAAAGTCGGTAGTTATCTTACCCAACCGAACAGCAAGCGCCTGATAAGGTTTGGTTCATGTGTTGCTGATATGCTACAGCAGTCATGTTGTTTTTGGGAAGAGTGACATTTTGTTTTTCAGTCACTAGCAATCGGCTTACTCAGTCGTTAAAGTATGAGGATTTGTTGTTCTTTGTAGGGAATACAAAGGCAATGTTTCTTGTGTACAGCTGTAAGCCTTGGAATTTGGAATTTAGCAATGGCAATTATTTTATCTTGCTTATAAGACTTTCAGTTTTTTTGGCAGGTCTGAATAAAAAGAGTATCTCTTTTGTATCTATTCTATCATTATTTTGTATTCTGTAAATTAAATAACCACAGAACTAACAAATGTATTATTACTTTTTGTATCTAAAACATCTAAATGTCCTTGTCCCAAGAACACCACAATAGCTCACTAGCTCTGTCTAAACCATGCACAAAGAGACACACACACACACACACACACACACGCACACACACACACAAATCACAAGCACATCATGTTTTTAGCATAAGTCAATTACCTTTAAAAGGAACAGTAAAAGAGTTTCCTGCCTGCCCAGGCCTTCCATCTATCCTCAAGGTGCTCTGTGGCTCTACTCCGATGCCATTGTGGCTTTCTAAAAAGCTAAATCAAGGCGTGGCTGGAAACCACATGCATCTAAAACCATCAACATCAGCCCAGGAGCATTATTGACTTTATGTAGAACTGGTTTGATGTACAGTGTATGAGAGAGTGTAAAACACATTTAGACCCATCTAAAGGTTATTAGTTTTATTTCACAGTGACTGTTTTCAAAAGACAGAGCTTGGAAACTGCCGTAACTGTATAATTAAAAAAGAAGTCCAAAAAAGAAGTCTCATTATTCATATTATGCACACCGAATATAATTATGAAGAATGATAATAGATACAGATTCAGACTGTTATATTTTAATGACTGCTTACCAATACTGCTGATTGATTTAATAAGATTACAGAGCAAACTGGTGTCTGCCAGCTGCTAATTTATTCTCTCACACCCCTGCTGTCTAATCATGTGCAGCAGTGTTGCCAGATGTACAATAATTATCATATTTGAATGATCAATTTGCCCTCCTCATTACATTTCAAAATAGCCCAAATGTACAATAATTCGACCATTTTGTGACACTTACATTGGCAGTTGGTTGTACTCTACACTGTCCCATTTTAATTAATTTCCTGACATGATCAGGATAGCAAATTATGGATCCAGCTGTCTAAAAGTCGCTCTACTGAGAGCAGGCTGTTTCTGTGCTGGCACCTTTAAATGCTAATGAGCTCCTTCTTTCAACGCCTGCCTTGCCTGCTACACGCCCCTCTCAGGGAAAGGATGCTGCTTACGCTAGCAGTAGCATGCGCTAATGTTTACGCTGGTTGTAACGCTATGGCTCGCCGAGATACTGTCGTTCAACCATACCAGTTTGACCCAGAATCAGACCCAGAAGGAGAGGCTCCTGAAGAAATTCAGACTCTGCGACTGCAGCAGGATGTTTCAGAATGGTTAGTGTGTCTGAATATGTTACTTAGTTTGTTCGTATGTGTTGTTACATTTACTACCATGTAGCTAATGGCTAACAGCTAGCAACGCTGTGTTTGTCTCCAACACAGTCTCCAAACATTTGGACACTGTTCGCATCGTCTCTGTCTCCACTCTGCACACGTTTCCAGAATTTTTACTGTGACAACCAAGCTTCCTTGCAATATCATTAACATTAAACTCGCTTCAAACGCCATTGCATAGTGGACCAAAGCGGAGCTAACTAGTTAGCCAATTTCAAGCTGACTTCACCAGACTCGTAGGCAACTGTAAATACTATCAAACCGCGGCGACACTTTTCGGTGGCTCGGGTGCAGTTGCTGGGTCCTGTATGGTTGGGACTGATCCTTTTACGAGGGTCAGTGTTGAGGCAAAGCCAGCTTTTTACTGACCCTCGTTACTGAAGCAGTCTGTCCTGAAGTGGTTTGCACACATATACAAAGTAACAGAAAGTGTAGCCGGCACGTTGTCATTAAAAATGAAACGTAACCACTGTCTCTTCCGTTGTTCTGTAGCTGGGACAGAATATAGGCACTTATGTTGATTTTTACAACCAACAACAGAGTAATTAACGTGTCTAGCTCTGAGCGACGATATTGTGAAACACTGCTATCTTACCGCTGGACACACCGAACTTCACCTCGGGGATGGAGGCCCCCCTCTCGGACATCTCCTATCACCACGCAGAGGAGGCCTACCAATGAATGTCTCTCCTTTCATTACGTAACGACAGGAGCTGAATCTGAACAGCCTGTAGGAGCGCCGTTTTACCAGTGGGTGGGCTGCAGAGACCATGCAGGACTCATTTGCTTTCCTCATTCTGGTAGTTGTAAGGCTCAGGGAGGACCAGTTTAAATATGTAGAGACCAGAGAAAACGTGTTTTTCATAATATGGGACCTTTAAGGTAAGCCTTGCAAAAGTGCTTTACTTTGTATATTTTGATTGTATGTATTTCTTTACATTGTTAGCATTCTGTTGACAGCAAAGGAAGAATTTCGTTGTACAGAGAAACATGTTTTACTTACTGTGCATAAGACAATAAACACTTTGAATTGAATTGAATTTGAATTAACTGTTTCCGTGAGGAACATGAGCACACTTCTAATCATGTTGTCTTGTCATTAAATTTTATTAGACTGATGGAGGTGGAGAAACCACCTTCCATGCAACAGGAGCTACATCAGCTTGCTTTAAAAAAAAAAATCAGTGATGAAAGTGATGTTCCTGGATTTGTAGCCACATTGAAGATTTGTTTATAGTATGTGTTTTGTAATATTACACATTTATCCCTATTTCTTCCCGTGGTTAAGACACAATGTCATAATTATAACCTTTTGGTACGGTAGTTTACTATTTGTCATCTGGCAATGCTGATTTGCAGCATTTGAATTGATATTAAGTGCTAATTTCTCACAGTGGCCAAGATTAATTGTTTTTGGCTTTGTATTATGACACTTTCATGCAGTTAGAGACTTAGATTTTCTCTTAGTGTCATTCGAATTTTCACTATACAGTGCAATGGGAACGAAATTTTGTTTCAAATGGCTCATTATATTTCACCTTAAATACTATTTATCTTGCCTTGTTTGGCATCATTATCACACATGTGTGACTGTACAGTTATTTTTTCATTTTGACATACTGTATTACACAATGGACCTAAAATCACAAAAATAACATAACATAAAATCCACAAATAAGTTTAACGAACCATTTTTATTATTTATAATGCAAATATAAATTGTTGTTTGCTAAATTTGTGCATAAGTTTTTGAAATTTACAAAGTTATATGTAACTATTTACATTTAAATGTAGGCAATGCCTCAGAGTCTGGGCTCCCTCAGCTCCTTCCAGCTCAATGAAGAGCTCCACTGCCTGCTCCACATTCAGCAGTCTCCTCATTGTTTTGACTCATTAACAAAAAACAACTACACTACACACTAAACACACTACACTAAACACTACATAACACACTAACTATACACTCCAAACACTAATGCCACAAATCTCTCAACTCTCAAAACTCGCTATCTCAATCGCTGTATCTATCACCGTCTGACACTGTCACTCTTTCGCCGCCGTCCCTCCCACAACTTCCCCCTGTTCCTCAGCAACCAAATCACGTGGTTTGCCATATAATTTTGTGATTGGTTGGTGTGGTGCCTTTTTCCATCAATAGGAAAGGGGGTGTCACAGGTTTTTTTGCTTGCAAACACTTCCTGCTTGAGGACACTTTTCATCGTTTCTTCCTGCACCAAACGCGCAGCAAACGTGACGGCAATGTTAGCAAAAAGCGTGGCATACATTATTTATCGTAAGTCCGGGTATACTTGGCCTATCAACACAATTTAAAAACTGATGTATAGTTTGAAGGCCGCTTCAACACATAAGTAGAGACTCACTGAGTCTCAGATTTAAAAGCGACACTTCATGCCTTCAGCACTGCACGTACCTCACTGCTCATCTAGGGTTTCTCATTGGCCCATGTGGTGATATTTTTTCATCACACTAACATCCTCCATGCCAGTGTCCCTGAGTAATTTGTTGCCCTAGGCAAGGTTTTAGCCGGCGCCCCCTGCATCGCAGTCAATTTCACAATCAGTTTTCATACACTCACACAGAAACTGCATGCATGTATTCAAGATTTTATTTCTTTTAAGTCAAAAATATCTCACCAAATAAAAACTGAAGAAAGAAACAAGTGATAGAAATACAATATAAATAAGGCATTGTGCAAACATATTATCTCAGCCACAGCAAGTGCCATCTCTCGCTTATCTATCTATTATCTATTATCAGACGCTTTGGAAAACGACCTCCAACTCCTTCAATGTTGCCATGTGGGTATTGTGCTCCTGGCTATCCTCATGAACCTTCAGCAAGTGACTTGCATTTTTCCAGTCCTTTGGTCCTTCATTATTAAGTCTGTATTCTTTTGGAGAAAACATTTAGCAGCAGAAGCAGTGCAAGTTATCATTTCTGTTTGAGTACATCAGCCAGCTTCTTTTGATTTTTTCCCCATTGATTAAGACTCTGTTGTACTCTCAGTCATGTTGACACTCTCCCATCTTTGTTTTTGGGAAATGTATAACTGCTTTTTTATTTAAACTGGTCCTCTGTGAACTAACTCTAACTCTAACTCTAACTCTTACGTAGTCAGTTAGAAGAGATGGCCAGTCAGCAGGGTCTATTGGTGCAGCCTTTGGTCCTGATGCTGTGTCACTGGGCTGGTGGTGAAATATGTTAAAAGTGCATCTGAAGTGAAGATAGAAGTATATGTGACCACTGCATGTTACATTTTAATTAAAAAAACAGATTGGTGTGTGCCATACATAAGACTAATATAGACTAATAATGAAAATGTGATGAGATTCAAACACTATTGTTATTGCAAAGCAATATAGTCTAACCAGAGTGCAACAAGTAGTAAAGTGCAGTATATATATATGTATATATATATATATATATTAGGGCTGTCAAAGTTAACGCGTTAATAACGCGTTAACGCAACGTCCTCTTAACGCCGTTAATTTTTTTAACGCGCGATTAACGCTCAGTATATTTAAAAAAAAAAAAAAATAAAAAAAAAGCAAAACGCGCATTGTATGATTACGGCCGTCGGCGGCACCCGTAGTCTTGATACAGAGGGTGGCAGAAGAAGAAGAAAGGGAATCAGAAGAAGAAGAAGCAGGGTTGGCGGTTCGGGAAGAACACGGTGGCCTTTATGCTCCTGGCCCGGTCAGCGCCGTGTTCTTGCCTTGAATTACAGCCACCCGAGTGCACAGGAGTCACTCACAGTAACTTCAGTGAGTCCGCGGTTCGTGCAGGTGGAGTCTCATCATCACGATGATCTCCCGTGAAACAGCGGCAGCATCTCAAAACTGAATAACAACACTTACAGCACAGGTACGCAAGCGAGCTCAGCCAGTTTTGATATGATGCGTAACTGACTTATGTGGCATGATTTAGTTCGGTAAAGTTGGAAATATATTCACTGATTCGAACTTCCCGGATCAATAACTCATAAGCGAAAAATTGTTAAAACACAAACAACGACTCTGTACTACCGCAATAAGGAAGACAACGAGCTAAACCGTATTTTTCGTCAAAACGAGCGTCTGGACATTAACTCTGGTCTCTATGGTCAGCCGGCTGTGAGACGAGGGCGCAGGGACCGTCCACAAAGTGCAATACCGAAAAGAGATACAACAAATAATATTCAATAACTTCACTATTATTCAGTGTAGTGTCACCAAAATCACTCCACACATCAGTGGTCTCCTGCTGGTCATTATACAATTTTTTGTTTGGAAAAAATGTGCTTTGGCATAATTTGGGGGAATTTCTATTGGGAGAAATATTCAATAACTGAAGTACTTTTTTACTTATATAACAGGTACATAAGTGAACTTCTGGGAGGAGAGAAGTATTAAGAGCATGAAAAAATACATTAAGATATATTTAGAACAGAAAAAAATGTGCCAAAAAATTGTGATTAATATGCGATTAATCGCGAGTTAACTATGGACAAAATGCGATTAATCGCGATTAAAAAAATTAATCATTTGACAGCCCTAATATATATATATATATATATATATATATATATATATATATATATATATATATATATATATATAAATGAGTGATATGGGAAAGCTAAGGTGTGGAGTATTAACAGTAATACACTTGAACTGCACTTTAACACTGATGTAAATTTTAACAAACATAAACTGTGACACAATAAACCAAAGGCTTACAGTTACCCAATTACTTTTAAAGGGGATAGACAACTAAAAACATTTTAACTGACACACAAGCAGGAAAACACAGTCAACAGGTAAAATAACACCTGAACAGGACTAACGTTAACTTTCCAAATGTCTCTGATGAATTTAAAGTGGAGCAACATTAACTTACGTCGACTCCAGCTATTTATTGATTATTAAACAATGCTGCTATCGTTCGAAGTAAGCTAGCAAGTTAACCAAGGGCGTAACATCGGTTTGAAAAGTGGGGGGGACACAAAAAAGTGGGTGTCTGATTTGAATACCATTTTATACATTTCCACATGCTTTTAATCATATTCCCAGCTACTTAAAAGCAACACATTATGATGAACATGGCTATTAGTGCTTAGTCATAGGTGTGATTGGCAAAGGACAAAAGAGCAGGAAAATATACGGCTCCACGATGTCTCTCTTCACAAATATTTTGTTCCGTTGTCGGCTTCAGCTAAGAAAGAAATAGTTCGCCTCACGTGTCCACAATTCTTAGAACATACAGTGTTTCCCCAAGATTATTCTGGTAACTCAGCAACAGGGGGGTCCGGGGGCATGCCCCCCTGTAAGAAAATTTTGAAAAATAACCCTTTTAATGGTGACTGCTGGTGAGATAAAAAAAAAAAAAAAAAACATTTTCAGAATTTCAGAATGAGAATCTAAGACATGAGACAACAGAGAACTTTTTTTAACATTATTTTCTTTATTATTATAGATTTTTATGGAAACAGAATCTGTTTTAGAAGTCAGTGGGCCACCTGACATGGAAGTTACTGAGAAAAAAATCATAATTTCTGCATATTAATATTCATGTAAAATACAGTAAGTACAGTAAAAAGCTGTACACAAACAATGAAGTGAGGAGAGAGATGCGTGTTTTCTAGCTGGAAATACAGTCATTATTTGAGTTATTAAAAAAACAAAACGCAAATGCTTGATCAAGAGCCTGACCCAGCCGAGGACAGTGGATGTTGCAGCCTTTGAACGCAGCATCATTACACAAACTGTCCGCGACTCACAGCGAGAGTGGGTCCACTTGATTACTAACCTGGCATAGCTCGTGTTGCATCAGCAGGCGGAGTTTGCCATCAAATTAATGTAAAATAAGCACATCGGTATACGCCGGGGTAGATTAATCAAGCGGACATGTTTGAGTATCGGACCCTTGAGAGCTACTGCATTCCGCTGGATTAAATAAAAGTGGGGGGGACAAAAACGGGATTTCGGAAAGTGGGGGGGACATGTCCCCCCTGTCCCTAGTGGATGTTACGCCTATGAAGTTAACCCTCTTCCAACAACTATTGATTTCACTTCATCACATTGACGTTACTGTACCTCTGTCTTCTTCACGTCTTCCTCTTCTTTCCTTCTCTTCCTTCACTTGGTGCCGGATGGTTTCAGTCTTTGGGAACTTGTAGGTCAGCTACAACATCAATAAATCTCTCTCTTGGTCTTGGGGTCTCGGTCCGGTCAGATTCAGGCAGCTCGCCTCTCCACCCGCCCTCCTCACAGAGGACAGGTACAATGCAACGAGCCAGAACCTAGAACAAAGGCCTCTCCATTATTTAATAGTCTTTGCTATGAAGTCATGTTGCTGTGGGCATATATAATATTTTGAATAACTATAATAAATAGTAATAGCACTGGTAAAAAAAAAAAATGTATTTTTTATCATTATTCTTTTTCTTTTTTTTGTATTTTTTTTTTCCTCCCCCGTTTGCGGCGCCCCCCGTGGATGACGGCGCCCCTAGCATTTGCCTGTACTGCCTATGCCCAGGGCCCGCTCTGCATGGCACCACTACATGCCACACTCTGAAGCTGAAGGTCAACACCAGCAATATAATTAAACAATTAGAAAGGCCCAACTGGCTTTGATTTAGATTTTCTTGCTATCACAAAAAGTTGGGGGTGACTGAGGAGGTCATATTGCAAATTTACAAAGCTAATATGGAGATTTGTCCTTGCCTTCTCAGTCACAGTGTGATGTGGCAACACAACTGGGCTTGAAACTAGACTGCTAGATAGTCATACACATATACAGCATCCAAGATAATCAACTTTGATCTTCCCTCTATTTGCCATGACAAGTATCAAACACATGACCTTCTCAGTTGTCAACTGGTTCAAGTTCATGTTCACTGGACCGCAAGATCAGCAGTTTGAATCCTGACTATTGTTACAGCAGTGCAAGGCAGTTCTTGCATTTCTAGCAATTTGCATTTTACCATTCAGACTGTATTTGTTGGAGGGAAATGCATTTTCTAGTTGATTTACATAATTGTGGATGGCCACAACATAAAAATGTCCATTATAACTGTACTGTATTCTTGCTTTAATTACACATTTGCATTTCGGTAGGCATGTCAGCAGCAACAACAATAGTGTACAATTGGAAAGAAAAGCTAATAAACCAAGTCTGCATTAGTACAAAGTGTCATTAAGGATTTAAACATAGGTCCACTAATTTTCCACAAAGTAATTAGTGTATTACACATAGTTCTGTAAGTTCTGAGCTCTCTCGTTGCCTCACAGGTGGAATCCCCCAGTAACATACACGGTACATGCGCAAGATTTACAGTGAAAGTAGAAAATGTACATTTCAATCAATCTCAGTTGTTCTTTGTTAGCACTAACCCCTTAGCATTTAGGTCAAGGCACCCTATCTGCTTTGCACAGCCTCACAGAGCTGCTTACAAGGCTGTAGACTCTTAGTCTTATTAAAAAGGCATTACCTGCTGATTGCTTTGTCTTGTTGATTCATTTCCACATTTGAGAATTTGAACTCCAATTTATTGTTTCAAAGATTTAAATTTGTACGTGCTACAAATACCAAGCCAAGTGGCAGTCGACTCACTGCCTGATAACGTGTTTTTAATTATTATTCCCTATCAATGTATATAGCTCATATACACCAGTTTGTGCTATCTATGTGGGCTTTGACCACAGCACTTACTACAGCACAGCATACTCCCATGGAATAGTTATTCCTCTCATTTATTGTGTGATTGAAATGCCTAATTTGGGGTTAAGGTCGGAAACAGCTTGAAGGGCAAAAAAGAATGAGGATAGTGGGAATCAAACAGTTTTAGTCTCAGAAAATCAATGTATGGATTAGAACATATCAGTATGTGAGGATGAAGTAAGAAACGAGTGGAGCTGGTCACAGCTGGAGTGGGGTAAGGATGAGGATAACAAAATGAAAACAAAGAAGACAACTAAGGAAAAAAGGAAGAGAGAAAATAAGAAAAGTGTGTGTGCATGCACGCCTTTGATGTTGTCAGTAGAGATTTCCTGTTGGTGGTTAGGCCCATTAAAACCTTGTTAGTGGCTAAAGGCCCATGCTTTTTTTCCACCAGGGGCATGTTACAGTCAGTAATGGTGTTCTCATGTGTGTCTATGTGTGTATGTGCATGCGTATGTGTGTGCAATCTTTTTGATAGGACAAATGACAAGCATAAGGCCATTACGTCCTAAATGGACTCATCTGTCCTTCTGGCTCTACGGGGTCTAAGATAGAGAGTGAAATAATCCAATAGGCTGTATTTGAATGGGCTTCAAGTAGGAAGAAAGCTTACCAGAATAAAGACTCTACCTTTGTCTTTCTACTAACAGTGCACTGTAACACATCAGTGACATAAGCTTTATGGTGCCAGAAATGTCTATAACAATATCATTCAGTACACCTAGCCTTCAGTAGGCTATGTATCTATATATGTGTTTGTGTTTTTGTATTTCCAGAAAAAGAGTGAATTAACTGTGTTAACCTTATGATCACCTGGAATTCTCATTTGTGTCAAAGTGTGCAGCAAAATGCTCCCTGTGAAATGTATAGTTAAGGGTTCTAAATGCCAAATTGAGCACTGCTAGCAGTTTATGACCAGCATGTGAAACCGACCAGTAACTAGAAGAGTTGGGAATGAGAGACCGTTGCCAGTCAAGCTAGTCGCTAGTCAAGACCACATATGCATGAAAAATGGGTCTACCTAACCTTCAACTTGGGGTGGCATAATATAAATGTTATTGTCCAATACTGATAAGACAACATTGAGTATCTACTATCTTCTATACGAGCTGTGCTGCTTCTTTTTATTTTGATCTCTTTAGACACAGAACGTTTACCATTTTCCCTGCAGTATTATCGAAGAATCACCACTAACAAAGTGGCTCCTCTAATTCAGTTACAAACAAGTTTAATTTACTATGACTGCGTCACAATAAAAGCCCCCCATTTTTTTGTGATTAATACGTTTTTTATTATAATACATCACAGGAACCGTTGTGTTTTCACCAGCAGTAACTATGACTTCTGAAAAAGCTGAAAGTGAACACGATGAAACTGTAAAAAACACAGCAGATGTTTGAAAGTACAAACAGGAGGAGAGAAACTAAAGATTTGTAATTAGAGGCTACAAAAATACTAAGAGCTGAACGCACTGACTTCTGAAAACGTCTTTCTCTTATATTTTTATTATATTATTTTACTATATTAGGTTTCCTGCACAGACATGAGTTGAGCATCGATTTGAGGGGGAGTCAGTTGCTTGTTACAGATTGGCTGCAGTCACAAGACGTCACCACAGCCCAGGCCCAGTTTGGCCCATTCCGGCACAGGTCCGTCGCCGGCGCCGCTCGGCTCAACTCGCCTCAACTCGGCTCAATTGGCTCAGTAAAACTGATGACCGAAAAGCAAATCAGCACAGTTCGGGTTTACTCAGTGTGCCCAGCAGGCACGTGCACACATAAGGCCCAAGGGGTGCTTGAGCCCCTGCCCTTTTTGCCTCGTATTATAAAGTGCCCTTTTTGTGTGTATTTTTAAATGAATAAATAAATTCCTGTTGCATGTTCCATGCCAAAAACAGCGGTATAAAAATGCCACGGTTATCTACCCTACGCATTTCGTACGTAATATGGTGTTGTGTGTGTGTGTGTTGAGCCTAAAGCCGCTTCTCTGTCCGCTGCGGCTCCGCTCTGTCTCTCTCTAATAGTCTACTGGAAATTTCTTGGACCCAGAAATGTTGTTTCCTACAAACTTTTATGATTGAAATGTAATCTATAGGCCTAGCAGATGAAATTCAACTTGGTTGCTAAAAGTTGAATGTTGGGCAATTTGAGTACTTAGCATAATAAGTTAATAAAGGGGAGACACTACAGGTGAAGAATCGGGACATTTTTTCAACTAATGTGTATCACCATGAAACTTCCCTAGTTGATTACTTACATTTAGACAATTATTTTTTGTATTATGAGTTTTCTGTAATTGTATGTTTAAATATGCAAATGAGGCATTATCTAATTAAATATGCGCTAATTTGCATACAATTCCAGAACATGAATCTAAACATTGGATAAAGCCAGGATCAAAAGTCCTGTTTTATTTTGTTGACATATTATAGCCAAAGGTTTTTAGAGAGGGATTTTTGGATATCTCTTTTTATCACTCCATAAATCAGAAAATACTGTCAAATGCCATGAAAAAAACAATTTTCGCCGTGTTTTTAGGAAGAAAATGTTATATAAATCAGGCTTTGAATGATATATGAACAAACCCCTCTACTAAAACCTTCAGAATATAGATAGGAATAAAACTGGAAAGTTTGGTGTATATAAGTGCTACTGAAGTGGAGATTTTTGGCTTAGAGTATGAGAAAAAAACTCATTTTGAGAAAACGGCCTTTAAAGATATTTATTGTATAAGAAATCTCTAGAAGGGTGGAGTAGGGGGGTTATAAAACATTCGGCGCTTTGGGATTTCTGGATATCACAAACATGGACTTAGACTCTTAGATCACCTTTCGAAGTTAACTAGAAGCAAAATTATAGCCATTTTCAGTTTCTCGCGATTAAGGGGAAACATGGCAGGGTTATTGGGTTATTTTGCTTCCATAACATGTCTTCTTTCAGACTAGTGGAAAGAAAACATCCAAAATACACATTTAAGTGTTCATTTTACTTCACTTTGTCTATTTCCCTTTATAGATTTCCTATACAATACATATCTTTAAAGGCTGTTTTCTCAAAATGACTTTTTTCTCATACTCTGAGCCAAAAATCTCCACTTCAGTAGCACTTATAGACACTAAACTTTCCAATTTTAATCCCGTCTATATTCTGAAGGTTTTGACGGAGGGGTTTGTTCATATAGCATTCATAGCCTGATTTATATAACATTTTCTTCCTAAAAACAAGGCGAAAATTGTTTTTTTATGGCTGTTGACAGAATTTTCTGATTTTAAGGAGTGATAAAAAGAGAAATCCAAAATTCCCTCTGTAAAAACCTTTGGCTATAATATGTCAACAAAATGAAACAAGAATTTTGATCCTGACTTTATCCAATGTTTAGATTTATGTTCTGGAAATGTATGCAAATTAGTGCATATTTAATTAGATAATGCCTCATTTGCATATTTAAACACAATTTCAGAAAACTCATAATACAAAAAATTAGTGTCTTAATGTAAGTAATCAACTGGGGAAGTTTCATGTTGATATATATTAGTTAAAAAAATGTATCCGCTAAACCTATAGATGACATTTTAATAATAAAAGTTAATAGGAAACAACATTTCTGGGTTTAGTATGGGCCATATAGGGGTTTCCAGTAGACTATAAGAACGGTTGCTACTTTCAAATTAAAAGCCCCTCGCTAAGAACCCAGTTCTAAACTCCAATGGGGTGCAATGTAAAGCTCTTATTTTGAAGACAAAGAGAGAAAGAAGCCGCTGCCTCATCAGAACTCCACCACGCATATAGATGAGACGTGACAGTGGTGCGACTTGAACTTTTCTGAGTTATAAACCATTAACATAACTTCCTTGTGGGGGCTATCAAGTCGCCATCCATTTCTTCAACGTGCTTAAATTAGTAATATTTCAGAGGAGCGTCCATTTGTGCTTGTTAAGCTAACTCCTTGTTAACCAGAGTTAAGAATAATCTGACAGCTGTCTATGTCGACTACTTATCTTGCCACAAATCTTAAACTTCTTCCAGATATTGAGTTCATTGTGACTTTGCTGTTGTAAACATTGTTGTTCCTATTAACAGTCACAGGAGTCATTTCTTGGGTTTCGTCACATTTTTAGATGTGTAGCCTGTATTTCTAGTTTGCACTTGCCCTCCAATAAATAGCCTAATAATAAACCAGTGTTGCATAGAACCGCTGCTGAATTGCATGTCTTCTAAACCTCAGTATTATGATGATGTGAATAAACTTATGTTGACAATAATTTGTTGACACAAATGAAATGGCAGTTGCATGTCACTCACAGCTACATAGGCTACACAGCTAAGTAGTTAGCTTTCTAGAAGTACTTTGTTAATTAATTTTAGATTAATCAATCTACATATTGTGTTATTAAGGCCCAAAAAATTTTTTGCGCGCGCCAGCTAATCACATGACACATGCTCCTCTCTTTACGGAATGTTGCGCATAGTTTAAGCCTTTATGGGAGACCTTTGGTTTATAAATCGAATCGGACTATTCCATTTCCCCCTCTCAGATATCCGATCAAGGAATTTTGTTGTCGATTTTGAGTTGGCAATCTTTCAATTCAATTTTATTTGTTAGGGACAATGTGCAATTAAAACATAAATGTGACCATTCAATGCACTGCACCAGAGTTATCCTTGGGCTAGTTTACATCTGCAGTCCCACTGGTAGGAAACACAAATACAAATACAACATATGTGAAAACATCAAACAACACTCAATAAATAAAAACAAGTAACAAGTAGTAATGTAATGCATATGAAATGTCCCATACACAGTGGCATACACATCATACTCCTTGTGTAGGCTTTTCGAAGTCTAGGAATACAGCTCCAACAACTCTTTGTCAAGATTTGATCTAATTTGCTCTGTTAGGTGTAAGATGGCTGTTTCTGTAGAGTGGTGTTTTCTAAAGCCAAACTGGGCAGGATTTAGGCCAGGGTTGCAGCAGTTAATGTGGTCAGTTAGTTGTTTTATGACCACTTTCTCAGCAACCTTAGAGACTGCAGGCAATATGCTTATGCATATTATCTTACTTGCTGTGTCTTTTTATGAACAAGGCCTTCAAGGGTCTGTGTAACGCTTACCAGTTCAATTTTATATTTACAAAATCAAAACAAGAAAATTGAATTGATTCTAAAACTATTTTTTGTGCGTCTGTTTTATTTCAAATTTGGCAATTGTTTTTCATTGTTTTCTCTCAAGAGCTGATCCCTCTCAGGCAACCCAAAGCACAGGTATAAATAAAACCTCTTCAATTGCCTTTTTTTTACATTTTCTATTTTTCTATCCAAAGTTCAAATAGACCACAAATAGAAAATTAGAAAAGCTATTGGAATTATGTTTATTTTGTCACTTTTCTGGATATTTGTCCTTCTAATTGGGTGGGTAGGCTATGTAGTTAAATCCATCTGTTCTTTGTCTGTTTTAAGTGTGTTTATTGTTTACATTTTCAACTTTGTTGTCCTGTAGATCCCAAGTTTGATCAAGGTGTTTTATTTTGAAAATGTGGCAATTCTTTATGGCAGTCCAGTGGGATTTCTGGATACTCCCCATCCCCCCGACCCTTAAAAAATACAAGTACTATCGTTTGATGCAGGAGCTCGGGTGGATGACAGGATTTTCTAGCAGTTCTTCCGACTCACCAGATGCATAGCAAAATTGGAGGCCAAATCTTCAGATGATTATTGGTGGAGGCGTGGTCGGCAGGGAAGTGGTGAAGATGCATGTCAAGGTTGGGTGGGATGGTGCTTCGCACAGGTTGCAGTTCAAGGAGGTAAAAACACTGCAAAGAAAGCTCATGTTCCAGTGCTCCCCAGTATGTTCCGTGGTTGAAGTTGCAGGCGTCCGGCCGCTTGGGAGAAAGATGTGACACGAATAAAACCGTCGCCCCCTCAAGGCCAGGTAGAGGATTTGTGACAGGTAGTCATCCAGCTCTGACATCTTGTCGGGGAAGGCAGACCAAAGGATCTAGTAAGGAAGGAAAAAGCAAATATAACTCCTGTGAGTACTTTGGAGTGGGCAGGAAGTGTTTGTTTGAGTTCAATAGGGCCAAGAGTAGTTTGCAGTAACCTGGGGATATGAGGATTGGATGGGGGAAAAGAAGAAAGAGTGGGAAATTGAGTATTTTGGCCGATGAAACCGCCTTGGGTTGTGTGAGCAGCCTGTGTGGTTGAAATGGCTGGTGCTAAGTCAGGAGGAGCTGTATGTGTTTGTGCACACATACTGGGATGCCATCCCTCTGGCAGTCAGAGACGAGATCTTCCCCTTGAGCTGCTCAGTGGCAAAGGACCAACAATATTTGAGATACTGGAGGATGAAAGCCCGGATACATCCTGGTTGTCAGAGATGTGGAAGACTGGGCATCTTGAGATGAGGAGTTTGCCTTGACTTCATCGGCTTCGCCCATATGCAACGCTGGGAATCCAGAACTGCCTGGTAGGCTCAGAGAGGGAGAATGGCGTTTTGCTGAGTCGTTGAAAAGTCTGAAAAGCTTGGCTTTCCTGTCAGAATTGTGGAAAGGGATGTTTCTCTGGCAAAGTGTACTCCTGAGGCAAGTAACAGTCCAGTTTATATTTTTAAGGTTGGGGACAGTTGGAGTGTTGATCTGTAGGGTTCAGGTCGTGGTGGCTACCCCTGTCGGCCTGCGGCCAGATGAACATCCCTTGTCTCAGGAACCTGCTGCAATCAGGGGAAACCTCGGTCTGGATCAGTGATCACGTCCTGAACTTTCTGCAGCTTTGCCACTATCAAGCAGCCAGCAGAGCCCCCAAACTGACCCTGAGGCTCAACAACACCTGGCTCTTCCCTTGGCTCGAAAACGGATGAGCGAAAATTCATGGAAGGCAGGTGCACTCCAGCTAACATGCCGCGTGCTAGTGCTAGCTGTAGCATCGCTAACACCGCTATGCCCTGCGAGAGCTGTCATAAGACCCAGAAAGACATCTCCAAACTCTGGGAGAAGATCAAGCAACTTGCTGACGAGCTAAAGCAAAAAGACAGTCTCCTAGCCGAATTCATGGACACTGCGGCCACACAGTCGCAAATAATACGCATTCTGAACTCACCAGCAGCAGCAGCAGCAGCAGCAGCAGCAGACACGATCCTGTGGGACACATCCTCATCCCGCCACCGGCCATCCTTCACCTCCACTCCAAGCTCACGGACTCTTTGGTCGGAGGTCCTGTGTCGAGGTAGGAGGCGAATATCCCGAACTGTCTCTCCTCCACCTCTCAACCTCACGAACCGCTTCTCCTTGTTGCCATCCAACGTCACCGTTCACCCCGATGATGTCCCCATGGCCAGGGCTGATTTATGCTCTCTGAGCACCGAGCTCTCGGCAGGTGTGCCGCCCTCTCCGCTTTCGGCTGTGGCTCCTGCCCCGGTGATTGCTTCAGAGACCGTCTCGACTCCCGTTGCTGCTGCCGCTGTGAACCTCTCTGGGAGAGGGGGCTCTTCTGGTGCTGCCACATCTCCACACGGCGCTGGTGCTGAGCGGTCGGCTGGCCGTTTCATTGCGGGACGGCAGAACACCCGGCTGGGAATGCCCTCCTCTGCTGCAGCAAGCTGAGCCTCACCTTGGATTGCGCAATCCCTCACAAACTGTGCTCTGCCATGCAATGAGAGCCTGTCACTGTCTCTCGCCAATCAAATGTTTCAAACACTTTTAATATATGCACCCCCCTGACTTTCCATAGTGTAGCTGATGTATATAATATATGTGTATAACCTGTTTCGTGTGCTCAGCGATCTTACAACGGCAGTGAAGAGGCACTGGGTGAGGCAGGCAGTTCTCCTGCCTCAAGGTAGGGGGCACTCATGAGCCCAGACATGCCTATGCTACTCCGCAGCTGCAGAGTAAGTGACAGCGCGCTAGCAACAATCTTAGAGTCCATGGTTACGAGCGAGTCAAGTGCAATGATATTTCCCCCCTCCCCCCCTTCGGACTTTCAATCGAAATAGGAGGTAATTAATAAAGGAAGACCAACACCGGAGCTGAAAGGTTTGCTTCAGACTACAGGACAGAAGATTACCTGCTCTTTTCAAACGGGTTTTACACACGAAAAGACTGGCTGTGTGGATGTCCAGCGAGGAACCGCCTTTACTGCTTTCCCTGTCTTCTTTTCTCAACCTGTGACAATGTCTGGACTCAGATGGGATATTGTGACATGAAGAATTTGCAGAGAAGCCTCAGCAAACATGAGTGGTCTGCCACTTACATTCAAAGCCAGATCGCGCTAAAAACGTTTGGGGTCTCCAGGATGGACTTGGCTTTGGATGAACAGCGAGACTGAACATCAGCATCCACAATGCGGTAAAGGAGAATGCCACTGTGTGGGGCAGCTAGCTGACTTGCCACTGTGCATGTCTCTCTCTCTCTCTCTCTCTCTCTCTCTCTCTCTCTCTCTCTCTCTCTCTCTCTCTCTCTCTCTCTCTCTCTCTCTCTCTGTGTGTGTGTTTGTGTGTGTGTGTGTGTGAAGGATGAAAATTAGCACCCCCCACCTGCGAAATGTGGGTGAATTTGTGAATCAGTTTACCACTGTGGCGGGTTCATTCCAGTCAGATCTGATCCAATTAATAATAATGATCGATATCTTGGTAAGGGCATAACAATGCGCTTTCCACAACCCTAGAATTTAAATTAATTAATTAGAAATTATATGTTTGTGATTGGACCAAAGTGTCAGTTGGACTTCAGAATTCCAGCACCACTAGAACGGCCGTAAGCGGTCAATTTGACTGCTAGATTTTAAACTTTATAATCTCTCATGTAAATACTCAATTGAGTGATGAATGCATTCATTGTGTCATGATGTTTTTGTTTTTTTTTTTAAAAACGAAATAACACCAAAATGTACATTTTAACAAGTTTAATTAGACGTTTAACATTCATGTCATTGCACATTTTAATAGAGAAAACTCACAAGAAAATTAACAATTAAAAGTAACTTATATGATTATGAAACATTTTATTTTAACATTCAATAATATATAATAAAACAATAATATTAATCGAAAAATCTGGAAACGAGCTGATCTAACAAATAGAGCCGTTGTGATCACTGGTCACAGTCAGATTACCTCCGCTCTCCTCACAGTTACACACGGGCTTGTGGCATTTCAAGTGTCCGACTTGGTGTCCTTTGGTTCTGTTTGCAACTCTTTCGGACCGGCACTGCCTCCGTCTCCATGTCTGCTGCTGCTGCGGTGGTCGCTTCCGCTGCTGCCACCTTGTGCCGACTGCCGCAGCCGCTTTCCCCTCCATGTATTCTGCCCTCAGCTCCTCTGCAGCTGCTGCAGGACTTTCCTCTGGGCTCTCCTGCTGCTGGTGCTCCTTGAATAAGATGCGGGCATTGATCCCAGCCAGGTCGAGGACGTTATAGAAGACCACCACTGGCCATCTTCGCATACCGCCTCTGACGGAGTACACCCTCGCCATCTGGTCCGGGACGTCCTCGCCTAAATTGGTGTTGTTGTAGTACATTACAGACTCTGGTTTTGCCTTCGCCCAACTAATAATAATTAATTTAATTACTTAATAATTTTTGTCCCAAATTACCTACTTTTCGCCAAATGTTTGCTATTTGATCTCTCTGCTTTTCGTTAGTGTTATATTTTCTCTTGATATTTTCCTCGATTCCTATACATTTAGCCACGAATTGAGCCAGCCCTTGCAGTCAAATGGTAAATAATCTACTCTGTTGGGTTCATATATCTGTAAATCTGATTCTGATGGAGTCAGTGCCTCACCAGCCATGAACCTCACCGCACGTCACTGGCTAGCACCGTGCTTCGCTGTCCACCTCCACAATACATCCTCATTTGGGACTCCATGATAAGGTCTGTTGCAATCCCAAATGGCATTACTTATTCCTTTACTGCTGCAAAAATCCTGGATTTACACAAACACATCCCTGCTATTGCCGACCGTCACCCGTCTGCCCACACGATCCTCGTGCACTGTGGCGTGAACAGTCTCAGGTGCAGACAATCAACAAAGCTCCGCGCGGAATACGAACAGCTTGCTGACCTCATAGAAAGCCTGGGGAGGACCTGTATATTTTCCGGATTGATTCCATCCCCCAGACGTGGCTCCGAGTTTTTTAACACATTATTCAGTATCAATCAGTGGTTATCGGACTTTTGCTCTGCATGTGGGTTTGGTTTCATTAATAACTTTGATACATTCTGGAAAAGGACTGATTTATTCTGGCTGGACAACTTCCACCTCAACATCAAAGGTCTCACTGCACTAGCCTCCCACATTACCACACATCTCCCCTGTCCCACAGATTGACGCCACAAGTCCACCTCCATCTCCACCTCCATCTCCATCTCCACTTCACACCCTGCACACATCCCAGTCATCACAAACAACAGACCACTACACATCCACCATCCCATCACACCTCCCTGCTCTTCCCATCATAACCTGAAACATGTCAACATCAACAAGGTCTCACAGTCAACCAGCCCACATGCAGCACTCCACATGGCACTTTTTAATGTTCGCTCCCTGTCGAACAAGTCTTTTATCATCAATGACCTGATTTTAGAGAACAAACTTGACTGTTTATTTTTAACTGAAACATGGCTCAGCACTGATGCACCAGCTGTTCTCACTGAGGCTTTTATTTTTTAACAGAAGTGGTAGGAGAGGTGTTGGGACTGCAACAATCATCTCAAACTCTATAATAACAAAGGACATTTCTTTTAACAACTATGCATCATTTGAACACCATGCCTTTGTTTTTAGCAGTCCTCAGATTTTATGTATGACTATTTATAGACCACCCAAGCACCACCCCTGTGTTATCAGTGAGTTTTCCGAACTTTTATCGATTTTACGCTCAACTTACAATAGGGTTTTAATTACTGGTGATTTTAACATACACGCAGATGATAATTCAGATCCCACTGCGACTGACTTTTTAAATCTTTTAAACTACCTGGATTTTAAGCAGCACATCACACAGCCCACTCACAACAGAGGACACACCCTGGACCTGGTCATAACATATGGCCTGTCCGCTGGTGTGTCCTCTGTTGTTGACATAGCTGTGTCTGACCATTATTGTGTGTTTTTTAATATCTCCAGTTTTATCCAACAGGAGGCCCCGGTGAGAACAGTGAGGAAGCGCTACCTTACTCCTGAAGTGGCTGCAAATTTTATTGAAATCTTACACAATAGCACTGCTGACATTTTACCTGCACCCTGCGATTTTATTGTTGATAATTTTAACAGTAAACTGAGGTCAGCCCTAGATTCAGTGGCTCCACTTTCCACAAAAACAGTTTCAATCAAACCTACACCACCTTGGATAAAGATTGAAATAAAACAACTGAAAAGAAATTGCAGGAGTGCAGAGAGAAAATGGAGGCAGACAAAGTTAACAGTTCATTACGACATATTCCAGGACAAACTCAAAACCTACAATAAAGCAGCAAAACAGGCAAGAACTTCCTATTTTTCACAACTCATCTCAGGTAAAAAGAACGACCATAAATTTCTCTTCTCCACAATCGCTCGTTCAATTAATACTGATTTTAAGAAGTCCTCCATAGTTCCAATAAACGATCTATCTGAGGACTTTGCAGACCACTTCAGAGGAATCGATGGCATTAGATCCACTCTCTTAGAACAAAACAATGTTGCTTTTAACAGACCTGAACCATCGCTTTTATCTGAGGAGACAATGGAGCATTTTGTCCTGGTTGATGCAGAAACACTCGGTAGAGTTTTCTCCCGAGTTAACCCAACAACCTGCCTTTCAGACCCAATTCTCACATCGCTTTTAAAACAATTTTATGCGTTCTTTGAGGTTGAACTTTTAAATCTTGTGAATTGCTCTCTCCAGACGGGTGTCTTCCCCACTGCCTTTAAAACGGCAGTGGTGAAGCCCCTTCTGAAAAAGAGCAATTTGGATCCTGATATTTTCGCCAACTACCGACCTGTATCCAACTTACCCTTCTTAAGTAAAGTTTTAGAAAAGCTTGTTTATATCCAATTAAATGATTTTTTAAACAGCAACAATATTTTAGAACAGTGTCAATCTGGTTTTTGGATGAACCACAGTACAGAGACAGCCCTCGTGAAGATTGTTAATGATCTCAGGTGCAACATGGACTCTCAGAAACTGTCAGTCCTGGTGCTACTGGATCTAAGCGCTGCTTTTGATACAGTAGATCACCACATCTTGTTAAATACACTCAGACACCTGGTGGGCCTCTCTGGTACTGTTCTTAACTGGTTTTATTCCTACCTAATAGATCGTTACTTTCTTGTAAGTATGGATATATGTTCCTCAGGAACGCATGAACTTAAGTATGGGGTGCCCCAAGGGTCAATTTTAGGTCCAATACTTTTTAATTTATATATGCTTCCCCTTGGGGACATCATCAGGAGGCACGGCATCAATTTTCACAGCTATGCTGATGATACACAGCTTTACATCGCCGTGTCTCCTGATGACATGGGGCATAATGATTCCCTTTTAAACTGTATTTTAGATATAAAGTCATGGATGGCAGAAAACTTCTTACAGCTCAACCAGGACAAAACAGAGGTTGTAATTATTGGTCCTGAAGGCAAGAGAGAGAAACTTTTACCAAAACTAAATGCTTTTAAACACTCACAGTGCGTAAAAAACCTGGGCGTTCTTTTCGACTCTGAGTTTGCTCGGTGTAGTATGCTCAAGGGTGTGTGTGTATGTGTGTGTTTGTGTGTGTGTGTGTTACATGAATGAGGGTGCGGGGAGTGGGGATGTTAAGGGGGTTAGTTTCATTTTCTTTTCTTTTAATGTAAAGCACTTTGGGTTGCATTTTTATGTATGAAAGGTGCTATATGAATAAAGTTGATTTGATTTAACTTGATTGGATTTGATTGGATTTGATTTGATTTGTCATGCCAGGATGCTGTCACTCTGGCAGCGGAGACGAAGACCGAAGATCTTCCCCTGGAGCTGCTCAGTGGTGTGAAGGAAATTCTCAAATGTTCCTTTGTTTGTATGTTATTCTTGCATATGAAACTAAACAAGTATAGAAGATGTGTTAAGAATGAGAACATTGTGTCTATGGGCCTGCCATGGTTTATGTCCTGTGACAGTTTACGGTTGCTGAGTACATGGTTTCGGAGCATATGTTATAGAGAGGGCTGAAAAACCTAGCATAGACAAGACAAGAGACTGTTATTCAAGGAGTCTAAGGAATTCATCCTGAAGAGTATTTTTGTGAACTTTCTGTGTAATCTCTCTTGGGATATGTGTTCTGACATTGGTGGATGTATCAAACATAAACTATGGGATGTACGTGTATGTTAAATTTAAAGTTAATCAGTGGAGAAAGTAATAATGGGAGTGTTATTCTAAGTGATCCAGATGTAACCTTGTGACCTCTACAATTCTGTGTTGGTTTTCTAATAAAAAAGGCTGAAGAAAGACTGCCTGTCTTCAGTCAACATCTATGCACTGCTGATGTGTGGCTCTTGCTTGCAAGCAATTAAGGAACTTCTGGAAAAAATATATTGTGTTGAACTTCGTGTTTTGACCAACTCTCATCTACATTAGACAAGCGACTTGTTTTCAGTTGCCACGACAGTGGTGAGGGACCAATAACATAAGAGATGTCGGAGGATGAAAGTCCAGAGTGAAATATATATCACGGACGCATCTCAGTTTGATAAACAGAGTGGGGAAGATCCCAGGATTCAGGAGTGATTGTCCAACTTGAATGACTGACCCATTGGACATCTCAGTACTGGGGTAAATTTTTTCCAAATCACAATCACCATGGCTTGCAGCATAAGAGGCCGGCTGTGACAAGGAAGATAAAGGTGCTACACTTTTGTTTTTTAACGGATATTTTTGGCTTTACTAAAGAAACGTTCAGTGTGGGTCATGATAGATTAAAAGGGTTCTGGTCAAAGTGATAAAGATCTGTGCGTGTGTGTGTGTGTGTGTGTGTGCATGTGCATGTGCGTGCGTGCATGCGTGTCTGTGAGGTTTTCGGTGAAACATGTCGGGAGGGAGTACTTTATGTGTTGTAATTTGACAATTCTGACCCCTTTAAGCTCCACTTTTAATGTTGATTACACTAATTTACTAGTCTGTGTTTCTGAATATAAGGGTGCTGTGTTCTCTTAGAGTTACTGTGAGGCAGGATTTGCTCATTGGTAAGCTATGACAGTAGTATGCCGACAAGAAGTAACTCAGCTAGTTTAACAAGAAAACAATACACAGGACATGGAGAAGTAACACTGAGCAGCAACAAACTTTTTTTCATTTTCTTTCCGACTTCACAAATGCCAACAACTCCTGCCTTTTGGCACACACTTTTTTGTTGTATTCTCTGTTGGGGGGGCCTTTTAATTACAATGGTATATGACCCATCACTGTCAGCCGTCAGTCAACGATTCAACCAATCACAGATTAGAGCTTCATCTGTGACAAATGCTGTAATTAACACATTCCCAGGTGTGTATAAAAAGAACCCCAGCACAGCACACCTTCATGTGAAGTGCGACCTGACCTCTGACAACATGCCAAAGATTCAACCACACCAAAGTGCTGATCATCAAGAGCCTGACGACCAAGTCTGCTGCTGAGGTGGCAGACAACTTCAATTTATCCAAACGTCAAGTGGAGAGGATAAAGAAAAAGATTTGAAGAAACTGGGGCCGTTCATGTCAAGCCCAGGTTAGGCAGACCCCGTAAGACAACTATTTTATCTAGGCGGGTTTCACAAGCCAGTTGCAGAGAGTAGAATTGCATAGACAGGCACCTACACAGAACCTTCAGTTCAGTCTGTTCACAGGTTTTTGTGAAGTTGGAGCTGAAAAATCCAGCTGTAGCTGCTTGGACTGCTCCGTGTCCCTCTTGTTAGCGGAGCTCACGTTAGCCACACCAACGATTTTTCTGATGAATCATCCATTGAACTGCATCCCAATCGCCACAAAAACTGCAGAAAACCTGTTGAAACCTGCATGGACCCAAGATTAACCCAGAAAAGTCAAGTTTGGTGGAGGAAAAATCATGGTTTGGGGTTACATCCAGTATGGGGGTGCGTGAGAGATCTGCAGAGCGGATGGCAACATCAACAGCCTGAAGTATCAAGAAATTCTTGCTGCCCATTTCATTCCAAACCACCAGAGAGCAAATTCTTCAGCAGGATGGCGCTCCATCTCATACTTCAGCCTCCACATCAAAGTTCCTGAAAGCGAAGAAGGTCAAGGTGCTCCAGGATTGGCAAGCCCACTCACCAGACATGAACATTATTGAGCATGTCTGGGTTAAAATGAAGGAGGAGGCTTGGAAGATGAAACCAAAAAATCTTGATGAACACTGGGAGTCCTGCAAGACTGCTTTCTTTGCCATTCCAGATGACTTCAACAATAAGTTATTTGAGTCATTGCCGAGACGTATGGATGCAGTCCTCCAAGCTCATGGGAGTCATACACGATATTAATTATTTTTCACAAGGCACCATGACTTTATGTTCTGATGTTATTGTAGCATGTTTGTGTATTCAAAATAAAGTATCATTTCTACCATACATTATTTTTGTATGCAATAAGACTTTCATCCAAGCTAAATCTGACCTTTCTGTCCTAATTAAATGGTAAAACTCAATGAATGATGCACAACTTCATTTTGGTATAATGGTACAACTTGGATAAGCGACAAGACTTGTGTCAGGGACTGTGTAGCGTATACAATCACGGCTGGCACACAAGAAGAGCAAATGGTTATATAATGATATTCTAAATGAGATTACAGAAATGATGAGCCATGATGTGCTGAGAACACTAATTGAAGAAACAAAGTCAGATATTTTTTCTCTGTTGCTATGGAAGGGAAAGTCAACTTTCCTGTCAAAGATTATGTGTCCATCTGTTTCAGTTATTTGTAATAAAAAACTGGAGCTGGAGGGAGTTTTTGTTGGATTTTAGAAAAACACATCCAAAAACAAGAGCAGACACAACCTCATAGCTGTTAAAAGATGTTCTGATGAAGTCCTCACTGCCAAATGGTAAAGGTAAAGGACGGTGTCACAGAGTTGGCCTTAGCAATCTTCAATTATGACTTAAGGTAGACATGGAGTATGGGAGTTATTTCTCAATCCAAAACACCTCTTTAGATGAAACAAGGATGCAGTAATGAGGGAAGGACCTGTCATGACAACATGTGACCCATTGGTTACATGAAGGGAAATACTACTGAATGTCCGTGGGGTTGTTGCGCCTATGCATGCTGGGATAATTGCTTTCCCTGCTATAGGGAATAGAATAGCATAATAGTAAAAGAATAGTAGTATAGCAAAAGATCAACAAAGCCCGCATTGAAGCAATCCATTTCTAGTTTTGAAATAAATAAATTCCCAAGACTGATGCACTCAGCTATTTTTGCAATAAAAACAACACATTTTTAGTCTTTCCAATTGATTGACTTTCTAACCTGAACACACTAATGGGCAACTGTTGGCTGATTTTGAATTATCAGCTTTTCTGTAATTTAAATTGATCTTTTTCTTTTCTTTTTACCAAAGTGCAAAGGGAGGCGTAAACCAATCCTCTACAACCTGATTATATGTGGTTATTTCATCCTTCAAGTCATCAATATGAGGCATTTTATTCCTGCCACTATTGGTTGCAAGACAGGCAGCAACTTATGTTGTTATATGGATGCCTGCAGTCCTCCCCATGCCTAACCAATACACATGCACATGTATAGATTTTATAGTCTCCAGTGTGTCATAGTTTGCGCGCAAACACACACACACACTCCCAATCCAACTTTATAACTTATCTCACCCTATTCAGCCATGTTAATGGAAGCAGACCGCAGATCTAGCAGTTTTAAATCCCTGTGTTAAATTCCCACTGTTCACTAATGCTTCCCCCAATTTACTAATGCTCCTTTGCCGCAAAACCCCACTAGTCAGCAACCCTTAACAGCTCCCTCCTCTCTCTGTCTCTCTCACACACACAAACACACACACACACACACACACACACACACACACACACACACCCCACATAGAGGCCACTGTTGCCCATTAAGTGGCATTATAGCCTCTTTCTGGCAGGTTATTCTGACTTCATTGCACCACAGTAGCATTCCTCAGTTACTCTGTAAGACTCTAAGTCTGACCGCATGGTGGTTTGCCTCACAAATCACCACTAATGCACTAAACACAATACAAAGAAAAATACTGCAGAACATCACAATGAGCCTTCAATAGCTCCCCAACTTTGTCAGTGTGGAATCTGCTTTTACTAAGTCACTGTGAATTTGCCATACATGGTTCAGAAGGGTATCCTTGCAGCAAATACTTAAATGTATTTAATCATTATTGATCAAAGAGAACAACAGGAGATTGAAATTGACCCCTCTTTTGCATTCAGGTCCTCTTAAGATGGCTGCCGTTGAAAATGGCTTTATGAATGCTGTTTATGAATCTGTATGTGGATGATTTTGAGACCTGCAATCGGAAAAAACACAAGCTTTATGGTATTTACTGGGTACTCAGTAACCTGCCATCTGGCTCTCACTCATCTTTATCATCTATTTATCTTGCAGTATTTTGCAAAATGTTGATGTAAAAATACATGGTTATGGTGTAAGTGTTTGAACCTCATCTGCAAGATCTTCATAGTCCACAGGACCTGTATATGTATACCTATATTCCCTAAATCAGGTACAGTGCAGAGTGTTGAGGTTTACAACTGGGAACGCATGGTATTTCACTTTCACTGAAGGTTTTTTAAAAAGCTGATTTTATGTACTGTGTTGCATCTGGTACTTTCACCCTGTGAAGTAAAGAGTTGCATGCAGATCATGTAAAGGTAGATCTTGAGAAAAATACCCATTGCTTTGGAGTCATATGAGTGTGCGTTCAAACCAATAATCTTTCACATCTTCATGTTGTCTGTCCCCACATTCCTCATGATACATTAAGGGTGTTGTGCCAGTGGCGAGCTTGTCTACTGCTTGGGATCAATAATATAATTTATATTAGTTTATTTATATTAGTAACCTGAATAAAGCTTTATTGGCTTTTGTCTATACATGAGTCAGCCAAAACTAATAAGCCACAAGTTGTACCACACAATTTATTTGGCCAAAAAACTATTGGAGGAAATGCCCATTAAAATTGGAGCTTACTAGTGCCAAAACTATTTGTCTAAGATTAGCAATTAACTTACTTACAGACTATATAAACACTCACAGATGGAGTCTCAATCAAGGATGAAACAGCAGGTCTTCAGGTCAATGGTTTTTATTTCACACAGCAGGTTACATGCAGTGAGCTCTCCCGGGATGAACTGAACTCTCTGTCTGATGCTTCACCTTATACACAATTCTGGTTCGGGGGTTTCCACGCCCCTGGATCCTCCTTCCTTTTGGCCTGATCAATACCCTTATCCACGATTAGCTTCCATTTTTGGGTTATACCAGTGGAATATCTTCTAAATAAGGCCTTAAAAATAAAACTAGACACCACACTCTTGCCCCCTCCCTTCCCTGGGACTTGGGTGTCATCTGGCAATAGTCATCTTTTATTTCATACATAGCAATCATAATCTCCATATACAGTACCTGTGACTCCAGTGTGCTTTTAGAGGATTGATTATCCATTGTTTATTCACTACAGGCCTCTCAGGTACTTTTCCTTCTGCTCATAGAGATCAGTTGATCATTTCTAAATAGGGTGATGGTATTGTGACTCAGATTTTAGACACTACAACTGAGGTTTTACGATTTTTAGTGAATCTCTAGTGCCAGAAAATGAACAGTCCTGAGTTCCAATGAGTGGAACACATATGTCTTTGTGACAATTTTTTTTTTAAATATTAGATTGGGAAAGTCGGGGGCTCAGCATTGATCTGAAAGAGCACATAATTGATTCAAACAAGTCAGCAAATAGACTTGAAACCATTTCAAAGCAGTTACAGGTCCCAAGATCAACTGTGCAAACAATTGTGTGTAAATGCAAGTCCGCAATGTATTAGAAGCTGCTGGAAGACAGGTGTCAGTGTCCACAGTCATTGCATTGTCATGGGCTGAGAGGCTGCCATGCAAGAAAGGATTGAAGCTTTTGCTACAGCCGTGGTACCTTAAAGCTTGATCGAAGTTTGCTGCTGATCACATGGACAAAAAAAACACCTTATGGAGAAAAAGTCTGTGGTTAGATGAACAAAAAATGTAGTTGTTTTGCCACAATGAGAAGAAATATGTTTGGATGCAGAAGGTGAGGCCTTTAACCTCAAGAACACCATACCTACTGTCAAGCATGCTAATGATAGTATCATGCTGTAGGACTGTTTTGTTGAGGAATATCCTGCCAGACTTGGATCAGGGCATCAGCGAGCTCATGCACAGTCCATGGCTGTACTTGGCAGTATCAGATGCACCGATACAAAACGTCCCATAGATGCTCAATTGGATTCAGGTCAGGGGAAAGAGAGGGCCAGTCAATGGCATCAATGTCTTCATCATCCAGGTACTAACTACACATCTAGGCCAAATGAGGCCTGGCATTGTCTGGCATGGACCCCAGGGCCCACTGCACCAGCGCAAGGTCTGAGAATTTGAGGAAGTATTCATCCTGGTACCTGTTAGCAGTCAGGCTACCGTTGGCTATAGCACTGAGGCCTATGCACCCATCCAAGGAAGTGCCTCCCACCACCAAATCGGTCATGCTGGATGATGTTACAGGCAGCTTAACACTTACCATGGTTTCTTCAGACATTTTTTACGCCTGTCAAATGTGCTCAGTGTGAACCTGCTCTCATCCGTGAAGAGAACAGGGCACCAATTGCTGACCTGCCAATTCTGGAGTTCTCTTGCGAATACCAACCAAGCTGCACAGGTCCCACTAGGATGTCGGGACACCAGCCTCATGGAGTCTGTTTCTGACAGTGTAGTAATAAACATGCACACGAGTAGCCTGCTGGAGGTCATTTTGTAGGGCTCTGGCAGTGATCCTGCTTTTCCTCCTTGCACAAAGGAACAGATACCACTCTTCTTGTGTAACAGCCAGTTTCTTGGTATCTCCTCCATGCTCTTGAGACTGTTCTGGGAGACACAGCAAACCGTCCAGCGTCAGCATCTATGGATGTGCCATCCTGGAGGAGCTGGACTACCTGTGCAACCTGAATGGGCTGCAGGTACTAGCTCATGCTACCAGTAGTGACAAGTGCTGATGAGTAGGCTTCCAAGTCATTCATTTCAGTCATCTCGATCGTTACTGGGGTTGTTTGTCGATGAGAATTACTTCCATGTTTTTTTATAATTAAAGTTGTAGGCATGTAAAGGCCTTGAGAGGAACTATAATGTGTTGAGGCTCTGGATAGCTACATAAACACAAACCTGAATTAGTTGCAGTTGTTAGCCTTGGCTACGGATAGCAGAAGGCTAAACTATTTTCAACATTCAACAGGCTGAAAGACACCGTTACCTGCTTTTGTGGGAAATCTACACACACAACCTACAGTAACAACCACCACAGCACATTTGGACATTACATATTGGATAAGATAATATATCAGCATAACTGTCTAGGAGAAGAATGGTGACCTCCGAATCCAGCTTGAGGCCAATACATCTTTGCAGTCTGCTAACTTGCCTTAGGTGTGATTATTGATCGATTAATCTGTTGGTGAGCAGAAAATGAATCAATCACTTTGACAGCCAATTTATCTATATATATCACTGTTGAAGTCATGTGGATTGCAGGGAAGGGTGGAGTCTTGGTTATCACCATCATCACCAAAAACGGGTCCATAGTGTACTTCAAAGTCTTCAAGAGATGCTTGGATGGCAAAGGCAAGAGGGGAATCCAACTCGTCTGCATCTTGATTTGACACAGGTATTAAACAGTCATCTTCAGATCTGTGCCTGCTTGTTGATTGCCGAGTATGATTGCCATCATCATCGAAAGCTGGTGGATGCAGGACCTCTGTGTTACTCATCTCAGGAGTTGCTGGTCTTGATTACCTGATTGGTTCTCCTCTCTGTTGATGATTGAATGAAAAAAAAAAAAACATATCATTTTTACCTTATCTTTGACTTTGCATTATCTGATCTAAGCCTTTTGCCCAGTTCCATCATCTTGACTGCAGTTAAAATTTAAGATGGATTTACAGTTGTTGTTTGCAACAAAAACATGGTCTCTTAAACCCCATCTGTGTGTCCTCATAGGCTTGAATTTGCAAGTTTTGAATTTTATCTTTTACTTTATTTTTTTTCTGTTTCAATTTTGTGTTTTATTTTTGCTTAATCAATTTTTGTTTGTATTGTTTGAACATTTTGGCACAAATGAATCTCCATACAACACTAGTTCTATACTGTATATCACAGACTGGGTCCATAAAATTGCAATACAAGGGCTTACTTTTTCATGGTTTTCCTGCATTGAGCCACTGGGTGCTGGATCTGAATCAGAGGAGCTCTCTGGATTATCAACTCAATCAATTCCAGTACTCCAGTCTCCTGGTTTGTTCCTCAAGGATTCCTTATTGTGATTAAATATGCACATAAGTGGAGAGAAAAGTGGAGCAAATATGTTTACAACTTGTATTTACAATCTCTTGACCTCTTGCAACTCTATCACCTATACAACTATCACCCCCCGATTCAGCAGATACATAGTTTATTTTGCAGGCTTCATGTTCCTAATAGATTTGACATTGAGTTAAGACAATAGATTTATCCTCAAAAATCACTGAGGAGAGTGAATGTACAGTACATATATTGAATCACAATAAAATGTATCAAACGGAATCTTAAAGCCCATATAATCTATTCATTGCATATGAGACAGTTGTGATATACAATGCTAATCACACCAACCACAATAGAAGTGATTAATTCTAGTTATTGAATTTTATGAGGAGAAAGAGAGATAAACAACATATGCTATCATATGGCTGTAAGACCAAGATTATTTGGGCCAGATCCACAAAGAATGAATTGACCCTGTTAATTGCACCAGAACTGTGTAGCATTTGCCCCCACAATCTGCCCTGTTTAATGCCATATTTAATGCTGTGACTCAAGCAAGTTTGATATATGTTAGATTAATGTCTGAATCTTACAGTAATGTTGTTCAGGTGTCACTGAATGTATGAATTTCACAAAAACATCAGTACTGACTTTCTGTTGTTGCCCACAGCTGGCTGCAGCATCATAAGGCAGCTGAAACTATACGTACATCTTCAAACTGAGAAAGGGGCTAATGTGCACGTTTACACTTCATTAACAGGACCTCAATTAACATTGAGGTAGCTTCCTTAACAGGACCAGCCAGGATTTGATGATAATACATCTATACAGGTCAGCTGTTATACACTGTTTCCAGGTTCATACAGTTAAATTATTTCTAGACAGGCCTTATGGATCAATTCTGAGCTCCATCCCATCTGTTATTTTAATTTTCAAATCTGAAAAACATGTTAGTCCACAAACCCAATTGATCCCCAACCCCCTGTGACTTCAGGGGATATTGCATTGTGACTGTAATCACGAATATCAAACTCAGAGTCTTCCGTCAGTCCTTTGGATGAATGGTCAATTGGAAAAACCAGCCTTTGCCCATCTCCAACAGTTCACCCATAGTTGCTGATTTCTGGACCGCCATGTTCCATCTCCATTTCCTGTCCTGATCTGGTGATAGGTGCTATAAGATAGATAGATATATCTATAGATATATTTACCTATTAGATAGATAGATAGATAGATAGATAGATAGATAGATAGATAGATAGATAGATAGATAGATAGATAGATAGATAGATTATTTTTTTAAAATTTTGACATCCAGTAGCTTATACATAGACACACATACACACATATTTCACCCACATAAAAAAACACTCACAGAAATATAATAGTAAAAGTAAAAAGAATGTGAAGAAGACAGTGCAGCGATATAATCAGTGCAAACTCTGCTTGTTGTTAAATATGGGTATGGAAATGACAAGAATGTGGAAATAACAAGAATGTGCATAATATAAGATAATTTCTAGAAAAAAAATAACATTTCTAGAACAAAAATAAGGACAATAGAACACAAGAAGTTAAGTTAAAATACAGAGGTAGAAATTGCAAAAAATTAAAATTAAAAATTGTACCTGCCAACAGGGGTAAATGTCAATGTACATGTAAAGGCCACAGTCCAGGTTGTGTGTAGGAGGGCAAATATAGCCTGTAAACTGGACAGCAGACACAGTGATGTGACGGTAGGGGCAGAAAGAGACTCATGCTGAAAAGTCCAGTTCTCTCTTCCCCTTATGTGTGGCATTGAAGAGCGTGATCGCCCTGGGGACAAAGGATTTCTTCAGCCTGCCTGTAGTGCATGCCAGACAGAAGTCTGTTACTGTGGATGCTCTTCTGTTTGTTAAAAGTGTTGTGTAGTGGGTGGCGGTCATTGTCCAGGATTTCCAGCATTCTGTTCAGTGTCTTCAGTGTCTTTTCTCTGCTATAGATGTGATGCCCTCCAGTTCCATGCCAACAACAGAGCCAGCTTTCCTTACCAGCCCGTCCAGTCGCCCCGTGTCCCTCTTGTTAGTGCTGCCTCCCCGACACACAACAGCATAAGATATACAGATTACACTGGCAATGACAGACTGGTAAAATATTCGGAGGAGCTTGCTGCAGACATTGAAGGACCACAGCCTCCTCAGGAAATAAAGTCGACTCTGCCCTTTCTTATAGAGTGCATCTGTATTGGCTGACCAGTCCAGTTTATTGTCCAAGTGTATTCCCAGGTATTTGTATGTGGTGACCACCTCCACCTTGTCTCCTTCAACAGAGACTGGCATCAAAGTTTTTGTCTTTTGTCCTCTGTAATCCAGCTGCAGATGGTTGAGTCTGCACCATTGCACAAAGTCATCCGCCAGGTTCCTGTACTCATCCTCCTGCCCATTCCTGATACACCCCACAATTGCAGTGTCATCCCAAAACTTCTGCATGTGACATGATGCCGTGTTGTAGCAGAAGTCAGACGTGTACAAGGTGAACAAAAAGTCTTTGCAAAAATTATAATAATTACAGAGAACTGGATTAGGATGGAGAACTAACAACAACTTAACAACATTAAGGTCAATTTCACTGTGTTTTAAGGACATACAGTTGTAACTGATGTCTTTACGGGGCAAAAACATTAGAGAGATATATAATGCACTTCTTGTCAAAGTGACAGGTCTATTGTTCTCTTTTGTTCTCTCTGGACCAATGAGATTATTGTGGTTGAACCCTTCCCCCTTTCAACCAATGAGAGGGCGCCACGTCACTAGTCCCACTTCCGGTGTTTGGGCCAATGAGAGGATGCGAGGTCACTAGTCCCTGCCTCCGGTGTTTGGGCCAATGAGAGGATGCAAGGTCACTTTGTTTCTCGACCAATGAGTTGAAGAAGCAAAGGGAGAGGCACCTATATTAAAAAAGTTATAGTCTAATCAATGTTTTAAACATAATAAATATTAGGTTCTCAATCAGGAAAAAATAAAATGTTGACAAGACACGTTGCAACTCAAACATTTGCAAAAGAGGTAAAGCAAGAGAAAGAAAATAGCGATCCGGCAGACACACCCTCAAGGACGGAGCACCAGGTTGATGACGACTGAAGCGCTCCAGTTTTTATGGTCAAATAATTAATGATTGTGTCTGTATTATACCAAGAAGACCGGGGTCCGGAACAAAATCCTTCCGTCTCTGGCTCTCTGGCTCTCTCTCTCTCTCTCTCTCTCTGTCTCTCTGTCATACCACCTGTGGATCAGAGCTGATTTGACCCAATCGTTAGGTCAAATGTCACCACCCTTTTTAGGGTTACAACCTGTAAGAAGCATTATCTTAAAACGGATGAGGGAAAATCTGCAGATAATAGGCAAAAGCAAATTCCAGCAAAAATAAAAGGGTTCGAAAAAATGCTATAAGAAAGACTTAAATATAGTCGAGTCTGTACTGAAGACAACTTCTGCCTGTTAATTGTTAGGTCAAAGGTCACCACCCTTTTTAGGGTTACAACCTGTGAGGAACATTGAATAATATTGCATTACCTTAAAACGGAAGGGAAAAATCTTCAGATAATAGGCAGGATATTCTTTTTTTTTTTTAGTCTATATTTTGTGACATATTTACAACCTAATGACCTATGTTTTAGATAACCTGCTTGATTATTCTTACAAGATCTGGAGATAATCTTTGATGATTGTAAGTTAATATTTTATATTACCGTAAATTCAAATATGTTTCTATATTATATAGTAATTTTTTTATTTATGTTTCTGTGAAAAGCGGAACATATTCCTCAGTCCTCACCCGCAGTTGATGCACCAGCGGAGCCCCTGGTTGTAACCGGACCACCAGACGCACGGGTCATTATTGACGGTCCGATTGTTGAGTTCCCTGCAAGACCATCATATGCCGGACTTTTAGCCGGAGAAAATACATCGCATCCACGAGTCCCCGTTCCCGCAGGTCCATCCACATCTAGAAACCAAGAAGAGAGAGAGACTACCATCTCTGGTCCAAGCATCCACCGGGATAAAAATGCAAAAGCTCTAAAAAAGGCCATCAGAAGACGGGACAGCTCCTCCTCTTCATCCTCCTCTTCCTCCTCCAGCGACAGCTCCAGCAACAGCCACAGGCGCCGGCGTCGGGACAGGCGCAGCTGTGCCGACAGTTGTAACAGGAATAATCGAAGAAACCCTAAGTTTTTTTTTGTGATATATTTTAAACAATATCTCTGTAATAATGATTTGATTTTTTGATCCGTTCAGCCACTCCACTATAGCGTCGGCCTGTATGAAAGTGTTTGTTACTTGTTTTCTGAGCCCACACACGTTGGCCATCCCCCCGCCCGACCACTACAGAAGACAATACAAATCTTTTTCGCACAGCAGCATACAGTGGTTAGAATGGGTCTCTTGTCGAGAAGGCATTTTATTCGCCACGCGCTTAACGAGGGTGAAAAAGAGCTGGGTTCGTACTCTGTGGACGGTTATGCGGAGAGGGGTGGCGAAAACTATGCGTGGGAATTTCTGGGTTGCTTTTATCACGGGTGCCCGCAATGTTTCCAACCACAGGACCGTTGTCTGCTCACACACACCATGTTCGAAGAGGAGACTAGAAACACTACAATCCTTGTATGGGGTAAAAGTGATAGTCTGCTCCCCCGCGACGCACTGTACGGGGGGAGACCCTGCGCCGTGAAGCTGAGACACACGGCCGAACAGGATGAGAGCGTGCATTACATAGACGTCACGTCTCTCTATCCGTACGTCAACAGCAGTCTTCCTTATCCCCTAGGCCATCCGGAGATAAATTAAAAAGATTTTAGACATCCGAGCGCCTACTTTGGATTAATCCGAGCCACGGTGTATCCGCCGAGGGTCTGGAGATGGGTTATCGCCAATGGCGTAACCATGGCACAGATATTGGGGGGGTCCAAATGAGAGCCCTTTCCCTGAATTTTTTTTTTTCAGTACATTTCCCACAATTCTACGATATTTTATATATAAAAATTCGCACATTTAGAAGTTTTGAGGACAACATTGACCATTTGAATTCACATGTAAAGGAATATTCTGTGAAATTGCATGGATTCCTACAGAATCAAGATAAAGCTTGTCTTTAAATTGCCATTAAGTGAAAATCAATGTTTTTTTCTCAAAGGTTTTACTCTATATCTCACCTATATGCCAGTATCAGGCCCAATGTTGCTAGTTTTATTTACTGCTGACATGTAGGCCTAGGTTAAAACTAATGTTATCATAGTGTTATCATAAGTTCTCATTCAAATTTCTCACCTGATCATCTGTATCCCCAGAGCATGTCCCTGCCTGGCCACTGCTTTCACCGTGCCTCTCCCTCTCCCTGTGTCTCTGTGCTGCCTACATTGTGACCAGATACCATTATTTTACCAGAAGAACAGTGGCTGACCTTGATGATCATTTTAATTTGATACATTGATTTTTCTGCTTGTGTTACTAGTTTATTTGCTTTAGCTATATAGTAAGTGCATAAATAACAGTGTACAATGTACAGTAGTGTAGTGGCGTGGCGTGGCGTGATGAAAATTTCCGAGGAAGCCAAGTGAGACACAACCTCTAAGCTGTGTATGTTTTACGGGGGTAGGGGCAAAAAATCGTATGTTGCAATTTATATGTTGCTATTTCATGTAGTCGGATGAACTATTAGAGCGCCCAGCATCATTTTACCAGGACTTACACACGCTTGTTATCTAACCGACACTTTGAGCACCGACGTGCTCTCTCTCTCTCTCTCTCTCTCTCTCTCTCTCTCTCTCTCTGTCCCTCAGTCAGTCAATCACTCACACACACACACACACACACACACAGTCCTCATAAACATCTCATTAATGTATGCAACCAGCCTCCCAAAAGCACAACCAGCTACTTAATGCACAGCACACATTTGATATTGGAAAGATGCGAATTCATTCACACAATCAGAATCTGTTAAGTTTTACGTCCACGTCAAACACGACTTGTACGCTCCATGTGAGATACACAAATGCTTTTCAGTTTTCGGTTTATATACATAATAATACATGTAAATGTTCATTATACAGCAACACAACGACCCAGTACCGGTGGCTGTAAACAGCACACCTGACATGTGCATGTATTCAGACAGCCCGGCCCATCACGGACTGTCCATGGTGCTCATTTTCTCCACATAAACAAAACAATAAACAACAACTTCAGTGGACTCACATGCTGCTTAAGGACTATAATCACATCATTGTGATGCGCACAGAAAAAAAATGCGTTTTCCTCACCCTATTCGTAGAGGAAGGCCGTCTCCTGTCTGTCATGGTGGCAAAGTGATCGATGACCATGTCTTCTAACTTCCCGCTGGCTTTTAGGTCCTCCACAACAACAGTCAATGGATATCTTGGTCAAGTTGACAAGCCTGTCCTGTCCACATGTGCTCCTCAGTTTTGATCATCTTTAGACAGGAAAATGAGCGCTCTGCTGATGCGCTGGTAGTCGTAATCGTGAGCATACGCTGCAGCAGTTTAAAGACCTCGGAGTCAAACTCCAGAAAAACATGCACGAACTCCACACAACTGCCCCTGTTTGCGCTGCCAGCGGCCTCACTGTGACCCCTGAACGCTTGCTCTTGGCGCGCAAGGTACAGGGCTGCAACGATGAGTCTCAATTCCATATCCCGGTTTTTCTTCACCTGCTCATTGTGCTTCTTTGTGCTCAGATTTTTTGCCAAGTCCAGAGCCTCGTTAATCCAAGCTTGGCGCTACCAGCTAGCCACTCGTTGCGGACGTAATTCTCCTCATTGAAAGTCCGAAAACTTTTCTTCCTCTCAGTACGGAGCTCTAGTTTTGGTGTTGGCCTGCCTTCTGATTGAATTCGGAGTTGCTGCTGTAGAGGCAGTTTAGTAAAATTATTTTTTACTAAATACTCCAAATCTCCAATCTCCATAATTGCGCTTAATATTTTTGCTAGCTTACCAAGTATCGACACAAAATAACAACTTCCGTCATTTCATTCAATGACGTTAACGTACTGTGATTTGATTGGCGTGATGCCAGCGAGTTCGTGGCTGCCCTTAACTCTGTTCTGACCAATCACAGGGGAGCAGTGTCGTCACAAGAGCCTCACCTGATTGGTCAATCATCCTTTTTTTTTCACTAAGGGAGGCCAGCTCAGCTTGGCCTCCTCACAGAGAACAGAGTGCAGTACCATGTTTTCAACGCTCATTCACCACATAACATTTAGAGGGGCGCTGTTTTACACATCATGAAACGCTCAATAATTAATGAAGAGAGACGAGGAGGAGACGACAGACACAACACAGAGGAATTACGTAAACTGTTAAAAAAGTTTTTTTATTAAATGACGGTTATATTCTGAAAAAAGTGAGGAAGCCTGGCTTCCCTTGGCCTCTGCAAGAAAACGCCACTGTAGCCCCTTTCACACATGCACTGCTATTCTGAACTTATCTGGACATTACCTTGAGGAGCTGTATGTGTAACAAATGAGAGCAGTAACAGGGATGAGTTGATGTAGGAGATTTTCTTCATTGAAAAGAAGGTTTTAAGCTCCAACAAATAGCTTTAAATTATGTAAATGAACACCTACATGGCATTAATGCAAGAATATGAATGTACTCCTGTCACACAACTCCACTTACATGACAGCTTGACTTGAAAAAGAAGTCAATCTTCTGCTGCCTCTCTCTTTTTGGCATTCCTAACAAAAAGAATAATGATCATGTTGAATAATATCAAAATCAGTGGATGTTTCTAGAAAACTATCTGTCAGTTACCATTAACTTTACCTGGCTTACCTGGCTTGGCCTAATTGTTTGCCACCTGGCTTGCTTAATATTAGCTAACATGCCACAAAGCAAGACAGAGTTATTTACAGACAAAATTCTACATTATTAACTAGTTAAACAACCGTTTCATACCTCCACTCTGTTCGCTGTCTGCCAGCGAGTGACTGCAGCTAGCATGTAATTGTTTACGTTCGCAGGCAGCCGGGACTAGTGGGTTTGGTCAAATGGCTGTGATTGGCTTGATGGCTGTCAATCACTGTAACTTGGCTTATGGGTTTTCATGTATGGGGGAGCTACTCAGCGTACTGAGGTGCGCTTCATTTCAGTATGCTGTTACACCGCGAGGGCGGGCAAACGGTTTAAAGGTCCCATATTATACTGTTTTTCATCAATTTCACACAGCTGTCAGAAGTCCAAAAACTCTATATTCGATATGCATTGCCCCAAACCTATGCGTGGTCCTGAATTCCAGCTGTCTAAAAGTCACTCTACAGAGCTCTATTCAGAGCAGTCTGTTTCTGTGCCTGCACCTTTAAATGCTAATGAGCTCCGTCTGTCAACGCCCACTTGGAGAGCCCTGCCTGCTACATCACTCTCAGGGAGAGGATTCCCCCTGCGTTAGCAATAGCATGCGCTAATGTCTATGGTGGATGTATCGCTATGGCTCGCGGAGATTTTTTCGTTCAACTGAACCAGTTCGACCCAGAATCGGAGGCTCCTGAAGAAGTACAGACTCTGTGGCTGCAGCAGGACGTTTCAGAATGGTTAGTGAGAATATTGTTAGTTTGTTCGTATGTGTTGTTACAGTTAGTGCCAGGTAGCTCATGGCTAACAGCTAGCGAAAGCTGTGTTTGTCTCCAACACAGTTTCCAAACTCTTGGACACTGTTCGCATCGTCTCTGTCTCCAGTCTGCACGTTTCCAGACTTTTTACTGTGACAACCAAGCTCCCTCCTAATAATATTAACATCAACATCGCTTCAAACGCCATTGCATAGCGGACCGAAGCAGAGCTAACTAGTTAGCCAATTTCTAGCGGACTTCTCCAGACTGGTAGGCAACTGTAAATACTATCAAACCACAGCGACACTTATCGGTGGCTCGGGTGCAGTTGCTGGGTCCGGTATGGGTGGGACTGATCCTTTTGCGAGGGTCAGTGTCAAGGCAAAGCCAGCTTTGTACTGACCCTCATTACTGAAGCAGTCCGATGTGAAGTGGTTAGCACACACACACACACAAGCTAACAAGAACCGCAGCCGGCACGTTGTCGTTAAAAAATGAAACACAACCACTGTCTCTTCTGCTGTTCTGTAGCTGGGACAGAATATAGCACTGATGTTGATTTTTACAACCAACAACAGAGCTACTTGTGTGTGCAGCTTTGAGCAACGACATTGCGATACGCTGCTGTCTCACTGCTGGACACACCGAACTTCACCTCGGGGATGAACGCCCCCCTCTCAGATATCTCCTATCACCGTGCAGAGGAGGTCGGCCTATGATAATGACTCCTTTCGTTACGTAACGACAGGAGCTGAATCTGAACAGCCTGTAGGAGCGCCGTTTTACCAGTGGTCGGGCTGCAGAGACCATGCAGGAATCACTTGTTTTCATCATTCTGGGAGTTGGCAGGCTCAGGGGAACCAGCTTATATATGTAGAGACCAGAGAAAACGTGTTTTTCATGATATGGGACCTTTAATACCTTAGGATGGGGGCAACCAAGTTTACAATTGGTAGGGGGGGTTCACACACTTATGTTTTCCTTAAAAACGGAAATAAATTGAAAAATAAATAAGAAATAACGAGACAGATCTGTTGACAGGGTTTATAAAGGAGTGCATAATTAACATATTTTCTATTGTATATTGGGGGGGACAGATTGCCATTTTCTCAATATTGGGGGGGACGACCCCCCCAAAGAATGCGTGGTTACGCCCATGGTTATTGCTATTCAAATATCACAGAGGTTTGGCATTTTGAACGCCGCGACGATTCAATCTTCCTAAAGTACATGCAGACGTTTTTAAAAAGAAAATAAGAGGCTTCGGGTTACCCTCCCGAGGCTGCAGATCAAGAGAGCAAAGAAAAATACATCAGGGAATATCGTCAACATCAGGGCATCTTGTTGGACGCTGACAAAATTAAACCAAATCTGGCTAAAAGACAAGTGTCTAAATTGTGTCTCAACAGCGCAGAGAGAGCAGAGAAGCAACCTCTGCCAGATGCAGCTGGTTACAGAGCCTGAAGAGTTTTTCTCATTAATGTTTTCTGAAAAACATTGCATCAAATACTTTTCTTTTTTAAACGACAGGATTGCTCTTATTCAGTGGGTCTACAGCGACCGGTACATAGCCCCTCCGAATAAAGTAGATGTAGTAGAAACGTGTTTATCGCTGCTTTCACGGCGGCGTATGGTCGTCTAAAACTGTAGGCTACTTACAACAGCTGCAGGAGAGAGTGCTTCATTTTTACACAGACAGCCTCATTTACACCACGAAACCAGGACAGAATACGCTAGAACTGGGTAATTATCTGGGGGACTTGATGGACAAGTTGGGGGGAGACACCATCCAGGAATTTTCAGCCACGGGTCCTGAAAGTTATGCCTATCAAACAAAAAACAACAGAGTGGTGTTGAAGGTAAAGGGTATTACACAGACGCACGCTTGTTGTGAGAAAATCAACTTAATAAAAAGCATAAAAAGAAACGCTCCTCTGCTGAGCGCGTTATGTCATTGCACACCTCAGAAGCGGAGAGATATTCTCCGACACTGCTCATCAGACTTTCTTCAGTGTCTCGGTGAAATCTGTTTAAACCTGCTAAAGGGGAGCGTCCCTCTCACACCCTGTCAATATAAAAAAACTGAAAAAGCAGAAAAAAACTATCAGACTGAAAAAAAAAACATCTCTGAAAAACAGACGCGGTACTTTGATGAGACAGTCTGGAGGCTTTCTTTTACCGCTGCTCTCTGCCGTGGTACCTATATTTGGACAGCTTCTAGGAGGTCTGGTGAATAGAGGATAAATTTGTGGGAGAGATGGCGAGTCAGCAAAAAGCAACTCAAAAGATGTATCTGCTGAACGCTCAGCAAATGAGTCGCCTGACTCAATCGAACCCTATGCCCGTGGCCAGTGAAACTCAAACTCAGTCAATGAGACGCACGGCTGAAGGTGATTTGGATGAAAAAATGAGGGCTGTATTAAACGAGCCGGGATTTAATCCTTATGAAAAAATTAAAAAATACAACTCTCTGTTGCAAAGATATCTCGCCTTTATCAAACAAGGTGTTAAAGAGGAGAAAAGTCACATTACACCGTCTAAAGCTTCTAAACAAGAAGAAGAAGAAGAAGAAGAAAATCAACAGCAGCCACAGCAAAAAGAGGACGAAACAATTGATGAAGTAATACAAAATCTCCCGCAGCGGGATCGAAAAAATGCCGCTTATATCTTGAGAAAAATGAGCAAAAATGGTGAGGGGAGGTGGAGTGAAAAGGGTGAATTTGTTTACATGAGAAAAGTGATCAAAGGTTCCCATATGACGGACCTAATTAAACATCTCTCATTATCTTACAAAAGAACCCGGAAATCAGAACCTAAGGGCTGGTCGGGATTTCTAAATACTCTGAGCGTGTTAAACATTCCTTTATCCTCCGTGAATAACCCAGACGCTCACGAACAATACCACAGACTGCGGTCGGAGGAGGAGGAGGAGCAAGGATTAAAAAGAAGAACTGTTTTATCCCCAAAGTGGAGCATGCCTATGACAGAGAGGTACGGTGGTGAAGAGGAAGAAGAAGAGATCCTACAGAGAAACAAAACAGTTTCCTGCATCTTACGACTGGAGTAGTACCCCGCGTGAAAATAGAGAACTCAGGGCAAAGAGAAAAAGGAAAAACAAAAAATCTCCTTGGATTAGTTTTACTTAATAAGTTGTCGTTGCAGCTGTTAACAACAATAAAAAGTCTTAAAACGTTTTACGGTTTTTTTTTGTCTTTATTTCACAAGTTGTAACACTCTTTAAACATTTGTAAAGAACACACTGTGGTGAAAAGACTGACATCTTTGTCGTTTCACACAAGTCTGATACTTTTTCACAAACGCTGTTACAGTCTCGTCATTTTTTAATTCATCCTCTAGATACTAAGCTAAAACATTTTCAAAACTTTGCCCGCAGGCACTATGACATAAATAATAAACACAATGTTGACCGCAGGCTGAGGATAACATATATTGCAACTGTCTGTTGTGATATAAAATAGAACTGCAACGGTCTTTTAAAAACTGTAAAATGTTTTTAGGGTAGTGAGAAAAATGAGGAGGAAATCCAAAAGATTCAAAAAAAGTTGATGTTCCGTCTTCTTCCAGGGTCAGAGCCAGCCAGTGTTCTCCCGGCTTATGCGCCGGATGTGTGTTAACAATGAGGTAAACGGGGGTTTTAAAAGATGACGTCAGAAGTGGTAGCTGGCAGTGTTGGGAAAGTTCCCTTTCTACATGAACTAGTTCAAAGTTCAGTTCACAGATTTTAAAATGAACTAGTTCAGTTCATAGTTCATAATTCAAAATTTTGAACTAAGTTCACAGTTCCAAAAATGAACTAGTTCATAGTTCTTTTTTTTTTTCAATATGTTGATGCAAGCTATTATTTTTCTAAATGATTGCCACAGCCCATATAGAACCACAGACAGCAATCATTACATCAGTTTTAACACTGAAACTGCAGCTCTCCCACAATATACTGCAAAACCAGGTTGTCCAGCTGCAGCTGGGAGATGAAGACAGCGGAGCCGCTACTGTACACTGTTAATGTGATCTGAGGGGTAGAGGATCTGTTTTGGCTCGCTGTTTGATTTTTTATTCACTTGCACAGACCTTGAAAGGCTCGCCGGGTGCTTCAGTTCAATGTGCCGTTTCAGGTTAGTGGTACAGGATAGAGTACAAATTAAAAATAAAAAATAAAAAAATACATAAATACATAAATAAGTAAAGGGAAAAATAAAATAATAAATGAATAGATAGTTCATACAGTGGCTTCAGGGAAAACGTTTCATAATGACTCAGTAAGGTATTACTTTTTTTTTGTTATTTAACAAAATCAGAGATTTAAGCAAAGAGCTCAGTTCCAGGAGAAAAGGAGCAAATTTAGGTGGTGATTTTGCAAATTTTTGTTTGAGAATAGAACATTTTGCACAGGATAACAAAGTTCATCATGTGTTCAAGAGCATTATCTTCTAGGTTAACATAGTAGCAAATAACATGTTTCAGGGTAAGAGAATGGACAGTTAGCAGCATCAAAAAATTAGATTCAACAACACTCCAAAACTTTTTAGATATATCACAATAAAAAAACAGATGTGAAGCCTTCATCTGTTTTTGTCTCCATGCTGAGCACATTGATGACGCATGCGGCGGTGCGAACTCTGTGGTGGCTGGTGTTGCCAGTAGCCCTTTGTAGATAGAAAAGGCAGCACATTTGCTCCAAGGTAAGGGCGGCAAAGTGCCGGCCTGTCTTTCTAAAACCAAGGCGTAATATTCCTCCTTTTCCAAAAGCCGCCTCTGAGGTAGGCGTAAACATGTGACGTGACGTGAAGCTCGAAGTTTGGCTGCGAACAGTTGACAGCGAATTTGACTTCAAAATAAGAGCTTTACATTGCACCCCATTGGAGTTTAGAACTGGGTTCTTAGCGGGGGGCTTTTAATTTGAAAGTAGTGACCGTTCTTGCTTGCCGACACAACAACAAGCTAACACAACCAAACAGCTACATAGACCGAGGAGACGCTGCATCTCCTGGATCTCAGCGGCTGTTCAGTTGTTCATCTTAATGTCCGCGGATGAAGTGATGGACTGACTGCTGTGATCAGCTGTTTCTTGGTTTTAAAACTGTTATGTCTGTTCAGGACGTATTAATCTGTGTTCCTTTGGTAATGCCTCACTGTGTGTTTGGTATGCAGCTGTTTCGGTCTGTACTTTAAGGCTCGATGGGAATCTGGCAGAGGGGAACCCTCTGGGCCTTCTAGGTATTCAGTGAAGGCCTAAGAAAAAATGTTGACATAATTTTTGTGTACTCCAAATAAATGTATTGTTTTATATATCATTGACTTATTTATATGTTTTTATTCACTAAAATAATATTAATAATTTGTTTGTAGATTAGGCTATTATACATTTATAAAACTTATAAGCCATAAACTCATTTGTCTTGGCACACAATGGGTTAATATAACGGAACGAGAAATGGACCAATCACAATATTTCTTCTGTTGGTATCCGGGTAAATGACTCCCCCTGCAGGGCCTTCGGTAGCAGCAACGAAGGCCCGTGTAATTCAAGTGAATGCGGCATGAATTTGACATTGACAGGTGTCTTAGCCAATCATATTTCGCAGAGTTGGGGGCAGGATCATTTTACGGCAACCTCCGGGCATTCGTGAATACCTAGCATGACCATATATAAGGCGACCCGCGAAACTTTTCAGCGAGGGAGTGAGGAGAAAAAAGAGAGAGCGAGCAGGAGACAAAGAGCAGCAGCTACGGCCGTTACCCATGGTTGACAGGCAGCCCGCGCTCCAACAAGCTATACTGCTGGAATTGCCTGCTTTTCAATCCCGATAAGGGGCCCTGGTGCAGCACGGGATTCAATAATCTGAGTTGTTTAACAAAAGCAGCTCAAAAACATCAGTCTACTCCCGGACACCTGCGTGCCACTGTCTCTCTGAAAACGTTTGGAGACACGCGGATTGACCTGCAGTTGAGTGAGCAACAGCGGAGAGACCATTGAGCACAACGAGAAGGTGAGACATAACAGGGAGATTCTGAAACGGCTCATCCACACTGTGGTGTTTTTGGGGAAGCAAGAACTGTCTTTTAGAGGACACGATGAGAGCAGAGAGTCAGCGAACAAGGGGAATTATTTAGAGTTGTTGGACTACTTGGCTGAATATGACAGTGAGCTGAGATGCCACCTGGCAACATCTAAGGTGTTTACTGGTACATCTAGCAAAATCCAGAATGACCTGATCAGTGCCACTGCAGATGTGTTAAGGGATGCAATGAAAGAAGAGGTGAGGAACACACCATTTGTAGCAGCCATGGTTGATGAGACAACCGACGTGAGTAACACATCACAGATGTCACTTGTGTTACGTTATGTTACTGACAGTGGCCTGAAGGAGAGATTTTTCTGTTTCGAAGATGTCACTTCGGACAAGCGGGCAGAGGCTGTTGCAGCTCGCATTCTTGCCTTTTTTAACGAGGTCGGATGCACTTCAAAAGTAGTTGCGCAGTGTTATGATGGAGCTGCGGTGATGGCCTCTGGTTTACATGGCGTTCAGGCCAGGGTAAAGGAGGCAATCCCACAGGCACTGTTTGTTCACTGCTTTGCGCACAGGCTGAATTTGGTCATGTCTCAAGGTGCTGCAAAGATCAGAGAATGCAAAATCTTTTTTACTCATCTCAGTGGCCTGGCAGCGTTTTTCTCAAGATCACCGAAGCGCGCTAAACTCTTGGATGACATATGCCAGCGCCGACTACCAAGAGTTGCCCCAACAAGGTGGGCATATTCATCTCGCCTGGTCAACACTGTGTATGAGAGGAGAGAAGAGCTACAGGAGGTGTTCGCACACATTGTAGATCATCACGAGGACTTTGATGCTGACAGTGTTTGCTGTGCAGATGGGTATGTCAATCTTATGTCCAGCTTCGAGTTCCGTTTCCTTCTGGCTACCTTCAACTCTATCTTTGCACACTTGGATGTGCTGTTTGACATTCTGCAGACGAAAGAGTTGGACATGCAGTTCTGTCTGAAGAGGATAAGTGACTTTTGTGACACCATCCAGAGGGAAAAGTTGAGCTTTCCTGCCATTTACGAGGAAACAGTTGGTGAGAATGGGGAACCTGGAAGAAGGCAGGCTGGGGCACAGGTTGATGTGCCCACTCGTTACCAGCAGCTACACAGAGGGATAATGGACAACCTGCACGCACAGGTGAGGGACAGGTTCAAAGACCATGAGAGACTAATGTTTCTTGCCCTTCTAGACCCACAACATTTTGCTGCATATAGGCAGAGCTTCCCCAGTGCAGCTCTCTCCAGTCTGGAGGAAAGTTATGGGTGCCACTTTGACACATCCTGTCTGAAGGCTGAGCTTGGTATAATGTATGCCATGTCTGACTTCGAGGGATGGAGCCCTTCTGATCTACTCCACTTTCTCCAGCAGAAGGGACTGACCAAAAGTATGCCTCAGCTCCACCTTCTCACTTGTCTGGTCTTAACCATCCCTGTGTCCACAGCCTCTGTGGAGAGAACATTTTCAGCACTGAAAAGGATAAAAACCTACACAAGAAACAGCACTGGACAGGCTCGCCTCTCAGCACTGGCTTTAATCTCAGTTGAGAAACAACTCCTCATTGAGCTGAAGACACAGGACAAACTGTATCACCCAGCCATTGGGCACTTCGTTAAAAAGGATCGCAGGATGGACTTCATCTTTAATAATCTTCATTTGGTGAGTACCGTTTTTTCAATAACCATAAAAACAATAATAATAGGCCCTGCCTTATACATACATGTATTTCTTACTGTAAACGTGCCATAACTATGCATAACATTAGATAGACCGTGAATATTATAGTTTTGTTGAAGCAGCAAAAAATTAGATATTCAAAATATTCAATATACTACCTCTTACTAACATTTTAAGTTTGACAGAGATATAAGCATGTTGTGCTTAGAAGATAAGCTGTACAGAACAGGGTGAATTAATGTGTGTGTGTGTGCATTTCCCAAGGGGCTGACTGTGATGTTTGAAGACCTACAAGCATACCTTTTGAAAAACACTGGTGGCAAGACCTGATCAGAATTGTCTTCAGGATATTTGACAACGTGAAGCTGCCTGAGCAACAGACTGAGGTACATGACAACTCTTTAATTTTGTTTCAAATCCTGTGTTTTGACCCTCTGTTTTTACCATCCCCCTTGGTGGAATTCTATGCAAATACTGCTGATATTTTGACATGACCAGTTGTTGTAAATGAATGTCTCATATCAAAATATTAATTAAAATACAATTAACATTTTATTTACATACCTTTTGCATATCTCTGAGAATTTTACTGCTAGGAAACAAAATATTCATCTTCTTTCACACGGTTTTCATTTCTTATACATATGTTATACCTGTGCTGTGTTTGTCTGTCTTGATAGGATTGCAATTGAGAACCGTCGGCAGAGTCAATACAGCTCAGCCTCAGGCAAGTGTGAGGACGGCTCCAGGAGAAGGACTCATGCTCATGTTTTTGTTAGTGTATGTGCTCTGATGGTCCAGGAGCAGCGCTGATTAAGTGTGTCTTGCAGCTAGAGCTGATCCAGACTATCGATAACACCAGGTTTTTTCCTGCCACCAGTAGGACAGAAGATGCTGAGAATTTTGCTGCTGCTCAGGTACAAACACTTTTTCTCTCTGATACAGTAACAATAACTTCTACAGTTAGTGGTTTTGTCTGTTTATATATTTCTGTGCTATTTGATTAAAGCCAATAATCTGTCATGTGTTTGTCTTTTTGAAATGGGATGCTTCATATGCAACAGACATCCCAGTGGACACCCAAAGCCAGTGCAAGTATCACTACCTGACCAGCTCTTCAAGCTGCTGGAGTCGCACCACTTCGCCAAGGCTTTCAACTCCAACAGCAAGCAGAGGACATTACTGTGGAAAGCAGGTAGGGAAGAAACTACTGTCTGCATCTTTGTTGCTTTGCATTTGTTCAGTTGCCCGGTCACAGGAGATGGACACTTAGTTAGACTGTGATTACCTCTTCAGGCTGTGTTGCTTCTTGAAATAGTTTGGAGATAATGTATCATAGTAGAAAAATTAAAATGGCTGTGACTGTAACTGTGTGCATCTGTGTCGTCAAGGTTTCAAAGGAAAGTCGAAGCCCAACCTGTCAAAGCAGGAGACCAGCAGTCTGACATGTGGCCTGCGCATCCTGTTTCGTATGTACACAAACAAGATTCGCCAGAACGCCTGGGAGGAGGTCCAGAGATGACTGCTCAAGTAAGAAACAAATGTGACGCGTTCATATCCCACTGCACCATCACTGCGACTGTTGACCCCTAAGTTGTAGTGGTTGGTAGTCAGTATAGAACTGTGTACCAAATGAGAACTGCACCTATTCAGCTACCTCCATTGATATCTAATATGATTTCTAAGTACATGCAACACTCTTCTCATATTGTTCTGAAACTCATCATTGTAGTTAACTTTCAGACCCCCTGTGACTGTACCACAATCTGCCCACAGTCGATGACTGATTTAAGTGCCTAAAAGTGTTTTTTCTGTCTCACTCTCCCTCTCTGTCTCATCCCACCTCTACTTTCAGTTCAAAGCTCATGTGTCCAGAAACTACTCTCTGCTGTGTGAGATCATGCAGTTCCACCTGATTCCTGAGCGCCGGGCTGTTCTAAGAAAGTTTTATCTGCAAATCGGCCTCGTGATTCGCATCTCACAGCTGCCTGAGCCAGAACCAGAACCTCAGCCGCCACATGTTGAGCAAGAGGCAGACACAGGTGGGGTAGGAGGCTGGGGAGGAGGCCTAGTGATGCTGCACCACAAACAGCCTGAAACACAGAGCTTCTACTGAGGCCTCCACCTCAGATCTGTGCGACTGTACTGCGACTCTGTGTCACCTCAGGGCCCTCCATGTAGTTTATGACAGACACTTGACTGGTGTCAATCAGCTATCTGCTACCACTCATTTGCTCCCTTAACCTCGTCACCACACACACAGAGTACTTGATTTCAGAATAGAACAGTAATGTCTTCTACAAGCTGCAGCGATACCTCCACTGGATAAAACTACTGATAAACAGCTGAGAGTTACCCTTATATGTGTTCAGATGGAATATATTTCAAGGGGATAGATGAATATTCAGGACATTTTACCTTAATTCCAGCTAAACATACAGTGCCAGTCAAGAGTAATTTATAAAATTTCTTGCCTTCTTAATATGTTTGAGACCATCAGTTTTGTTGTGCAGAGGTACTGCTGGTACCCAGCTCTGTACAGTGAATAGCCCTATTTGACTACTATTCTAATCCATATTATGGTAAGAACCACTCAACCAAGTAAAGAGAAATGACAGTCCATCATTACTTTAAACTGTTACCACATTTGGACTCATCAGGCCAAATTACAGATTTCCACTTGTATATTGTCTATTTCTTGTATTTCTTGGCCCAAGCACTTCTCTTCTTCTTGTTCTTCCTCAGCAGTGGCTTCTCTGCAGCAGTTTGACCATGAAGGCTTGAGTCACGCAGTTTCCTCTGAACAGTTGATGTTGATGTGCCTTCTACTTGAACTTTATGTGGGCTTTAATCTGAGGTACTGTTAATTTGCGGTTTCTGAGGTAACTGGTAACTCTAATGAATTGATCCTCTGCAGCAGAGGTAACTCTTGGTCTTCCTTTCCTGGGGCGGTCCTCATGAGAGCCAGTTTCATCATAGCGTTTGAGGATACATTCAAAGTTCTTAAAAATTTCCAGATTGACTGACCTTCATGATTTAAAGTAATGATGGACTGTCATTTCTCTTTACTTGGTTGAGTGCTTCTTGCCATAATATGGATTAGAATAGTAGTCAAATAGGGCTATTCACTGTATAGAACTGTGCAACAACGCTACCTCTGCACAACACAGCTGATGGTCTCAAACACATTAAGATGGCAAGAAATAACAAATTAACTCCTGACAAGGCACACCTTTTAATCAAAAACCATTCCAGGTGACTACCTCATGAAGCTGACTGAGAGAATGCCAAGAGTGTGCAAAACTGTCATCAAAGCAAAAGGTGGTTACTTTGAAGAATCTAAAATATAAAACATATTCTGGTTTAACACTTTTTTGTTTACTATATAATTCCATAAGTGTTTCTTCATAGTTTTGATATCTCAATATTAATTTACAATGTAGAACATAATTAAAATGAAGAGAAAAAATTGAATGAGAAGGTGTGTCCAAACCTTTGACTGGTACTGTATATGCAAAATGATTTGCTTCTATCATTTGTTTTCACAGAATAATTCAATTGTTTTACATGTCATAATTAGATGTAATGATATCACATAGCCAGCTTTGTGTGCCTTGTTTTACTGATTGGCCTTTGTGTGTTGTGAAGCCATTTAGGGCAAAGAAACTTTTAAGACCCAGCAATTCATTTTTGTCCACTGTGATGAACATGACACTGAGGCCTTTATTTAAAAAAACATGCATGCAGTTTATTTGAGTCCTATTGTCCTGTGTAAAGCACATCCTGGGCTTTCTAGTGATGTAACACACAAGGGAGTGTGGTCAACAGAGCTCATCTTCTGTCTTTTCAAAATGTTGGGAATTGCAACCAACACATTTTATGGCAGTAAGGGAGTTAAATCTATAAAGAAATATTGTTTATGTTTAGCCTGAGGATGTTCTTTATGAGAGTTGTAACTATATTATATTAGGATAGAAGATTAGAAGTGTATGTTAATGTTAAGCCTTTCAAAATACACATTTAACCCATGTCCTTTGTGAGGGAAAGTGGGACTTGGTTCTTCTCATTTGCAATCACTTTCCATACTTCAGGAAACGGAGGCAAAAAGATTTTGTTTAAGATTATTTAGGGAGAGTAAGACATTGAGCTGTCAGGAGATGAGGAGGAAGAGAGCAAGGCAGTAGAACAGGTTTTACATTTTTTTTTCCAATATTCATCAAATGAGAAAGAATTAAAAGGGAAAATGCATTATTTTATCATTACCAAATCATGCCTTGTAATTTTCTTTTTGAGGAAAAGAATGACCCTGATGTCCACTACAAGGGACAGGTTATAAACAATAAATCAATAACATTTTTGAGAAAATAATCTTGGTGAAATTAAATTATGTACTTTCTCCCCGGGCTCAGGAGGATATGCGGACCTTGCATGTCACATGTTGGGCTCTGGATATTACATTTATTGCTTTGCTTGATTGTTTGGTCCTAGTGAAGGCCCAGGGTCCAGGGCCACGGTTCGCCACTGGAATCTGGCACTGTCTTGAACGAAGTTAAACTGAGAGAACGCGCCGTTCACAAACGCCAGAATGAACGCGTTCACAATAACGTTCATCAGGCAGAATACAGTACGTTCAATTCACGTTCGCCCAAGATATGAACGAGTTCATGAACGATCGTTCATTGAACGCGTTCAGCACAACACTGGTAGCTGGTCCGAGGCCCACACTCCACAGAAAGCATCAATCGCGTCAATGAACTCTCCAGCTGATGGTTGTTCATTTTTTTCTTTTTTAGTAATAATCCACCATTACTTGCCTTTTAGAGTTGATCTCCAAAATACTGTATGGGGCGAACCTGCGGCGTCTTTGAAGAAATGCGGCCCCCGCATCAGTGTGCAGACTTCGGCTGATTATGCGTTGAATTATGCGATCGCATAGTCGCGTTTTTCTGGAGGGACTGAAAAAACATTTTTTTAGCTAAAAAGTTACAACAAAAAAAATCTAGCCAGTAAAGTTATAAGAACAAAAATAAAATTCTACACATTATAAGAACAAAAACATTTAACCAATAAAGTTATAAAACCAAGAAAAAAATCTACCCAATAAAAAAAAACAAAAAACAGAAAAACAAAAATCAACCAAATAAAAAACAAAATACAATTCTAACCAATAATAAATAAAAGTAGTAAGAACAAAAATCTACTTAATAGAAGCTGTAAGATCAAAAGCAAAAAAATAAAAATTAACCTGATTGAATAATAGCTAAGGCTCTCCTCAGTACAGAGCTATCCAAAGTCTTTGAGAATATTGTGTAGCCCCCACAATTCTGCAGAGACATCTGTTTGGATGTTGTTTTGTGCATGTTGACTTAATACATCTACAAACAAAGCATACAGCGTAAATAGATGCCCCGTGTGTTTGGCATTCGTCTCTCTGATGATTTTATTAAATGTTGATGAAAGTATACACACTTCAACTAACGTCAAAATTCTGTCTACAACTGTTTCCCAAGGTGTCTGTACACCTGAGGTGTCTGAGTAAGATCGAGCCAACTCCAACAACTTTTCCATTTGAACAACCTCAACGTCTCTGTTTAGAGAGCAATTTATTTTGTTTTTGATAACATGATTCAGAACAGAGACTAAACGATCAACAATCATGTGTTCTTCTACACAGGCCAGCATTCAACTGCTGATAAGTTTCATATTAAAGTTGCACTGAGACACTTCACATCTGTCATTTTCTAAAGACACACCGGTTGACTTCCTGTACGAGTGAGAACCGCTGAGTCTGAATTCTGTCCTGAGCTCCCGGTTCTAGTCTGTCTCCAGCCAGTACAATTGACATTCTGTTAGTACTTGTTCTTGAGAAGTTTGTCTTGCTAAGATTGCCATCCACATAACAGAGCAGACATACAGTCTCTTTGGATAAAGATCCGAGCTACTGCTAGTTAGCATTACAGCTAAGCTAACCACAACAACATTGCTAACCACGCCTGGCGTGGACTCTGCACTACTACAGCAAGCAAACAAAAAGATCTCTGACCTCAAGGATGATATCCGACGGCTCTCCGATGAACTCCAGAAGAAAGAGTCACTGCTATCCAACTTCATGGATGTAGCATCCATACAATCCAAAGAGATCGCTTCGCTCAGTGCAATCCTCCGGGACACGGTTGCTTGGGACTCAGCTACTGGCCCACAACTCTCCTCCTGCTCAACAACCAAGCAGCTGCCGTGGACGGAGGTCTTGGTCCGCGGTCGAAAGAGGGACCCTGATGGGTCTGCTTCTCCGCCTGGCCTGAACCTCTCAAACCGCTTTGCATTCCTGTCAGCTGACAACCCGGCTCATCCAGATGACACCCCTGCCGCTCCTCCTCGCTTGGTAACGACGCCCGCAGCTCCTCTTCCCCAGATGACGACGCCTGCAGCTCCTCTTCCCCAGATGACGATGCCCGCAGCTCCTCTTCCCCAGATGACGACGCCTGCAGCTCCTCTTCCCCAGATGACGACGCCTGCTGCTCTTCTTCCGCAGATGACGACGCCTGCAGCTCCTCTTCCCCAGATGACGACGCCTGCTGCTCTTCTTCCGCAGATGACGACGCCTGCAGCTCCTCTTCCCCAGATGACGACGCCTGCTGCTCCTCCTTGCTCGGCGGTGACGCTGGCCAGCCAAGATAACCTTCCTCGCTCGGGTCTGAACCAGCGGCTCCCACCCTGGTCCAAAACCTCTGCCTCGCGGCGCCGGATCCTGAGCGATGCCGTAATGCGGTGCTCCGGTGCTCTTCCTCACACCAAGCCGGCTACTGATGCCATCCCGAGGGACGTAGCTAATACACGGCCACAGCACTCCCCTGCTCTGTCACAGAGTACTGAAAGCTCACAGCCATCATCTCCTCGTCCACTCTTCACTCCTACCACACTAATCATTGGAGACTCAATCACAAGGAAAATTCGCTTTTTCAACGCAGCCACACACTGCTTTCCTGGAGCCACAGTGCCGGTTATCCTTGATAAGCTTCCCGTCCTACTATGCTATCTCCCATCATCTATTAATAGTAATAATAGTAATAGTTCATGTTGGATCCAACGACACGACTCGTCGGCAGTCGGAGCTGACTAAAAAAGGACTTTAATGCCCTCTTCAGCTTCCTAAATAGCTGTGGAAAAGATGTCTGGCTCAGTGGACCTCTCCCAACTCTCGGCCGTGGAGATAGGCGTTTCTCCAGAATCCTCAGTCTTCACAGCTGGCTTCAGTCCACCTGCAGAATCCACAACATTGGTTTCATCGACAATTTCAACCTCTTCTGGAACCGTCCTTCCCTTTTCCGTACCGACGGACTTCACCCGAACAGTCCTGGTAGCACAGTATTAGCAGCTAACATCCAGCATGCTATCCAGACCGCTGCTCCGCATGATTGACAGCTAATCTGCGCCGCCCCTCACCTGGAGCCTTCTTCTTCTTCTTTTTCTCGACCTACTCTCGCAGCACACAGCACTGTGTCTCTCATCTCTCATCAGCTCCCCCTAGGAGCCAACCCAGGTACTGACACTCTCCATGGCTCAATGCCCCTACCATGGCCCACTGTCTCCTACTGGCTGCCATATAGCTACTTCCACTGCTGTGATTAAGTCGATTCAAATTCCCGTTGTTATTTCACATCACAAATACAATACAATACACCTGCCTAGGTGTAGTCGAACTGTTGATCACAGTGTGCTTGCTATTCCAGCCAGATAAGCTAACACCAAACCTGACACCAGCAATCCAACCTTTGGGCTATTTAACATCCGCTCACTGACCAATAAGGGACCTTTGCTCTTTGATCTACTGATGACCGTAAGTTTGATTTCTTTTGCCTGACTGAGACATCCCAGATAGCAAAATTTGATTGAATCAACATTGAGATATTGTCAGGCTGAAGATTGTGATCAACATTGATGTCAGATATTGAAATATACATTGAAAGTGCTCGCTATGATCAACATTGAAATAACATTGAATTTCCAACCAGTTCTGACAATGAATCAACCTTGATATGATCAACATTGAAAGACTGTATATATATATATATATATAAGACTATATGTATAAATACATATATATACATACAGTCTTTCAATGTTGATCATTATACATTGACACGGTTATTTATTTTTATTATTTATAGACACCTTTATTTGACAGTGGATAGACGAGAAAGGGGGGGAGTGTCATGCAGTACAGGTCCTGTACCGGATTCGAACCAGTGCAAGGATGAGTGGCAGGGACTCGGATGCATGACTCGACACACAGAGAATGATTTTTAAAAAAACTCAAATTTAATGCTCTAGGCAGGGCAAAACAAATGACCTTAACCAGGACAAGTCTCTACAATTTCAACACTTTTCAACCTTCCTTTGTATGTTTTTAATATGCCTCATTAAAAAACCCACTACATTGGCTATTTCAATTCTTTTTAAGAAACCAAGGTTGAGAACAGCTGCTTTACTGCATGCTCTATGACCAAAAACAGACAACATGCTTAAATTAAGTTTAAGCATTTTTTTTTTTTTTTTGCAATATGTTTTTGACCACACCAACACTAAATGATTCAGTGATTCAGTTCTACAGTCTTTCAATGTTGATCATATCATAGTTGAATCAAGGCTGATTCTTTGTTAGAATTCATTGGAAATTCAACATTATTTCAATGTTGATCATAGGGAACACGTTCAATGTATATTTCAATATCTGACATCAATGTTGATTCAGTTCTAGAGTCTTTCAATGTTGATCATATCATAATTGAATCAAGGCTGATTCTTTGCTAGAATTCATTGGAAATTCAATGTTATTTCAATGTTGATCATAGCGAGCACTTTCAATGTATATTTCAATATCTGACATCAATGTTGATTACAATCCTCAACCTGACAATATCTCAATGTTGATTCAATCACTATTTGCTATCTGGGTTTTCTATCTTAACGGGGCCACAGTTTGAGCTGAAGTCCTGTGAGATCTCGCTGGTCTCGTGAGCCCCCCTGTTTCCCCTCTCCTCCCCACACCCCATCAGTACCATTGAAACAATGTTGACTCACTGTAGGGCATTTCAACATTGAAAAATCATCATCTATACTACATTGATTCAACAACAGTTTTTCAAACGTTGAAATGGTAACTTTAATTAAACACTGAATCAACATAGATTTTTCAACCTCAACCAAAAATAACCAATCTGACCAAAATCCAACATTGAATTAATGTCTTTTGCTATCTGGGATGGCAGCAGCCTAATGATTTTTCACATCTTAATCAAACTATTCCTCCTGGATTTGTCTACTCATCACAACCTCGTACCTCTGGCAGAGGGGGTGGCCTGGCGATACTATACAATCAAATATAGAAAGTGTCCTCCATCACAGTGCATGTCTATCCCTCATTTGAGTCCATTGCTCTACAAATCAAGGGCCCAACTCCCACTATTCTAGCCACTACTATCAACCACCCAAGCCGAATAACGCCTTCCTACAGGAATTCTCTGCCGTCCTAACAACCCTATGCTCAGTGTCCCCAAACCTAATATTGCTAGGTGATTTTAATATCCACTAGGATAGCATCAACAATGTTTTTACAAAGGACTTTACCTCATGCCTTGACAGCTTTGGACTACAGCAACATATTGACTTTCCAACACACTCCATAGGACACATTCTTGACCTAATCTGCTGCTCTGGTGTAACCCCCCTAAACTGTTGTGCCGCAGATTTGCCCATCTCAGACCACAAGCTGACATCCTTTGATGTCATGCTAAGATTATCCAGGACAAACATGCCTCGCTCTATCTCTTTTCGAAACATCAAAGATATTGACTTGTCAGCCCTCTCTAATGGAATTGATGATTTTCTCAGCAGAGACAATTTATCTACCACAGATGAACTGGTATCCCACTACAATGTCGGACTTCAGCGTCTGCTAAATTTTCTTGCGCCTCTGAAAACAAGTTCTGTTTCCCTTGCCCACTCTGCTCCTTGGTTTACACCAGCGCTACGCCAGCTCAAAACCAACGGCCGTCGCCTGGAACGCCTTTATGGCAAAACCGGTCTAGCAGTGCACAAAGAAATGTATCATAATCACATATTCCAATACAAGGATGCTATTTCTCTAGCCAAAACCACATACTACTCAACCTTAATCAGGACAACAGATGGGAACACTAGAGCCCTATTCTCAACCATCAACAATATCCTGAAACCACCTGATGCTCTACCACCTCACCTGCTCACAGCTGCACAGTGTGACAACTTCATGACCTTCTTCAATGCCAAAATCGAAAACATCCACCAGACACTGACTGCTTCAAATAACTCTACACCCTCTCTGCACTCTCTGCCCACATTCTCCATCAGCTCTCCACTTGCCTGTTTCAAACTGCCCACCGTCTCCGAAATAACCAGACTCATCTTCAAATCTGCTCTATTAACTATTGTGATGACGATAAGTTGCGATAAATAAACAAATGAAGCGACGCCTGCGAGCTAGTTCAGGCAGTCAACTCAAGCTTCACTGCCATATACACACGTGATACGCCTCTCTCTCCAGACCATCCCACAAGCGCACCCTCTCTATTGAGCGGGTTATTTAAATGCATGAATTTCGCTTCTCCCCCTTTGGCTCGTCAATGCTGATGTTGCTCTGCGCAAGCATCACCGTTCTTTCAGCCTTCCAACGCTACATCAGGCTCCACAAGAAGGAGATCTTGTCTGCACAAAAGCTCATGAGCTCCTGTTCCCTCTAAATGCATCAATAAAATGTGGTAGCTACCTCGCTGTTTAATTCTATTATCGCATATCTGGTGGTTGCTGGGTTTGTATTCATTCAGCAATGCGCTTACAGGAGAATTGCTGCTCACTAGATAGAATATTCCCTTCATGGCCGAGGTGCTCGTGGGGAATGGCCACACGGCAGTGGTGCCGGGCCCACACATAGTAGCTTCACCAGATAGTATATTCCCCTTGTAGCCGAGGTGCTTGTGGGGGATGGCCACACGGCGGCGGTGCCAGGCCCACACATAGTAGCTTCACCAGATAGTATATTCCCCTTGTAGCCGAGGTGCTCATGGGAATGGCCACACGGCAGTGGCGCCAGGCCCACACATAGTAGCTTCACCAGATAGTATATTCCCCTCGTAGCCGAGGTGCTCGTGGGGAATGGCCACACAATGGTGGTGCCAGGCCCACACATAGTAGATCCCCATGTCAGAAGCGTCCGGCTCCTAATCCGTGCAGTTTTGGGGGGAAATATATATTTAATCATCACTCCCCAATATCTCATGTAAACATATCCGCGGGGAGTGGTGAGGTCAGAGCCTAGACGCCAAACAAATCTAACTATGTTCTGCTTGTAATAAACATTTCAAACGTGAGTTGTCTGACTGAAATATTGAAGTGTGCATATCAGCTTGATATTAAGCTTTTAGCCAAACTTACCAAATTTCTTGTCTGAAATGGAAAATGTGCCTATTTATAACTCTATAACCCTCTGTAGGCCTCTAGGCCTATTTAACATTATTAAGAATAAAAATATATATTTTTACTGCACTTTATGACCTGTGCAGTAATTAAATATGCAAGGGCTGTCGGTATAAATGTGTTATAATTCTGGCAATCAATTTGAAAACCTTAGCCTTAAAAGAAAAATTTAGATTAATGCAATGTAATCACATTACCCTTTTGTCCCTAATCACGTCCCATAACTTGATAGCTTGTTGTTTACCTTCCTGAGTCCTCTGACACACAAACTGGGAGAATGATGAGTGAGCAGACATCCCCTGTTCTGCTGAATGGATCATTTCATTATTAAAAGTTTATAAACGGACCTTTTGATTAAACCATTTGTTGCACCATTGCAGTGATTAGCGCTCTCTACAACAAAGCATGTGAGCATGTTGCTAACGTTAATGATGCTAGCTGTGTTTTCCCAGTGTAAGAGAGCCGACAGTTACTGCACCTTTACATCAGAGAACAAATGGAATATATCGCCATTCAACGTTACGTTGTTGAAGACTCCTGTGACCGATAAGTACTTGATTATTTTGAAACACTGTAACACTGGCCAACCGCCTGGTAGCGAGACCGAGACGCTCCGTGTCTCGGTCCTGAACCCCCGGGTGAACCTCCCCCTGCTGCGGGCCTCTGTTAAACACTAAGCAGAGTCTCCCATGTATGTTCTCTCCATGTTGTCTCGCTTCATCTGGCCGCTCCCAGTGCCGCAGTTCACAGTGCGCATGGTGCGTGTAAATAAAATGATTTTTCTTATTCATCGCGTTTCAGGCAGTCTTTTGCGATGTGTTCATCGCACATGTTCATATCGCGATGATGATGAAAATTCGATTTATCGTGCAGCCCTAGTTTGATCCCTCACTCTCAAGGGGTCGACAGAGAAACGTCTAGCAGCTGCTTCTCCTGAGTTTTTTTTCTGCATATTTTCCAACAGAAAGTTTGAATTTCAAGTCGAACTTTTTAATTTTTTTGCTGCACCGGAGCCATGGCGATCATCAATGTGATATTGACGCAAAGCAGCAAAACACATGAAAAAGGCAAAGAAGAAAAAAGGTGCAGTGTCAGTGGTCACATCTTCTTCCTTGATTAAAAAATAAATAAATCAGACTCTGATTTTATTTGGAACCAGCGGTTATTTATCAAACTATACACCTGCACCCGACGTTTAAAGGGGACCCTGCGGTTATTTGAAACACGGCTATTATTTGGTAATTTACGGTACTTACCAAGGCAAGGCGCAGCAGAATAAATAAATAAATAAATGAATAAATAAATAAATAAAAATAAAATTAAAAACGGCCATCGGCCCATTATTGATCGGTTCACCGGGAAAAATCCCGGCCAGTCAACCCCTGCAATAGCAGTTCTCTCCAGTGGCTGTGCGTGTGTGGCTGTGCGTGCAGTGCGCAGCAGCGTGCGCTTGTGTTTAGGGCAGGGGTGGGGGGGCACAAAAAAAATATTTGCACCGGGGCCGATCACCATGATGTTACGCTACTGGTTAGACGTCCAGGAGTAACTTGGCAGTCGAACGACTTCCTGTGTGTTGGTATACATGTAACTACGTGTGTAGTGTTAGCTGCTGGCATGAGAGACCAGACCTGAAAGTACCAAAACATTATATGCAGTAAAGCAATCACTACTTTGTTTTGGAGTCGGAGACAGGGGTTACCTGCTACATGGCTGCTGTGCTACTATCAGTTATATGCAGGCATGGACACAGAAAAGTTGCTTCGCAAATGTGTATTGCTCACTTACTAAATCTAATGTGAAATGAGGGATTTGCATGGGCTTGCTCGGATTCTGATTTGCCAGAATTTGCCTTATCAAATTGATTTTTTGATCATTTCTGTCTACATAGCTTTGTTGTTTCATGTAACACATAACTTAATACTTCCTTTTGTGTTTAGACAAGCACACCTGTGCAGAAACCTGGCTGGTGTTGGCACCTCAACCATTGCCTTCCCAACCATTGTTAACATCAACCCCAATAAAGAGACAACGTAAAAGGGCTTGCTTGAAACTGGAGGAAGAGGAAGAGGAGAATCCATTGAAAGGCAGGTCATCCATGAACATTCCCGACCCAAAGGATTCTACCTATGATCCTGAAGACCCTGTCACAGTTTTGTCTGAGTCAGAAGATGTGACGTGAGTTAATAGCCTCAGAATTTACTTCTTTTTTTCTTTTTTTACATTATTTGTCTCAAGCGGTATGGAAGTTATTATTTATTTATTTTTTCTACGAGACTGGAGCCTTCCTGCCCTGTTCATAAGACACCAGCATAAATTGTCTATGAAAAGTGTCTGCTGGTGCTGTTTGAGGTGTGCCCTGTCAGCATGTTTCAGACATGCAGACAAGGATAGGCACATTCCTGTCTGTAGAACAGACGCGCTAACATTGTCAGTTCTTCAGAAAACGGAACAGCCGGCCAATTCTGGGAAGAACACCTGCAGGAAACCTCCAGCTTTCAGCTGCAGTATACACCACAGGTGCATCTTTCTTCAAACATGAAAAGGTAATGGATTAAGACTTCACTATGTAAATGTATAAGTTTTGCATATCATATTGCTAAATGTTGTATAGAGCAGTACTTATGACACATCTTGCTGTCTGTCTGTCTGCCCTGAGACCTTCCGGGCAATGCAGCTGAAGATGTTGCAGTATGACACTTTTCGCCATCATGCACGGACGTACATAGAGCCTGCCATCATAAACACGTGGAAGACTGTGCAGGATGGCATGATGGAGCAGCTTAGTCAGCAGGAGAGTGTTATCCTAGGTGGCGACTTAAGGGCTGACTCACCAGGTATACAAGACTCTCTGATACATTTTACTGTAATGTTTTTGTTTAGAGAAGTGGTTACTATGAAGTACAACAAAGTGATATGTAAAATGTAATTTTTTGAAATGATACATTTATTTTTGAAGGCCACTCTGCCAAGTTTGGCAGTTACTCAATGATGGACCTGAGGAGCAACACTATTATTGACAAATAGTCAATAGAGAAGTCAGTGGAAGTTACCATATGGAGAAAGAAGGTCTGAAGAGGAGGATTGCACTCTTGGAGGCACGTGGTGTTACATTGGACGGCATTGTCACAGACTGTCACCCTCAGATCCAGAAGTTCCTGAGGGAAGCCAATGTGACACAGTACTACGATGTCTGGCACATGAAAATGAAGCATAGCGCAAATTCATGCAGGACACGGAGGTCGTGAGCCGCAGCTGTAGTCAGCTGACAGCCAGCTGATCAGATCAACATCAGTCTCTGACCAACCACATCCACTCTTCCAAATTAGGCGGTCCATTTAAACCCAAGCCGTCATTCACTGATCTCTCCTTCAACACTGCTGCACGCACATCACTGCTGCCCCACTGCCGGCAAGCTTGAGTATGCAATTTGATAAAATATACCTTCATTACTTACCACTTTCCGCTCATGATGTCCCATCTCGAGCCGGATGATTCGTCTGATTCGGACGGATACGTCCTCGAAACTCGACATGGGAAGGATGCGTCAAAGGAAAGAGTATAGCTGTCAGGTCCGTCGTAGCTCCAGGCCGGCGGGCAAGAAAGGTCTCATTACAAGACTGGCCGGTGTCATCAATCCTGGAAGTTCTTCATAGCCGTAGCATCCCTGCTCCCTCGGGGGCCACATCGCGTCACCTCGACATTCCTGATGCGGCCGTTCCTCCCGTCACTCCTTCTGCCTCTTCAAAGAAATGCGCAGCCAAGAAGAACTGTTCCCGTCCAGCGCTAACGCTAGCCTCAATGAGTTCACCGACGCTAATGTTAGTATCGCCATCATATGGCCGGGAGTTCATATCCCTGAGAATCCAGTCCTCGCCGCACTGTCAAACATCCAGCCTCAACAAGATGGACGCCCAGATTCAACACCTGGAGATTCTGTCTACCTGAGCACCCCAAACATATCTCCATGCAGAACCATGAAAAATGCAGTGCCGGCAGCTACAATCGGAGTTCCTTCAGTCCTGCCAGCTGCTGCTGTCTCTCCTCAGCTGAGAAATCAGATTCTGGCAGGTAATGATGTTAATTTGGTTAAAATCCTACTGTGTTCTGCTGATTCTTCTGGTAGCATCTGGTCGACTGTGGAGATGTTTCAGTGATTTTAAAAAGAATGACCCCAGACTGTCAAAACCTAACCATGGCAGAGTTTAATGTAGCTGGTGTCTATAGAGATGTAATCTGTAAAGCGTACTCAGAGCGCAGAGTAGAGCTGGGCACATATTTGGCCATCATCTCAGATCAAGCCTATCATATAGAGGTACTTTGTCTACGAGTATCACAAATCCCTCTCAGCAAGCAGCCCTCTACATCCCAAAAATAAATAATAAAAAAATAAATAATAATAATAAAAACAATAATAGTAACAATAAATAAAAGAATATAACAAATACAAAAAATACTAAATAAATAAATACTAAATAAATAAATAAATAAAAAACAAAACAAATACAAAAAAAAAATTAAACCAAAGTCTAGATAGGTCTGTTGATGTTGTTCTGTCGTTAATTGGCATACATTTCACAGGGCATCAGGCCCTTTCTTTTGCAGAGTGTGGATCCTTTCACACATGGAAAGTCTTTGTCCAAATTTGATCCAGCATGACCAGCGCTCCCAAGTGTCTCAAAAATGGCAGAGAAGAACATCGCCAAGGTGACTCCAAAGAGCAAATCATGGCAGACACCGCTTGCAACGCCAATTCAAAATGCATGCAGATTTGCTAACTGTAAATTCAACATGCTGCAGCTATTGCAGAGACGGCCACCCCAGGTCCGTGTGCCCTCGCTGCACTCGGCTAGCGAAAAGTCATGAATAAGCCATCTAGGGGCATGGCTAGGTAAGGCATAGGCCTGCACGATATGAGGAAAATCTGCGATGTGCGATAGCACTGTTCAATATTGCGATGACGATATAACTTGCAATAAAAAAACAAATATTGAAGTTGGCATATTAATAACTATATAGTTAATGATGGCTAATGTTAGTTCGAATTGTTCATGTAGGTCTTTATGGTTACATTGCAGCTGGTGATGGATGTTGGTTGTTTCCTACCTGTGTTTGTTACATGTCGTCTCTCCTGAATCCAAAATAAGCCCGTAAAGCAGAAGTGCTGTTTATTTTCACCACAAGGTCGTCATTGACCACATTTTCATCGCTTTTCTCTCCTCCCTCAGCCATGATAACCTGGTAATCACCACCAAACTGATGCCGATTAATTTTGCGTTTAGCTGGCCGTTTAGCTAACGGCTAGCTGGGGCTTCATCTGATTGACCCTTGTATCCAGAGCTCGATTTTATAGGCTAAATGTTAGCATGCTCAAGGTGCATGCATGGCGCATGTAAACAAAATGATTTTTCTTATTCATCGCATGTCAGGCAGTCTTTTGCAATGTGTTTATTGCACATGTTCATATCGCGATGACGATGAAAATTGGATTTATCGGGCAGCGCTAGTAAGGTAGATTGTTGGATTAAGCATGGATGAAGGCTGCCGATCAGTTCTTCGCTTCGGTCCTTGCGATAACTGGCGATAACTGGAACGGCATATCTTTTCCTCAAGGAGGAGCCAAAAATGTCGAAAGAATTGCTTTCCTTTGCTCCCCTTTCTTAACAGGTTCATCCATCACTTAACATGGACATCCATTATGAGGAATCTCATTCTCCATGCTGCTCACCTTCCTTGGCCTTGATAACAAAAGTGCAAAACAAATTCTCTGTCCCAACACTGTTAAGATGTACGAATCTGATCGGTCTCATTTCACTTCCTTCTCTGCAGCTTTCTGTCATGTGATGCCTGTCAACATACCTGTGATTTGTGCTTCACAGTTCATTGTATTCAACCTTGCAAAATACCATTAAAGCATCAGTGGCAGGTATTCAGTTCCGTTTAAGTTGTGCAGATCGTTCAATCAGTAACCTTCCTGGTCATCCCTTTGTATGCCTCCTCTTCAAGGTGCTGAATAAGGAGCTGCCAGGAAGCCATGATAAGCGCCTTCCTTCTCTTTGTCTTCTATTCACAATGGTGACTAATTTAAAGCAAGGGTGTTCCGGGGCTTACACAGATTCTCTATTAGAAACTGTTTTCTTCACAACATTTCATGGGTTCCTTAGGTGCGGCAAATCCACTACCGATACAGACTTCTTTAATCCTATTACCATTAAAGCTAACATGTACTCTATTCACCATAAACGCTCAGACAAAGAAGGTGAAGGTTCATCTATAGTTCCGAGTGGCTTACTCTGTATCAGATTAATTATAACCACACTCTTGCCTATTCTCCATTGCACTCTAGTGCACTATTCTCACCCTGGAAGCTCAACCCTGGCTAAACCGGTTTAGTTAACTTCCCGTACGGTAAGTACCACAGAGTATGGATTCTGTGCCGAGCTCCTGGCACTACGTAATTGCATCTTCTATTTGCTTATTTATCTTCATTTGCACTAAAATCTTTCCTGATTTGTTGTACTGTCATATGCGATGTCCTTGAGTGCTTTGAAAGGTGCCTTTTAAATAAAATGCATTATAGTAATCACTTAAACTAACACTGCTTTCTGCCCTCTGCCCTCTATGATCCGATATTTCGGCGGCGACCTCATGCAAAGCCAAACAAGCCCTCGTCCCTGACTGATAAAGGAAGCCTATGTTCTGGTCACGGTCTGATCTGCCAGCACTGTGGACTGCCTCCCCACCTGTCACTTCCCATTCCTTGCGCATTGGCGCATCAACCACCACCACCACAGTCATTCCTGCTTCCACAATCAAGGCAATGGGCCGCTGGTCATCATCAGCTTGCTAGCACTATGGTCGTCCCGAACTCAAAGAAATCATATCAGTTCAGAAGGCCATGAACAAGACATAACAGGATACCTTCACGTAAACCTTTCAGTAAATAAATGCTGCATTGAAGTTGATGGCTGGGTTTCATCATATTTATTAAGGTAGTTTGGCCTCACAGCGTTGCATGCTTGCGCCCGATTAGTTAATATAAATTTAGAGGTCTGCAGCAAGCTGCTGCAATGCATAGTTGGGCACACCAAGGTACTGTGACCTCCTTGGGATGCATGCTTGAGCCCGCTAAGTTAAAACGCTTCAGAGGCCTGCAGCAAGCTGCTGCAACATATAGTTAGGCACTATAAGGTAGTATGACCTCCTTGGGATGCATGACTGTGCCCAATTAGTTCTTAGAGGTCTGCAGCAAGCTGCTGCAACAGATAGTTAGGCACACCAAGGTAGTAAGACCTCCTTGGGATGCATGCTTGCACCCATTTAGGACAACAAATGAGGTCCACAGCAAGCTGCTGCCACACATAGTTCTTCCCATATTGGCTGATGCTCGCAAGGGCTCACCAAGGCCGGTGCTGAGCTCCATTGTTCTTTGGGGGGTATGCATCGCGCTCCCAGGATTGATTTAGCATGCTGCTTGTCAAATCCGGGGAGCTTTTGGAGCGGAGCCTTCAGCACCAAGCCTAACTGTATATCTTTTGTTGCAATAAATGATTTAATCAATGACAAGTGTTCCTGAATGAAATGAAGCGTAGCGCAAATTCATGCAGGACACAGAAGTCATGAGCCCCAGCTGTAGTCAGCTGACAGCCAGCTGATCAGATTAGCATCAGTCTCTGACCAACCACATCCACTCCAGATTAGGCGGCCATTTAAACCCAAGTCGTCATTCACTGATCTCTCCTTCAACACTGCTGCACGCACATCACTGCCTGCCACCACCACCCCAGCCTCCACCTGCTTAGTCTGAGCCTAAAATGGCTAATTTATCTAGTTGCCTCAACTCCACTCCTGCAGGGGGTATGCATCGCTCCCCGGATTGACTTAGCACGCTGTTTGTCAAATCCAGGGAGCTTTTGGAGTGGAGCCTTCAGTGCCAAGCCTAACTGTATATCATTAGTTGCAAAAAATTAATTGCAAAAAGAGTAGAATGTTCCTGAATGAAAAGGTATCATTACTGTGTTTGTGTGTTAGAGGGGGAAAATCAGGATAAAATGGCCTTGCTCACAGGTCCACACAGTATATTTTCCTATTGTCATAATTATTAATATGTTATATGGGTTAGGGTTAGAGCTATTTTGTATTTAACATATACTGTTTATCTGAATGTGACTGAAATTTGTTTTATTAAGACTGTCCAAGAAACTGGTGAAGATAACCCAGAACAAAGATATGACTTCGCAGCATAAAGAACGATGTGTACTGTAAGAGCTAATGGTTGACAGCAGGTAGATACACAAACAAAATTGTGTGTAAAATGTGTTTTTTTTAATATCTATGCAAACGTTACGATAACGTCTAAAGCTGACGTCATTTCAACATAAAATAACAACATCAAGCTTACGTTGTTGTTTAGTTGGATTTAAATTATGTTGGCAAGAAACTAACATGCAACGTCTCGTCAACCTCACCATTTCACGTAAAATATATGTTGAATTACGACATTCAGTTGTAGGTCTTTTGACCAAAGCCCAACGTTTTTTCAACGTTATATTAATAACATACAAACAACGTCAAAATCTAAGTCTAAGCTGACGTTGTTAATTAGTTGAATTTAAGTTATGTTGGCAAACAACCAACATCCAACATCTAATCAACCTATAGGCTACGTAGAATTCAGACAGTAGGCTATATTTACCTTGTTTTTCTTCAAGAGTTGTTAATGAAATTGAAAATTGCTCTTTGCTTTGATGTCATTGCCTTACAAACCATCCATACAATCTCTCAAAGAATTTTTTTAAACAGTGATATAAGAAGCTTTATTGTCATTGCAACAAGTGGCTAAAACAAAATTTTGTTCAAGAACACCTCTTGTATTGCAGCAGTTGCAATGGTCAAAAAATAGCCTAGGTAATAGCCTATAAGTTAGCAGTAAGACTATATGCAGTTTAGAATAAGTATTATAGACTGTAATAGTCTGTACCAGGAGTGCAAGTAGGCTACACAAGATATGGTGGAAATTACTGTGTACTTAATACTGTGTGACAGTTGTATTTTTGATAATAAAAAAATAACTCACATAATGTATTTTAATTATTTTACAGATACTTATTTCAGGAACATTTTTCAAATATATCATATTTCTGAACATTTTCATTGTTGAAGTGTGTCTGGGAGTTTGACAAAGAAAGTGGAATTTGTATAAAATGATGTTTAAAAAAATGCTCAAAGAAGATAAAAGTGAGAAAAGTGGCAAATATTTGGAGTTCCAATACAGGCTGACACTTGTCCACCTTATTCAGCTGCAGATTGGAAATGTGAACAGTGTGGGGTAACGATAGTTACGTATTGTAACTCTAGATTCTATCAGTATAGGCACAGCCCTTTAAGGCTATCGCTAGTGGGTTTATCCCTCGCGCGCATGCGCAGCACTGAAAGCATTTTAGTCCACGCCCACCTACTGTTGGCCTCACTCCCGGTCTCACCCTGTGTAAATTAGGGTGAAACCGGGCAATCGGCTCCCATAAACAGCTTTTTTCTTCAGCCATTCAAGGAGCCAGTGAGGCCAGCATAGTAGAATATGTAACATTCTCTATGGTGGGATCAAGGCTGGGGACAATAAAGCCCACTGCTGTGAGGAAGTGGAGACGAAGGTTGCGAACTGTAACAGTCGAACGAGGAACAGAGTGGAGAAACAGGCAGCTCTCCATGCGCCAACAGGCAGGAGGGAGAGCGCACAGCCAAATCATCCGACATCAATCACTCTGACAAAACACTCAGTACAGAGTGAGTCATAGAGAAACTGGAGACATCTCGTGGATAAAAACGGATGAAAAAACGGGGGGAAGACCAAGAAGCCGCAGTGCAAATGTCTTCCACTGTCATTCCTCCATGCAAAGCTGTGGAGGACGAAATTCCTCTGATGGAATGTGCTCCGATGCTCTCTGGGGGATCCATCCCAGAGGAGAGATATGCCTGTGAAACAGCCAGTGTGACAGGTGCTGAGGAGACATGGGGAGTCCCAAAGACTGTTCCCTGTAGTGCACAAACAAACGCTGGGTGCATCGCGAGGCAGCAGTGCGCGCCACGTAGCAGGACAGCGCACGCACGGGGCAAAGCAGATGAGACGTGGCTTCCTCCTCAGTGTTGTGAGGAGGAGGAAAGAACCCATCCAGAGTTATCACCCTGGATCTGAAGGAGCTCGTGATGCCTTTAGACGTAAAAGCTGGATTAGGCCGTAATACAGCCGAGCTGCCGTCTCCTTGGATCCTGAGACATGAAGGAGCCACAGAGAGAGCAGATAAATCACTGACTCTCTTCGCAGATATCAAAGCCAACAGCAGCGCAGTTTTGGCTGACAAAAACTGAAGTGGCACCTGATCCAGAGGTTCAAAAGGAGCTTAAATCAGCGCGCGTAAAACCAGCGCCAAATCCCACTGAGGGGCTAAGGAGCGTGACACCGGTCTGTGTCTCCGTACGCCTCTCAGAAAACGTTTCGTCAGAGGGTGGCTGAACACCGATCTGTCACTGAAATCTTCATGACAGGACAAAATAGCAGCAGCGTAAGTCTTAACTGTGCTGAAAGCCAAATTCCTGTCCACCAACAGTTGGAGGAATGAAAGCACGTGAGACAGGGGACACGCAGTGGGATCCAGGCTCTTTTCTACACACCAACGCTGAAAAGCTGTCCATTTGGCTGTGTAAGACGCTCTGGTAGAAGCAGCTCTCGCGCTCTGGATAGTGCGCACCACGTCCTGAGAGTCCTCTAAGCTTTCCTGTTCAGCGGCCAGGCCCACAGACGCTGGCCTATCACCGGGTAACTCCTGATCGCTCCCTCTGCCTGAGAGAGAGCGTCCCCGCGCCACGGGATTTCCCACTGGCGGCCTGATATCAGCCGCTGCAGGCATGGAAACCATGACGCTCCCGTGCGCTCCGGAGCTATCAGAATCGCTGACAGCTGCTCTCCCTGCACTCGGTCCAGGAACCGAGGGATTAACGGAACAGAAGGAAATGCGTAAAGGAGCATCCTGGGCCATGGCCGATGGCAAATGCGTCCACTCGTTGACTAGTGTGCTCAGTAAGAACCAGAGAGCACACTGCGCTTTTTCGCGTGTGGCAAACAGATCCACCTCTGCTTTGCCGAACCTGTTCCAGATCTGGGTGACCAGGTCGGGATGGAGGCTCCAATCTCCCTGTCGAGGGCCTCCTCTCGACATGATCTCCGCTCCCCTGTTCAATACACCGGGAATATACACTGCTCTGATGGAGAGTAAGTGTGTGTGCACCCAGCACAGCAGCCGTCTGGCTGTGTTCAGCAGCTGTGCGGGGCGGACTCCACCCTGCCGGTTTATGTAGGCTGCCGTTGCTTTGTTGTCTGTGCAAACCAGAACATGTTGATTCTGCAGCAGCGGAGCGAAATGTTGGATCACTTTCCACACAGTGAGAAGTTCCAGCACGTTTATGTGGAGAGACGTGTGAGTCTCTGGCCACTGTCCCCCCACCACCTGTGACACACACGTTCCTCCCCACCCTGAGAGAGATGCGTCTGTGAACACTGAGATGTGTGATGCAGCTCTGCCCAGCGGCACCCCCGCTGACAGGATGTGAGGGTTTCTCCAGTGGGCTAAATCTGGGCCCACTGAGGGAGGAATGGAAACCATGCGTCTCCGCTGACGCACAGGGTCGATGCGCAGGCGAATGAACCATCTCTGTAGCCATCTCATGTGGAGCAGGCCCAGAGGAATCACCACATGACTTGCTGACATCATGCCCAGCAGCTTCATAACAGAAAGAGCTGTCACCATATTGTGAGGCGTAACCCAGTGGAGGAGAGCTGTCAGCGCCTCCACTCTCTGCCGAGAGAGCCGCGCTCTCATGCTGGCTGAGTTCAGTTCCACTCCCAGGTAAATCACACGCTGGGAGGGAAGAGGAGAGCTTTTTTCCCAGTGGATTGTGAAGCCCAGACTCGACAGATGTGTTACTGTGATGTCTGTAACGCTGCTTCCTCTCTGGATCGAGCCAGCAAAATCAGGTCCTCCAGATAAAACAGCACTCTCATCCCCCTCCTGCATAAAGGCTGCTCTCCACACACTTGGAGAAAGTGCACGGAGCCAGGGAATAACCGAATGGCAGACGGTTGTACTGATACTGCATCCCTTGGAATGAGAAACGCAGGAATTTCCTGTGTTTCGGGATGATGGAGACTTGAAAATACGCATCTTTCAGGTCTATGGAAGTGAACCAGTCGCCCTGGTGAACACATTCCAGCACCTGCCTGATCGTCAGCATGTGAAACCGTCTTTCTATTATCGATTTGTTGAACAGAGACAGATTGAGGATGGGTCTCATCCCCATCCGTCTTTTTCGGGACCAGGAAATAACGGGAGTAAAAACCCTGATTTTCCTCTCTCTGAGGAACCCTGGAAATTGCATTTTTCATCAGGAGTTCCTGCAGCTCTGACTGGAGAGCGAGACGGAGTTCTTGGGATGACAGGACTGTTTCCAGAATCCCCTTGAACTTTGGGGGAGGAGAGGCGAACTGCAGTGTGTAACCTCTGCTGATCAGCCTGTCCATCCAGCTGTCCATCAAACAGACACGCCGCCATTCTGAGTAATGCTCTGAAAGCGGGCGTACATTTAGCTGATGCGCTGTCGTCGTCATGGAGACGAGCCAAGCCAGAGCCAGAGCTGCTGTTGCTCGTGCAGGAGCGTTTCCAGGAGCAACCCATGGGGGACTCGGACCGAAAGGGCTGAGAGGTCTCTGGAGAGCACTTTACGCGCGGGCTGGCAGCTGGACGCTGCCGGGGAGACGGTGCGTGATGAGCAGACACATCAGCGTCAAGATGTCGCCGTTTAGGAGGAGAAGGCTCGTAAACTTGACAGTGAGGAGCGTTCAAACTCTCACTCACCGGAGGATAAGGAGAGGAGACGCTGCGCACAGACAGAGGTGTGTGCGCGCTGTCCACATGAGGCGTAATGACGGCGCTCGTGGGCTCATAATCACACACATGTAGATGCATGTGTGGAGGAAACCTCTGAGCGTGACACAGAGATGTGCTGCTTTAATGACGTGAGTCCGTGTTGCCTGTGAACCGAGAGGTTACAGGCCGCCGGCTCTCACAGTGTGGGAAGTGTGTGACCTGCAGCTGTAGCTGAGTCAGCAGACTCGCAGGCAGACTGAGTTTCAGCAGAAAAAGTGCTTTTTAGGGAGAAATGTTTGTGTTTTATTTCAAAACGGTTGTTAACATTACCAACCAGAACATTTCCCACATCTTTATTACACACAACCCGAGCTGCCGACTGAGCCGCATGAAAAGCCGGCTGAGGTGGCAGTGGAGGAGCAGGAGCAGGGGGGAGCAGGGGGGCGCAGACTGGGACCAAACAGAACCTCTAGGCCGATGGGGCCCTCCAGGAGCTCCTTCTTCATGGAGTCCGGGATGGAGGACAGATGTAGCCAGATCTTCCTGTGGATCAGCTGCTGCCACGCTGCAATGTGGGCAGTGGACACAGTGATACATGCACACAGGTTCAGAGTGGCGCTGGTGGCTTTACCGAGCTCCTCTGGCCGTTCGGACAGGAGCTCAGGTTCGGCGGCCATCTTTGTCACCGAGTACGCCAGCAGCGCCATGTTGTTGGCTGCGGCTGAGGTTTGAAAAGCGCACTGGTGAGATCTGTCAGGAAATCTCGCTGTCGTCTGGTCTCTGCCGGAGGGCGGGGTCGGCCGCCGTCAACCGAGCATGTTTGACCTGACGCCGAACACCACCGTCAGGCTCGGGACCAGGGGAGGGACAGGAGGGAAGTCCTGCTCTGTGTATCCCTCCACCTTGGTGATGGGAGCGTAGGTGGAGACCGGAGCTCTCAGCTTCCCAGGTTCAGCTGCTGCACCTGACTGATAGGCCTTGATGGCAGGGAAATGGGGCCAGACAGGGTCACGTCGGGTCGTCTGGGCCGAAGCGAAGCTGCCTGTCATGTCGTCCAGGGAAAGTGGAGCGTGTGCCAGCGGAACAGGCAGGTTCTTGTAGGCCGCTGCCTTCTCTATGATCGCCGGGAGCTCCCGGAGAAGAGCTCTCATGACCGGCAGGGAAGTCGCTCTTGAGACGGGGACCCCAGGGACACCCAGGTGTGCAACCGGCAGGCCGGCATCAGGCTCCAGCCTCTCCGGCAGGAGGGCAGGAGTCACGCTCGACCTGCTTGGAGAATCATGGCAGGCGAAGTAGTCCGACTCAGACCCCTCGTCGAAAAAGTTGACGGCATCGTCCAGGGGGTAGTTGTCAAGGACGGCGGCAGGAAGGAGCTCACAGTACGGGCGCTCACAGTACGGGCGCGCCGCCTGAGGAGTTAGCGCCACGCCGGCGTGCACCGGCCCGAGGCACGACTCGCAGCAGTCGTTCAGGTCAAAGCTCATAATGTGGCCAGTCTGGCAGACCGGACACATGCGGACGCTGCTGTTTGAAGACATCGCTTCTTGGAAACCGTCTTGAAAATTCAGATGCTGCATATGATAGCGCTGAAGAAAAATGGGAGTCGATTGCCCGGTTTCACCCTAATTTATACACAGGGTGAGACCTGGAGAGAGGCCCACAGTAGGTGTGCGTGGACTAAAATGCTTTCAGTGCTGCGCATGTGCGCGAAGGATAAACCCACTAGCGATAGCCTTAAAGGGCGAAGCCTATACGATATAGAACTGAATCTGTGCAACATGTGATAATGGAGTACATATAGGAGGAGAGGAGAGCACTGAAGTTTAATTTAGAAAATCTAGAGTAGAGGTGAAGGAAGTAATAGAGTAGTAAAGTAGTGTAGCCCTGTATAAAGTCATTGAGGTTACAGTGCATAAAATTCATCTCAAAGTATAATAAAATGTTGTATTATAAGTTCATGATAGTTAAAAGAGAGAGTTCATTATATTAAAAAAACTTATGGTTAAAATATTTGCTGGATATAAGGTATAAATATAATGTGTACAGTTCAATAAATTAGACCATTTACAGTTAAAAGCTAAATATTTTAAAAAAGGTTTAAGTTCATTAAGTGCAAAAGATATCTGTGATCCAGGAGAAAAGGAGAGATGAATTAACAGGGTATTCTCGTGTGTAATCTAACTTGTTACTTGTTTTATGTCAATCATTTCATTCCTGTGTTACCTTTGGTTGTTGGTGAACTCACGAGCCAATCAGAGTAAATTCACTGTCTAAGAGGCGGGACTAGTGTCGCAGGATAGTTCGGTGTGTACAGTGCCATAGAGAGAAAGAGTTGTGACACTCTGTAATGTCGCCGCCAGGGCAGTCACATGGTTCGTGTAAGCCCCAATAGTTCCAAAACACACGCTGGCTGTCATGTTCCTCTATGGGACAGACAGCAGCGATTGCGTTATTGAACGGTAAATATATTAAAAAAAAAACACACACCCAAGGACTTTTTCAGCCGTTATGGCATTATTACATTTTTCTTAATGTCAGTTTTGCATTTTGAGAGGCAGCGTGACAACGAAAAGCTGTGTATTACGTAGATAACTTTTACATTTTTGGAGGGAAAAGCTTAGTGTTCATGTTTAACTTTTCTTTTCATTCATCTGATGATAGACGTCTCATGATTTTCATTTTAGTGCAACTGGCTTGTATTATTGATTCCCGTGATTTGGCTTATAAATTCCGATTCAGCCATTAGCTTACCTTCGTTGTAGCACTAAGAGGTCCGCCGTGTTCCGTTCAGCATCCACCTAGCAGCTAGCTCACTTCTTCTGATTAAAGTGGCTCCCCCCAGGACCACAAAGTGAAACATGATCATGTTAAGACTAAGAATATTACTAGAATATTTAAGATTAAGCCATACACATATTATCAAAACTATTACAGACTAAAAACTAATTTGCGCTTGTATGCTTGGGTCTATAGGTAAGTGCAGAGCTACTAGGATTTTTCTCTGTGGTTCTGAATAACGTTAGCTGTAACTCAACCCAAGTAACTTAAGCAATTAACTATTATAACAACACAGTTGTAACTCCTGTTACAGTTACTGAGACATCACTGTAAGGATGGGGTGTAAGTGGGGTGCCGGCAAGCGATGTCTGTCCGCCAAGCGTTGGTTCTGCGCCATGGAGCGGAGGAGGGCAGCGCGAGCAGCTCGCCACACCAGACGGCACCGTTGCATATGTTCCTGGACGAACGGGACCACAACCTCCATCTCCTGTTCGGGAAACAAGGGGGGCTGGAAACCGTTAACGACCATGAAAGGCGACATACCAGTGGCAGAGCTGACCAGGGAGTTATGCACGTACTCCACCCAGGGTAGATGAGTGGCCCAGGAGACGGGGTGTCTGGCGGAAACACAGCGCAGGGCGGCCTCCAGGTTCTGATTAGCTCGCTCCGTCTGTCCGTTGGACTGGGGGTGATAGCCGGAGGTGAGGCTGGCTGATGCCCCGATAGCCGTGCAAAAGGCTCTCCAGACCTGTGAGCTGAACTGAGGACCCCAGTCCTGACACAATGTCCACTGGGATCCCTCGAGCTTAAATATGTGTGACACCAGGGGGTTCGCGTTCTCGAGAGTGGAGGGGAGTTTGGGGAGGGAAACAAGATGGACCGCTTTCGAGAATCTGTCTACAATAGTAAGGATCACTGTGTTACCTTTGGCCTGGGGAAGTCCGGAGATGAAGTCCACGGCGATGTGGGACCAGGGTCGATGGGGCACCGGCAGTGGATGTAGTAAGCCGGCGGGAGCTCGGTGGGAGGCTTTGCCGCAGGCACAGACTGAGCAGGCAGAGACGAACGGTTTTGTGTCCGCGTAGAGCGAGGTCTACCAAAAGCACTGTCGGACAAGGGTTCTCGAAAATCCCGGATGACAAGCCAATTTAGATGAGTGCCCCCACTGGAGGACCAGGGACTGGGTGGCGTCCGGGACAAACAATCGATTAGGTGGGCAGTTGCTCGGGGGGGGGGCTGAGTGCTTTGCGCTGCCCTGATGGAGCGCTCAATGTCCCACCTGGCAGCGGCAACAATACACTGGGGGGATAGGATGGGCTCAGCCGTCCCTTCCTCATCCGAGTGGGAAAACAGCCGGGAGAGCGCGTCTGGCTTAGTGTTCCGGGAACCTGGGCGGTAGGAGAGGGTGAACTGGAAGCATCCCAGGAATAGTGCCCAGCGAGCCTGGCGGGAATTCAGATGCTTGGCAGAGCGGAGATAGACGAGGTTGCGGTGGTTGGTCCAGACGAGGAAGGGGAGGGGCGCTCCCTCGAGCCAGTGTCTCCATTCCTGTAGAGTGAGGACGACAGCTAGTAACTCATGGTTCCCTACGTCGTAGTTTCTCTCGGCGGGGGCAAGGCGGCGAGAAAAGAAGGCGCAGGGGTGCAGCGTCTGGTCAACAGGTGACCGCTGTGACAGTACTGCTCCAACTCCTGTGTCCGAGGCATCGACCTCCACCACGTACTGCAGGTCCGGATCAGGATGTGCGAGGACCGGCGCTGTGGAGAATCACTCCTTTAGGCGAACGAACGCCTTCAGCAGCAGGTGTCCACAGGTAAGAGAGCTTGGTGGAGGTGAGCCGAGTTAAAGGGGCCGCCACATAACTATAGTTTCGGATAAAGCGTCGATGGAAATTAGTAAAACCGAGGAAGCGCTGGAGTTGTTTCCGACTCTCCGGAGCCGGCCAGTCCGCTACCGCTCATATCTTGGAGGGATCCGCCTTGAGCTGCCCCCGCTCGATGATAAATCCCAGGAACTCCACTGAGGCGGAGTGGAAGACGCACTTTTCGGCCTTGACGAACAGCCTATTCTCTAACAGTTTCTGCAGCACGGTCCGGACATGTTGAACGTGTTCATCCAGGTTGCGGGAAAAAATAAGAATGTCGTCCAAATAAACAAACACAAAGCGATTCAACATGTCACGGAGAACATCATTCATCAGCGCCTGAAACACCGCAGGGGCATTGGTGAGTCCGAAGGGCATCACCAGATATTCGAAACGTCCTATTGGTGTATTAAAAGCCGTCTTCCACTCGCCATGTTCTCATATGTGCACCAGATGGTAAGCATTGCGCAGATCGAGCTTGGAGAAGATGGAGGCCTGGTGTAGGGGAACAAAAATGAGGGGTAATGGGTATTTGTTCTTGACGGTAATATCGTTAAGCCCCCTGTAATCAATAGGGGGTCAGAGAGATCCATCCTTCTTTTCCACGAAGAAGAAGCCCGCTCCGACCGGTGAGGAGGACAGCTGGATGAGCCCAACGATGAGCGAGTCTTTAATGTATAGCTCCATGGCTTCTCGTTCTGGGCGGGAGAGGTTGTACAGGCGGCTGGAGGGGAGCGTGGCGCCAGGAAGCAGGTTGATTGCACAATCGTAGGGTCGGTGGGGAGGTAGAGAGTGTGCTCGGTCCTTATTGAATGCGTCGCCTAGGTCATGATAGGGAGGAGGGACCAAGGAGAGGTCGGCAGGTGTCGGGCGGACAGGTGTCTATTGATTACAGGAGGAGGCTGCCGAGTCGAGACAGGTGGCATGACAGTGAACACTCCAGCCCACCACCCTGGAGAGTGACCAGTCTATTTGGGGGTTGTGTAATCTCAGCCAAGGGAGGCCTAAAACTACGGGGGACTGGGGTGAAGGAATGATTAACAGGTGAATCTTCTCACTATGATTCCCCGACAGGAGGAGGGATAACGGGACGGTGCGGTGTGTGATGTGGGCGAGGAGTCTGCCATCTAAGGCAAAAACCTCCTTAGGTGTGGGGAGGGGGAGTGTGGGGATGTGAGCCTGTTTCACAGTGGCGGAGTCAATAAAGTTATCGTCCGAACCTGAGTCGACGAGCACTTGAAGAGGTAGGGACCGGAGGGACCAGGAAAAAACGCCCTGGAGCTGTATGCGGGTGGGGGAAGTAGTAGTGGTGGTTGTGCGGCTCATCAGCGTCCCCCGGTCGCGTGATGAGCCCGCTCTTTTGGTCGGGCCAGGCAAGTGAGGCAAAGGGAGATCGCATGACCGGTCTCTCCACAGTATAGGCACAGTCCGTCCCTCATTCGGCTTGGCTCAGCTTGGGAGAGATGCATGCGGCTCCTCAGAAGGCGGGGAGACGGGCGTAGCGGCTGGGTTGGACGGGGTCCCAGACTGTGGTCGGGGTGGAAGAAAGGCTGGGGGAGACTTTAGGGCCTTTTCTCTTCGTCTCTCTCTCAATCTATTATCTAACTTGATGGCCAGCGAAATAAGCTCCTCTAGTGAGGAGGTGTCATCGCGGGCGGCCAGCTCGTCTTGGATGTTCTTCGCAAGACCCTGTAAAAACACCCCCTGGAGGGCAGCCTTATCCCACCCGGTCTCTGCGGCCAAAATCCTAAAATTTATGGCGAAATCAGCCACGGAGTCAGCTCCCTGTTTAAGGGAAAGCAGACGTTTGAAGACTTCTGCATCTATGCTGGCTGATCAAAAAAGACCAGGCTCATCATGCGACCGGGGACGCTGATGAGCCGCACAATCACCACTACTACTTGCCCCACCCGCATACAGCTCCAGGGTGTTTTTTCCTGGTCCCTCCGGTCCCTACCTCTTCAAGTGCTCATCGACTCAGGTTCGGACGATAACTTCTGGTAGGGCATCCAATGGGACGCCCTTCCTTCCAGTAGGCTCATAACAAACGCTATCTTAGCTTTGTCAGTGGCATAGGTGCTGGGCTGCTGATCGAAAAATAGGTCGCACTGGTGCAAGAATTGTCCACATTGCCCTAACTGACCAGAATAGCGAGCAGGGATGGGAATGAAGGGCTCACGGGACGTTGGAGGAGGGTCCGCCGGAGCAGGTGGAGGAGTAGGCTGGGGAGGCGTGGCTCCGGAGGCACCGGCAGAGAGCTGGGCGTGGAGTTGGTCCATGCGGTTCCCCAGCTGCGTAACGCCGGTGGTCAAACCGCGGAGAGCCTCCATTACCTCGCGGAGAGTCTGTTCGTGGTTGCCCAGCATGACCCCGTGAGCTGAGATGGCGTTGCGCAACTGGTTGGTCTCCGCTGGGTCCATCCTTGGCCAGATTATTCTGTTAGGTGTGAGTAGGCGAGGACCCAGAAGCAGAGACCGGGGACAGAGCTTGGCGAGGGAAAAGAGTTTATTAGGCAAAGTAGTGCAGGTGGTGGGTCGGTGCGAGGTCCAGGGGTAATTGGGGCTTGCAGGTGGGCCGACCGGAGTTCGGCCGAGCCGGCGGGCGGGTAGACAGGCAGGCAGGTATGCAGGCGGGTCGGTCGGCGGCGGAGCAGGGCGACGCTGGGGTTCTCTGCGGGAGAAGCCGGAGAAAACAAGTTAGGAGGGAAGGCACAAATCTCAAAAACGAGTAACAGCAAGCTTAAGAACGTGTTCCTAAATGGCACTAGCGATCACCATATGATACTGGATAATCTGGCATCGGAGTTCGAGGGGAGACCAGGGTTATGTAGTCGGCCAGTGATGAGAAGATGAGGAGCGGGTACGCCACTCTGCCGTCACCACACCTCCAGCCACACACACCGAGGAAGAGCAGGTGAGGGGGAAAGGGGGACAAGGAGGCAGACAGGGGAAACATGGAGAAGAACAACACAAAGTCCAGCTGTCACGGCAGCACTGTGACAGCTTGTCCCCTTCCATTCCTACTAACAAACATTGGAATCGTGAGTACTAACTGAAACCATTGTGTGCTATTTTGTGCTTAGTTTAGTGAAGCGGCCATTACAGTTTTTAGGCCCCACCGCACACAAGCTTCATCCAACAGGCCTGCAACGGGCTTAAGTTTCATTTCTGGTGTGTGAATGTGTGTGGGCCCACAGGTACATATTGTGTTGTTTGGAGTCATTGTTTTGAAGGTAACTTGAGTATTTTAAGAAGATCAGATTTCATTATTTTGCAAGTGTATACAGCAAAAGGTTTTGTTTTGAAACTTAAGAGAAGTAACAATTTTAAGAAGCTGTAAATTTTGTTTATTGTTTTGTCATTTATTTTATGTGGAAATTTTTCCTATTTAAATCTTATTTAATTTTGTATAAATAAATACCTGTGAGGTTTTTGAATGTAAAGTACAGTCGTGGTGGTCATTATTAAAGTAATATACATTGTTGTATTTTCCAACAACGAGCCCAGGCCAAGTCTCACCGTATTAACCACTCTAGCTTTTCTCTTAACTACATGGGACCTTTTTTTTTATTTAATTTATTTTGAAAAACAAACTGCCACCCTCCTCGGTCTGCACACACCCTCCTCACTGGCCTATCTCTCGTCCTACATCCGGCTCGGTAGGTGGCGGTACTGCTCCCTGAAATAGGTAGTAAACTGTCATTAAACACGTGAGAAGAAGAAGAAACTTGTGCGCGCATGATGCAGGCAAAGACGGTTAGAATACAAGGAGGTGGACCCTACTGAACCTGTTCTGGTGAGTTATCCCCAAACAAGCTAACATGGTTGAAGTTAAAAAAAACAAAAAGAGAGACAGATTTAGCTCCAGAGGCCGTTTTCTGCCAGTGTTGTTTTAATGCTGATATTTTTCAATTGTTAGGACGCTAGCTGCGGTTGTAAAAGCTGTGTTTAGGCTAGTGCAACTCAATTTTACAGTTGCACTTTCTTTTTTTAAATGTTAGATGATAATAATCCTAGACATTTTTTGTGAAGTTACAAATCACAAAAAAAGTGCTCACTGAAAAAAGTCTGTTAGCTTTGCAGCTAGCATTAACAGCGTGCTAACCCATAGCAGAGTTGTTGCTGGCAGTGTGATTGGTGTTCACTGCTTTCAGTGTTTACAGCCATCAATACCTATAAACACAGGCTCGCTATCAGAGTTATAATATTTGGAGTCATACACGGACCGAAATGCTATGTTATCCTTCAACATTGGTCATTGCAAATTCAAACTGAGCAGCTAACTCTTGCTAGTTTTGATTCCTGTGTTTTGTTACATGAATAGATTGAAACAGTTAAACAGATTCACTTTGACCCCAAATTTAGTAAACAATAGCTCAATACAAAAATATAGGAGTAACGTTATTGAAAAACTGCATGTTGTTAGTCAGATGATGTTTAATATTATGTTCGTTTAATTCAGCTGAAAAAAAATCAAAGCCTGGTGATTGCCATAAACATAAAAAACAGCACATACTTGCTTAAATTGAATTGTGAATTGACCTAAAAGTTACTAAGCACTTTTTAATTCTGATTGTATGGTAGGCTATATGTTTTTTTAATATTGTACTGTCATGACAGCAATGGTATTGTCAGTTTACCTTCTACGTAGCATCTTCAAAAGTGTGCATTAAAATTTGACATAGAATTTTATACATCACATTGTAAGTTCTCCATCTGTTATCGAAGTATTTATTAGTAATACAGTGAAAAATAGTAAGCTACTGTTCAAAAGGTTTGTTTTAGTCTAGATGCCATTTTTTTGGATATTTGAATTGTTTTTTACTTTCATTTGAATGTGTCTTCTCTTTTTAAAAGACTTTTTAGGCATAGACACCTTTATTTAGACAGTGGATAGATTTGTGAAATGGAGAGAGAGGGGGGTGACATGCAGCAAAGGTCCGCTGGGTGGGATTTGAACCAGGGTCCACTGTGTTTGTGGCATGCGTGCTAACCACTCGACTACCAACGCGCCGAATGTGTCTTCTCTTTATTTTAATTCTTATTTATTCAAAGAGAGAACACTTTATTTTATATAAGGTAACAAGTTTTTTTGTTCTTTACGTTGACGGTAAAACGTCAAGAGTGAGTTTCAAACGAAGTAGGGTGAGTGCTGTATTTAGCACTGTAGTACACTGAGTACTGAGTACAAGGTTGAAAAATCTTGCGTTTGCTATTTTGAGTTGTATTGCTTGACTGTTTAATGTTAGCACGAATATTACGTAGGCTACTTCATTTGTTCTGGGTACTTTGAGTACGGATGTATGTTGACTCTGTTTTGACTGCGGGTCATTTCAGTAACGTTACAATTCCGTTAGCTCCTATTGTTCTTATTAATACGTTTATGTGTGCTTAATCTAATTAAAACGCATGTACTCCGCAGCGTAAGCATACACACATTTGTGTGCCGTGCGTATTAGCTAGTGCGGGTGCTGTTTTGGCTGCGCTGCATGACATCCCACTCGAGCAAGGAGTGTGTTATCAAATTTATATTGCCTCAACATTGAATTATCCCACTACGTTGTACTCCGCTAGCCTATGCAACAATTAGGGGTGGGTAAAAGTATCGATACGGCAATATATCACGATACTTTGCCGCCCAATACAATATCGATTTTTCAACTCCAAATATCTATCTAGCCAGTATGCTACATTTTAAATGCTTCGCGCACACCCTAAATTTGGCTTCTCAGCGTGCACTAAAGTTGCCAGCCGTCCAGCGCTTGCTGGGAAGAGTGAGGCGGATTACCAACTTTTTCAGACGCAGTGCCATTGCCAGTCATGTCTTGAAAGAAAAACAGAAGTTGCTGAATCTGGAACAGCACAAACTCAAGACCGATGTGGTCACCAGATGGAATAGCGCACATGACATACTCCAGCGCTTCCGAAGTAGCAGCCGGCAATCACTGCTGCCCTGCTGTCACATACGGTGAGGAAAAATGAAAAAGGTATCAGCACTGTCAATGAGGCCAACATGATCCAAGAACTCGAGGAGAGCCCAGGTGAGTGCGGCTCTGGATCCCCGATTTAAGACCTTGCCGTTCTTGACTGAGGATGAACGCCAGACCATCTATGATAGAGTCACCACAGAGGCTGCAAGGACCCAGGGGCCATTTCAGGTGAGCAAGACTATTAGACTACTTTCAAACATTCTTTCAATATATTTCATAGACAGTCAATACAAATATTGCATAAATATTTTAAAAATCACAAATACTAAAAGTTTAAAATACATAAACACTGGTGAATGTTAGTAAACATTTATATTACATGAACAACAGATTATGGCAGCATTTAATCGTAATTTATTTCATTTGAGCTGTGTGATGGTGTTTTTCAGCATGGAGGAGCTGGAGAGGATTGACAGGTGAACCAGAGACTCAGGCCGATGGAGAAGAGGAGGGCGATGAGGATGCAGGGCTGGAGGTTCTAGGTGAGGAGGACAAAGGGAGCAGCCAACGTCCCGAGGAAGAGGAGAGCTTTGCAGCACTGTCCACGTCTAGGAAGAGATCCAGGGATTCTTGTGGCCTTGCGGACCTTCTTGGTCAAACATCCGCTTCAGGTCAGTAGAGGAAAGACCCCCTAATGTCAACAGTTAGTTTTAGGTCTTATCGCTGCAATTGAATATTTGAGCCTCACTGTGCTGAATGTTTGTTCAGAATTTGACACTAAAAGACTTATTCAGATTTTTCCACTCAAAGTGTGAATTTTATTTCCTCTCATTTAAAAAAACAGATTCCGCAGAGCAAGTGTAATGTACATTATTCGGTGCTTAAAGTTTCATATTACACTTGTGTTAGTTTGATATTTGTCCAATATTCAAGTTACACGTGCACAAATCATCTTCTAAGGAGTCTGGATTTGATCTGTAACCAAACTGCACATACTTTATTCTGCACCATGAATCTCCAACATTGAACTGTAGCGCAAAAAGGACTTTGGGTGGTCTTAAAGGAATCGCTAATTTTTGTGATCACTGTTCCAGGGACTGCAAAGAAGTTGAAGACGGCAGAGAACCAGGCACAAGAGGAGATTGGAAGATTCAAAGAGACTGCTCCAATGCCAATTACAAAAGGGGCCAATCCACTGAACTGGTGGAGAGAGCACGAGTGCGAGTATCCTCTCCTTTCAAAGAGGTAAGGCAAAGGTGCAAAGAGGTATTTGTGCATCCCTGGAAAAAGTGTCTCCTCTGAGAGAGTTTTCTTTCCTGTGGGGGACATTATCACTGCACAGAGGAGTGCACTCACCCTAGAGCACCTTGATCAGAGTCTCTTTCTACACAAAAACCTAAAAGTACAAGTTTTAGGCCTATCCATGTGTCTGAATGTTAAGGCTTACTATTGTATTTATTTTGTTTACATATAAGATTACGTGTACTATATTTTTCTCATACTTTTCAGCTCAGCGTGTTCAGTGACAAGCATGTATGTAATAATATGTATGCATAAACAGTGACACAATAGCAGCACCTTGATCAGATTCTCTTTCTACAAAAAACCTAAAAACAAAAGAAGTCAGGTACAAGTTTTAGGCCTATCCATGTGTCTGAATGTTCAGGTTTACTATTGTATATTTTGTTTACATATATACATTTAGATTATTTTCATATGACATCTTAGGTTCAGTGTTCAAACAATGACACAACAGGAGAAACATTATTTATTAGGGCCCGAGCAGGTCATCGACCTGTGAGGTCCCTATTGTAATTGGAAGGACAGAAATTTTCTTCTCCAAGTTTGACTGCAGTTTTGGATGCCTGAACATACCCAAAAACTCACCAAATTTGGAATATACGTCACATCCGGCGAAAATTACAATCCCGCATTGTCACTGGGCATGGTCGTGACCTGCGGGCTCTGTAGCGCCCCCTAATGTTCCTCCCTGCCTTCCACATGCGTGTAGACCCACGAAATTCGGTACACAGATTCATCATGAGCAGACGCACAAAAAAGTCTTGGGGCCCATACTGTTACTCCAACAGGAAGGCAGCCATTTTGATGTGTGGCGGCATTTTTGTCCAATTCATGCCTACTTTGAAAACTATATTGTCTTAAAGCTTAAACACCCTAGTCGTCACATTAACTCAGTTATCATCTTCATGCCTTGAAGAACAAAAGTTATGGAAATCTTTCAGCCACGTCATACTTTAGTGGGCGGGACGGTGGAAACCATTTTTACCCCTCGCCGTCGAGCATCAAGGCTTTATAACTTCAGCATACAATTTCCTATCCACACCAAACTGCTCATAAGTGTAGAGGCTGTCTCCCCGAATAAATCTCCGCATCAATATTTAGTCGGCCATTTTGATTTTGGCCGCCATTTTGAAACATTGCCAATCTTCGTACTTAAATTATCTCCTCCTACGGACGCAACACCAATGACTTCACAGTTACTCAGTATCATCCTCTGACCCTGAAGATGAAAAGTTATGGAAATCTTTATCCTACGTGATACCTGATGGCCGCAGTGGAGCGGTCAATTCAAATCCTTCGCCGTGAAGCATCAAGTCCTCATAACTTCTTCATACCATTTCCTATCTCGGCCAAATCTCTCAGGCATGCAGAAGGAGTCGCCCTGAAAAGATCTATGTTCTCATGGGGCATGGTCGTGACCTACAGGCTCTGTAGCGCCCCCGATTGTGATGCCCCGCCTCCTACTTGCACATACACGGACGAAATTTGGTACGCACATTCATCATGACCAGATGCACAAAAAACCCATTTGGACCCATACTCTCAGTCCAACAGGAAGTCCGCTATTTTGATGCGTGGTGGCATTTTTGTCCAATTGTTGCCTACTTTGAAAATTATCTTGTCCTAGAGCTTAAACACGACAGTTTTCAAATTAACCTAGTTATCTTCTTCATGCCTTGAAGAACAAAAGTTATGGAAATCATTCAGCTGCGCCAAACTTTAGTGGGCGGGGCGGTGGAAACCATTTTTTTCCCTCGCCGTCGAGCATCAAGGCTTTATAACTTCAACATACAATTTCCTATCCACACCAAACTGCTCATAAGTGTAGATGCTGTCTCCCCGAATACATCTCCGCATCACTACTAAGTCGGCCATTTTGCTTTTAATAATAATAATTAGGGCTGTAACGATACACCAAACTCACGATTCGGTTTGTATCACGATTTTTGACCCACGGTTCGATACAAACCTCGATATTTTTTTTCTAAATTAAACATTTTATTTATGTAACATTTCAATAACTTATGTATATGATACTTGTCTGATAATATCAGAGGTGCAGTATTGTGGAGGGCGTGTCTATATGATGGTCTGTTAACTGCACAGATCCCTCACTCAATTTAATACAGAGAAATGTCCCACAAAGCAACGTTACAGAACCAAACGGAGGTAACGTAACTGTAACTGTCTTTGGCAACAAGGAAAAATAGCGCAGCTGTACGTGGAGAAGCGTCCTTCCTCCCGCCCGTCCTACAGACTCCTCGTCACATTTCTGCCCAATAAACAGGGTCTGTCACCGGCAAAAAAACTTTACCTCACCGAGTGTTTATGATGGAAAAAAATCTCCGCGACAGTCAGCCCTCCTGACCGAGACTTCAGTGAACTTTACCCTGGAAGACAGCCTCAGTCGGGTTTTGATTGACAGGGGAGACACCGGGGTAACCCCTTGCAAACGCACACACGTCATCATCATGACGTGTACCGTCACATCTCTTTAGGAGCCGCAGCGCCGGCTTTCTGTTTGAATTACACAGCGGTTCGTCTTTACAGCGGTGTTCCGCTCTGTGTGAACGAACAACGGCGGAGAATTGGCGAATGACCGCTGCGGTGTTAATGTGGTTACAGCTCATAGTGCTGAATCTGGACCGGAAGTTGTGTCCCGATTCTGCCTTCTCACAGCGCGAGACAGGTTCGTGGATCTGAGTGTCGTGATTTCGGCTTTGATACGTGTATCGTTACAGCCCTAATAATAATAATTAATACTGCAAGCAGTGATGAACGGGCCCTCGCAGTCCGCGCGCGTCGGCCTGCGGCGCCGTCGTACTGCGTGCTCACCTGTTACTTGCATGTCACGACGGGGAGAAATCAAGCAGTAAACGTCATGTCATTCGGACGATTTTTATCTGACTTCCTGTGTCCAGTGGGTGGCACTATGGATATGACACAGTTTTGATGCACAGATATATGCAGGGCGATTCCCTCTACATTCCTGAGATATTTGGCGCAGACAGGACATTGTATGGTGAAGTTACGAGGACTTGATGCGTCACGGCGAAGGATTTAAATGGACTGCACCACCACGGCCAGCAGATGTGTCAGGCTGCAATGCCGTCGGATTGTGCGCTCACTTGTTACTTGTCATGCTGGGGAGAAAGCAAGCAGTAAACGTCATGTCAATCGGATGATGTTTGTCTGACTTCCTTTGTCCAGTGGGTGGCGCTATGGATGCTACTCAGTTTTGATGCAGAGATATATTCAGGACGACTCCCTCCACATTCCTGAGAGATTTGGCACAGATTGGTCATTGTATTGTGAAGTTACGGGGACTTGATGCTTCATGGCGAAGGATTTAAATTGACCGCCCCACCATGGCCAGTATGGAGTAAGATAGCTGTCAAAAAGACGTGTGCATGATTCTCACATTGGTATTCATAATGTTAAACATTTGTGCACAAATGAAATTGTTGTCGGAAAATTCTACTGTCACACACGGGAGTCTGAGAAATTATTTGGGTTATGATTGTTTTAATGTGAGTATGAATCTAAAAGCTGTGAGTGCAAAGTCTTGTGAGGACGACTCTAATTTCTACGACTACGAAGTCTTCACTGTGAACACGAATTCAAGTTTTTGGGTACGAGTAGAAAATTGCTTATCGAACCCCGATCACTCCAAACGGTGCACTGTACCTGCCCTCTGTGAGGGGGGCGGGTCAGGAGGCGAGCTGTCGGAATCTGACCGCACCGAGACCCCCAAGACCAAGAGAGAGATTTACTGATACTGTAGCAGAACCACAAGGTCCAATAGACTGAAACCATCCGGCACCCAGTGAAGGAAAAGAAGGAAAGAAGAGGAAGACGTGAAAAAGATACAGGTACAGTAACGTCAGTGTGATGAAGTGAATGAAATTAATAGTTTAATGATCGTAGTTACCGTTGTTGGAGCAGAGTGTTAGCTTGCTAGCTTACTTTGGACGATAGCAGCATTGCTTAATAATCAGTAAATAGCTAAGTCGATGTGTGTTAATGTTACTCCACCTTAAATTCATCAGGTACGTTAGGAAAGTTAACGTTAGGCCTGTTCAGGTGTTATTTAACCTGTTGGCTGTGTTTCTTGCTTGTATGTCAGTTAAAATGCTTTTAGTTGTCCGTCCCCTTTGTAATAGGGCTGTTGTAAGCCTTTGGTTTAGTGTGTCACAGTTTATGTTTGTTGAAGTTTACACCAGTGTTACAGTGCAGTTAAAGTGTATTACTGCTAATACTCCACACCTCAGCTTTCCTATGTCATTCATGATATATATATATATATATATATATATATGTGTGTGTGTGTGTGTGTGTGTGTGTGTGTGTGTGTGTGTATGTATGTATATATACACATATATATGCATACATATATACTGCAGTTGTACTCTGATTAGACTGAATTGCATTGCAATGACAATAAACTGAATAAATCTCATCACATGTTCATTACTAGTCTATATTAGTCTTATGTATAGCACATTTTTCTATTAAAATGTAACATCCAGTGGTCACATAAACTTCTCTTCTCTCCTCAGATGCACTTTTAACATATTTCACCAGCAGCCCAGTGACACAGCATCAAGTGCTCCTGTCCCTCTACCTCAGCACAGCAGAGTGACAGAGCATCAGGACTAAAGGCACCAACAGGCGTGCTGACTGGACATCTCTTCTGACTAGTTCAAATAAAAAAGCAGTTCCACATTTTCCAAAAACAAAGATGGGAGAGTGTCAACATTACTTTTGTAACAGAGCCTTAGTCAATGGGGAAAAAAACAAAAGAAGCTGGTTGATGGACTCAAACAGAAATGACAGCTTGCACTGCTTCTGCTGCTAAATGTTTCCTCCAAGAGAATACACTTGATAGACTTAATAAGGAAGGACTAAAGGACTGGAAAAATGCAAGCCACTAGCTGAAGGTTCATGAGGATAGCCGGGAGCACAATACCCACATGGCAACATAGAAGGAGTTGGAGGTCGTTTTGCAAAGCGGCTGACAGTAGATAAGTGAGAGACGGCACTCTGAGGCTGAGAGATAATATGTTTGCACAATGCCTTATTTATATTGTATTTTGATCACTTGTTTCTTTCTTCAGTTTTTATTTGGTTGTGATATTTTTGACTTAAAAGAAATAAAATCTTGAATACATACATGCAGTTTCTGTGTGAGTGTATGGACATTGACAGGTAAAGTCAATAACGTGTATATCCAATATTTATTTCATAAAATTGCACTATTTAAAATAATATACAGTTCATGGACTTACAGACTTTCTGCTGGCAAGCTAAAGTGACTTAAATCTGTCCATCGTTTAAGTCTGGTTTCTTTTCCTCTTTGCTAACCCTCCTCTCGGTCATGTGCATTTGTCTACAAGGAAGCTGGCGGGAAACCAATCACTGGATCGATGGATTATCATACACACATTATGACGTGCATGTTTGCGTAGTCTTATCTGTTATAAACAAGAGATTACAGGTTACGGAGCACTTCTGTGACGCGGTGCTGCAGAGACGAGAGCTGACACCGGGTCGGAGCTCCATTCTCCATGTAACAAGTCACAAGTCGTTTATTTAGCCAGCACTGTTATTCTGAAGCTGTTTAATGCTGTTGAATGTAACACAACAAGATGGCACCTGTGACTGGCAGTGCCAAGGCTCGTCTCCTGCTGTATAGTTTTCAAATGGCCATCTTTACAAAATATGTGATCATATCAGCCCGTATTGCAAATGGATGTGTCTCAGCCTTACGGATCTATGATCGGGACTCTCTGTTTAGTGTCAAAGAGTCGATGGAGGGCCTGTTCTACACACGAGGCAGGTACAAACAAGCGTTCCCTCCTCCCCTTATCATCAACCCGACTCACCTGAGTACTTGCTGCTTTGTCGAGCGCCGGGCAAAGTCCGCAGGAAATCGAGGAAAAGAGGCTCGCGTTCCGGAGTCCAGGTCAAGAGGAGACGCGCTGCAGCACGCCTGGCACTCCTCAGTGTGTGTGGCAGCGCGTCCACGCTGCCGTCTGCTTGGGCCACAATGGAGGTCCTGGAGTCTACACAGCGCTGGAGTGGTGGTCAGTGGCTTTCATCGCCTCAACGTTCTACCGTATTTACAACGGTTCTGCCCGCATGGTCCAGCTGGAGCCCACGTGACCGTTGGAAATACCTTCGACCAGTCCCGCTGCGGTCCGCGGACACTGCCTCCGTGACGTCATAACTTTGCATATCGGCCTGTTGAATGCTCGGTCCATTGCAAATAAATCCTTCTCTCTGAACGATCTTTTCACAAGAGAAGAGCTGGATTTAATGTGTCTTTCGGAGACATGGCAGAGAGGGGAAGAGTTTGGTTGTTGTTTCTTCAAGTCCATTCTACTGTGTGTCAATCTACCGTCCTCCTGGTCCTGCCGCTGTGTTTTTGAAGGATTTTAGTGACTTTTTATCCTCCATAATAAAGTTGGAATCTTTTCTAATTCTTGGAGACTTTAACCTTCATGTTGATGACAGCTCATCTTGCTCCGCAAAGGAACTTTTAACTTTGACTGATGCTTTTAACTTTGAGCAACATGTGTCTGAGCCCACACACCAAAAAGGCCACATTTTAGACTTAGTTTTTGGCCTAGACATTTCACATGTGTCTGTACAAGACGTCCATCTGAGTGATCATTGTCTTGTTTCGTTTGATCTGCACTTCAGCCCTGAGCCTAAGCCCCCAGAAGTTAGGTCTCAGAGGCGTGTTATCTCTGCTAATACTGCAGACAGCTTCTCTGCTATGTTTGACCCTCTTTTGTTCAGGGATTACCTTGATGTGGACAATCTCATTCACTCTTTTACCAGTCATTGTGTTGAAATTCTGGATCAGGTGGCACCTGTTAAATCGAACTTATCAATACAGAAAAAAGTGGGCCCTTGGACAAACGAAGATGCCCTGAGTCTGAAGAGACTATGTTGAAAGACTGAGCGTCTGTGGAAATCCACTAACCTTAAGGTACACAGACTTTATCTCAGGGATCTTGTGTCCTCATACAATGAGATGGTGGAAAATGCCAGATCTGACTTTATTCGTCAACTGGTAACAGTAAATAAGAAAAACCCCAAAGTGTTGTTCGACACGATCAACTCTCTTGTATGTCCTGCTGCTCCAATTACCCCTGTCTTTTGTGAAGCTGACAGCAATGCATTGTATGTTTTTTTTTTTACTGACAAAATAAAGATGATCAAGGAGAAAATCCCTCCCCTTTTGTGTGGAACCCCTGCTGTCATTGAGCCTGTCTCCTGCTTGTGGTCCTCATTTAAGGCTGTGACTCTGGCTGATATCTTGGCACTGGTTACCAAGATGAAACCCTCCTCTTGCTCATCCGACGTCCTTCCGTGTAGGCTCTTTGTAAAAGTGTTTGATGTAATTGGCCCCGACCCCAACCAACTCTCTGCCCTCTCCAGTCAGCCTCAGCCTCTCCCCCTCTTCCCCCCTCCTGGATTTCACGGATGAGATGAAAAAGCTGGTCAATGTTGGACTCAGACTCACACCCCGTCCAAATCTGCCACGCTTGAAACCACCATCGCCAAAACGTCATCGTGCCCCTCCACCTCCTCTGAATCATCCTCGGTCTGAAAACAGCAAAGCACATCCTGTCCATGCTGACAGCACAATTAACGCTTGCTGATATGTGCCGGGTCCGGGCTACGAAGTTGATATCACTACTGTTTTCCCCCCAGAAAAGCCAGGGCCCCTTGGAGTTCAGGCAGCCTCCTCAATTCCCGTGCTTACAGGTAATAGAAAAATTGTGAATTCCTTGAGAAACAGGAAATGCGGGACTAAATGTGCCAATCCATTCAATCTAGCTCCCATTCCTCGTCAGCCACTAACTGTCGCAAAAAATTGCACAGTTGGTTTTGATACTGTAACTGTAGCTCTATTAAACATCAGATCTCTGGCAGGAAAATCTTTTTTAATACATGATTTTATCATCAAACACAATCTTGCTTTTATGTTTTTAACTGAAACTTGGTTAGACCAGGATAACAGTGCAGCTGTTCACATTGAATCAAGTCCTCCAAATTTCTCTTTCATAAGTGAAACTAGAATGCATAAAAAAGGAGGAGGTGTTAGTATTCTGTTTAATGAGTTACTCAAATGCAAGCAGATGTTTTTTGGAAGTTTTACTTCTTTTGAATATGTTGCTCTTCAGGCAAACTCATCGTCTCGAGCGATATTTCTAAACATCTACAGGCCACCTAAATACTGTATGTATTTCTTTGATGACCTTGTTGAGTTGCTGTCTCTTATCTGCACTGACTTTGATTGTGTGTTAATTGTTGGTCATCCATGTCGACAAGCCTGAAGACAGATGGACTAAAGAACTGTGCTGTGTCCTTGATAACTTTGGACTCACTCAGCATGTGACACAGCCCACACACAACAGGGGCCACATCCTGGACTTAGTTATCTCAAAGGGTCGGAACATTTCTAAGGTTCTGGTATCTGATGTCGCTCTCTCTGACCATTACTGTGTTTTCTTTGAGAGTGATATATCTGTGTACACACATGTTCACACTGAGGTTGTCTCAAAGCGATACATCACTGAAAACACTGGTGACATATTCATTGAGGCTTTCTCTTCCACACCACCCCTCTCTAGATTCTCTGTCAATGACCTTGTACATCATTTCAATTCCAAAATTACAAATGTCATGAATACCATTGCACCCACTAAAGTGAAGGTGGTCTCTGGTAAGAAAAAATCTCCTTGGAGAAATGCCACGCTAGTCAAGATGGAAAAAAAGGAATGTCGAAAAGCTGAGCGCAGGTGGCGAAAAACAAATCTCCAGGTTCACTTTGACATTTATAAAGAGAGACTTCACATTTTTAATTTAGAATTAAAAAAGTCAAGGCAGTCCTTCTTCTCAGACATCATCACCAAGAACAAAAATAATGCTCGTGGCTTGTTTGCTACTGTCGACAGACTAACAAACCCTCCTGTGCCAGTAGCCTCTGAACATCTGTCTACCAGGGCCTGTAATGAATTTGCATTATTCTTCACTGCCAAAATTCAGAACATTAGACAAGCAGTCAGTGCCACTCTACCAGGTATTGGAGGTGTGTTGTCATTTTGTCCACCTAAACCCAACTCTAATACCCTGACACAATTTGAGCCAATCAATGACAAGAACCTGCAAGACATTATACAGCATTTGAAATCTTCCTCCTGCAGCCTGGATATTTTACCAGCAGGGTTCTTCAAAAAAGTTTCAGAATGCATGATTCCAGATCTGTTACAGATTGTTAACACGTCTCTTCTCTCAGGTGTCTTCCCCCAAGCCATAAAGACTGCAGTCATTAAACCACTCCTGAAGAAGAGAACTCTAGACACATCAGTAATGAATAACTATAGGCCCATTTCAAACCTCCCCATTTTAAGTAAAATAATTGAAAAAGCTGTCTTTCAACAGCTGAACAATTACTTAATAATAAATGGCTGTTTTGATGTTTTCTAATCAGGATTTCGACCACATCACAGCACTGAGACGGCTCTTGTTAACGTCCTGAACGACATTCATTCAAACACAGACAGCGGAAAAATCTCAGTCTTAGTATTACTGGATCTCAGTGCTGTGTTTGACACAGTCGACCATAATATACTACTGGACCGACTGGAAAACTGGGTTGGACTCTCTGGTACAACACTAAAGTGGTTTAAATCTTATCTAAATGAGAGAGATTACTTTGTGTCTATTGATGATTACACATCTGAACGGATGAAAATGACAAGCGGAGTACCCCAGGGCTCCATTCTGGGGCCTTTACTATTCAACATTTACATGCTCCCTCTAGCTCAGATAATGGAAAACAATGACATTTGCTACCATAGTTATGCAGATGACACACACATTTATATAACCATATCACCAGGGGACTATAATCCCATACATACCCTGAGTAGATGCATTGAGGAAATCAATGACTGGATGTGTCAGAGTTTTCTTCAGTTAAACAAAGATAAGACTGAAATAATTGTTTTTGGATCCAAGGAAGAACGACTAAAAGTCTCTGCTCAGCTACAGTCTGTAATGTTGAAAACTACAGACCAAACCAGAAACCTCGGTGTAATTATGGACTCAGACATGAACTTCAACAGCCATATTAAGACAGTTACAAAGTCAGCCTACTATCGCCTTAAGAATATATCCAGGATAAGAGGACTTATGTCTCAGCAGGATTTGGAGAAACTTGTTCACGCATTTATCTTCAGCAGACTCGACTATTGTAATGGTGTCCTTATAGGACTCCCTAAAAACTCCATCAGACAGTTGCAGCTGATTCAGAACGCTGCTGCTCGAGTCCTAACAAGAACCAAAAAAGTAGATCACATCACTCCAGTTCTTAGATCTTTACACTGGCTTCCTGTCTATCAAAGAATAGATTTCAAAGTCCTGTTGTTGGTTTATAAAGCATTGAATGGTTTTGGACCAAAATACATTTCTGATCTGCTGCCACGTTATGAACCATCCAGACCTCTGAGATCGTCAGGCACTGGTCTGCTTTCAGTCCCCAGAGTCAGAAGTAAACATGGAGAAGCAGCTTTCAGTTACTATGCGCCACATATTTGGAACAAACTCCCTGAAAATTGCAGGTCTGCTCCAACACTCACCTCTTTTAAATCAAGACTTAAAACATTTCTTTTTGCCACTGCTTTTAGCTGAAGCAATTCAAGTCTTCGAACTGCATTATGACTCTGACTCTACAGTCTTGTTTCTTTTAAAGCTTTTCTATTTTAGTCTACTTTCTTTTTGATTTTAGTTTTTTCTTAATGTTTTTACTGGTCTTAAAATGCAATTCTTAATGTTTTTAATGCAATTTTTAATGTCTTTTAAATAACATTTTTATGTCTTTTAATGTAATTTGTGTGTGCCTGTAAAGCACTTTGAGTTGCCTTGTGTCTGAATTGTGCTATACAAATAAACTTGCCTTGCCTTGCCTTGCCTTGCCTGGGTTACCAAAATGGTTAACCTCTCTCTTGCTACAGGTGTGTTTCCCAATACATTTAAGCATGCCATAGTGGAGCCTTTACTCAAAAAGACAGGCTTAGACCCGACTGACCTCAGTAATTTCAAGCCTATTTCAAAACTCCCGCTCCTGTCCAAGATCCTAGAGAAGGAGGTCTCTGAACAGCTGTCATCATTCCTGGATCAGAGCAACATCCATGAGACGTTTCTGTCTGGTTTCCGCAAACATCACTCTACAGAGACAGCCTTACTGAAAGTGTCCAGTGACATTATGATGTCTGCTGATTTGGGAAAATGTACTATTCTAGTTCTCTTAGACCTGTCCTCAGCCTTTGACACCATCGACCACCAGATCCTACTGAGAAGACTGAGGGATGAAGTAGGACTGTCAGGATCAGTTTTACAATGGTTCTCGTCATACCTATCTGGCTGTAGCTTTAGTGTCACAGCTAACCAAATAAGGTCTTAGTCAGCGGATCTGTTGTGTGGAGTCCCTCAAGGTTCTGTTTTGGGTCCTGTATTATTTTTGTTGTATTTGATCCCTTTGGGAAAAATCATCCAGAGATTTTCTGATGTTTCGTACCACATGTTTGCTGATGATATCCAGCTTTACTGCTCTTTTAAGCCAACTGAGCGCCAGAGGCTAAATTCCTTAGTTCATTGCTTGGTGGAGATAAAACAATGGCTAAGTGATAACACCTTGCAGCTTAATGTGGACAAAACAGAAACACTGGTTATTGCCCCTGATGACTCAATTCCAGGGTTAAGCCAGGACTTGGGTGACCAGTCTGTTAAACCGAGCCTAAGAAACCTGGGTGTTGTCTTTGACAGAGACATGTCATTAGTGCAACACTGCAAACAGCTGACCAAAAATTGTTTTTTTCAACTGAGGAAAATCTCTAAACTAAGGAAAATGGTGTCACAAAATGATCTGGAGCTGATTATTCATGCCTTTGTGTGTTCGCGTTTGAAGTGACCTGAGTGTTGTCTTTAAAGGATCTATAGCACACAAACTTTCGATACTGTTTGTTCTCTTTTTATTCACCTGTGCAGGTCGGTACGCACCATAAAACAGTCGGGCGGAACCAACACTCGGAGACCATGTTTCCTACTTATAAAGGTTCCTCATACACAACTGTGATAACCCATTCACTATATAACACTTCTCCCCCTTTAAGTGTAAACACATTAGGGCACACAATAGAATACATACTCGTTACCTCAGTGGTTAACCCATATTAAAGCATTTTCATACTATCATTTAACTGCATTTTGACAACAAACATTCATTTTAGTAGCAAATATAAACTTTTTTTTTTTTTTTTTTTTAACCAGTTCAGTATGTCAGTCTATCTGGAGGCTTGTGTTGCCTCTTTGATCTCCTTAGTCCTGGAGTAGTGTTTTCAGACCTGGGAGCAGGGGCAGGTGGAACAGCCTGCACAGACAGTCCATGAGGTGTCACCTTTGTAGGCTCTGGCCTTTCCTCATGTGCCACCTCAGGTTGCTCGGGTGCCACCGGCACCATAACAAAGTCTCCAGAGCTGCTCACACTGTCCTTGTGTGAAACGCACTGACCCTTCCCTCCTGCATCACAGCGGACCCGCAGGTGATCCTGGTGCCTGCGAACCTGCCTGCCATCGGACAAGTCCACCACAAAAGACACTGGACCCGTCTGGTGGTGAATGACTCCGGGCAACCAGGGTGGACCTGTGGCAAACATTTTAACGTACACACTGTCCCCTGAGTGAAAAAGTCTCTCTGTAGTATGTTGGTCCCGTCTAGCTTTCTGCTCCTCCTGTAACCGGACAACTCTCACCCTGATATCTGGGTAGAGGAGATCCAGATGAGATTTTGGCCTCCTTCCCAGTAACATCTCCGCTGGGGGTACATCGGTAGCTGTGTGAGGTGTAATCCGGTACTGGAACAGGAAACGGGAAGTAACTGGGGCAGTAATATTTGACATGATATGGGCCTCCAACCACTTAGAATGCGCGTCCACCATCACCAAGAACATCTTTCCCATAAAGGGACCCGCAAAATCCAGGTGTAGCCTGGACTATGGACGGCCTGGCCACTGCCATGGATGGAGTGGTGCTGGTGCTGGCATCTTTTGATTACTTTGACAAGACAGGCCTTTACCTGGTCTTCCAAAGCCTGGTCCATCCCAGGCCACCACACAAATGACCTGGCAAGGCTCTTCATTCTGGATACCCCAGGGTGGGCCACATGTAGCTCCTCCATCACCTGTGCCTGCCCTGAAGGAGGAACAATCACTCTGGAGCCCCAGAGGACACAGCCATCCAGCACACTCAACTCCAGTTTGCGCTTAACATAAGGCTCCTGGTCTACGTTACAGGCCATCCCTGCATCACCCATCTCTTAACCTGAGATAACACTGGGTCTCTCTCTGTCCACATTTTGATCTGTTTTGCTGTCACGGGAGTCTTTGACAGTCCGTCCAATAGAAAAACAGTCTCTGGGGGCAGGCCAGTGTGGCTTGGTGTGTCAGGGAGAGGCAGGCGGCTGAAAGCGTCAGCATTTGCATTTTCCCTACCGGCCTTATACTCTATGCGATACTGATATGCTGACAGAGTTAATGCCCAGCGCTGTATTCTTGCTGAAGCAAGGGGAGGAATACCTTTTGACTCACTTAACAGACCCATTAGGGGCTTATGGTCTGTAAAGATGGAAAAAGGGCAACCAAACAGGTATTGATGGAAACGTTTCACCGCAAAAACCACAGCTAGTCCTTCTTTCTCTAACTGGGAATACCCTTTTTCTGCTGCAGTGAGAGTACGTGACACAAAGCTGATAGGCCTTTCACTCCCATCCTCCATACGATGTGAAAGCACCGCCCCCACACCATAAGGGGAGGCGTCACATGACAGGATAACATCCTTGTTGGGGTCAAAATGCACCAGCAGTCTTTCTGAGTGTAACAGTCTCTTAACATGCTGGAAAGCTTCCTCCTGAGCCTGCTGCCACTTCCATGAACTGTCTTTATGCAGGAGCTGGTAGAGTGGGGCGAGAACCGTTGAGAGGTCCGGTAAGAACTTCCCGTAGTAGTTCACTAAGCCCAGGAACGACCTGAGCTCTGCTATGCTCTTTGGATTTGGGGCCTCCTTTATCGCCCTCACTTTCTCTTCCAGTGGAGACAGACCCTGAGCCGAAATCCGGTGACCCAGGTATGTGACACTTGGAGCTTGAAACACGCACTTACTGCGCTTCAGACGCAGGCCAGCGTCTGACATTCTCTTCAACACCTGGTCGAGATTTTTCAAATGCTCCTCCTCTGTTCTACCTGTGACCAAAATATTGTCCAGGTAAACAGCAACATAGGGAATGTTTTGAAGTAGATTATCCATGGTGCGCTGGAAAATAGCTGGAGTTGATGCGACACCAAACACCAAGCAGTTATACTTGAATAGCCCCTTATGTGTGTTAACAGTTACATAATGTTTAGATTCTTCATCCAGCAGCAGCTGCTGGTACGCATGACTCATATCCAGCTTTGTGGAACGTTTTTCCACCTGCTAACATGGTAAACAAGTCCTCAACTCGAGGCAGGGGATAGGTGCCAAGCTGTGAGGCCTGATTAATTGTCAATTTATAGTCCCCACATATGCGTACTCCTCCATCTTCCTTTACCACTGGCACTATTGGGGCTGCCCAGTCAGAGAACTCAACAGGCTGAATCACCCCTGCCTGCTGCAGTCTCTCTAACTCCGCCTCCACCTTAGCTCTCATAGCATATGGCACTGTGCGTGGTTTAAAGAAGCAGGGCTGTGCTTTGGGGTTCACACACAATTTCACGAATGTGCCATGGAGGGTGCCAAGCTCATCTTTAAACACATCTGCATATTTAGCAAGAATGTCTTTTACTACTGTGATGTTTTTAATTTCCCCCCAGATTTTCTCCCAATTCAAGTGAATTTTCTGTAGGAGATCACGACCCAACAAACTAGGCCCCTCCCCCTCAACCACCAGCAGTGTCGCTGTAGTCTTCTGTCCATGATAGTCAATGTCCACATCTATAGCACCGCAAGTGGAATGCACTCTCCCGTATATGTTCTCGGTTTTATTTTAGGCTTTTTAAGTGCAGGCGCACCTTTTGAGCTCCATAACTGGTGGAAAGTGTCTTGGCTTATCACTGAAACTGAGGCTCCAGTGTCCACTTCCATTTTCAATTCATTTCCATTTACCTTCAGCGCTGTATAGATGGGCCCAGCGCGGGGCTGGCCGATGACATCGAACATGTTGAATGAACACTGCTCCTCAGGCTCTTCACTCTGCATGTGATGTGTGCTCATCTTAGGCTTTACTTTTCCCCATTCCCCTTTCTGTTTATTTTTAGCTCCCCGGCACTTTTAGCAATGTGCCCCTTTTTCTGACAGTTATGACAGAATGAGTCCTTAAATCCACAGTCATTTGCAAAGTGAGCTCCCCCACAACGGTAGCACTCCACAGACTTTAATGGCTTGTCTCTTTTCTCTTTGGACACAAGATGCAGGGCGCCTGGCTGCACTCCTCCGTTTGCACTTTGAATGTCTTTAGTGTTGTTTGCTGCCATCTCCATAGCTTGAGCGATCTCCAGCGCCCTTTTGAAGGATAGTGTGGCTTCTCCTAACAACCGGCGCTGCATGCCGTCGTTATTAATCCCACAGACTAACCTGTCCTCCAACACTGCTCCGAACTCACAGTGCTCAGATAACTGTCTCAATTCCACCACGAACGCAGCCACTGTCACTCCCAGCTTGCGTGAATGAGTGTGGAATTTGAAGTGATGAAAAATTACAGATGGCTTGGGGTTGTGGTGATTTTGCACCATCGTTACCAGTTCTTTGAAGTCGATGTCTCCCGGTTTCTGCGGCGTGGCCAGATTGCGGATCAGTTTGTACGTCTTGGCCCCGCACACACAGGAGAATCGACCACTGTTTCCCCTCATGGTCAATATCGTTAGCCGGGAAAAAGTGCTGCAGTCTCTCAATATACTCCACCTAGTCGCCATCCTCCTTGACAAACTCACTGAGCGAGCCAACAGTAGCCATAACTCCAGCTGCACGCCAACTTCTTCTTCGATCCACAACGGTACCTCTTCGGCTAAACTTCTCGGCTTGAACTTCACTTTCTTTTTTAATCCTCGTCGCCAGTGTAGTGACCTGAGTGTGGTCTTTAAAAGATCTATAGCACACAAACTTTTGATACTGTCTGTTCTCTTTTTATTCACCTGTGCAGGTCAGTACGCACAATACAACAGTCGGAACCAAAACTCGGACACAATGGTTCCTACTTATAAAGGTTCCTCATACACAGCTGTGATAACCCATTCGCTATATAACACTGATCCTTTTACGAGGGTCAGTGTCGAGGCAAAGCCAGCTTTGCCTCGACACTGACCCTCGTTACTGAAGCAGTCTTATGTGAAGTGGCTAGCACACACATACAAACTAACAGGAAGTGTAGCCGGCACTTTGTTGTTAAAAATGAAACACAACCACTGTCTCTTCTGTTGTTCTGTAGCTGGGACAGAATATAGGCACTGATGTTAATGTTTACAACCAACAACAGAGCAATTTATGTGTCTAACTCTGAGCGACAACATTGCGAAACACTGCTATCTTACCGCTGGACACACCGAACTTCACCTCGGGGATGAACGCCCCCCTCTCGGATATCTCCTATCACCACGCAGAGGAGGCCGGCCTATGAACATCTCTCCTGACGTTACATAACGACAGGAGCTGATTCTGAAAAGTCTGTAGGAGCACCGTTTTACCAGTGGGTGGGCTGCAGAGACCATGCAGGACTCACTTGCTTTCCTCATTCTGGGAGTTTGCAGGCTCAGGGAGGACCAGCTTATATATGTAGAGACCAGAGAAAACGTGTTTTTGATAATATGGGACCTTTAACATCACTGTAACTAGCTTGGTTAATAGCTAAATGTTACAAATAATGAAATGGTGCACTTTAAAACGAAAGCTGTCCGTACAAACTGTTGAGCTTGGTTCGTTCTGTACCATTATATTAGAATTAAACTAAATGAACCAGCCCCTCCTCCCTCTGCCAACAGTACATACTGGCAGTGAGGTATCAGAGGGAGGAGGAGGGATACTGATACCATTAACTGATGTCTATGTTCTTCACTTAGTATTGTGATGACAGGAAATGTAAGCTATTTTTTTTTTTCAATTTTAGGTCTGTTTCCTCTGTGACATTTTTGAGTTAAGAGTGATTTTGCAGTTGTAAATATTACTGTTTCTGCTCTTGAAACAACATAGTTATATTTAATGCATGTATTTGTATTCCTGTTAGAATACCAATAATGAATCAAACCCATAAACAGTGTAAATAGCAGTAGCAGTATCGATAAAATCCTAATTATACCCTAAACTACTCATGAGACTTGTCAGCCACTGAAAGGGTATTTTCTGGCTCAAAAGGAGGCACAGGTGGTACTACCACATCACACACATGCATGTGTACTGTGCCATCAACTGGCTCAGGAAAACACTTTTTTTTTTTTTATAAATAATGTGTTTTAGGACTTCTAATATGATTGTAGAATATGATTTTCATCTATAAGTGTTTTTCTAAATAAAAGGGCCCTGTTTAACAGTATACCAAAATACTGTGTATTATAGGGGTGGGGGAAAAAATCGATTCACACAAGAATCGGGATTCTAATCATCCGCAATTCTGAATCGATTCATAAACTTCAAAAATCGATTTTTTTTTATTAACGTTCCCCCGTCTCTCTGTGCTCCCCCACAGGAGGTCGTACACAGCGTTGCAGCAAGCTTGGGGAAAGAAAGACAAGGAATTTGTCTTCAAAATAAGAGCTTGACATTGCACCCCATTGGAGTTTAGAACTGGGTTCTTAGCGGGGGGCTTTTAATTTGAAAGTAGCGACCGTTCCTAGCTAGCTGCTACAACAACAAACTAACAGCGAAGACAGCTTCAGAGACCGAGGAGACGCTGCATCTCCTGGATCTCAGCGGCTGTCCAGTTGCTCATCTTGACGTCCGCGGATGAAGTGATGGATTGACTGCTGTGATCAGCTGTTTCCTGGTTTTAAAACTCCTCAGCTGTGGGGCGCACAACAGTGCCGGTCATCCACACATCCGCCCATCTCACGCAATTTCCGGCATAACGACGTCTCGGATTTAGATCGGAATCGAGTTGGATAAACGTGTACCCTCCGAGGTGGCAAATTGGCGGACCAGGACAGACCCCCAATTTACCGGCTTCTGTCTAAATCTGCGGACCAAGCCGCAAAAAGGATGGTCAAATTGGCGGCTTGCTGCCCAGTATATAAGCGGCTATTAACTATGCAAACAAGGGCAGCCATGCACTGCAGGCACAATGTCAAACAGAAGTGCACAAAAAGAAGGTGCAGGTCATAACATCCACACACAGTGTAGCCAGCACCTTCCTTCCAAGCAGAGAGGCAGCAACTTTTTCAAAACCCGTATTCATCTAGTCAAAACACACTCTTTAAGGGCTTGCTTTCTTCATTCTGCAGCAGATTGCGCTATTAAAGTTGTGCTGTTGCGCATTTCATGGAGGAAGTTCTCATTTCTTATATAGCATAATGTGACCATAGATAGATGTTACCTTTTGTCTGAAGTTTGCCTTTGTGTGATTACATCATTGGAATCAGTTTATTTAAAAATCACATTATCTTATACAAACTGTATTGTTTTGATGCCATAATTTGCCTTAACACACTATGCATTGTATCAATTTTTGAATCGAGAATCAGTTGAATCGAGAATCGGTTTAATCGAGAATCGATTTTGAATCGAATCGTGACCCTAAGAATCAGAATTGAAATCGAATCGTGAGACACCCAAAGATTCACATCCCTAGTGTATTACATAAAAGCTTACATGTATGTGGCCAGGTCATAAATGAGGAGACCAGACACAGTAGAATAATTATTGTGGGTCTTTTATTCCCCGGCTGCAACTTATAAAAGAAACAGCATTAACACTGCAATTTTGAGGATTTGAGGTAATCAGTATAAAATAACAAAATATTTTTCCTCACTGTACATCACACTGACGGTAAACCTCAGTTAGCTTATGAACTTCAAACACTTATCTCTGTGTCCTAGACATTTGCTCTAGTTACAACATAAAATACTGTAAATTACACTCATGAATAAAATACATTTTCAAGTAAACATTCTTGCATGAGTTTAAAACACATTTTAAACTCACTTGTACTCCACTGTGCAGCTCGCGCGCCAAGCCACACACCTTGTCTAAAGAGGTATACGTTACACACACACTCCCCCCCAAATATAATTTTAAGGTAAATTTAGAATATAAAAGATAATGAATATAATAATTTGCGATTAATCACGAGTTAACTATGGACAATTATGCGATTATCGCGATTGAATGTTTTAATCGACTGACAGCACTATTTCTAATACATGATGAACAACGCTTAACAACTGCTTTTATAAAGAGAGGCAAAGAATACAGTAGTGATGTGTCCTTCCGTGTTGAGGCTTTGAACCATGTGTCGAGTAGTCCAGGAACGTTTTTGTGAAGCACGAATGAAGGCTTGCGTCAATGACATATGTGGTGACGTTCGAAGCCTCGCGAGCCGTCCATACCACATGACTGATTCAGGAAACATTTCGTAATATAAAGGGCAACGAAACACAATGGACCTCCCATGTTTATTGACTTTATTGCACGTTTGTTGCACTGTGGGAAAATTGTTATTTTTAAATAAAAATGAATAAAATGTTGTGGCTTTGTCTCAGGGGTAGAGCCAGCATCTTGTTGTCGAAAGGTCGCTGGTTCGATTCCCCTGGTCTGCATGTCGAAGTGTCCTTGGGCAATGAATGTATGAATTACTGTGAGTTGCTTTGGACAAAAGTTTCTACTGAATGCTCTAAATGTAAATTTCATGTAGTTACACAAGCACATTGACATCACAACCCTATACCCAATTTGTTTCAACTTTCCCCTCTGTCCCTGCCATCATTCTATCAGAAAAACAGACACTATATTTATGAGTACATAGTTTGGTTATTGGCATTATCACTTAAGGACTATTCAATTCAAAGCTTCACTCACCAAGGCCATGGTTTCAATAATTACTCTGCCTGTTTTACATTTATTGTCCACTTGATGGCACAGTAGAGCAACCACTCACTCACATACCTGTGTGCCTTGATAGTAGAAGCTAGACTGAAGTGACAGAAGATCAGAAACTTCAGAGAATCAAGGTAAGCTCAATTCAGTATCTTATTTCAGCAAGCTTGAACCTTAATTTGGATTGTGGAAAATTTTAATGCTTGCATTTGTTTCTTACTTTTTTGTATAAATAAACTATACAGCCTGGATGAATGATGAAGAGTGCCAGGGGAGGCTCTTAGTATAAGAGTTGGATAGTACAGTAATATTACAACAAATAATACAAATAAAAATAAACAATATAATAAAAAGGTAAGAAATAGAATACACTTGTATGTATATATACATAATATATTACATATAACTTGGTATGTACATATGGCAGAATATAATTTAAGATGTAGGTTTACATGATTTCATTTATTTTTTTAGACATGTTTGAAAAAAAACACAAACGCAGCGTCTCCTTGTATGTGCAGCTCAGTGAGGCACACGATCATGGGTGCAGATCCTGTGTTTCTGAAAAACATGAATTGCCCCCCCATTAAAAATACCCTAAATTATTCAAAATTGAACAAATGTATTTTCAGACTTCACATTCTTCACATTTTAGATTCACATCTAAAAAGAAATGATTGAAATGATGGAACAAATAATGTTTGACAGACATATTTCTGACTCCACACTCCATCTCTGGTCTCCTCCACTTCAATGTAAATGAATGGGTAGTTTCTTACATTATCTAACATCTTACATATTGTGCTCTTAGAACTGTGGTTTTTTTAGAACTGTTTACCAGCATAACTGGCATTGTAAAAACATGATCAGTTAGTTTACACAACTTGGTTAGGGCTTCATATTTTGATATTCATCCATATCAATTAATCATGCATAAAGTAGTCACATACACTGGGAGAAAAGGAAGATGGTGAGAAGAATTGTGGATCTGGGAGGGTTGGAGGGAGACGATAGATAAGAACATGAGTAGACATTACATGCCCGAGACCCTTAAAATTAAGATTTACTAATGTAAAGCAGTGATACGCGCTGTTGGCTGTTTAGGACAAATAAACAAGAAAGGTAAGCAAAATGAATGATTCCCTGTGCAGTACTAAAAAGAAAAAATCACTTGTGTGTCCCCATGGGCGTAATTTATGGTATGGACATGTCCATACCACTTTTGGAATGACGCAGAATTGTCCCCACCACTTTTTCACAAATCGCGTTTACATAAAATAGCCTACTGTACCCTAGGCTATAGCCTTTCCCCACCGCTTCACAAACAGTCTCCCAAAGAGTATTTTGATAGCCTATCCCCTCGCAGGGGAAACAGCGCTTCTGGTAGTGATTGGTGCTTTTCCTCTTTGGTCCCGCCTATGTGTCGTGGATGTTTGTTTGTTTGCCAAAGCGCAGTAATTTGAAAGGAAATACGGAACGGAACGCATGAGTTGGAGATTGGAGACAGCTCTACTGTGACCGTTGTTCAGGAGAGGAGAGGTATATATGAACGTTTCCAATGTTTTCTGCAAAGATCTAAGGATTTTTTCAACCTAGAACTAATCTATTTTAGTGGAAAAACAACTGTAACGTAGGCTAGATGGAGATGCTATATGACACACTGAAATGTGTTCTTTATTTCAGGTCACTTGCTCAACTTGCAATATTACGTTATTTCAGCAGGCAGAAGAAGATGGATTAGCTACTAGCATCATGGACACTGGGACAAAAGACATAAGGTCTTATTTCTTGAATATAAGTAGGCAATCTAGACAGTTGGCAGTGATGGAGAAAATGTGAGCTTGTTATTTTTGAAATTTGCATTGCATTAGCCTATGAATTCCAGATGATTTCAGTTTGTTTGCTGTATACAGGGAAAGTAGCAGCACTACAGATCAGACAGGGAGAGAGCAAAGTAGTAGCACTGAACAGGTAAGCTAGCCAACACAGCGCTGCAATTTGTCTTATTACACTGTAGATTCATCTTCCATCAATAATATCTTTCAAATTCACAAAGATGAAGACTGAAAATGTAACCTACAAATTGCGTAGGCCTGTATTGTGATATTAAGTGCTTTTCATACTACAGGCATCAGATAGCGATGAGAGAGCGAAACATAATGAGAGAGAGGGAGAAAAAGGTGACCGGGTAAGGACTTCAACTGTGAGTTGTATTGTTATAGGCTAATTTGGCAATGATTACATAGTGGCTGTCTATACTATCAGACAGAGTTGTTGAACCACCTGAGATTGAGCACCTTAGCGTAGGACAGGAGAGAGGAGAAAGAGATGACGAGGTAAGGATTTCAACTACAGTGGCAAGAATAAGTAAGTTAACCCCATGCTCAAGTTGACTAAAAGAGGAATTTAAAAAATCACGTTTTGGAAATTGATATTAATGTTTTAATTAAAGAAATGAGGAAAAATCCAACCTTTTAGGCCACACATTTTCTTTGTGAATGAATAATGTATTGTAAATAAATATGTTCTTCATTGAATACAGGAAGATATGTGAACCCTTATGTCAATGAATGGGTTAAATTCCCATAGAGGAAGTCAGATTTATATTTTTAAAGGCCATTTATTTCATGTATCCAAGATAATATGTATCCTGATAGGGTCGCCTAGGCCTTTGTAATTGAAATAGCCACATATCATGACCTTCCCCTTTACCATACATATAGAGATTGGCATGGAGTTATTCCAGCCTGTCAAATTGCTAGTTAGCCTAATGATTTCTCAATGGAAATCAAACCAGCTAATGGAATAACTGAAATAACACCATGCCAATCTCTGGGTATGGTGAAGGGTATGTCATGATGTGGGGCTATTTTAATCCCAAAGGCCTAGGTGACCTTATCAGGATGCATAGTATCCTGGATCCATGAAATAAATGGCCTTTGAAAATAAAAATCTACCTCTATGGGAATCTAACCCATTTATTAACATAGAGGTTCACATACTTATTTTTTCTGTATTTTAATGAAGAACATGTATTTATTTACGATGTACGATCTTACTTTATTGTAAAAAAAAAAAAAAAATGGATCCACTGACCACATGGCAAATTTATGTCCCCACCACTTTACAAACCAAACCTACACCCTTGTGTGTCCCCCACAATCCTGACATCGGATCTGCACCCCTGCACACGACTGCCCCCTGAACAGCCGCACTGCAGAGTGAAGTTCAGCGCCCACTGGCAGTACTGCAAGGTTCACATGAGGACATGTCCCCCGCTCAACGGTCACGGTGTCAGATACCCGGAGGTGAGACGGCCAATTAAATTCCGACGCTGCCAGAGGGCGGTCAACGTAACGCCCCCCCGTTCACACACACGCGCGCGCGTTGCGCTCCTGGCACGTAGAGAAGAAGTGAAAGTACAGTGAGCAGTATCATTAAGCTACCTTTCTGTGTCGACCTGTCCTCCTGTCCTTCCGACAAGCAGCACTGAACCGTCGCTATGTCTCTACCTACCGTGTCCCGGTTGTTTAGGAGCGCGCTGAGGACTCCGCTGGTCCCTGTGGCTAATGTGGCGTCCAAACCTGCTAAAAACAATATCAGTGCAGGGGTGAGTTCATGTTCTGTTTACTGAACCAGCGTGACCGCAGCGGGTACTTTTATGCTTCAGGGGAAATACATATTCCCCGCAGCAGGCCATGAACCGAGAGCGAGTTTATCAAGTGTTTATTGTTCCGCGTCTCGATGTGTTATCATAAGACAGGCCATAGTCCTGAGCAGGTCTGCCTCATTCTACCTGCGTCAAACCTTACATTTTATGCCTATGTCGTCCTTAAAACATTATCCATCTGTTTGGACTGTTAAATATACTATTTTTCTATGTGTCACATCATAACTTATCATACGAATGTTTTTTTTTTTTAACACTTTCGACAAGTGCGTCAGTCTCTCGCCATGATTCCGCCCAATTCCAACACGTACACATCCTGCCAGCTCTGACATGAACAAGAAACTGTAGACTTTATCTCGAAATGTTGTCGTGGTAGTCTAATATTTTATGATGCTGTGTTGTTAATTAGTTGTATTTGTAGAAGTTTCATATTAATACTTAACAGTGTATAACACCGTGTCGTCATTGTGTCGACACAAGCTGCCTGTAGAGCAGATGTCAAGTGACTGACCTTGATAAAAAAACTGTCCGACATGGCTGGCTTGAAACGATTTTAAAATGAAAGATTATAAGTTATGGTAATGTTAACATCATTTTGCTCATTGTGACACATTATCATTCACAGGGACAGATTAATCGCAATATTATCCAGTCAGTATCATTAAATGGTTGGTTACATTTTATGTGTGGCTAATTGCCCCACTTAGAGAGGGAATGGCCTTTTTTATCCATCCACTTTATCCAGCTTTAAAGGTGCAATATGTAAGAACTGGCCACCAGTGGAAGCAGATTTTTTTCTGTCGAGTCTTTACAAAATGCCACCATAGGAATCATTATCAGCTAAAAGACAGGTCTGTGCACTAACATAGAACATTTTTTATGGAACCAATATACATTAATTGCAAGTGACGTGTTTAACTTCTTAACATCTATATACATATACACACGTTTCTGTGTGCCATACCGTGATAACGACATTCCGTTGCACTGGTATCTGATTAGTACTCGGTATCAAGTATGAGTTCAGGTATCTTAATAGGAAAGGAAAAAATAGTATCAGGACATCTCTGCTGCTGACTATAGCTACAGTTTGTTAAGCCTGGTTTATGCTTCTGCGTCGCGGCGACGGCGTCGCGACGTCGTCGACCCTACGCCGTCATTGAGCATTCGAAGTTCTGCGTCGAGGAACGCGTTGTTCTGCAATTCACCGGTGTGGCTATGTCTGTTTGGTTTCGGGGGGGGTTCATATCGGATTCCTTGGTTTTCTTCCGGTCAGACAGTAAACCATGGCAACTGAGATGGAGCGGGTGTTTTTGGAGATGGAGCTCGTGGATATTGAACAACAAATGCTGTTATTACAAATGTTGAAGCGCAGGCGACGCAGAAGACATTTGCGGAGGTGGTCTGTCCGACCAATCACAGTCCTGACGCGTAGTCAGGATTTTTTGGAGGCGCATGTCAGGCTACGGCGTAGGGTCCGCGTAGGGGTCTGCGTCGACGACGTAGCTACGCCGTCGCCGCGACGCAGAAGCATAAATCAGGCTTTAGTTCAGTTACATTAACACAACTACCACAGGAACTTTGGACCTCCTAGCCAGGCTGGCAGAAGTAATCAAAAAATGGCGTAGCCAAACCAAACACTTTGCTGGCCTACACTATAGGAGGTTACTTCCTGTGATATGATAGCTAATGATAAGGATAGCTAATTTAATAATAATGATAATAATATTGATAATAATAATAATAATAATAAGTCTCAGAAAAAGGTACTTTATTGTCAATTTGTAACTCTGATTAATACTTAATTTAATAACTACAACTAAAATTATCATAAATTTCCTCTACACCAAGAGTAAAGACAGAGAGACAAAGTTAATTTTGACATAAAACACAAACCAGTCCCTTGTCTTATTATAGCTTTATTAGTCAGGACAGAACTGCAATGGTAAGACAATTGTGACTGTTCTAATTTAATCAGTGTATAGACTCTCTACTGTAATAACTGCAATAAGTCATTGGAGATGAGTGACAATTTTGGAGTCCTGAAAATAGAAAGGCAGAATAGAAAAGCTGAGTTTTGTTTTTTTATTTAGTCCTTACAGACTACAGAATCCAATCCTGTTTTTGGTGTGTTTCCTGTGTCACAACTTGGCTCAACAGTATGTGACAAAAGAGGGAGACCACACATAGTCTGTAAATAATGCATAATGTTTTAATTTACCAAAGGAAATAAGCAATATAATTATGTATATCATTCGTCAGTATGTATGCAGTGTCTGTGTGACGGAGTGTGAGTGTACATATGTGGAACCAATATAGAAACAAAAATGTCAGTCATCTTGTCAGGGCAAGAGAGAGCGAGAGAGGATCCTGCAGGTCTGATTTATAGCCAGCTGAGCCCAGTCTGCTCAGGTGTGTTGCAGCATTGATGACACAGCTCCTCCCATCAACTTCCTGAAACAAAGGAAATACACAGCCAACAGAGGACAGAGCAGGACCAACCCTAAGGCCATCACACCTGCCAAAGTTAATGACCCATTTTATGTGGCCAAATATGTACACAAGTACACAGCAAACACTCCACGACTGAATCACAAATTACAGAATTACAGAGAAATAGTAGTAGTATTTCTCACAGTTCTTATTGGATCCTGGTTATTTCATTTAACCGCTGACAGGAATAGAAGACTTTTAACCATTTCTTTCCTTCTGGTGTTCTAGTAACCTTAACCCTGTATTTACCATTCTTGCCCATTTATCTACAGCACATTAACTGAAATTATTTTGGGGGGCATTAGAGAAATCGGACTATTCTGATGTGCTGCTTTGAATTAAACCTCAATCCCTTTGTGTGTCTGTGTGTATCTTACAGGAGCAGGCAATAGCTCTGACAGTCATGTTTGTGACCATCCTGGGTCCCTCCAGCTGGATACTGGCTCACCTAGAAGACTACAAGAAGAAGCAGTAGAAGAGGAGGAGGATGAAGAAGAGGGAGAACAGAGTCATTCTGGCACAGATGAAGATGCAGACCAGAAGGCCAGTCAGCCCAACTCCCTCCAGATCTCTCTCTGCTCCATCTTTCTTCAGCTGATGAGATGATATGTTATTCCTTCACTTCTGACCTATGATAATGTACATCTAATCTGTGCATTTGTCAGCATCTTACCAATAAACACATATTCAGTGTAAATAAAACTGAGCTCAGTGTGTGTGTGGTGTTTGGGAGCACATTTTTCTGTGATGTATGGAAATAATTTAAATGGCACTGATATGTATGTAGGGCTGCAAGTAAGATTTTTTTTCATGATCAATTCTTCTGTTGAATTTTTTTAATGAATAGATAGATAGCAAATCTTCACACTGGAGAAGTTGAGACCGGAGAATGATTGAGATTTTTGAATAGTAAAAGGCTAAAATGATTGTGAATATTGTGATTGTCAATATTGTTGGAGATTCATTTTTCGGCCAATCAACTATGTATTAATGTACTTATTATCTTCACACTATAAAGGTATATTATGTGAAATAGAATATAATATTCGCAATATTCATTGTGTATTAGTGTATAATCACCTGAAACGAAGAAACGTATTAGTATGTGTGTTATGTTATATGTGTGCGCAGTATGTGTGTTATATGTGTCAGAATGAGTTTTTATATTTACAGAGGGAGCAGATCCTCTTTCATGGAGTCAGCGTGTTCTTATAGTTGCCCAGAATGGACAGACCAAACAGAGGCTTAAAAACTGAGGGAAACCAGAAGGGCCATGACTTTGGCTCTCCATATAGTGCCGAAGTCAATACAGTCATAGTTTGTTGTAATTAAAGTAAAACATGTTTTGTGTTATAGTGCTCAGTGAACTACTTCATCTCGCTCAACACGTCGCTAACACCAACATGGCTGCCAACTTTGCACAGAAAAGGTAGTGACAAAGATCAAATTACAATAAATCTGCTCATATTGAGAGCTTCAGTTATATGAAGGGATAGGTTGTCAGTTCTGCAAGCCAGATAATATACAGAAGCAGCTCTAAAATGTATAAGTTACTAGTTTTGGTGAGCATTCAATGAGACGACTTCCTTAATGCAACCGTTTGCTGTGTAGTTTTCATAATGGTGTGTTTTCAGTCTAATCATTAGTTTAATGAAAAACTGCGACTGTCTCAACTTTCAATTGAAATAGATTGAAACTGCAACTGTCTCAAGTTGAAAAATTATCTTTAAAATTGACATTCTGTGTGATTCATTAATTTATTCATTCAAATGTAAACCAAAAAGAAACCTGTCATTCACTAGCATACAAAGTGTTACGACCAGGGCCTAGGGGAAACCCTGGTGCAACAAGAGTGTGAGACTCCCCTCTTCCTGTTTCCCAAACACCACCAGCAGCAAGCGTTTTTAACATAGTTTTATTCAAAACAAACACATTTTCCACAATCATGCATGCTGGCAGTCTGGGTCTATGGAGGAGAGTCCACAGGAACTGGGGAGGAGCCGGCCTTTAAACTCATGACTCCAGGAAAGCAGCCAATCAGCTCCACAGGGCAACCTACAATCAGACACACCTGCAACCAATCTCACACACACTCATACTCACACAGGTAAAAGAGGGATATTAAAAACAAACAGAAACATTTATGACCTCTAGGGTCGTAACACAAAGTTTTTCCCATGAAGGGAACTGGGAGGGGTATGACTTCAGCTCTCTAGATTGGTGTAGTTTGTAGTCCAAAAACCTGGAAATCAATTTGCATTTTTGTACATCTGCTTGCCTCATCTCAAAGTGTAACTGTTTTTTGGCTAAATGCCTGAAATAAGATCTGTCATAAGCAGACTTTGTGAAAATTAATATCTGTGTCATTCTCAAAACTTTTGGCTACTGCTGTAGTCTGTTTACTGCTAGAGATTTAATTTTCACTTCAGAAATCACAAAGGTGGTGTTCATCTGTGAAAATGAAATTGCTGAACAAAATGTGTGGCATCATAAATTTGTGTTTGACACATTATTTTTGGTGATAAACCAAAATCCAATTGAAAAATCCCATAGGCTTTTGACGAGGGCACCAGGGCGATGCTAACGTATCAGGTAGCCTACAAAAATACGTCATCCCCACTCCACTCTACTGGAACAGTATTTGGGCCACAAATGATGACATTTCACAATAACAGACTAGAATGTATATTAAGAAAGGCCCATAGACTTGTCAAATCTCATCTGAATTATCCCAGAGAGGCTAAATATTCTTTAAAACACAAATGTCAAACTAAAACTTAAAAATCTTAAATTGGCATTAGTAAGACATTACGTAGTAACGTAATGTAGTAACTTGTAGTGTCTTTGGCAACTTATATGAGGAAAAAATACCAGTTATATGTGTAAAAGTGTCTGTCATCCTGTCTGTCCTACTGACTCTTTGTCTGCCCAGCAGAAACTTTAATTCACCAAGTGTTTGTCTCCTTTCACTATTGTGTTGTTGTAGTTACTGTCTTGAAAAAAATCATGGTGATGGTCAGCCCTCCCAACTGAGAATTCAGTGAATTTTCCCCCAGAAAAGAGCCTCCATCCCTGCGAGTGACAGTCAAACAGCGTCCAGTTTACTGATGGAAATTACGTAATTTAGAGTGAAAAACTTTGTCACTTTCCAGGATTTTTGTTGGGTCAGGATCTCAATCACAACACATTATAACAGCATCCATATGATTATAAATAGTAAATGGGTACATGTTTAGATTGACAGGAGTACACCGGGGGAAACACACACACATCATCATGACTTGTACTGTCACGCCTCTTTAGGAGCCGCAGCGCCAGCTTTCTGTGTGAATTGACATAGGCCACTGGTGCGGCTTTACGCCGAAGCTGCTTGGTTCGGTGTGAACAAACAATGGCGGAGAATTGGTGAACCTCTGCTGCGGAGGTAATGCGGCGTCTCTGTGTGAAAAGTTTTCTCTCAGCAGCAGGTGATAGTTTGTGTTTTCTTCCTGATCGTGGCAGTGACTCAACTGTGCCATGCACTTTATACTTACAAACAGTAGTTTATACATGTTTTAATGTCATTTTTTAATGTTATCATTCATCATTTAATGTCCTCATTTTGGAACTGTAAATGTCTGGCTTCACCGAATGTTTCTGTTCTCACTTTCAAAAAGTGATTAGAGTCCAGGCAGCTAAGCTGTCAAGGACCCTATTGTATTCCTAGGAATTCTTTCTTTCTTTCTTTCTTCTTTCTTTCTTTCTTTCTTTCTTTCTTTCTTTCTTCCGAGGAAATCATACTTCCCATGGGCGAAAACTCACTAAACTTTACAGAAATGTCTGGCCCCATGCCAGATTTACTTAATTCCAAGGACATGTCAATATTCCTCCTGGGGGGGGGGGGGCACAATAAGCGTTTAAATTTAAAAACTTTAAAAATACCTACAAAATCAACAGTACATGCGACAGTTTCGAAACTTTCACCAAACTGTAGCCCCAATACTGCTGAAACTTTAGTCCACTTAAACTCATTATAAATTATGAAGTCCATCACTCAGTTTTTTTCAAAACCTGTAAAACTCTAAAATCTCCTCCCACAATTTTTGCTCAATTGTCACCAAACTTGCTAGAGAGCATCTTCAGACCATCCTCCACACAACTTGTTTCTCGGATTTTTGATTTATCAAAAATTAAGCCTACAGTGCATCAAAATGTTTGACTGTAAACAGTACTGTAAACATATACTATCAAATTCTTGCTAAATACATTTTCAATCTTCCTGAAAAAAATTTAGAATTTTTTGGAGTCATGGTTGATGAAGTTTGGCAAATATCAGGATTTTATCTCAAAAACTGAATTTTTGAGAACATTTTGAATTCTGCTCTCATGGGAACAACTGGAGTCAATGTAAGAGTGGCATTTTTAAACATCAAATTTTCTTTTATGAAGCAAAACACTTAGAGTTAAAAACAAATCACCGACATTTCCATGCTGTCAAGATGCAATTTATGTATTATCAGATTTTTGTTCAGGTAACAGAATTTCTGACATTTTGACCATTTTTGAAATCTGCCTTGACGACAGCTGCTCGGACAGTGACTCCCTGAGTCGACAAATTAAGCTACACAGCAGGTCTCACTTCCAGTCAATTAGCTCAGTGAGTTAGGAGATGGTTCTTGGTGTCAGGGGTTGTGGGTTCAAGACCCAGCAAGGATGATGATGATGACAGATCAAAATGTCAAACGTCCTCAACATGAAACACAAGACATTTGTCCTGATGGTAGCATCACAGCAAGCCTCTAAATCAGTGTTTTTCAACCCTGCTCCTCGAGGAACACTGCCCTGCATGTTTCAGCAACTAAAGTTCAAAACATTGAAAATTCATAACAAATCAACCTGCTAGAACTTCACACTTTCATCAAACTGTAGCCCCAATACTAAAGAAACTTTTGTACATTTAAACCTGTAAAAAATTATGAAGTCCATCACTCTTTTTTTTTAAACTGTAAAACTTATAAAAACCTATCTCCTCCCACAATTTTTGCCTACAGTGCATGAAAATGTTTGACTGTGAACACTACTGTAAACATATACCTGCAAATTGATAAATAAATCTTCAATGTTAATGAAAAATTGAACATTTTTTAGAGTCATGGTAGATGATGTTTCAGAATTTTACCTAAAAAACTGAATTTTTGAGAACATTTTGAATTCTGCTCTCATGTTAATGATTGCAGTCAATGCAAGCAGCATTTTAAACATCAGTTATTCACTTATGGAGCAAATCAATCGTTTTTAAAAACAAATTACCAACATCTCCATGCTGCAATATGTGTATTTTCAGATTTTTGCCTTGATAACTGAATTTTTTACAGTGGTTTCAAATCTGCCTGCACAACAGTGAATGGCTTATTCAATTTGTGAAGCCACTGTTGTATTGCCAATTAGCTCAGAGCGATAGATGACAGTCTTTGGTTCCAGAAGTTGTGAATTCAAGCCTCAAGTGGTCCAAAATGAACATTGTTGTCAAGTGTCTTGACTTCCTATTCTCCTGTTTGTTGCTCAGAATTGCCTAAATTTGCCAAAAATAGCCAGGACCCAACCCATCGCTGCGCAGCAGCTATAATTAGTATTGTTGTTGCACAGAACTGTTTAAAACAGCAGTGAGTTGAGCTTTCAGTGCAATGTAAACCAGTGCCAACAAAGCAGGAAAGAACTGCAGTTAATAAAGTAACGGTCTCAGTTTATTTAACTTCATTATTTTGTGACATATCATTTTTGATACTGTATTAATATTATTAGTTTTAAAACTAGCAATGTTAATATTAAAGGCAACAACTGTTAAATAAAAGCCAATGATTGTATACATTCATAGTGCTGTGAAAAAAAATTGAATCGTGAAAACATGATTTTTTCACATTCTATCATATTACCATCATGGTCTATAATTGTATAACCCCTAATCTCAAGTCAATTATTTTCTGTCAGGTCAAGTTGCAAGTCATCAAAGCAAAATCCACATCTCAAATGTTGTTACAGCTCCCACTGTTCACCTAGAGGTGGATAAAGAACATCAAGGTATACCACAACAATGTAGTTGAAACATTTTTATTCCATGAAAATATTAACCATTGGCACTTAATTTACTCTAATAAAATCAACTTTTAAAACCTTCCGAACCATGTACAAATGGAACAAAATGAGTCCAACAATGTGGAACAAAACCATGTGGATATAGATGGTTCTATTACAGCAACAACGTACTTATCATAACCTTGACATTTGTATTTAAATCAGACTTTTACTTGCCTGGCACTTTATACTCTGTTGTTGTAAATCAGAGGGAATGTACACTAATACACCCACTGCGTCCACAATGAAATCAGACAGCTGGTTCCAGTTCACTGTGAATGTCTTTCAAAAACTACCTGTTTGTAATGCACAAAAGACATGTAGGGATGCCTGCTAGAAAAAAATAGAAATAGAAATGTAAAAATTTATGGAGTGACACAACAAATATTCTCATGGTAATTCTAAATCATGAAATAGAAAGTCCATAATTATGATCCCTCTAACATGTCTACATTTTTGACATACATATATTTCAGTTCATTTATTAGCTAGCTGAATTCAGTCTGTACAGTCATACAGTCCAGCAAAAAAAACATTACAAATTTACCATCTTTACCAGGGTCAGACGACAAGACATATGCACATGACTCCTTGTCCAATTCAGAGAGAAACAGCTTCGATCAAACCAAAGAAATACATGAAATCATACTTACAAAACTTGTTTTACAAAACTTTTTTGTTTGTTTGTGGTTTTTCATATCAGGTAGAACCTATAGCTCCAAATTCACACACAGGCTTTTCAGCTTGTGAAGGTGTCAATTCGTTTTAAAGGGGAAATACTAAAAACATCATGTACAAGCTTAACAAATTACTTGAGTTATCAGTGATTTAACCCCCAATTATGTGATGCTGTAACAGAACCAGAGACCACACAATTGCTGAAAGAGCTAAATTGTACAACCATACAAAAATAAACATTGTTCCCAAAGTGTACAGCATATAAGCAAGGCCAAGGGTCGCAAGACTTCATTTGAAACAAGGCTCATTTGTTTCTGCATCAGCCAGACATTTTAATGAGGTGCTTGGATTTCTGTCTCTGTAGGGAACAATAATGCATGGTATACTATGGTATGCATGTACTTCCCAGAGTCATAGTGAGCTTTTCACAGATGAACAAAGAATTTATCTAAAATTTTCAGATTAGATGAAGTTAGTGGTCTGGTGTGAATTTTATCATGATGCTTCACATTTGTCTACAAGAAGACAAAAGCAAAAAAAATCATTTGCGGTTTGTGTGTGCAGGTAGTTATTTTGTGCACGGTCCACAACCATTTCCTCTGCCATTGTTGGTCCCATGGGTGCTGAACTTCTATAGTGCGGCATTACAATCTGAGAATGTTGTCATCAAAGACAACCCATTTCCAGAATTTAACTTAAATCCCAAAAGTCTACATTCTAGCTTCAATGTGATCTGTTGCATAATTAGATGCACTCTTGAGGATATTATTTCAGATTTAACAGAACTGAAGTGTTCGTAGTGAAGTACAGTACAAGTACAACTCTGCAATTTGTTCTCTCTTTACCTCTGCATGTGTCTAAAGGGCTCCCCATCTTTGTTCATAAGTTTGTTTGTGTGTGTTTACTGTATATCTACTAAATAACATAGAATGGCCCCACTAAGCTTCCAGGTAACTGGTTGCTATGATACTAGTCTGCAAATACAGCTGTTATTCAGGAGGTGATGTTAAGCCTTCCATGCTGCTAGAGTGGCTGATTTGGAGTAGTGGGGAGTGGAAGTGTCTTATCATGTTTGAGCTCTATTTCCAGGCTGAGAGCATTAAAGCATGAGTGGGGAAATGCATAAACAATATTTCACATTTGAATGTCATGTACAAAACAATCTGCACCATTATTATTTTTGCCATGTGTCTCGTTTGTGTTACATTCATAGTGAACACTAGATTCTGGGGGGTGATGATGACTGAATGTTAATTTTTTGGTGAACTCTTCCTTTAAGGCAGTTCTTTGATTCTGTCTTATAGAGGGAACCTGTGCTGAGAATTTCATTTGATATTATGCTGACAGAGTGCAGATTCCAAAATTCAGAGCCCAAATTCAGAAAGTAATTTGGGGAGCCTAGTAGCCCACAGCTATTTTTTGGCCTCCAGGGCTCTTAATCCAATCTAAATCCTGTTGGGAGTTATGAGAAATTCTCATCAATTAAACGGAGGCAAATGAAACCAACATGAGTGGGTGATGCCAAAGTTATTTGACATTTGTGTCAAGATGTCAATATATGTTAATGACCTAATACAGCCTTGACAGAAGCTCCTCATCAAAGCACAGATGTAAAATCAGAACCAATCATTGTGAATAGAGATGCCTGTTGCCAACAATAAATACATTTCTGGTAGTGGTGTCAGCAGCTAGCTTGGGATCATTACTAAGTAGTAGCTAATACAGAAACAACAATCAGCACACTTACAAGCTCCATTTTTCTTTTGAAAAATGAATGTAGTAGAGTTTACATATGTCTGCATATGCGAGTTGCACATGCAATACTAACTGAAAAGCACCTGTCAGCTACTAAAAACAACTAAAAGCAGCCACTGAAGACTGTGGGGAATGGATGAAAGAGCCCATAAAAACGTAAAGGGAGTGCACTTCTGCTGGAACATTGTATGCACATTGAGTGCAGAAAAATAAAACAGAAATTTATATTTGGTCACAAAGACTGAAAATAATTTAGATTATATACAAGTTAACTGTCACTAAATAAAACATCTGCAGAACTCAGAGAAAAAAATAAGTTGAAAAGCTCTTTACCTTTAGGTTTGTAAAGTAATCCAACCTTCCACTTTCAAACCTCAGGTATATTCACTCTGAACAAACAAACTGAGAAGCTGAGTAGAAATACATTCTTTAGGCTGCATTTTTCAGGGCTGTGTTTAGGACACAATGTATTAATCTAGGAAAAACGTTTTTTTTTTATACTTGTAAGCCTGTCTAAATATAAATTAGCTGAGAAAGCTTGATGGGAACATGTTGTAGGTGCTTCTAACTAATCTGGAATAATTTATAACACACAGGCAGTCAGACATAAATTATTTTAACGAAATATATGAGGAAGAACAAAAGGAGCAGCAAGAGACAGAGTGTTAAAGACAGACAGCCCTGAAGATAAACACCACTTTGGAAGTTTGAAAATAGAAATTAAGGCCACAAGGGAAAAAGCCAGAATCTTGCATATAACCATCATCTTCATGTCTCAACAGTGCATCAGCCTGCCCCTTATTCTGTCTCTCTGCAGTCAAACTGTTGACTGACAGTGAGAGACACACGGACGCACACGTGCAGACACGCTCACATGCACGCCAGACCCCCCCTCCCAAACACACACACACACACACACACACACACACACACACACACACACACCCTGAGAAAGGTTAGGTGTCCTACTGCTGTTAACCTGCAAACCCTGCAAAGTTAGATAAGATGACCATTTAAGGTGGATTTCTCTTCATTTTGGAACAAACTGAGGATACACAGTCAGGGTTAGCAGTATATTCAAATAAACAGCTTATACTGTATGTAGTGTGCTGTTGCCCTGTAAATGTAGCATTGGGCTCTCCTAGAAGCCTTCATCCTGCAAAACATCAGTTTCCATACTGATCTGTCTTTGACAGTTGAATAAAATCTGCTCTTGACATGGTCCATCAGTAGGAAATGACATCATGTCCCGGGCCGGGGACTGGTTTACATGTGTCGCAGGATTGGCTAAACATCATCTTGTACCAAGATAAACTCAGTTCCCGTCAGGTGAAGGTGCAACTGGTGTCAGACAGGCAGCATCAGGGCCAGCCAGAAGGGCCTCAGCACTGCTAAAGGGTGGCAAGTACCCTGAGGAAGGAGATGACGAGGACACAAAACGACTGTCCAACACCAAAAACAAGAGCCTCCAAAGAGATCATCCTCTTCCCTGCTGCCTTGTACACACCTGCAATGGCTGCACCTTAAAAAAATGGGAGAACATAATTATTCAAAATCTTTACAATTCTAACTATAAAACAAGGAATCTCTTGACTCTCTTTTCTGATCTACTTTACGTCTGGCAGGTATATTGCAGGAGAAGTGCGTTGTCGACTGTGAAGTTTTTCGGATGAAAAATATGACATTTACATTTTAAGGAATTTATCAGATGCTTTTGTCCAAAGCGATTTACAGTAATTCATACTAGGGATGTCTCGATCAGGTTTTTTTGCCCCCGAGTCCGAGTATTTGCCAATATCGAGTCCCGATCCCATACTTCTATAATACATTTAAAAAATGAAGAAGAGCGAACAAACAGATCCAGGATGTCCCTCATTTTTTATTTTATTCACCTTATTTTATCATTTTACAGTTATTATAGGTGTGATTGGCAAAGGACAAAATATACGGCTCCACTATGTCTCTCTTTACATTTATATTGTCCCATTGTTGGCTTCAGCTAAGAAAGAAATAGTTCGCCCCACACATCCAAAATTCTTAGAACAGTGTTTCCCCAAGATTTTTTTGTAGCAGCTGTCCTCTGAGTCTGAGAACATTTGGAAAAATAACCCTTTAAATGGTGACTACTGGTGAGATCTTTGGGGAAAAAAAATTCAGAATCAGAATCTAAGACATGAAATAAAATAGTGTGGAAGTTAACATTGCTCCTTGAAAATATGTTAACCTCTGGGGCATTAGAGAACTTTTTTACCATTATTTTCTTTATCATGATATATTTTTTATGGAAACAGAATCTGTTTTAGAAGTCAGTGGGCCACATGACATGGAAGCTATTGAGAAAAAAATCATAATTTCTGCATATTAATATTCATATCAAATAGAGGAAGCACTAAAATACCATAACAATAGCTGTGTCTCATTCGTCCAGTTTACTAATACAATCTGCTGCTGGTTTGGAGTCACTGGGCCCCATGACATGGAAGATATCGAAAAACTCCAATTATTTCGTATTAATATATTTATGCTAATCAACTTAATGACGGTCCCTAAATCAGTCTCCAGTGATTCAGCGTGAGGCTCTGGGAGGTGAGCTAACCGTCCTCCTACTGCTAACACTGGGCGAACCTCAGTAAAGTCGCGTCTGGATCCGAGTGAATATCCGCCGAATATCCAACCTGAAACTAACTTCACCCCGGTTCGATGAGTCGCCTGTTGCAGCCTTTGAATAGGATGACGAGGATTTCAGTCACTCGACTTAAACGGTGACTTGTAGAAATTATACAAATAGCAGTGATGACAATAATAATCGATTTTAAGATAACTTGGGGTGTAGTGCTTTCACTGTGTGCAACCTAAATTCACCATTCGCTCGTGATATTAAACCTACAAACATATCTTTTTTTTGCAGCGGCAGTGCTGAAAATCCAGCAGCAGAATGCATATAGGAGAAACACTGACACATCAGATAACCTTCCACAACGATTGCAGGCTCTTTGGTGGAGCTCTGCTTTGAATGAAGTTCCGTCGTGACACATGAATCAGAGGCACAAAAACCGCTGCCTTGCGCACACACATTTTTCCCCATTCGTTTTGAAATTTTTATAGATCTGATAAAAAATAATGAGAATAAATATACATATATATCCGATCCCTGATCGGGATGTAACGTCCAATTCCGATCGAATCTATAACCACATCATCGGCCCCGATTTCCGATCACGTGATCGGATCGGGACATCCCTACTTCATACATACATTCATACACTGATGGTAATGGTTCCCATACAAGATGCTGACCAGCACATCAGGAGCAGTTTGGGGTTCAGTATCTTGCCCAAGGACACTTTGACATGCAGACCAGGGGAATCGAACTAGTGACTGGCTGAGAGGGACAACGGCATTTGCCCCTTACAGTTAAACAGATGGAGAACTTACTGGTGAGGACTCCCCCACAAACTGGTCCAACGATGCCCATCAGGAGGATGGCAATGGGCATGAATCGGGCCATCTTGTGCTGGCGCAGTGTGGCGAGAGAGATCAGAGCAGCAGGCAGGTGGAAGACCAGAGAGGAGACTGCTGCCCATAGAAACACTCCATACCACATCTCTGGACAAACACAGACATTCAGTCACACATCAGTCCATACCAAAGCACAAACCCTCCACAGTGCACTGGAGCAATGAACTCATGACAACCAATTGTTTATTTTGTATACGTCATGAATATATCCCGTCTTCTACATGCTTATTTTTTTTTAACTGCAACCTCTTCACACTTGCACCTTTTTTTTCTCTACTTATTTCATTCTCTTCCTAGTGGCTTGCTGATCTATCTATCTATCTATCTATCTATCTATCTATCTATCTTCGTATTAAGAAGACCAGCACAATAACAGTCATCCTTACAGATGAGTCTCTCATTCTCATGTAGGCTCTACCCTGGCATCACCCGTTTCCTCAAACCCTGAGTGTTTCAAGTAGCTGGGGGCACATTCGAGACTCTACTGTTGTGTTCTACATGTCAAAAATTAATTGAAAAAAATGTACAGTTAAATTACAGGGCCACAACAAACTACAGTAGGCAACAAGTGATCAAGGCCGCTCATGCCTAGACAATGCCAATATAAGCTCGACAGGCTTTATGACATGAGTGTACATAGTGTGTTAATACACTGTGTGAACAACAGCATAAAGTGATCCAAACATCCGTGTGTGAGGGAACTGGGTAAGACTTCCCTCGGCCACCGCTAGCCTTCAACGCATTCTTAAACTACATCAAAGAGGACTTTAGACAGGAGGTTAGCGATCGTGTTTGAAATTGACATGTTGCTCATTTCTTATCCCTAATAACGTTACAAACAATGGCCATCCAAACATCTTCTTCCTTTAACGTTTCTACAGTACACGATAAACTAGTGAAATAGTCAAGAACAACGTAATGCAACGATACGACAACAGCAATAATATAATACAGTTGAGATCGTTAACTCAATTTACGCCTTTTCTTCGGAAATAATAGCACACATTTGTTAAACATCGCTTGGAAGCCCGACTATTTCAACAACCGTTGACATGAGGCAGGAGGCAGTAAGCTAGCTTGCTTCACGAATGTACAGTGCCTGAACAAGGATAACGCATTAAAGGTTGCGTTCAACAACTAAACGAGGGATTTATTGTCGTTTCATATACGCTTCCCACCTTCGTTAAAAGAAAAAACCGTAAATGCGACTTCGTGTGATATTCTCCCCTATACAACATTTCAAGCCTGTGTAGCCAACAAGCTACCAAACATTAGCCTACCTGAGAAGTCGCTGAGAGATGTGTCGTTTCCTCGGTGTGTGCCATTTTTTCTCGGCACTAAATTCAAACCGAGTATTTGCTGTACAAAGCCTATCTCGCTATACCTATCTTGCATGTCTCACAATGACACTACACACTGCATGAATGAATTATGGCCAACTGACGTGTAAAACCATGACAGTCCGTGGCGGTTCGCCAAGACTAGATTTTGACGCAAGACTAGTTAGCATCAGGCTAGCTGGGTTCGCTGTCAATGTAACTTGTTTTGACGTCATGGTTAGTGTGGAAGCCCGGATTTAGGTCTGTCAGGCGACTGTGTCTCCGGGTCACCAAAATTCTTAATGGAGGAAAGTACTCTCACAGCGATTCTTAAACTTTAGACTAAACGTCATAGGCTGTGGAGAGCACATATCAGTGCTAGAGGTCCTTATATCTTCTGTTATTAACGATCTTCTGGACGTCCCCCTTGGAACCAGGCTGCCTGAGAGGCCGTACTCAGGGTATATTTCCCGTGCTTTTCAAACGAAGGCACCATTTACCTTGAATGCAAATCTCCCTGTTAGTGTTTTTACTTTAAGCTTACACCTTTATTTCACTAAATCCCCATTCACACTGCCCTTTCAGTGCGGGAATCATGCGCCGATTCTCTGCATCGCCGTCTATGTGAAAGTTAAAGATACTGAGAGGGGACAAATTTCTCGGGGGGGGGGGGGCTGTTCTGATGAGTTAGTAAGGTGGCCCGTTCAATGGGAAAATTAATCGGCAGCAAGACAATTGCCACATCTTCTTATTTTTTTGGTCAATTTACATACTCTTTGGCTCTAAAGAAGATCAACAGAGAAAAACTGTGGATCAGTTTACCTTCAAATATCTTTGAACATGGACGGATACACTTTCCATTAATTACAAATAGTTAGTCTGTGTAAAGCAAAATCAGCCATTTTCTTCTAAACACATTAAACAGGTCATAAATGTGTGTATTTAAAACATGTATAAGCCATTCGACCATTTAGAATTTAATTTTGGAGCTAGGCTCACAAACTGTTTTTCAACATTTCTGTGTTCAGGATTTAATGGGCGGGTCAGAAATCATGCTTATACCATGGTCTGGGGGAATACTGGATTCTGATTGGCTGGAGGGTGTAGGTTAAAAAGTGTTAATTTACACCTAGGAAAGACGTTCCGTCAAATTGCCGGATGACAGTTCTAAATTATTGCGCTGGCTCAAGCGCTAGATGGTAACCGTGGCAACGGAGACTCAACGTTATTTCACAGTTCATTCATCAACAGCAAGACAGAAAAATCATGAGTGATTTTATCATTTCTTTTCATTTATTTGGTGAGTTTGACAACTTTGAAGACTGGGATGCAGCAGAAGAAAAAGAGAGAAGAGAATATGAAAAGAAAAAGGAGAAGCGACACAAGGAGGTGACACCGGAGGAATTGAACGAATTAGAGGATGACGAGGACGAGATAAGCACAAAGAAAACCACGAAATGGGCAGTTAAAACATTAAGAGACTTCCTGGCTGACAAAAACATGGACATCAACTTTGAAAGCTACACTGCCGCTACTCTCAATGACGTTTTGCGATTGTTTTATGCGTCCGTCCAGTCGACCAAGGAAGGAGGAGACTACAGTGTTGCCAGTTTGAGGAGTCTGAGAGCCGGTATCAACCGCCATTTAAGTGACGTCAACATCATCAGTGACACTGTGTTCAAGACCAGTAATGCGGTTTTTAAGGCGATACAGAAACATTACAGAAAGAGTGGGAAGGACACCAGCTTCCACCATCCTCTCATCACTGAGTCGGATCTTCAGAGAATCAGATGCTCATCTGCGCTGTCTCCCGACACGCCCCTCGGCCTCGTCAGAAAGGTGTGGTTTGACATCCAGCTGTGTTTCGCTCGACGTGGCAGGGAGGGGAGCCGTGAGCTGACCATGACATCTTTCGTCATCCAAAGAGACGAACATGGCGTTGAATATGTCAGCTTAGCGCATAATCCTCAGACAACAAACCATAAAGATCCGAACGACCCACACAAGGAAAACCTACGAGGGTTCATGTTCGCCAGGCCCGGGGATCCTCTGTGTCCAGTAAACAGTTTTAAAAAGTACATCTCCAAGTGTCCCCCAGATGCAAAATCGTTTTATCTCCACTCGAAGCGCTCCATCACTGTGGCATCTGATGTGTGGTACTCCAGGGAGCCGATCGGTGTCAACTACCTGGGGAACATGCTGAAAAAAATCAGCGAAGAGGTCTGTACACTAGCTACATTTTAATAATAATGTAGCTGTATAACCCCTCTTCTGTCCTCATTAATGTAGCCTAAGTGTGTTTATTATTGTTTCTTTCAGGTGGGTGTGTCGCGGGTTTACACCAACCACAGCCTCCGGAGCACAGCTGTCGGTCGTCTCTCTGACGCCGGGCTGGAAACTCGCCAGATCCTGTCGGTGACAGGGCATCGTTGTGAGAGCAGCCTGCAGGCTTACTGGGCTCCGTCAGTACAGGACAGACGAGAATGGAGCAACATTTTGTCGTCTCCTAATGTCCCAAGCAGTGGTCCTAGTGAGCCACAAACTTTAAATCTCCGTCCATCAAATGCCACGATGATGGACATGCCAGTATCGCTATCAAATTTTACAATTAATGGAAATGTTGCATTTAATTTTAAATAGTATGTTAATAGTATGTGATGATCAGAATGAATGGTTGACAATATTTGCTGTAATAAAAACAATTTAGGAAACTATCTGTGAACTTTGATTCTTTGAAACAAAATTTCGCATCATCCTCTGGACACACACAAGCGGTAAGTAGTGCACTGGCCTTCTGAAATTATACTTTATATCACGGAAAGTAAGGTTAAGCCATCATCTCACTTCCCATCACTGATCAACTGCTGCGGGCGGGTCGCTATGGCCACGTTGCTTGGCAAGGCCTGCATATGGGAGATATTAAATAGTCCGCTCGACTTGTAAAAATAAAAAAAACCCTTACGATTTTAACTCTAAAACACATTAAAGTATTATTAATTTGTTCAATATTTCTATCTTTCGTAGGTGACCATGGTATAAGCGGGATAATGCCCTTCGAGCGCCATCACCCTGCACACTGTGGCATCCAGGAAAGATGCAGAGCGATGTGGAGGAGACATGACTGGTTAGCTGACTGGTTGGCTGGTTAGCTAGCTGCAAACTATTGTAAGCAATGCTATCCAAGACTGGAAAGCGAGTGGGAGAACCGCTGAAGCTGACGCGCTGAACGTATTTATACCTTCGCGGAAGCAAGCCTCCGCGTCGTCCGATTCATTTCTGTTAATGAACACCTCGTCAGGCATTATCCCTTACATAAACCCCGCCCTGCTGCGGAAGTGGTATAAATACGTTCAGCGCGTCAGCTTCAGCGGTTCTCCCACTCGCTCTCCAGGCTTGGATAGCATTGCTTACAATAGTTTGCAGCTAGCTAACCAGCCAACCAGTCAGCTAAACAGTCATGTCTCCTCCACATTGCTCTGCACCTTTCCTGGATGCCACAGTGTGCAGGGTGATGGCGCTGTTAGCTTATTTAAGTTTCCTTCGGATGACAACGTAAAGAAACGGCGGATCGATTTTGTCAAGAGGAGCTAACGTTACTGTGGGGAGTTAAACATCACCACCAACACCGTCTCTGCAGTGTCCACTTTACCCCTGATCGTTTCAGCAACTGTCACCAGGTAATGTCCGTATTTCTGCAGAGTCCGTCGACGCTGGTCACTGGGGCCGAACCGATCCTCTCCTCCCGCCGACAGCAAGTGCCACCAGCCTTATGTGGCCGCCGCTGACCCTCTCCGTCCCGCTGACAGCGGGTGCCACCGGCATAATGTGGCTGCCACTGCAGCCGACACTCTCCGTCCTGCTGACGGCGGGTCCCACCGGCATAATGTGGCCGCGCCGCTGCAGCCGACACTCTCCGTCCCGCTGACGGTGGGTCCCACCGGCATAATGTGGCCGCGCCGCTGCAGACGACCCTCTCCGTCCTGCTGACGGCGGGTCCCACCGACATAATGTGGCCGCGCCGCTGCAGCCGACCCTCTCCGTCCTGCTGACGGCGGGTCCCACCGGCGGTATGTGGAGCATTATTGGTGAGCCGTCCCAGTGTGAACGGATAATCCGGAGGCGCGGAGCGAGGGCGTGTCGGTCTGACAGTCTGATAACTGCACAGGTCCCTCACTCAACTAAATACAGAGAAATGTCCCACAAAGCAACGTACAGGACCGGACAAAAATATAGTTACTGTAACCGTCTTTAGCAACTTGTATGAGGAAAACAAATACCGCAGCTGTATGTGGAGAAGCGTCCGTCCTCCGCCTGTCCTCCCGACTCGTCATCACATTTCTGCTCAGAAAACAGCATTTGTCACCGGCAAAGACTTTAACTCACCGAGTGTTTGTGATGAAAATAAATCACCCGCGACTGCCAGCCCTCCTGACCGAGACTTCAGGGAACTTTCCCCCAGAAAACAGCCTCCGTCCCCGCGAGTGACAGAGTCAGACAGCGTCCTGTTTACTGATGGTGATTATGTATAATTATGTAATTTAGCGCGAAAAACTTCACTCCGTCACTTTCCAGGATGTTTGGTGGGTCAGAATCTAGATCACTACACATTATAACATGTACCGTCACCTCTTTAGGAGCCGCAGCGCCGGCTCCCCCCCGCGCGCATGGGCGTGGTTCCAGCGCCTCTAACTGACACGCCCCCAGCGTTTCAAAGCAGAGAGAAGTGCTTGTTTTTCCAGGATTTTGAGACCTAATTTTATATACTTAGCAATTTTTTTAATCTTTCAAATTTGGCTCAGTGGTCAATGATACATGTTTCTATGGTGTGACAAACTCATAACACAATTTTTTGCCGCTTTACACGGACTTTAATATAAATCCAAATAAAGGGGTGGTGCATTCAAAATGCTCAACATTGCACAAACAATACTCTGCATTTGCAGAAACAAACAGTAAATACAGTAAATGTACAGATTGCCATATCAGTAACAACATTTTAAGATTTTGCACAGCTTAATTATCTTCAAGTGCAAATCAATGTGCACACATTCAACAGTGAACTATAAATAGTTATAATACATCTCTGGACAATTGTGTAGATTTGCAAAAATGAACATGAACAAAAATAAACAGATGAACATATTGGCTGAAAGCAGCATTTGAATGAAAAAAAAAACTATTAAAAACGGACATCTACAGTTAATAGATTTTGTGTGTGTGTATGACAGAGAGAGACAGAGACTTAAGAGTGTCACTACACTACATTACTGGTATTGAAATTTTGCCTCGTCTCTCTTTCAAAGCAGCAAAGTGATCAATAACCGTCTCATTGAAATCAGGCATGTTCCTGACTTGCTCCCTCTCCATGGAGAGCGTGGCCAGTGCATTCAGACGTTCCTGGCCCACTGCATTGCACAGGAACGTCTTGATTCCTGTTGTCATGGGAGTGGTTAGGGCTGCACAAAAAATCGTTAAAAAATCGCGATCTCGATTCACACATACACGTGATCTCATTTCTTCACACAGCGATTCTGAAGCATGTTATATCTCGAGCTGAATCACAAACGAATGTTCCTATTTTCCTCCCGGATTTTGTGAAGCGCCCCCAAACGCAGCACTGCCGCTGCCTCCTCCCTCAACCTGTGGTAAAGCGTCTTTACAACACGAGATTCAGTGGAGGAAGCCCGCCTGCAGTTGAGTGTTTGGAAGGAGTGAGTGAGAAGCCGTTGTTAGACGGGCCAGCAAACCGCTAATTTGCCCGTCCTTTTGGCGGCTCGGTCCGCAGTTTTTGACAGAGGGCGGCAGGGGGTCTGTTTTGGTCCGCCGATTTTCCGCCTCGGAGGGTACACTTATTTCCACCTTGCCTGCTAGATGTGCAACTGGACAGCCGCTGAGATCCGGGAGATGCAGCGCCTCCTGGATCTCTAGCTGTATGGTTGTGTTAGCATGTTGTTGTAGCCACAAGCTAGGAACGGTCGCTACTTTCAAACTAAAAGCCCCCCGATAAGAACCCAGTTCTGAACTCCAATGCGGTGCAATGTAAAGCTCTTATTTTGGAGACAAATTCGTTGTCACTGTTCACAGCCCAACTTCGAGCTTCACGTCACGTCACATGTTTACGCCTACCTCAGAGGCAGCTTTTGGAAAATGAGGAATATTATGCCTCCGTTTTAGAAAGCCGACCACAGCAGCTATCACATATAACCTAGCCAAAGATACGGCCCCAATAAACACTGTACAACACGAGGTATTACAGGATGCCCTCTCATCTTGGAGACTACATTTTTTTTTTTACTTTTGTAAAAATCATTTCTCATCCAATGATAGAACTTGAACAAAACAAAAAAAACATTGCTTTGGCAGAGGCATAGTAGTATGTATAGTAATATGCCTCTGCCATACTACTATGTTTTTTTTTGTTTTGTTCAAGTTCATCAGTGCAATAAACATTTTGTGAAAAAAATCGTGCCAGAGAATCGTGATCTCAATTCTAAGCAAAGAAATCGTGATTCACATTTTTTCCAGAATCGTGCAGCCCTAGGAGCTGTCCACCCCAGCCTGGTTAATTTTGCAACCGTGAGGTTATGTTCCCGGTTTTACTGTTCTGTCCACATGCAACCGTGCTTTTGGAACACTGAAACCGTGGTTGTTTGAAACCGGAGTTGAGGGTGAGGTTGTCGGCCAATTCGGGTTTCAGCGTTTGCGTGTGGATATGACAACTGCGAATGTTTCCATTGCTTACGTAGAAGATGGTTAGAGGTTGTTTACTAGCTTCGCTTGATAACTTGGCTAATATGGACATGACAAAGTTGTGGTTTATTGGCTTGCTGTCAGCTGTATTCGGCTGTCATGTCCAGCTGCTCAACCTAATGCAACAACGGCGGCGCCTGGATGAGCAACGAAGGAGACTGCTCCTCTTGCTAGCAAACAAACGATGCACCCTTGCGAGTCGTCATTGTTGTTTGTGTTTTGGTATTTGCCACGCTTCCCCTTTCCGGTTTTAAACTATTTTGATTGGTTAAAACAGCCTTCCCGTTTTACCTTACATCCCTACCTATTGCTGTGGCATATGTATTACACGTATATTGCATCACTTGGTGGCGGATTTTATGGTTGCGTGTGTACGGAGTTATTCTCGGTTATTTTTATTACATCACTCGTGTGGACGCGGAATTTTATTTAACAAAATCTCGGTTGCAAAATAACCTGGTCTGGTGTGGACGGGCCACAGTCTCAGAAAATGTCTCCTGGAGGTTGTATCTCTGCAGAACCTTGTAGCATAGAGGCTGAAAACAGATACTCTTAAGGTTAAAGTCTTAAGTCGGGCGCCAGACAGGGGACTAATTCAACCTGTCATTCTTTTCTTTAAATATGAAAAGAAACAAATATGTGAATCTGAAAGTATCTGTATAACAAACAAAATCAAAATCCTGCTAGCCTATGGCCCTTAGCTACAAAAGATGGCTACCCCAAATAAAACACTGGTCACCATAACATCTGAAAATGAAATGTTAATTAATTAATGATCAGTCACAAACAAACCAAGAATCAAAACACTTAAATCACTTCAGGAAATAATAAAGTTCATCAAGCGATAAATCAACATATTTTAAATGGCAATATCCAATGAAATCTTAGAAGAAGTTCCAAAGTCCACGGTCCATATAACGAAAGAACAAAAATCGCATTCACCATAAAAAAAAAATCACGAGTGAATGGTTGCATATTGAGTTCTGTTAATTTTAGTTCATACTGGCCATCAAAGCAATATGTGAGTGTGTATGTAATATGTATGTAAATGTATATTGGGGGGTAGATGGAGTAGATGGAGACAGGGAACAGGGTGTGGGGTTTGTAGGTTAGCCTTTTCCTGAGGGAAGGTGAAGACAGTGACTTTTGAAGGGGAAAGAAGCCTGGAGAGCGACAAGCAGAGACCATTTATCAGCAATGTTTCTCAGCCCAGACCAGTTTTGGTTTCCAAGTGCCGCACCACAAGACATCCGCCTGACCTCGCACACACTCCAGGGTTGCTTTGGTCCTTTCCAGCTTGTGCACTCCTTTACAGACTATGTTTGGGGTTTTCTCCTGTTCAGCCTCGCTTCCTCCTGGTCTCCTCCATGCTGTCTGTAGGCACATTCAAGTTGAACTCCAGCTGACCTCCTGCAACAGCGAGATCAGCTGGCGACTGCAGGGGCGGGGCTACAAACGCTGCTATGAAGTTGGACACTCTCTACGTAACGAGAACAGAAAGGGCTAATAAGAGTAGATAGTACGGATAACACTGGAGTTGCACTAATGCATTGTACTTTTTACTTGTTCTTCTTACTCTATTTATGTTGTGTGAATAACCGGATGCAGATAAAATTCGGTATGCTCTCACAGTGGCATTCAGAGCCTCGACAGGAAATGTATGACAGTGCTGCTCAAACATCTCTGCCTGTAGCAGTGAGGAACTCACAAGGTGGTCTGAAGGAGAGCCTTTATTTGGCGTGAGCCATGATTGTGTTGTAGATCTCCCTTGACAGCTTCTGCTTCTCCTCTTCTCCCAAGGCCCTGCTTGGTCTTGTGGTTCCTGTCACTTCTTCCTGCTGCTGTGGAGTCTCTGAGGGTAAGCAGACCAACAGAGTTAGAACATGAAAATTTGAGTTCTTGGTAGCATTTAGAAAAGTGAAGAAAATGCTCATTTCAAAACACTAATATTTACCTAGCCATTAGTAATAATAGTATCTAGCTTTACTTTATGCATATACAGTCACCAGCCACTCAAATACACCTGTGCAATCAAATTCAATACAACAGCTGCTATAACTTCTGCTTTAACAAAGCTTATACATTTTCAGCTTTGACATTTTCAGAAAAGTGATAATTCTACTTTATCTTTATTATTGATGTCGCAGTGGGTGGTGGAGTACTGAACTGCATTATCTTGAAAAGTGTTTCTAACATTTTGTATGTTAATGGTGTGGACAAAATATTAGGAACACCAGTCAATATAATGAACTCTAATACTCCACAATCAGCCACTATGACCTCAGTAATAAACAAAGTAGAATTATCACCTTATTGACATCAACAAAAACTGACAATGTATAAATTACATTAATGTAGATTTTATAGCAGAGCTGTTGTTTTGGATTGTATTAAGTTACACATGTGCACCTAATAGAGTGGCCAGTGAGTGTATTTCTTTATGACAAGGTTCAGTATTGAGAAGGATTGAACAATATTATTTTATCTTACCTTATTGCCTGAACACTGTAGCTCAGCGGGTAGAGCAGGTCTGCTAGTGTTCCAAATGACAAGTCACTAGCTTGAGCAAGATACTGAACTTCAAATTGCTCCTGTGAGGGCCCTGCGATGAGCTGGCGACTTGTCCAGGGTGTACCCTGCCCTCACATGGAGACAGCTGGGATTGGCTCCAGCAAACCCCTGCGACCCCCATAAAAGGAATAAAGCGGTTACAGACAATGGATGGATGGATATTTCCTGCACACTGCTTGTGAAGCTCTGGAGGCCATGCTTGATGATGACTGCATCAATGTCCTTCTTCTGCAGCTACTGGTGCAGCATGTCAAGGTTAGGCACGATCTGATGAAATAGCCGCAGAAAAAACTCCTTATCTTCAAGTCCTCATCCTGCAGCATCCTGAGGAAGCCAGATGCCACCCTCACTGTGGTGCTGTCAATTGAACCCGATGTCCTGATGGATTTAAAACATTGCATAAGCTCACGCATGTACCTTCTGCTGCACACCAGCCCGCTCTCCCCTCATCACACTGGCTCCATCATATGATTGACTTTCTCTCTGTCACCTTCGGAAAAAAGACTGTTTAGTCAGTCCAGAAGGACGCTAGCAACCGACTCAGATGTTGCATCCATAACAAGTAGGGTTGCCACCAATGCCACCTTTCAGAAATAAAAATAAGGGACGCCCACCACGGCTCCTCGGGGCCATGACCAGTGTTGGGAAAGTTCACTTTCTACATGAACTAGTTCAAAGTTCAGTTCACATATTTTGAAATGAACTAGTTCATAGTTCCTTTTTTTTCAATATGTTGCTGCGAGCGATTATTTTTCAAAATTATTGCCACAGTCCATATAGAACCACAGACAGCTATTATTTTATCAGTTTTAACACTGAAGCTGCAGCTCTCCCACAATATACTGCAAAACCAGGTTGTCCAGCTGCAGCTGGGAGATGAAGATAACGGAGCTGTTTCCGTGTTTTTTGATTTTTTATTCACTTGCACACACCTTGAAAGGCTCGCTGGGTGCTTTAGTTCAATGTGCAGTTTCAGGTTTGCTGTTGTTGATGTACGGAGTTGCTTCTTGAAACCCGGCGGGTGAAGTTTACACAAAAAGGTCAGATTTTTCCCACCTGGATCATCACTGACCTTTTCATGAAACTGTTTTAAGTAATCATACAAAGATAACGTATTAATGGTGGAGGCAGAGTAAGGCTAGAACCTCGTAAGAACCTCACGATTCAACCTCACGATTCAATTTGATGTTGATTTGATTCAAATGCTTCGATATTGATTCAGTAATAAGTAGTAATAAACAAATAATTCATTAGAGTACCTGATGATAATTTTTAAATTTTAAATTATAAATATTTCCTCAAGGAAGTTATAGTTCGAAATGTAAACAAAAGCACACGATGTGTTTAGATCTAAAATAGTGCAACCATAGTTAAGATGAGATGATGCCATTGTTTCTGGGACTGCATGGTTCATTTTTGTCTGACATAAACAGACATAACCGCGGACCCTCCGCCCTCTGGATAGACGCGAGGAGGTAACACATTGACCCCCCTCTCTCCCCCGGAGGAGAGTGCTACCCGCCGGCGCGCGGTGCAGCGGCCAGGGTGAGACCGGCTGCACTAGTGTTGTGTCGGTTGCGAACGTGTCAATTCGAAAGAACAAATCTTTTAAGTGAATGAAGTGAACGGAATCACTATCATGAACTGATTCGTTCCTTTCTCAGTTCAGTTGAGCTCAGCCGCGAGCATGCCGGCCGGGAGTGGAACTGCCGCGACTCACTCAGAGAACTGTGAGGACGTGATTCACGTTCTTGCTGTGATTCGTTCATGATTCGCGAACCTACTGCATACAGAGAACTGTCTGAGGACGTGATTCTTGTTCACGTACTGTGCTGATAGTTGCGCTGTGTCACTCACTCACTCACTCAGGGCAGAGCAGTTGATTCACGTTCAGAGTAACCGTACTGCTAAAACTAGCACTGTGTTGCTAACATCCGTGTAGCATCATGTTAAGTGATTTTACTGCACAGTAAAAGTCACACACGTTCGCAAACGTGATTCTCAGACCTGCTGAGGATATGAATGACGTTCGCGCAGTCACAATCAGGTCGTTCGCGAACAACTGATTCACTCATGATTCATGTCGCTAAGGACGTGTTTCTCGTTTACATACTGTGCTGAAATTGACGCTGTGTCACTCACTCACTCACTCAGGGCAGAGCAGTTGATTCACGTTCAGTAACCATACTGCTAAAATTAGCGTTGTCTTGCTAACATCCATTTAGCATCATGTTGAGTGATTTTACTGTGCACAGAGGACACTTTCACCGTGTAATAGTTTTAGTGCATGTATACCACTCAAAGCAGCGCTGTGTCTCCCACGAATGATTGTGTACTATAGTCCGTGAACGCACCGTCCCTCAGTAAGTGAACGTGAACCTCAGGGCTGAATCATGAACTGAATGACGGATCGTTTGGCTGTTTATCAGTTCAGGAAGTTGGAGAGCACTGAATGATTCGGTGAACGAATCTTTTGAACGAATCATTTTAATGAACGGATTCAAGAGATTCAGTACAGTAAAAAGAACTGCTGTTCCCATCACTAGGCTGCGCTGGGAGTTTACAGTCTCTGAAAGAGCGGTGCGTCAGACATCGGCTACCCGCCTCCGCAACTCCGACGGTGTTTCTGTGGCGCATCACCCTCCGACCCTCGAGCGAGGTCGCGGGCTAAGCAGTGGTGTAGTGGGGATTTTATCACTGGGGGAACTCTCCAAAAAAAAAAAAAAGTGTTATTTTAATTAGGTCACCCGGATAGACCCAAGTTGTGAATGGTTGAGCCATATATCATTGCAATCAGACGGCTCTCCTTCTCTCTCTCTCTCACACACACATGGCGCTTCTCAACACACAGATTCAAAATGATGCACATTTTTCGCTCCCTGGGCAGTACTGACTACCTCTACTTGTTGGTGCAACTCGGCAGCACACTCGGCCAGTTCTCGTTGGTTTAGGGGTGATCGGCTGTACACAGTGTACAACTTGTCCATAAACGCCTAAAAATGATTAACACCGCTCACGTCTGACACTGTGTCCCCCACAGCCAGCTCCAAGCGATGTAATTGGCAATGCCAAGTGATGATGCTGGGATACAGGTCACAAAGTTGCTTGGCCACACCCGATTTGCGTCCCAACATGACACTAGCCTCATCGCTTGCAAAAGCAACAAAATGTTTTTTCAAGTAAGCGTCGTGGAAGCCATGTGCTCCAAGGCATTTTAACAGGTGTTGGGTAATTGTTTCTTCTCTCTGGTCTGGGAGCTCAATTAAATCCAAAAACATGAAGTGTGGGGTCTTGCAGGTCTTGTCCGTTTCACATCAATCAATGTTGTTTTGCACCCTAGGCTCGTCAACTCATCTATAAGAATAGAAAGTTTACCTTCTATATCCTGAATGTGTTGGCAAATTCTTTTTCACATCTCAGAGCCTATGTGATCAGTAATTTGGGTCGCACTGTACCGTGAGTGCAACCCGGTGCCAATGTCCACTCCATTCTCTTTCTGCAGCTCTAGCAACCTGTAGTTGTCAAAAATGGCCTGTCTTTCTGGGCCAAGTAGTAAGCAGAACGGAATACCGCAGATGTAGCTTTCAGGTATGAAGCATTCATGCTGTCACACACTGTCTCAAGTGTTTCCTTTTTTGCCGTATCTTGAATCCGTTGAGCAGTTTTGTGGCCAGTGGACTCTTTGAGATTAAGAATTTTTTTTCGTAGGGACATCAACATGGCGTTTTTGCCCTTACCGTTGTACGTCACGCAGTAGTTCCGCCACTCGTTAGCCATACATGCTCCATGGGTTGGGAAAACGGACAAATCCGCGACAGAAGAACAGATTTTGCAGCCGAGTTTACCATCCCTAAAATCAATCCAGGGGTAAGTGGTTTGTTTTTGAGTCCACATTTCCACAGTCCATACCTCCGGGAAAGTTGACCTAGCAACGTTGCTACTGCCGCTAGCGCTGCTAGTAGTAGCAATCACATCCTCTCCTGAAGACTGGTTCGGTGTCGGCTCCTCCGGCTGTGAACTGGTAACGGCCTCCGCTTCTTTTTCTTCTTGGATGACGGTCTCCTTTTTCTTGCGGAAGAAGTCGAATAAAGTTTTTTTGCCAGCCATTGTCAAAAAGGTCAAAACTGCAACTTGACTAAAGCAATACACCTGCCAACTCCCGCTAATTGCTATCGGCGTGACCACGCACTGACGCGGCCGCCGTGACCGCGCCCGCCTTGACACAATAACAATTTTATTAATAATATTTGTGAACTACAGTATGTATTATTACTTTATTAGAAGCCATACAATGGCGAAAATGATAACAGAGGCAATGTTTAAAAAAAAAAAAAATTGTTAGACAAATTTAAGAAAGAAAAAAAAAATCTCGCCAAAAAGACTGGGGGAACGCTGTTCGCCCGTGTCCCCCGACCACTACACCCCTGTGGCTAAGCGCTTCCAGCTGCTGGAGGCGGGGACCGAGAGGTGTCTGGCGAGGGACAGCAGGTGGTCAGGGGCTGCTACTTGCCTGAATCGATTCAGAGAATTTTCTGAATCGATATTGAATTGGGAAAAAATATATTGCAATGCATTGATGAATCAATATTTTTACCCACCTCTACGGCAGAGTCTGAGGTAGTGCTGCTGCCTTGATTTGTTTTTGCTTCCATGCTTCGCATTTTGATGATGCATGCGGCAGTGCGACTCTGTGGTGGCTGTTGTTGCCAGATTGGGTGATTTTCCGCTACATATTCAGGCCTGTTTACGGTTTGTTTAAGCCGTTTTTTGCCTGGAAGGCTCGATGGAAATCTGACACTCTCTTGAACGAAGTAAAACTTTGCGAGAGCACCATTCACAAAATATGAACAAGTTCATGAACGATCGCTCACTGAACTCGTTCAGGCACAAACTGGCCATGACCACCACAGGCCCGACTCCTGTGGGGCAGGGCGCCGGCAGCAGTGCTATGTTTTATTTTGTGCTGGTGTTTTTAGTAAAGGGGTGATCAAGAAAGCAATTAGCCATACTTAAGCGTGAAATGCTTTATTACCAATGAACACATTCTCTTATAAAGTGCAGTTAACCAAATGTAACTTTTTAAGTGCATAACTATAGGGACTCTCTTTGAACCTTTTTACTTAAAGAAAAAAAAAACAGAACAAAAAAACAACAAAAACACTTTACAACATTACTCCTACCCTCAAAACTGTTACTTCTTTTTCCAGGTGTACTTCTTGTTACTCTTTGCAGCGCTGAGTAACTCTCTGTCTTTCAAAGTGCTGTTGTAAAACTCTGAACAGGACTGCTCAAAGTTGAGAGTGATCAGGAGCTCACTTCTCATGAGCACCTGTTCCTGCAGTCACTCCATTTGTTGGCCATTCTGGAAAAGATCCTTTCCACATATCCAGTGGATGCTGGGATGCTCAGGATGTGGCTGATGATAGACAGCATGTTAGGCAGGTCAGCTACTTGAAAGAGAGCCACCCACCTGGCAGCCACACCTCTGGATTTCCATTCATCTTCAGCATCTTCTTTGAGCCTCTTCAGAATGGGTTTACCGTAGTTGCGTTTTCGGGCACGTTCATTTTGAACGGGAGTGCTAGGGGCAGAGATACGATGGCATCAAAATTGCTATTTTTAGCACACTAAGCAGGCTCGACACAACATGAAAGTTTGCTCGTAGCATCACCAGGGTCTCTACTCATGAACACGAGCATTGCTGTTATGGCAGACAAAAAGTGTTGACCCCCGAGTGCAATCTGACAGGCACGCTTGAGCAGCGGTTCACCATTACTCTCCTGCCTGTCAGGTCGCACTCAGGGATCGACACTTTTTGTCTGCCATGACGGCGATGCGCCGGAGATGCAGCAACTAACGTGAGTAGTTCAAAAACCTTCTTTTTCATAAACTCTGTGTACACAAACAATGTTCTCAATGCTCGTGTTCATGTGTAGAGACCCTGGTGATGCTACGAGCAAAGTTTCATGTTGTGTCGAGCCTTCTTAGTGTTCTAAAAATAGCGATTTTGATGCCATTGTATCTCTGCCCCTAGCACTCCCGTTCAAAATTAACGTGCCCGAAAATGCAAATACGGTAAATCTTAAAAGTGCCTCTTTCCTCGTAATTATGCTTTTACACAAAGGTTTGACTCATATTCAATCGCAAATAAAGCCTTGGTTGCTTTTTGGCGAGAGTTTCACTTTAATATCTCCCCCCCTCAGCATCTACATGCATTTTGTACTATAACCTACAAGAATCTCAAGAACATAAGTATACCATCTCTACTGGACACTCAGCTCAGCAGTGATTACACCTTTTCATCAACAGACGATCTGGTCTCAACATATAATGTCCTCCTCTCAGAAACACTGGATCACCTTGCCCCACTTACATCACGAAATGTGTCCTTCCGCCATTCTGCACCATGGTTCACAACTGAGCTACACAAAACGAAAGCTGCTTGTCGCCAACTAGAGTGTCTCAGCAGGAAAACTGGCCTAACTGTTCATGCCTTTGCCTACAAAGACCATGTTCCAACCTACAAGGAAGCACTGAACCATGCCAAGAACACCTACTACTCATCTATAATTGCAAAAGGACAAGGTAACCCTAGAACCCTCTTTCGCACCATCAATAACTTACTTCAACCAGCTAAACAATTCTCACTGGCTGCCTCCACTAAACTGTGCTGTGACTTCATGGACTTCTTTGACAATAAAACTACTAACATCTACCAGCAGCTACACCATACGACATCTCAACTGAATGCTTTCACCATACCCCGCCCTTTTCCTTTCAGTTGTTTTTCAGCCTTCTCCCCTGTAGATGAACAGTTTGTGTCTGAACTCGTCACAAAATCTAGGCCTACTACGTGCCTTCTGGACCCCATGCCCACTTCTCTGACTAAATCTTGTCTGCCTGGGCTCTGCCCCCTGCTGACAAAAATCATTAACGCTTCTCTTCTGTCTGGTTCAGTTCCCTCCCGTCTAAAAAACTGCTGCTGTCACCCAAAAACTGAAAAAACCTGGAAATGACCAGGAGGACTTTAACAACTACAGATACTAACTACTATCTTCAATCTCCCTTTTCTCACCAAACTCCTTGAACACACCAATGTTAGTCAGCTGCAGGTCCATATGTCACACTACAACCTATGGAAAGAGTTTCAATCTGGTTTTAGGGAAAAAGACAGTACAGACACTGCACTAACAAAGGTCATCAATGACCTGCTTTTAACTACTGACTCGGGACACCTCAACATACTCATCCTCCTGGATTTCACTGCTGCCTTTGATACTGTCCGTCACACCCTTCTGCTGAACTGGCTAGAAACATTACGTTTTTAAGTATTCAAGTCCTACCACACAGCCAGACAACAGTCTGTCTCAATTAGTAGCTTTAGGTCTCCCACATCTCCCCTTTCTCACGGTGTTCCACAGGGCTCAGTTCTTGATCCATTACTTTTCATCATTTACATTCTCCCTCTTGGTCACATTATCTGCCAGCATGGCCTCAACTTTCACTGCTATGCCGATGACACACAACTATACATTCACACGAAACCATCAGACACTCTACCTCCATCCAACCTGACTGACTGCCTTCATGATATCAACAACTGGATGAACTACAACTACCTCAAACTTAACCAGGACAAATCTGAAGCCATCCTCATTGCTTCCCCAGCCACTCTCAGCAAAATCTCCAATTTGAGCTTCTCCATCCCTGGTTTCATCACATCCACTGTTGCTGAAGTTAGAAATTTAGGTATCACCTTAGACTCCACCCTCTGCTTTGACTCACATATCAAAAACATGACAAAAACAGCCTTCTTCCATCTTAAGAACTTCTCCAGACTCTGCCCCTCTCTATCTCACTCTGTCACAGAAAGACTCATTCATGCATTTGTTACATCCAGTCTGGATTACTGCAATAGCCTTCTCCTTGGTTTACCCACCCACAGATTCAAAAAACTTCAGTATGTCCAAAACTCAGCTGCCAGAGTCCTAACTCACACCCGGTCCTGGGAACACCCTTCAGCACCTGCACTGGCTCCCAGTCCAATATTGGATCACTTTTAAAACACTTCTTCTGGTTTTTAAATGTCTTCATGGCCTGGCGCCTCCCTGTCTATCCTGTCTTCTTCATCTCCAGTCGCTATCCTGTTCACTACGTTCCTCTGGTGCACATCTCCTCTCCATTCCCCCCTCCAGACTAAACACAATGGGTGACAGGGCCTTCAGTGTGGTTGGCCCCACACTGTGGAATGTTCTCCCCCTCAGTTTGCGCCACTGCACATCTATTAGTACTTTTAAATCACAACTGAAGACTCACCTTTTTTAATTTGCTGTCCCTGGTGATGTGTAATGCTTTTATTATTTGTTTTATGTATACTTTATTTGTATACTTCATTTTGTTGTTTGACTGCTGTTTTCTTTTGTTTCTGTAAAGTGTCCTTAGGTGACCTGAAAGGCGCTTATAAATAAAATGTGTTATTGTTATTATTATCGTTGTGATGACGAACCACTAGCCTGTAGCTCTCATCCGGCTGCGTTGCAATGTTCAGCCACCCAAACGCAGAAAACTTAAGACAACTGTCCATGTGTGAGGACTCATGCTTCTTCACCTTTTCAGAAAGATGATGCATGTCGGTGACTCCTGTATTTGTCCATGCGGTGGTGTCTGCCGTGCTGCCATCAGGGTTAAACAACTTGTGTGCCGGTGTAGCAGAATAACGCATTAGCTGCTTCACAGCCTGCTAGCCAGGTTTTCCGCTCATACCAGCTCCACGAAAGTCCCAGGTTATATGATTCCCCCCCTTAGTAGAAACTTGCTTGATGTTTAAATGTGGTCTGGGAGGTCCTAATTGTTTCGTTGCAAAATTATCTTTGTTACTACGACGACTGAAAGGGACTTCTTTCGGTGAAATGATCGTTTTGCTCCGTACACTTGCCATGCTGGCCTTGAATGTAACTAGCGAGGTGGCTACGTCGGCTATGCTCACGTTACGTATGACAAAAGCACGTTAGGGTGAGCCCTCCCGGAACCCATAGAGAATGCATTTTAACAACTGAAATTCGAAAAAAAAACTGATTTTACATGAGAGTCTATGAGAGCAATCTGGGCGGTTTTCAACCTGACTGAAGTCGCCCCAAAGGGGCGATACTTCAGGGAGCACTGCCCTGTGCTGAGTGGACAGTGACATACAGAGCACCTCAAACTGTCTAGAACTGTCACAGCCACTTTAATGCTGTGGAAGAATAGAGCTCAACAGTGAGGTTCCGGAAGTGAAAATGCCATTCATATTCAGAATAGAGGATTTTGATTATTGGCCATAATGTCGTAACCATCCAAAGTAGACTTACCACGAGTTATGAGATTGTGAAACGATGGTATAGGATCCTGTAGAAGCCACAAGTCTGTATGATATCAACCTTGTTTTAAGAAAAACATGTTTTATTCGCAATGTCATGGAAAAGTACTACACTACCCACAATTCTATAGTGTAACAGCGACGTCTCTGATTGGTGGAGCTCGCTGTTACCATGGAAATGTTTACCGAACTGGGAATTTTATGTTCGCTTGTTACTGCTACCACTGAACTCTACGATCTTTTACCACTGAGCTACCATGATTTCTTTTTCTGACCTACTGCGTTTTTTTAGAGATGAGTGTCGAAAGGGTTCGGTAAACATTTCCATGGTAACACTAGCTCCACCAATCAGACATCACTGTTACATTCGCAACGGTTTGTGGGATGAGTAGTTTCTTTACTCTTAAGATATTTATGTACACAGTCTCGTACCTTTGCTTTTTTCACCATTTTCCAACATTTTTTGTGTGCCGGATTAAATGTTTTATGGTCACGATTCATCTCGTAGTTTATTGGCTTAGAACTCTTTATATAAGGATTTTATGAAACGTCAATGGAGTGAATGAATGGCAAATTCACTTCCGGAACCGGAGCCGTTAAAAAAGTGGGCAGTGACCGTTGAGCTCTATATGATAGAAAAAAATCCACAAAAAAAGTCACATTTCAACATATGGTTGATATGGGACGGTTGAAGGGGTCAACTCTTAATGGAAATAATGGTCAATATGAAGGAATCGTAGTACCTCTGCAAGAAAATATGCAAGTTTAAATATACTTCATTTTTATTAGTTCTTCCTTTGAGTTTTATTTAATTAAGGTTTAATGTGACATGTTTCCATTCATGTTAGTAGGACATGAAAAATAATGTGCTGCGAATTGAAACATGATTAAGACAAATAACCCCTTAAAGTGAATATAATGTGTGCGTTTGTTCTTGTCAGAGTTACTTCATTGTTGGGGTAATGCTTATTATTCCAAATCAAAATACCTTTGTGATGAGCATTACAGTGCACAAAGTACTGTGACAGGAGTATTAAAGACATAACAAAGTACAGTGGTATTTTTGTTTCCCAATTTTTGGCTGTAGTAAAATCTCCTAACAAGTTGGCAACAGCAGTGGCTTCATGAAAAACATATGATGCAGTAAACAAACAGTAAAACTGGTATTGTCCATTAAGTGAGACTTCCACCCTACATCGTGTCGTATTGCTTCAGTGCGATACAGCCTACCTGCTTGTCTCCAAGATAACACACCATCAGGCCATCTCAATGAACACCGCTTCACAGCTGCAGTTTAATTCTCTTGCTCTTTAGCCATACCGTATTGACACCTAATTAAAGGGACCATTTCAAAATAAAACTTAATTTGCAGGTTAATGACAAATGCCTTGTGGCTAACTTGCATATGTACAGCATAAATTTCCAAATTTAGAGTGAGTTTGGTCATAGTCCTGGAGGTACAGTATGTCCTGGAGTTTAGCCTGAATCACTACATGCAGCCTTCAGTGTGGTTTTGGTCAGGTCCACGTATCAGATCAATCAGTTAGGGCCCAAACATGAACCATGTGAAGGCCCTATTGAAATTCAAGGAATTCTTCATTGTGAAATGTACATATTTTAAGGGCTTGGAGGCTAAATGGCTCACAAGCACCCTCTAAAGAGCAGCCCCACTGGCATGTTTCACTTACACGTATGAAATCCAGTAGACATGTATCACACCCAGAGCTAAAAAGTCTTCTGGAGCAGGTATTTCAAACATCCCTTTTCTTAGTCAAGGATCAGAGTGTCCCCACTCAGCAATGCCACTGCTGTGAAAGATAGCCACAGAACATGGATCACCGTGAAGGTTCAAGATTCACCTTTAAACATGACGTTGATGTAAACCCATTATGCATGGTTGGATCTACCCCAAAGTCCATAGTTTGATATGGGATCTGGCCTGACCACATCAACAGGCCAGGATTATGCTTACAGTTGTAGTGCCACCTAGTGGTAACTTGAAATAACATGTTTTTTTTACTTCTATGTTGTTATACTAGCAGGTAGACCACATCAACTTCAAATTTAATCAGAAAACCTTGGGGCCTTGATGGTATATGATAAGTATTCTCAGTTCTCATTGGATGCTGATGCAGTATTAAGGAATTATTCGCCATGAAACAGGAAATTGTTAGTATTTCTGTGTAAAGGGTCCAATCTTTCCAAAATTTCACATTTGATCAGAGACCCGCCCAAAACACCTCTATATCCTAATTGGGAGGCACTGGCTGTGTCCCAATTCAGGGGCAGCATCCTTCGGAGAGCGCATTTGAAGTGCAATTACGTCACAACGGTGCGCAAAGGCTGTCCCAATTCAAAGGATCCTCCAAATATTCCCCACAAATGCTGCCTGCTTTTCCCTCTTCCTGGAGGACACACCGCCACTATCCTACGCGGCTATAAATTGCCCAAGATTCATTGCGCGCCCGAACAGAAGAAATAAATAAATAAACAATGGCGACCTCAAGTAGCGCAGATCTCTCATTTAAATGTAAGTGTTGGTTCTATACTCGGTTTTTACTCATTTGATCGTCAAACGCCAGATATGTCAAACTTCAAGGGACATTACCTCAAAATATCAGTTAAAATACGTTGGTAATGCTCAACTTGATGCCTTTGGAAGTAAAGCCTTAAAAGCTTTTACTTTCAAACGTTAGACTTTCAGAGGTTGACTTATATCTCATTGTGACTGTGGAGATGTTATAGACTCGCTTTACTTCATATAAATAATTGGACCAAGATGAACAGATTTAGATCAGGCTGTGATCCCTAGAAAGTCTAGTTAAACGTTTGAATAAAGAGCTAAGTTTAGGATTATCCTTATGATGATTATATATTTTTTTGCTGTATTAGATCCCTTTTGTCTGTTAACGTAACACAAAACATCTGTTAGATTTCATTGTGTTTTAGGGAGCAAACAGAGAGCTTCATCACTGCCCGAGGTCAGAACGAAGATTTGTTTAATTAATAATAAATAGCCGATTTGTCAGTACTGATGTCACTTTTTGTAAATCTTTGCATCCCTGTGTGTTAATGTGATCTTGTGTTTACCTTTTCTCTTGCGTCTCGCTGTGTTCAGAACAGTTCTGGAAACAATGGGCCTGCAGGGGAAGTCGAGCCCAGCAGGCCAGAAACAAGTGGGACCATGAGGGAGGATGAAGGAGGACATGAGGCTGCAGAGAGGGTGGAGAGGCTCTTCTCTGCTCCAGAGGACAATCCTGACATTATAGCTGTTGTTATTTATATTTATGAGTTCTTTTCAAATGTGTTCATAATTGTTCATTTTATATAATTCATGAAATAAAATATTATTGTACTTTTACATGGTGTCTGTTCCATTCACAGCAAACGGCATCAAGTGCTACTTTTCAGGGATAACAAGGGATTGAATGTTTTCTTTTATTATTAAGATCTTAACATTTACAACTGAACTATTTACTAAATAACAGCATAAATATTTACAGATCATTATTAACTATTACTAAAAAAAAACAATATTATTAAAAGCAATATTAAAACAGTTAGAGATGATGGACAGTAACAGACTGCGCAGGAGTCCCTGCAGTGCTGCTGGGCTGGATGGTGTCAGTGGGACATCATCTGGGTCGGTACTCAGGGTGTTTGGGGGTCCAGCCTCCTTTGTCCACCACATCGTCCATCAACTGGGTCTGCAGTTCTGACTCGATCGATGGCTGCAATGTCATTAAGAATTTCTTAAGAAAGAGGTAATTTCATAATACAATTATAATAATAATAAATCATAACAAACAAACCTATCTACCAAACATTTTAAATAGGAATAATGCCTTTAAAATCAAAATAAAACCATGTAGCGATCAGCATATGTCAGCATTAACGTATCGGTATGTTAATGACCCCAAACTGTTAGCCAGCTAATAATGATAATATTGATAACATTACTGTGGGATCAATAACAGGTTTACCTCTCCACGGTCCTCTCAGCCCGAGATAAACCAGAGCCGCTTCTCCTCTTCCTCCGGACAAGGATTAAAAAGGAAATCAGGAATTCCTGCAGCTCTACTTTTGTCTAGCACAATTCATTACTTATGGGAAACGTTTCAAGAGCGACAGGCTTGCCTCCAAGCAGCACAGCACAGAAAAATGCGGAAAACGTAGCTGACGCTGGAGCCAGGTCAAACCAACCAATAGAAACTCTTCTCTCATCCACCAGCGTAGGCCCCGCCCATCAAGTGCAGTTGGATTCGCAAGCAAAACTTTAGAATTTGCAAGCAAAGAGGACTGATTTATAAGCAAAATGGTCATATGTTTTTACTTACAAACATTAGTTTTGATTGAAGTTGAAGAAATAGGTTCTCTCAATTTTTTTTTTTTTTTTAAATTGCAACCTGTCCTGTTTTGATCTCAAAAATAAAAATTTTGATTGCCACTTACTCTTTTTTGCTCTCAAATCTCTTTTTTGGTTTCAAATCTATTCTATTTGATTGAATAATAATGGAACAAAATTCTCTCCATAGAGGGGAGGAAAAGAAACACACGAGAGAAACGCCAGAGAAGCTCCGTGTCGGTGCGAGGAGACCAGGCCAAGCGATCGGAAGACGCCGAGTGGGCTGGAGGAAGGCACGGATGTTGAGGCGCGCGAGCGAACATGTCAGAGAGGCATAGGGTCAACGCAAGCAGACCAGGCCTGGTCTGAGGGCTCCGAGTGGGCTGGAGTGGAGACCAGTCAGCGTGAAGCATCGAACTGAAAAAAACCTCCTCCACCTCCGAGCCGCCCCTGTACCCGGTCTGGCTGGCACAAGAGGCTTTCCTATAGCCGGACTATTTAAACCTGTACAGCTTGCCTTTTAGAGTTTAGTTTTAAAACCTTTTAAGGTTTTAATTCTCCGCGGGCCTTGTTTTTACTACTAAATTATTATTGTGTGTTCGTTCCCTCCTTCACCTGGTCACTGGTCACTAGAACCTATGTCCCATCTGAAATAACCTTTTTCTACTCCATAATCCCCCCCCCCCCCCATTCTACATCTGGGGCGATTGTGCACTAGGCCTGATAGAACCCCAGTCATGAAAGACAAGCCTAATAATCCATCTGCAAAGACTACTTTGCTTCAGAAACTTTGATCAGATTTAATTAAATCTGACATAAGTGGTGTTAAATTGTACTGTTGTCTGTCAATACCTTCTTCCCTTTCCAATTCAAGGGCAGACAAGTCTGAGTTACAAAACTATTTTCTATGGAATTAAATCCCAACCAGTAAATCATGTCTTGCCAAGATTAATACAAGCTGTCACATTTGGTTAGGGGAAAGGAAAGAGTTCTGTGGAAAGAACCAAGGAGACAGAAGACTGCCAAAGAGTTTGATTTAGCAAAGTACAGTATATATAAACCATTTTAATCCACGTCGCAGGTTGATCTATTGGTAACTAGGGGTTCGGTGCCGTAGTTAACCTAATGTGGACAAATATTCAGCAGAAATGCTGCAATAGATGTGGTGCCAATCAAAATGAGGCAATATCACTTTTCCTCAGTAGGCTCTCAATGCGCCCCAGACAACAGTTTATCTGTAATATTAGGAAAGGAATGTAAGCATCTGGGAGCTCAAGGGCCAGGAATTAGTGAAGATCACACCAAAGCTAAAAGGCCTTTTTTTTTTTTTTTTTTTTTTACACAGAATAATATATCTAAACATAGCCCGGTTAGATTTGAAGTTGGGTTGAGATGATGTTTGAATTTCCAAGTCAACTGAACAATTCATGAAGGAGTTGTTTTTAAGTAGAGGTAGTGAATTGGGGGGGGGGGGGGCAAGGGTGCACTCAGACCGACAACAGCAGTAAACACGCTGCTAGCTCATTGATGCTTTACTCAAATCTGATTGCCTGCAATAAACATCACTGCAAAACACAAGGTGGGGTTTGTTTCTTTGGTTACTGTTGAGAAGATGAAATATAGGAGGAAGGCATGGAGTCAACATTTGGGGGGGCTTATCAGACGAGAGCAGAATATAAGGATGTTGATGAGGATTTTATAGACAGTAGAATTTCACAGTTCACCTTGTAAAGTAATCTACCAGGAATGTGCGCTTGCACAGAATTGACCGGCCAATAATATGTGTTGACGGGTTTCACAAGACACTGAGCAACGCTCAACTTATTTGCCTGAGCCTCTTGTGTTGTCACCCACCCCCATTTCCCAACACTGCCTTGAAAAGGAAGCTGCTGTTTTGTCGTCTTTTTTTTTTTTACGCACATTGTTGTTGTCGGCCTGAACGCAGTATATGAACAAACACTTGTGGTTGGAAGCAGCTGATACCCTGGCTGTTCAAATGTACTTTTTACTTTTACTTTTTAACTACTTCTCTTCTGAAATAAATTCTTATAATGTGACTGAATCACACCTGGCTCTCAGAGGCTGGGTCCTGGTTATTGTTGCACAATGTAACTCGCATGCAAAAAGTATTTCTTATAATTTCATGTTGCTCCGTGTTGTTTGCCTTAACCAGCCCTTTCACTGTCCTAAGGTCTTAACAAAGCTGTTGCAACTTAAAATCACAGTTCTGCACACTCTCTTTAACAGATGCATCTTCAACCTGCGATGGAATTTCCCAAATGTATATATGAAACCCTTAAGTTGAGAACCACTGGTCTAAAAAGCAGTTTTGGCCAGAACGAGACTACTGTGCTTCTATTGAAGTTTAGTTGGAACTTAAAACACACGCTCAGAATGCATTTACACCTCCCATTAAAGGCCGTGGTGACGACCACTGTATCCTTACTGTTTAGCCTGCTTGCTGCGAGGTAGGACCCCAGTTAACACAAATGCAGCCTCCTCTAAAGGGAGATAATGACAAAACTTAAACATCATCTTATAGAATAAATAAAAAAAACTAGACTAGAGGAGTACACTCAGTATAGTGCGGCCCACCACCAGGTGCATCTAATGGGTTGATGATCACTTGCGCACCTAGTGGCCGCTAAGAGATGTGAGGTATAAAACAGAGCAGTCAATAAAAAAAGATATTTCAAAAATATGAATCACTGCAACCAAAAGAGGTCCTTGGGCATACAGTCAGAAACGTGCACAAACATTTTAGGCTGATGGGTCCAGTTTTCGGCGAGATTAGCTGCAGGCAGGCAGGCAGGCATGATCCCCTCCAGGTTTACCCATGTCAAATCTTAATCAATGCAGATGAATACGAGAGGAAAAACATTTACAAATAATACCTGCACCAAAATAAACCTTAAGTGTGGTTTTCCAAACGTGTTTCCCCATTCGTAAGAGCAGCTTCGCTCAGAAACAGATCAACGGTGGATAAGAATTTTAAATATAGCAACTGTTGTTAAATGCTGGATCTGTTCTCCTGCTGTGTGACACCACAGCTCAGTGGTTGGCTGGTTCACCAATCAGCTATTCCTGTGGTAATTCATCTTATGTTTCTGTATACATTTTTCTTTTTATAAAATATTTTATTCATACAATCATTTCTTTAACTATAGCAACATTACTATTTCATTTTGAGTGGCAATCAGATCAGATATCAGTCGCACATCACCTCATAAGAACAATAGTATATAAACAAATGTTGAAAAAATTATTCTGTATACATTTGAGTATGTCTCTCATTTTGCTTTTCAGCTCATCTTGTGTCTTTACACCTGTCTGTCTGTCAGTGATGAGCCGATGGGAGTATTGCTGGTCCTGGTGGGGGTGTGTGAAAGTTCGGGCTCGGAGCAGTGGCCTCGCCTGGCTGGCCAGGAGTAGGGCCCTGCATGGCAGAACAGGTTGACCATTGGTTGGAATAGGAGACCCTCATGCCGGCCCATTGACAGCTGGCTCTGAGGACACGGCACTCTGGTCCAGTCTGGGAGAAAACACAAAGTTAGAGATAAGGGTCAATTTAAAGAAAGAAACAAAACATGTCTATTCCAAAGTAATGCAATAACTAATTACTGAATATAACAATCACCTGGTGGAGTGAAAGTTTAGCAAGCAGCAGCAGTACATTATTCTGAACATGGAATTAAAGGTGTTTCTTTCAGTAGTGCAGTGTAGAAACTTCATGATTCAACTTCCCCACATACAGATGTCCCTCCTTTCAGATAACACCATTACTACAGCGATAAAGGTGGCACTACATGGCAGAAAAGAAGGGGGGACATCTTTTTTATGCAGCTGATTTTGCATTAGCTGCATAGTTAGCAGCCCTTGCAGCAGAACCAGTTGAATGGTGGTGATTATGTGATGTGATCCATATAATTATAAAAATCGGCTGATACATGAAAACTGAAAAAAGAAAAAACACACAAGATCTCAATAGCTCCTCTTAGCTAGAAAATGCACCACATTTGCAGCAAGGTAAAGGCTGCAATCTGCCATCTTGTCTATCTAAAAGGGAAATGTAATACTCCTTCCTATCCAAAAAGCCACCATTGGGGTATGTGTAAACATGTGACGTGAAGCACGAAGTTGGGCGTGAGCAGTGACGTACAACATATGCGTCAGAAGAATACTTAGCCCTGTGATACCAGTGTCAGTCATAATTGCTACGCAGCTGCTGGCTCAAGGCTGGCAGGATGCAGCATAATCATGAATGGCCACTGCCTCATCATGGGTGCTTCCCCCCTACCGTGGTATTAAACGTGGCGACACTTGATAGATTTACTTAATTACAGACCCGTGGCCCATATTCTCACCTCCTCAGTCAAACACACGCCAATGTTAAACCCGCCCTATTAAAGGAAGTGTGCAGTGGAGGGCCTCGCCCCCTCCATTAGCTGCCTCAAGCACCAGACAGCTAACAGGAAGCAGGTCAAATTTGTCTTCAAAATAAGAGCTTTACATTGCACCCCATTGGAGTTTAGAACTGGGTTCTTAGCGGGGGGGGGGGATGATTTTAATTTGAAAGTAGTGACCATTAGTAGCTTGCTGCTAAATGAAGCTAGCTTGACAACAGTGATTCTGCACTCTACAGTATTCACATTACGTGATGTGTACTGTTGCTATAGCAACAACTGGAAAGTGCTATTAGCCGATATAGCTAGTTTAGCCCCATCGTCGGAAAAACAATGACCCATTAAATTAAAAGTTGGCGTATTTAAACAAATCAACAACAGCCATAGTCCTTACGGCCTTAAATAAATGAGTGATGGTTGTGTCCACAGATTACCTTCAAACAATGTAACGAAGATGTGCATCAGAGAGGATATTTAAAGTGGTTATACGCAATGCCAACTGAAAAATATGTACTTACACATCTTTAGTTTAACTTAGTCCACAGAAGAGCTTTTAAACATCAGCTGAAGCATTCATATTAACATAGCGTTACACTACACGCACTTCCTGTGGAGTCAAACAGGTGAAATAGAGACAGCGCCACTCTGCCATTGCTAAGCTTAAAGCTGCAGTCTGGAGTTTTGGGAAAAAAGCCACTTAGCCAGAATACTTGAATGATACAGCTCCCAGGTCCCTCCTTCTTCCTCTCTGCTGCGCTGCAGCCCTGTCTTCAAAGCCCCTCCCCAAAGAGCAGCCTGCTGTGCAAGAGCAGGCTTGTACCCACGGTAACAGAGGAAGCCAGACAAACAAGATGGCGCAATCACATCGGGTTGAATGCTCATTGCTTTGATCAGGCATTGGCAACAAAATAAGCCCTGATCTATTTCTGATCAATACAACTAAATTACAATGACAAGTGCCTCATGCCGAGTCACTGTAGTAACCTGAGTAACAAACAATATTCCTCACACTGCTGTACATGGGCGTAACCATGCATTCTTTGGGCAGGTCGTGTCCCCCCCAATATTGAGAAAATGGCAATCTGTCCCCCCAATATACAGTAGAAAATATGTTAATTATGCACTCTTTTATAAACCCTGTCAACAGATCTGTCTCGTTATTTCTTTTTTTTTTTCAATTTATTTCCATTTTTAAGGAAAACACAAGTGTGTGAACCCCCCCTACCAATTGTAAACTTGGTTGCGCCATCCTAAGGTATTAAACCGTTTGCCCGCCCTCATGGTGTAAAAGCATACTGAAATGAAGCGCACCTCAGTACGCTGAGTAGCTTCCCCATACATGAAAACCCATTGGTCAAGTTAGAGTGATTGACAGCCATCAAGCCAATCACAGCCATTTGACCAAACCCACTAGTCCTGGCCGCCTGGGAACGTAAACAATTACATGCTAACAAGGAGCTGAAGTCACTTGCTGGCAGACAGCGAACAGAGTGGAAGTATGAAACGGTTGTTTAACTAGGTAATAATGTAGAATTTTGTCTGTAAATAACTCTGTCTTGCTTTGTGGCATGTTAGCTAATATTAAGCAAGCCAGGTGGCAAACAATTAGCCCAAGCCAGGTAAGCCAGGTAAAGTTAATGGTAACTGACAGATAGTTTTCTAGAAACATCCACTGATTTTGATATTATTCAACATGATCATGAATGCCAAAGAGGCAGCAGAAGATTGACTTCTTTTTCAAGTCAAGTTGTCATGTAAGTGAAGTTATGTGACAGGAGTACATTCATATTCTTGCCTTAATGCCATGTAGGTGTTCATTTACATAATTTAAAGCTATTTGTTGGAGCTTAAAACCTTCTTTTCAATGAAGAAAATCTCCTACATCAACTCATCCCTGTTACTGCTCTCATTTGCTACACATACAGCTCCTCCAGGTAATGTCCAGATAAGTTCAGAATAGCAGTGCATGTGTGAAAGGGGCTACACTACTGTACATTGTACACTGTAATTTATACACTTACTATATAGCTAAAGCAAATAAACTAGTAACACAAGCAGAAAAATCAATGTATCAAATTAAAATGATCATCAAGGTCAGCCACTGTTCTTCTGGTAAAATAATGGTATCTGGTCACAATGTAGGCAGCACAGAGACACAGGGAGAGGGAGAGGCACGGTGAAAGCAGTGGCCAGGCAGGGACATGCTCTGGGGATACAGATGATCAGGTGAGAAATTTGAATGAGAACTTATGATAACACTATGATAACATTAGTTTTAACCTAGGCCTACATGTCAGCAGTAAATAAAACTAGCAACATTGGGCCTGATACTGGCATATAGGTGAGATATAGAGTAAAACCTTTGAGAAAAAAACATTGATTTTCACTTAATGGGAATTTAAAGAGAAGCTTTATCTTGATTCTGTAGGAATCCATGCAATTTCACAGAATATTCCTTTACATGTGAATTCAAATGGTCAATGTTGTCCTCAAAACTTCTAAATGTGCGAATTTTCATATATCAAATATCATAGAATTGTGGGAAATGTACTTAAAAAAAAAAAAATCAGGGAAAGGGCTCTCATTTGGACCCCCCCAATATCTATATCATGGTTATGCCCTTGCTGCTGTAGACAGAGTTACCAGGTAATCATTACCCAGTGCAACGCCATGCTGCCTTTCTGAAGCGTGAGTAACGTTATTTCTCTAAACCAATTCAACCACTTAAAAGCGTACTGGGTCCGTGTACGTTGCGGCATCCGACTTTCGTTTTGAAGTCGACAATCGGAAAACGGATAACGATTCGTTTCCCGTTTTTCGCTTTAAAATAAAAGAACGAAAAGCGGAAAATGACTCGTATCCCGTTATTCGTTTTAAACACAAACCAACGTTATAAGTGCCGGTCATTTGAAAGACACTTTTGCTAACCAGTAGCCATAAAGACAAAGCTGAACACCAGAGTTAGCATACAAGCTAACAAGCTAGATTTACCAATAAGCTACGTAGCTTGACTGCAACATCGTAACCACAGCCATCCTAACCTGGGGTTAAAACACAGAATGAAACATATCAAGCAGGGGTCCTTACTAATCCTGCAGCCCCCTCCACCTCCAAAATGACGGTCTAATATTTATCCTAGTTTGCTTTCTGGCACTGTCCAATTCTTTATTATCACACTTGCTTTTCTTCGTCAGTCTTCTCATTTTTTCTCTTTGACAACAAATTTTGCTGGACGATAAATTGTGCCAGAAATTATTGTGATAAACGACAATATTGTCGTTTTGAGACCATTTTTTAACAAATATATTGATAATAGCATAATAATGCAAGTACACCCTTTCAAGATCTATAAACTTTTATTTCTAAAGAATACTTAACATTGGAACTGGAATATGAAGAAGACATTTTAAATATCCAAAATAAATTAACAAAACAACCAGAAACAATAAATAAAAAGGACTCTCAGTCTCTGTTAGCAAAAATTGCACTTGAATTACACACAACCAAAAACAATAACCCTAACCCTTTAGTATGTCGTCTGTCATGCTGTACAGTTGTGGAATTGCCGTTTGTGACACATATCTTCTCCCAGACAATTTGCACTGGCTGCCAAATGTTTGCAGCATTTGTCGAAATGCCGACTTTTCTACGGTATTAAAGGGCTGCATCTCTTTAGCGATGTAGTGAACTACACTGTCTGTGAGTGCGCACCATTTTGCACCGTCCTGTTTGACGACTGTCGGGAACACGGAGACGGCCCCTCTGTAGCTTTCGTTGTAGTTTTTTTTCCCAGCTGGGAAAACTGCATCAGATGATTATGCTTTAGGTGCAGATGCATGCTTGTTTTATTGCCGCTTTTAGTTGCAACTGTTTTACAACAAATGCGACATACCGGCTCGTCCAGGTTAAGTGGTTCACCATGGTCATTCGGTTTGAATCCGAAGTGCTCCCACACTGCAGCTGTCGCGTTCAGCTTTGAAACCAACTCCATCTTTGTTTTTATTCCGTCAAACTAGTGTTGCCTCTGGCTTGCTACTCCTCACGGGGCTCTCATGCTGCACTCAGTGTTCTGTCAGGGGCGGGGCCCCGCCTCCCCACACAGAGACAGCGTGACTGACAAGAGGGTTCACGTGAGAGACACGAGGAAAACAAACAAGCATGCAAGTGGAAAATTATCGAGCCCATTTTTATTTACCGTACGATTAATTTATTTATAGATTATCATGACAGGCCTACTTTGTCGTGGGCAATGGTGGGACATTTTTCTGCTCTGTTGCCTCTCCATCATTGTTTACAGTTTGAGCGTGAGCGTATCGGACCAAGTGACAGCAGGTGCAGCGCCGGCGCATGGGAGAAGTGCTGCCAGCAGCCTATCCATGAGCATGATTGACACTTCTCAGACATTACCCTTGGCTCTGATTGGTTGTGTTGATTTGGGAACGGTGGATTCTTGCAAACCAAATTAGAGCCACTGGGTGGAGCCACAGACATTGGATTTTTTTACTGTCTGTATCTTATTCTACTGTCAGATCATAATGACAATTTTAGCAAATATAACAAAAAAATTGTTACAGACTACAGCCTCCTTACCACCTAGCGTCTACAGTTATCATGTGCAGCCCCCCTTCTACTGCTGTGGCTTCACCTCACTAACGCAGCGGCGAACACGTCATATGAAAGGAGAGACATGGCAGTCAGACTTACTTGGCCTCCTCTATGGCTGACATTTCCTCTAGAGGACCATTGGGAAGCTCCACAGTGGGCTGACACTTTTCACTGCTTGCAGGACACATAAGAAATTAGAGAAAGAGTACGAAAGACAACTTTAGTTAGGCAAAGTTAGGCAAATCGATAAACTATTCCTAATTTGGCACATGCTTTTGCCTGAATGTTCCCTGACATGTACCAAATCTGAGCTGTGATACATACATCAGGGTTCGTACACATTTTTCAAGGTCAAATTCAAGCACTTTTCAAGCACTTTTAAGGGTAATTTTCAACATTTTCCAGCACCTTATTGCTGGGGTACAATACACATCTACAGGAATATATATACTCATAATTATTTTTTTTTCACTTTTTATCACAATTATGTACATTGTATTATGCTGTTAACATCTATAATTATGTTTCATAATAGCAAAAACTTTAGAAATTAAAGTTGATAATAAAGTCAAGCACTTTCAAGCACTTAAACTAAAATCCAAGCACTTTTCAGACCTTGAAAACACAACATTGAAAGCACTTTCAAGGATTTCAAGCACCCGTACGAACCCTGATACATCCACCTTTAGAACGTAAAACTTGTATTTGTTTTGTTTTCAGAACCATTAAGTACACTAATTACAGAGCGAGTTTAGTAAACGGTGCAGTTTCGGATACAAAAGTACTTGTCTGGGTTTTATATGTTGTCAGGACATCTCTGCTGTGAGTGTTGCATGTGTTTTTTTAACAGAGCTAATGTACTTCAGGGTGACTAATGGCATTAGACACTTAAATGTCATGCTTTTAAGACATTTAAAAAGGTACACTTTGGTCTTTCTTGGCTAGTTCATAGCTTTTAAATGTGGTCGATGACTGGTCAACAGTGTGCCCAACAATTATTGTTATTGTTATTACGCAAACCCATATTACTTTTTGCCATCATTGCCAGATCATACTGATTTTGTAGGGACAGATTCTCAGACTCACACACAGACACAAACCATTTTTGTTCTCACAGTTCTGTAAACAATTAAATGGGAACAATTTCAATTAATAAACAAGTCTTTTTTTTTTTCCAAAAAAATGTTATTTTCATTTTTTCGTGGCTGGGCTACTAAAATTACACATGGGGCCAGTAAAGCTTGAATCTACTGGCCAAGCGGGCCAGTAAGAAAAAAATGTTATGTTGGACACTGCAAAGGTTGATATGTTGGTACCCTAATTTTCTCATCAGAAAATGTATAATTCTTATTCGCCATTAAGAGTTCTTACTGTCCATATGTGGCCTGGATTTTTATTAGATTTTCCTGCGGCACATTTCTTATATCTTTGAATGTTTTAATGAGAAATGTTAAGACATAAGAGCGTTGTAAAGAATCATTTACAGAAATAGAAATTGCAAATTGTATATCCCTAACCCTAACCCTAATTTTAGATTCACTGAATGATTACATATAAATACTGAAACATGCATACCAATGGCACATGACAGGCTTTGGTACTGTTAGCAGCATTATAAGATTATATTATGGAAGCGCTGCATTTGCATATACACAGGGTTTCTGCAGGTTTGAACAAGTCAAATTTAAGACTTTTTAAGACCTTTTTTTGGGTCCTCTTGCAGAGCATTCACTGCGCTTCAGATTCATTATGAGGTTTGGATTTTAACCAACTGAATTCTGATTGTTCAAGCCAACACTTGTTAAATTTACACTTTCCCATAGTTGTAGCAGATTCCACAGTCAAACTATTTCCGGAACTGGCGAAGTGTTCTTCTTTATCAAATTCTGTCTATGTGATGAAGTTGATTTCCTATCTTTCAGGGAACTAATCTGGATGTTTTGATCTTCTGATGGGGAAGTCACACTTTGGACAAAACTAAATCTAATTTCTGTGTTCAGGGTTCCATGCATTTCCCCTTTAGAAACCGTTAGTCTAACCACAATTTAAAACCAAGAAAGACCCTATTTTCTTACATTATTTCTTACTGTGTACAGTATGTATACATTTCTTGCAAACGTTTGTTCACAGCCTCTCAATGGACATCCAGGGGTTGCGCTCATCAATGTGCTAATTTTCAAAATCAGAATTCCTTTACTGTCCCGCAAACGGGGAAATTTCTTCGCCACACCAAAGACAAATCTGAGGTTTGTGTGTTTATGGCCTTAGTCGTTCTGTGTATATCAAATTGTTTTTTTTGTTTATTGTATTGTTTGTTAGGATTTCCTTGAAAACGAGTTGATTAATGACAAAGGAGCTTATCCTTACAGATAAACATGTACAAAGTGATGCATCTGATAGCTTGAGGCTTGTTTGTGTCTGTGTTAGGTGCTACTCCAGGTGCCTTTAATTGCCCCTGTGGATAAATTAATTTTTTTGAATTGAATTGAACATTTCCATGTAAGTAATGGTGAAAAAGCCATTGCACAAATGTTGTTTTTTTTTGGGTTAATTGTGTGCGTGTGTGCGTGTGTTGTGTCTGACCCCGTTTTAGGACAGCAGGCTGCCGCTGAGCTGTTGAAGCCTGTTCTCTCCGAATCCACACACTCCCCTACTGAGTATTTCTCTGAAGTAGCACTCTTGTCTTCATCACTGGAACACACAGAGGCACCACAAGCACACAAATATACATTAATACCATATGAGGTGAATTATACCAACCACTTTCCCGACAGAAACACACATAACACAGCGAGATGTGAACAGTAATGCATGCTGAACTTACAGAGCACACAGTAAAACAAAAGATGATGGTGTTGAAATGGGTTTACTGTGGATAGTATGTAGGAAAAGCATCAAAATGTACAGCAAATGGAGAAAGTCAACTGTTTTGGTTGTTAAGCTACGATATTGTTTACTTCGTAGCTCCAGAGCCAGCAAACGATAGGCAGGCCTACAAACTGATTTAAACACCTATAAGACCAAAATTGATGTGTCAGCCGTCAGTCTTGCTTTGTCTCAGAGAACCACCAATAATCTTGATGAGGCCTCAATCAAAGCAAAACACCTACAAACATCCAAATATGATACAACATTTGAGGTGCTATGCAACAATTAGTAGTCCTTCTTCTCAAAGTATGGCTGCTTGTTTTGTGGGAAAAGTACCTTATTAAATATCTTGAGGTATCGTTGCATTTGTGGATCATTTTCTTTTTCCACAAAAAAGCATTCATACCATATCTTCATGCTCGGCTTAAGAGAAAGTGTTACTTCATTTAACAAAAATCACATACATTCTTAATGATACTTAATCCCAATAAAGCAGACACAGCAACTCCTAATGAAACTTCATGATTCTAGATGGATAAAGATATTCCGCAAAGTGTCAATAATGAAAACAAAAGGCTAGTTTTTCCTCCATAATTGCTGCTATGGCTGCTACTCCTTTGACCATGACACTTGGGATGCTTTATGCTTTTGTCACAAAGATTTTGTCTTTTCTCCTCAAGCCCAACTGATGAATCAGAAGACTAAACTTTGCTGGTTGATTTTAGCTGCTCACAGTATGGGCCCAAATGTTTGCTAATAAGTAACAAGAAATTACAATACAAATTGAAAATATGGTACGAAAAAGGACATTAAGATTAAGTGTCTCCATCACAGTTTGAGCATCAGAGAGAAATTACAAGTTTGCTTTTAATAAAAACTTAATTTTGCAACCCAAATTAAATGTTTAATAGAAGAATATTGATATGATACATTTTCGATTTAAAAAAGGATCTGTTCTTGCTACATGTGTCTCCTATGAGAAACTCACGTCTCATTGCAATACAACATTTTGAATGACATACCATTTTCTTGCGTTCTTCTTGTGATGATTTAATTTTTAGTACACAAGAGTGAGTCATTATCATAAGTGACACAGAAAAAAAAAAATGGTTTGCTATTATTTATGATAAACTTAGACTACATAGATAGATAGACTACAACACCTAATGTACAATTATCGTTTAAATGTTGTGTTTAGTCTGAATCAGATGACACAACTCTCAGACTGGGTTTATCTAATGTGTAAACCCATGATTCAAATCAACTTTGCTTCTACTATCCACGCACATATGTCAAGTACTGCGACCATTTATATAAAAACATATTCATAAAAATACTTATAAAGCCTGTCAAAAGAGTTGAGATCTCCACACATTGGCTGTATGCTATCGGCAAATAAAAGGACATTATATTATATAATTTGGTCTAAAATCGGTTTGGCCTGTTAATTTAAAAGCCAGTAGAAATTTGAATAAACCAAAAAAAAAAACTGCATTTAGACAACACCTTTGGTAGAAACACATGCAGAATGGAGATAATGAAATAAACAAACAAGGAGCTGAAACCAAAGAAGATCAAAATTGGGAAAGAAAAGTTGGTGGTTGACGTGACAACAAGACTACATCGCGGCTGCAGGCTGATCTCTGATTGGCTGTACATACCGATAAGATTTCAACACTCTGAAGAAGACCACACCCACAACGCACAGCAAGAGAGAGAGGAGGGGAAGCTTTGGTTGTAAGTGTTGCTCAGTTCATCAGACAGTTGTTATTTACTCAGACAGACGGACAATATAATGCAGCATCAACAAGGGAACAGAGGGACAGGACAACCAACTTTGCCTGCGGATATAGGATAGGCACATATGAAACCACTCCTTATAGAGCCGAGAAGTGGCTGTGAAAAGTCTGTAGATCGGCTTGGGTAGAATGGGAGTCAGCTTTAATTCAAGTCAGCTAATAAGGATTTCAATGGTGACAAGTTTTTGTGGTGGAAAAAGCAATACTCACAGAAACTTTTCCAATCACACCTGCAACATAACCTTGACAATAACCTAGTGTTTCCCCTATATGCACCTAGCAGTGGCAGACCGCCACTGCTGAATTTTTTTTTTTAATTTTTTTTTTTTAAACGAGGAGAGAGGAGAGTGGGCTCAGGTCTTGTCCCTTTAGAAACTAACGTTATATCATTTCACCCCATGGACGCTTCATATCCAGGTCAATCACACACCTGTTTGAAACGATTTCTTAATATAAATCCCGAACCACAGTGGGCCACCTATAGAGACTATGAAGCCTGTTACGCTATTTCTTACAGCTGTTAGAATAATTAACGTCAATATAACAATTTTGGCTGCCAGTATACATGGTTCTATTGTCATATTATTATTGGCAACCATCATTGTCATCGTCTCTGTGCCGTTACCGGTTGATGCAGGCGCTGCGCTGCGCTAACCTCTGTTATTCCGTGCTGTGCTGCGCCGTCTCTCAGAATACACCACAACGGAGGTAACGTTAGCGGCAGGTTTGGAGAAGGTGCAACCAGAGCCGTTGAGTTTACTTGATAATGATCATTATTGTCATTTGTATAATTTCTACAAGTCACTGTTTAAGTTGAGGTACTGAAATCTTTGTCATCCTATTCAAAGGCTGCAACAGGCGACTCATTGAACCGGGGTGAAGTTAGTTTCAGGTTGGATATTCGGCGGATATTCACACAGGTCCAGCTGAGACTTTACTGAGGTTCGCGCAGTGTGAGCAGCAGGAGGACGGTCAGCTCAGCTCACCTCACCTCACAGAGCCTCGCGCTGAATGCCTGACAACTGATTTAGGGACCGTCATTAAATTACTTAAATATATAAATATATTAATACAAAATAATTGCATTTTTTTCAAAATCTTTCATGTCATATGGCCCAGTGACTCCAAACCAGCAGCAGATTGTATTAGTAAACTGGACGAATGAGACACAGCTCTTTTTATTGTATTTCAGTGTTTCCTCTATTTTATTTGAATATTAATATTAATATGCAGAAATTATGATTTTTTTCTCAATAGCATTATAAAAATAATGGTAAAAAAAGTTCTTTAATGGTCAAGAGGTTAACATATTTTTAAGCAGCAATGTCCAATTCTACACTATATTGTCTCATGTCTTAGATTCTGAAAATCTGAAAATGATTTTGAATTTGTGAATGAATTTTTTTTTTTTTTTTTAATCTCACCAGTAGTCACCATTTAAAGGGTTATTTTAAAGAGCCCCTCTGATGCCGGCAGACACAAAGAAACCTACTGGCAGTGTGCACTTTGCTTTTGCACGTGGGCGAACACTCACCTCCACTGCTACAACTCCATCCTAGGGGAAACATTGATAACCCTTTCCTACTGTCCAGCATATTCAGGTGTGAGCACTGGTTTGTGACAGGTCTGTGGGTGCAAATTGAAACTGAAGAAGCCCATTAAAGGTCTTTGTAACAATGGATTTCCTTTATAACCTGTATCAATATTGACACATCATAATAATAATAGAATAATAGCTGGCAGTGAACACAGCAGCAGAGCAGCCGTCGGGACTATCGGACTGGTTATAGGTGCTCCCAACAGCTAGTCCGACTATGTTGGCACGTGTGTATCCTTGGCCTTCTTTTAGGCACTGACATGAAGAGCAGGCAGGTGAGAACGGAAATGTTGGCTTCACGCAGTGTTTCCTGGTAATGCAATCTTTAATGGCCATTATGAATTTCCCAGAGAAGCTGATATGGAGAGGACAAAAAGGAGTACCAGCAGCTTGTGAGAAGTGTGAAAAGTGCCGGTACTGCTTCCCTATGACTACAGGATCACTGTGTGTGGTATGGCTGTGTGTTCAAGAGTAACCCAGAGCTAGTTTTTTGGCATCCATGGTAAAACCTGAAGTGGAATCTTTACTGGCTCTTTCTTTTTGTGATTGAGAACTGGATTGGAACTGAACTGTTTTGGGTTGTAGGGAAAACAAAACAGCACACACTCACACCTCCATCAATATCTAACCGAGTTGTGGTCTGTTTGTTGTTGCGATGCTAGTTCATAGAGACATATTTCAGTGCTACTTGCTTTATTCTTATGAATGGTTTGATGGTGGTATTTTATTTATTTTTTTATAACTCCTAAATTGTTTTTTCCAATATCATACAGCTCTACATTACAGGCATTCTTAATGATATTTAAGTAATTTCCTGAAAAACATTAAATAATGTTGATGACCTCATAGAACATTGTACAAAAACATGACTGTAATAACTGTTCATAACTTTATAACTCATATTTAATGAAAAAAACTATTTTCTTCTCCAGCTGCTTTGCCTAAACTCTGGGCAGAAACTTTGCTTCTTGCTACAGTAGCCCCATTCACACAGGAGAAGACGCATAAAAGCGGCAGCCGCTGTTCATCTCCGTCTTAAAGACGAACCGCCGTGAATTCACACAGAAAGTCGGCACTGTGGCTCATAAAGAAGCGTGACGGTACACGTCATAATAATGACGTTCAAGGTATTCCCCGGTGTCTTCCTTGTTAATCTGACACCTGCGGGACGGACCCAAAAGCCAGTGTGAATGGGGCTAGTAGCTGCCAACTGCAGCTACCAGTAGACTTCCAATGGACATTTCCCGAACTGGAGGCCAGCAACAGTACCAAGAGGATTTTCTGACGCAGAGAACGGTAGCTCGTTTTATAAAGTAATTGCTAACTGCTACTAAATCTAACTGCAGCTGCTGTTCCAGCCCCAGAGTGCCAGGAGCCAAACCTGGCAAGAAAACCACAACTTTAGCACTGAAACTGCTCCTAATGAAATTCAGTCATTTAGAGCTTGAGGGCTATGCTTTTTGTGTGGGTGTGGCGAACCTCTTGAAAACGGCGGTCTCAGTCTTGGCGTCGACAGTGAGGCTGACAGTTTCTTTCATGGAGCCATTGATGACTGTCTCCGTGATGCTTCGCTGCTCACAACAGGCTGATTCCTCCTCCAATTTAGATCTTCCACAATCCTTAGTCGAGGTGGACGAGGGAGAAGCCACAGTGCTGCCCAACCAACCATCGCAGTCTAGGGGGGTTTAAGAAAGTAGCGTCAGATCTGACCAAATTCAAGATCCTTAACACTGTCTCAACACTTAACACGTAACCATGATACTCCTACAGAGCTGAGGAATTGTATGGAATAAAAGGGGCTTAAATAACTCAAAATGACAAGGCTGGAATGTTTCACCATTGCCATTCTGCATAAGAGGTAAGAAGATGGAATGGAGGTGGGAGGGGGTAATTGTTGTTTCCCCTCCTTCAGTGGAGGTACCAATAGGGCCAAATCACTGTGCAAAATGGAAAAATCTGGCGAGCCTGCAGGATGGGTCAGAGGTGTGATGTGTTGATAAAATGTTGTGTGCAATCCACCTTCAGGGAATCTACATTTACGATTGTAGCAGATAGCTGCTAATTAAAAAACAACCAAAAATGTCTGCAAACTGAGGAGACAAGAAGGTTGTCTCACAGTTGAAGGACACGAATAGTCAACACTTTATAGGAACAGTAAATGATATAGTTACTGCCATCGAATGCCATTGTCTAGAAAGCACTGCTTGACATGGATCTAAAACATTACAAAAGATGGAAACAGGACATATTAGATAAAGACATGGATGGCAGCAAATTTCCTACAGCTCAACCAGGACAAAACAGAGGTTTTACTCATTGGTCCTGAAGGCCAGAAAGAGAAACTTTTACCAAAGTTAAAGGATTTTAGAGGTTTTTAAAGGTTTTTGCCATCTTAAGAATATAGCCAGAGTCTGCCCGTTTCTCTCTCAGGCCAGCACGGAGGTGCTGATGCATGCTTTTATCTCTTGTAATGCCCTGCTCTCTGGCCTTCCGAAAAAGAGCATTTCAAATTTACAATTATTACAAAAATCAGCCGCACGAGTGCTGACAAGGACCAGAGGGCGGGAGCACATTACACCGGTTTTAAAGTCACTGCATTGGCTCCCCGTGCGTTTCAGGATTGATTTTAAGGTTCTTTTACTAGTTTGCAAGTTTCTTAACGGTCTTGGGCCTTCTTACCTATCTGACCTGTTTTTACTCTATCAGCCCCCGCGGACCCTGAGGTCCTCCGGCACCGGCCTTTTGACCATACCGCAGGTTAGTTCAAAAAAGCACGGGGAGGCGGCTTTCAGTTTTTATGGGCCCCGACTGTGGAACAGCCCGACGGAGAGCCTCAGGGTCGCGGAGACTGTTGAGGTTTTTAAAAAGAGGCTCAAGACCCACCTTTTTAACCAGGCTTTTACATAATTTTTAATTTTTTAAATTATTTTTTTTAATTTATTTTTTTAAAAATTCTTTTTAATTCCTTTTTACTGTTTTAATCTCTCACGTTTTTAGCCTCTTTGCTTTTATATTTTAGTCTCTTGTGTTTTTAGCCGTTATGCTTTTATGTTTTAGTCTCTTGTGTTTTTAGCCGCTATGCTTTTAGGCTTTTAGTCCTCAGTGTTTTTAGCCTTTATGCTTCTTGCTTTATTTTACTGTTTTTAGACTGTCAGTTTTTAATCTCCTGTGTTTCCTCACGGGGGCCTGCCAGACTGGGAGTTGTCTCTGGTCTGGCCGTTAGGGGTGCAGTCTCTTGGGCCGTTTTGACCCGGGGGGCTAGAGGGCTCCGCACCGTGGTGTGGGGCCTCCTGTCTGCCCGGGTTGGGGTGGTCCCTGTGGCGGCGCTCCCTGCGGCCTTGGACCGGGATCGCTCTCAGTGTGGTTGGCCCCCCCACAGGTAGCTTCCTCCACGCCTCAGGTCTCACTGCCCAGCCATGTCTCTCCAGTGACAGCTAGTGTATGTGTGGGTCCGAGTGTGTGTGTCTGTGTGTCTGCGTGCGTATGTGTGAGTGTGTGTTTGTATTTGTGTATCTCTCTGTACATGTCTGTGGGGGTGGGAGGGTTGGGTTCTTTTAATTTTCTTCTCTTGATTTTATTTGCTGTTTCTCTTTTCTGTTGTTGTTTTTAATTTCTGTAAGGCACTTTGAGCTACTCCTCTGTATGAAAAGTGCCATACAAATAAAGATTGATTGATTGATTGATTGATTGATATGTATGCACAACACTGGCATGATATTCATAACTCACACTTGGGTGGCATTATCCTGCTGTTCAGTACAAAAAAAAAGGTGGCAAAATAAAAAGCCTCTGTTAAGTGGTATTGAGCAATCTATGTACAAAGGGCCTTTAGATGCTGCTACTGTTAAAAAATCAAAGTGAAATCAGACAATAGCAAGTGTTGAATTTCATGTCGAAGTGTGTCCACTCAGGATCCATGCATGTTTCACTCTTATCAATACTGTCTCTCTAGAGTGTTACCATTGTGCTATAGGTTAGCTTGATCACTGTTCTACAGATATTAAGAACAATCAGACTCTTGTCCAGTTTACCCTTTTGTTTTCCCCTCATAAGCATGGATCCAATCAGGGTTCCCCCAGTGTATTATAAGCCTGGCGGCCCACTAGGCTTAAATTCCCCAGCGCCAGGCTAAGCATCGTTTATTTATTTAAATGGCGACATCTTATGGTCAACACGAGAACACATGGTGGGTCTGAGGTCAGGTGTCTTTTCATCACCTAACACCCCACAAACCACTGCTACTGCCACTACACGCTAACTAGGCTACTTGTGATTGAACATAACGGGATGTCACAAAGAAAAAGCCAAAAACGCTGAACTTTTTTTTCCCAAAGTCGGACAAACAAAGGCAGAGACGTTGAACCCGCTGGTTCACCTGTTGACCAGGTGTGCAGCGGCGCGACGTTGGCTTAGTCATGGGTCGATGAGGCAGCTAGCATGGATGTAGCATGGATGTTAGCTCTTGTCGTTCACTGCAGTGGCAGAGCAGCGTTCTCCGTGCCGTAATGGGAAACATAGAGCCAGCGGCTTTTAATCAAAATTAGTTTGTACAGCGGGTCACTGTACCTGACCAATTATGGTAAGTTTTATGTTGTTTGTTTTGCAATACGTGAAAATATTAACAATAATAAGTGCGCTAATTTCACAGTGGTCTCGTGGTAAAACGCCACTATTGAATTCAACGTTAGATAAGCTCTGACGGTAGCTGTTTTAATAAAGTCAAAGTTTCGGTTTTAGGTATGTTTTGCCAACTTCTTCTTCTTCTGCTTCTTCTGGGTTTCACGGCAGCCAGCATCCTAAAGCTGCATTGCTGCCATCTATGGGACTAGCACCTTAGTGCACTACATCCTGCTTTAGAGACCAGTGTCTATATTTGAAAAAACAGCGTTTACCCCTCCTGCTTGATTCTACTTCTAAAAATACTTTTCAGAGATACTTCTTCAAAGCCAATTTCTTACAATTCTCTGAGTAGATCTTGTCTTTGGCAGTCATAGTTTCTACAAGAAATCAAAGCATGTTGCGCTGTCTCAGGTTCCTGACATGAACACAAGCCGTAGAGCTTTTATTCAAGCTCCTTGCACTACTTATAGGCAAGATGTACTAAACGCTCATGTTGGGTCCACCAACACACCAGCATCAATATGGCAGCAAGCAGAAGCAAGTGTAAACAATGCCACATTGTTTCAAATGTAAATATATGTCACTGATTATAATGAAATATCTAGGGATGCACCAATACCGATACTGGTATCTGGAATCAGGCAGATACTGTTCTAATATACTCGTACTCGTAAAAGTTCGCCGATACCAAGAACCGATACCAATCAGTGTTCTCCCCAGTCGGTGGAATAGCGGCGCTGCGCCGCTATACTGCTAGCCAGAGCCACTATACTCATTTTCAAGTCAAGTTAAGGGTGTTTATTTCCTATATCTTTAAAAATATGCAACGTGACTGCATCCGTAACAGCTGTCCACCGGGACCCTTTCTTCTCATACGGGACACAATGGTTAAATGATTCTGCTAATGTTAGCTGCTTTGTAGCCCGGGTGGGCTGCCACGGTCTTCTTGTAGTGAGCAACAAGTGTCCCACTCTGATACGTGCGTCTGTTTGAGAGGCTCAGATAAATGTGTCGGTCCGCTGTCTTTAGTCAGAACAGTCTTTGAACAAACTGTGCAGCGGACTGTGGTTTGCTCGAGGTCCGACGCCACAAAACCAAGCTACTAACAAGACGGTGCCGTTTTAGGAACTAGCTCTTGGCTCGCTGCGTGTTGTTGAGTTTGTTTCTCTGTGGAAAGTCAATGCGGGGGCGGAGCCACTATGAACTACGGGAGCCCATGAGGAGCAGCGGAGGAGCAAGAAACAGGCTCACAGCTGATCATGCAGAGATGATTCTTTTCATCAAAAAGAACCTGCCACTCACTTTCCCCCCCAAAAAAACTTAGTTCAGAGACCACACCATTGCATGCTGACTGAAGCTTGAGATTTTGTTTGATTCAAATATGGACACTCTGCAATAGGTTCATCAATGTTGTGTCAATCTGAAAGCTGGAGACAGTGCAAAATAGTTAATTGATATTTTGTTTGATTAAAATGTGGAAACAATAATTCTCAGAAAACTTAACAGAAAATGTTTATTTTTCATTTACCATCATTTGTTGTAACAAGCAGAGAAGAAAATAAAACCTGTCTTCCAATTAATTGCATTTTGCCAAATAGTTTTTTGGGGGTTGTTTTGGTGGTAGTAGTATCGGCATCGGTACTCGGTATCGGCAAGTACTCAGATCTAAGTATCGGTATCGTATGGGGTTGAAAAAAGTGGTATCGGTGCATCCCTATAAAATATCTAGTATGAAATATCCAATAGTTAGCTTGCACTGTTTTCATGTTGTAGGCTTGTCAATCGCTACAGCATTAGAGCCAGTGATTAATATGGCGCATGAAGCCATAATTGGTGGTTTTCAATGCCTTTAGTGGCTCCTAAAGCACGTAATTGCCCACCAATTAACTTTTAACACTGATTTAATGCAAGGCAGTATGGAACCACTCTAAACTCTATTAGGTCATGAATCTGTTACCTATAGGGCACTGATATCAGTCAGTTGCTGGCCTGTGTCAGGCCCCTGTCACAAAAAAAAAAACATGCTTCGCCGCCAGTGGGCCGCCCTTCCAACCTACCACCGAGCTTAGTAAGTATTCTGGGGGAAACCCTGGATCCAACAGCAACAGAAGCAGAATGCTAAAGGTAACTCATGAAATTAACGCAGGAGTCTCGCTCTGATCTTTAACCTTAAACGAAATTATGAAATGCTATGCAGAATTAGCCTTAAAGCTAAGCTTAAAGCTAGGGCCTACAATCCTGGAGAGCTAGCAAGAGAGCTAGCAAGATTTGAAAGTGGCACCTCCTCTAAGTTCCAACCCCCCCCTCCCCATCCCGTCAGTGCTCCGTCCAAAGCCACGCCCCCACAAACTTGAACGCGCATCTGGCAGCGGGACTCAGCAGGGAGAAGGAGTGTGCTGAATATTTCCGGCATCAGCGAAACGTGACATGTGCACACGCAGAGGACGGGAGGACAGAGGGGGGCGTAGGCAGAACGAGACATTTTCTATTCGGGCCGAATAGCGCGGATTGGTCAGCTTTTTCTCAGTCCTGCAGCTGCCACAGAGGTCCGATTATTGTCGTTCCTTTTTCTGAATACATAATGTATTGACTACTCTCAGGATAGAAGGACCATTTCACCCAGTATAACAAAATGTGTTTCTGAACAACATTACAGACCCTAGCTTTAAGTCTATCAACTTTGAAATTGGGCCATCGATCGATACATAGTACATTTATATCAATTAAACTATTTTCAATTCATAGCAGTATATTTATACACCCTTAATATGCACACATCTCACCTTCAGGCTGCATGGGTGCATTGACCCCAAGAGGGTCCATTGTCTCTATGCTGGTTTCCATAGCAACAGGAGAATTGCACCTCAGAGGGTCTTTGGGGCTGAAAGAGAGCAATTATTTGTGAAGCAATCTTTCAGATGCAAAGACAATGACAGTAGTTAAATGCAAGCAATGGTCTTCTGCAAGTGCAGCACTGCAGGCACACAACAGAAACGGTACCAGAGTTTGTCAGGATGTCTTACCTTACAGGGGTGAAATTGGAGAAATCAGCCCAGCCGGTTTCAGAGTTGGAGTTGGCAGCTGGAGATGAGCTCCATCCTGCCTCAGGGAGGACTTCTGCGGAAGAAGAGGAGGAGGAGGACAAGGGAGAGGAGGCAGCAGGATTGGCGCTGGAGGCTGGAGCTGTGGATGTACCTGTGTCCATGGGAATGTCATCAAAGTTGGCTGTCCACACTGGCCCTTTAATTAGTCAGAAAAATTAAGGTACTGAAACATTTTGAATCTTTATCAAAAAACAAAACAAAGACCCCTACATTTTTAAGGCTGCTGACACTGTATGGAAATAAAATGTATAGTAATTCCATAAACCTCACTATCAGCACTGCATCAAGGAACATACTAAAAATAAATCTAATAATGTGGATAAAGGATGTCAGTCATCGACCTAATCATAGTTCTTACAACTAAACCCACATTTCTAATTAACTCAACTGTGAATAATCATTACTCTGCTAAATGTTATTCTAATCTGAATCCCAAACCAAGTTCAGACAACAATTCAAACTGTTTAAAATTTTCCTACTTGGATCCACTTATTATTATTATTCTATGCTTGGGTTGATATGTGGTATTCTTGAGGGACATCAACCTGTATCAACTTCCATCCTGTCATCTGTGCTGGGGTTTGAAGCCTCAAATGGATCTCTCTTCACATCCTCCTCTTCTGAGTCTGTGCTTTCTTCACTGTCTGTGCTGCCTGAGCTCCTGAAAGAAAAACGCAAAGATCCAATACAATAAATATGGGGCTATAGAGAGACACTGCAGACAGTACAGTTTTGTTGGCAGTACAGAATCCTTCAGGGTCTGCTTGTGCCCATCGATTATTAAGTGGAAAGGTTTTTGTTCAAGAATGAACAAAGGAAATGTTCAGGTTATTATTTTAGTTTCACAAAAATGTTGATGAGAAGCAGTGTTTCGCACACATACACTTTTCTTTGAGTAGGCTGCCCAGGTATATTAATGGCCACGCAATTAATCTGGCTACCAACCACAACAGTCACATGGTCATTGTGTGGGAAACATTGACACGGACTCAAACTTAACTAAAAGACAAAATCAGTAACTGCATAATCAAAACTATTCTTTATTTCTATCTCAAATAATGAAAATTCTTAATTATCTCTCTATTTCATCCGTCATGAAAATGTATCTTACAAGAAACAAAAATTCTGCACATAAAAGCCTAAACATCAAACCCAGAAGTTAAGAGTTACAAAACTGCACAAAATGTGCTCATGTACAGGCGCTTACATTATTTAATGAACCCTGTGGTTTGGTTGCGCAGGCAATTTCTATATACTTTTGAAGTAAAAGGACAATGACTTGAAAGTGCACAAATCACAGACATAAATAAATAAATGAATAAATGAATAAGTGTGTGTGTGTGTGTGTGTGTGTGTGTGTGTGCTCGTGCGCGTTTGTTTAGCTGACCTGGGGCGTCTCTGTGCTTCCGGTGCGAAGGTGACATCTTTTTCATCCCAGATATCCTCCTCATCTGAACCAGCATCTTCAAACTGCTGGATTTTCTCCTTACAACGTGCCTCAAACAACGCTATATTCGCCTGGGGAAACACATACACACGGGCCACATACTTAAAAGGTTATTTTATTTGTATTAAATATTTATATAATATTTATATGAACAGTGCATACACAAACAAGTGTACTAAGGTTAGGTACTGAAGAAGAAATGCCACTCAGCAGTGAATATGTATTCATGTATGTATGCATTTGTGTGTGTGGGTATCTATATCAAAATATCTTTATCTGTTGTTATGGATAAAGATATGAAAATGACTGTTGTGGATTTGACATTTGTACTTTGCTCTAAGTTTGTGAATTTATATTATCAGAATGAATTCAACAAATGATTGTAGCATTGGCTTTTGAATGTATGTTAACAGTGAAATCAGTAAATATAAACACCTGCCATATCAATAAAATAACACATTTTCATTTCTTTCATGAAAATTTGACTCATATGAATCAAAGGTTAATAATCAAAGTACTTACACTTTCATTTGTATTCAGTGAAAAATTGATGTCTGATATTCTATCAAAGGGAATACTGCAATGTTAAAGAGAACAAAGTTTAGTTTGGGTCGTTAGGCATCCACATATATGGTAACACACAGGCAGACAACTGTAGCCCACAGCTGTAACTAACTTTATATATATATATATATATATATATATATATATATATATATATATATATATATATATATATATATATAAACTTAATCTCTCGCCATGCCAGTTTTAGTAATTTAAAGATCTAATCTAAACTGGTAAATGAAATGCAAAGAATCATACGTAAAGCCAGAAGAGAGGAAACGGCACATTTTTACAAAGAATCCAAAATGCCCACTTTGACTGAAGCTTTGAAATAGCAAACATTCCAAAAATATTATTCTGGACCCGACTTTCTAACAGGCTACCAATAACCTGAGAAACAGTCCAACATTTGCCATCTTACACAAAGTCAGATAAGATAAATATCAACTCAAGACTTAGCCTAGCTTAGCACAGAAATTGGAATCAGAGGGAAACTGCAAGCCTTGCTCTTTCAAAAGGTCAAAAATAGACCTCCCTCCCCAATCCTAAATCTGGTTATAGAGTAGGGCAGTGACCATTTTCATTATTGCTTAATAAGCAGAGATTTCCAAAATTATTAATTTGTGTTACCTTATGTATTCTTCTCAAGCGCCAACCTCTGACAATTAAATTTGAAGCCATATACACATATATATTGGACATGCAGTTCCTTGAATGGCTACTTGAGGCTGGCTCCAAAAGCGAGTCAATCCCCATAAAAGCCCATGTTAAAAGGCTAGCTTTACAGCAAAAATAATTTTAAAAATATGATTTTGGTCTCTATACCCAATATCCTTTCATGACACCAGTACAGGGGGGTGAATTTTTATACAACTCACTCTTACTTATTTCATTATTTATTTTACAACTATTTTAAGACTTAACATTTTTGGGGTGTTGGTGCCTTAGTAATTGAGATTATATCACTAATGACACCATGTATGACACCTTTTCAAATAAGAATTAAGAATGGCAATGCCATGTGTGCCAAAAGAAAATAAAAGGAAAAAAAATAAAAAATCAAACAATGAGCTTAACATTAGCAATCGAATCGAATCAAGGATTTGGAGAATCATGACACCCCAAGATTTTAATCTTAAAGTAAAACTCTCGCCAAAATGCAACCTTGGCTTTTTTTTTGTGAATGTATATGAGTCAAACCCTCGTGTAAAAGCATAATTATGACGAAAGATTTACCGTATTCTCTTTTTCGGGTCAAGCTCATTTTCTCAATGCAAGGAGCACTGAGTGGTAGCATCAAAATTGTTATCTCTCTATAAAAGCAAGGAATCTCCGTCTGTCTGTCTGTCAGTCTGTGTATGTGTGTGTGCCTCAAATATCTCTGCCGATCAGGATCAGACTGACCTGAGAGTTTCAACATGGCTGCTGCTTGGTTCAATGATGTGCAACTTCACACTTGCTTGGACTGCAATAATACCGTGAATAAATTATTTCATAAATACTTTTCAAATTCCGGGAGCATTGTCCACCGGAGCCACCACAGTCACGTGCGCACCAGAGCCAATCACTGCAGAGCTCAAGCCCATAAACAAGCGGATTTATACCTGCAGCGGCGCGAGCTGGACTGGCATTTTGCCGGCGGTTCGGTCCCATTCTGTTCTGTGCATCTAAACTGACTGTTGTGGATTAATGAGACTAAATAAGTCCTGACCGAGTCTGTTCGGGTCTGAGGAGATCAGGATACGCGAGGACAGCAAAGTGGAATAGGAATCTGTGGATGTTCGTGTGTAGCTAGCTGCTAGCCGCTAGCCCACACAGCCCACCTCCCGAGTCGACGGACCGGACGCAACGGCACGTCCAAAACCAGACTTAGGGTAAATAATGTCCGCCACGCTTTTTCACAAACATTGCCGTCACGTTTGCTTTGTGTCTGGTGCAGGAAGAAACGGTATAAACGGGCTTTTGTCACGAAAGTGTCCAAGCAGCAAGTTTGGTTGTTGAGGAATGGGAAGTTGTGGGAGGGACGTCGGCGGATGATTGACAGCAGCAGTGACGTGTTGGAGACAGCGACAGAGATAGCGAGTTTTGAGAGTTGAGAGATTTGTGACATATAGCGTGTTTGGAGTGTATAGTTAGTGTGTTATGTAGTGTTTGGTGTAGTGTGTTTAGTGTGTCGTGGAGTCGTTTTTTTGTGTTGTGAGTCAAAACAAGGAGGAGACTGTTGAATGTGGAACAGGCAGGAATGAGCTGAGCCCTGAGCATGAGGCATTGCCTGCGTTTAAATGTAAATAGTTACACATAACTTTGTAAATTTCAAAAACTTATGCACAAATTTAGCAAACAACAATTTATATTTGCATTATAACTAATGCAGTTGGTTCATTAAACATATTTGTGGTTTTCACAGTAAAAAATCTAACTTTTTCCTACTCTGATTTTATGTTATTTTGTGATTTTAGGTCCATTGCGTTAATATAATGTCAAAATGAAAAAATAACTTTACAGTCACACGTGAGGTTGTGCTGAAAATAATGACACCAAGCAAGGCAAGGTAAATAGTTTTTACGGTGAAATATAATGGTATATTCAAAAGTAGTCAAAAACAGACAATTATATCCCTGACATCCCACCTTCAAACACAACCTCATTTGGCCATCCATGAAAAAGCTACTTAACCTCCCAAATTTCTATAGGAATGCATGCTTCCTACGGGCAATGCACTAGTTTTTTAAAACGCTAAGAAGACTCAACACAACATGAAACTTTGCTGGTAGTATCACAAGGGTCTCTTCACATGAACACGAGCATTGAGAACATTGTTTGTGTACACAGAGTTTACCAAAATTAAAGTTTTTGAACAACTCACCTTAGCAGTAGCTTGTTCCGCTCCCAGTCGTAATGGCAGCTGAGAAGTGTCGATCTCAGAATGTGACATAACATGGAGGACAGTTAAGGTGGACCGCTCCTAAAGCTCAGTTCCATAATTCAATAATCCATAATTCGCTGTATTGTCGTTAGTGAAAAACAATATTGACCTTGAAGTTGAAAAAGGAGCCTCATATAAAAAACAATACTAACATAAAAAGCCGGAAAAGTCACTGAGATATCGCGTGGATAGTTGTTGCCGGAAGACAGTAGCGGTCCACCTAAACCGTCCTCCACGTTACGTTGTATTCTGAGATCGTTATTTCTCGGCTGCCATGGCGACTGGGAGCAGAACAAGCTACTGCTACGGTGAGTTGTTAGAAAAACGTTCTTTTTAGCAAACTCTGTGTACACAAACAATGTTCTCAATGCTCGTGTTCATGTGTAGAAAACCTGGTGATACTACGAGCAAAGTTTCATGTTGTGGTGAGCCTTCTTAGTGTTTTAAAAATATTTTGATGCTATCGTTAAAGTGCCCCTTGCACTGAGAAAATGAGCTTGACCTGAAAATGAAAATACGGTAAATCTTAAGTGCCTCTTTCGGTGTAATTAAAAATATATTAAGGTTTGACTCATACATTCACACAAAAAACCTAGGTTGCATTTTGCTGAGAGTTTCACTTTAACTACAATGGGAGTATTATCAGGTTCACCAATACAACAGTTATATACATTCATCATTGCAATCTCACAAAGTTATTTTGCAAAAGAAATTTGGTCAAGTTTTTGTCATGGAGATTTTCACCCTTACATTTCCTTTAAACAAATTGGCATCAAACTGTATCATGGGGAACCGATAGTTAATTATGAAGTTGGGAAATGTTTTTGTATTTTGAACATTTGTATTGGTGTACTGCCCATTTCTCCCAGCCCAATTGTCATTGTTACACAAGAAATTTCTCATTACACATAGTATGATAATCCAATATCTACATAAAATGAAAAAGGCTCTAGTGCACCCCACAAATAATTTCTAATTGAAGAAGACATTTTATGTCATTGATCCACTACCAGCTATCTCCCACAGTCCACAACCTTTGCAGAAGAATATACCCTGAAAATCAACTTGCCTTCAGAAATGTACAAAGGGACAGAACACTCAACACAAAAGCAGGATATGGTTTCTTCTGTTTAAGCCATATTTTGTATTTATTTTGACCGTCAAATAAAACGTAAAGTAATGTCATTAGTTTTAATGCCTGTGCAAAACTCATTACTGCAATAGATTTATTTCTGTAGAAAAAAACAAATATAAGGCATCCAATCATATGATTGATTGTGAGATTGATCAAAATGAATTTGCACGACATTAATTGGCATTTAGATTTTTTTAAGTCAACAAGAAAGCTTGGAATAGGAAACACTACCAGCTTTATAATGTTCAGTGCCCTATCCCTTCAGTGGACACAGTAATAAAAACAACGTGTCCAATCATGCAGGATGAGTACTCACTCCACAACATCGTCCTGATCAGCAAACTCTTCGTCATTGAAGCCGAACTGCTCAATAAAATTGGACGTCATTTGTTGCATCTGATAATCAGAAAAGGCCTGGCAAAACCCAGGACCAACGATAATGATATAGTCTTGGCTCTACACAAAGCTGGTCATTACTTGCAGTACAGAAAATAGCAAATGCATATACTAAATTGTAAAAACAAAGACTGTATGTAGGCTAGATAGGTTAATAGCTACCACAAACATGCACTTTACAATCAGTGGCCAATGTGCTTTAACATTAATTAGTAACACATCTGTAAATTCAAATCCATTTGAAGTAACAGTTACATTTCCTAAATAACATTAGTAATAAGTAAAACAATTCAAAACATGGTAGATAGATGTTTCTGTGGATGGTAACTGTACATGACCCATAGTCACAAAATGTTTGCAGATCGAAGGCCTGTTCACAGGCACATGTAGCCTTTGAACTTGATAAGCTGAACACGTTTGAAAAATGATTCAGCTATTGAGCATAAGCGTTGCATGTGTCCCATTACACCTCAACACCAGTGAGAATGGCTCCAGAAAAACATATCTGTATTCAAGAGTGGTAATTTTGTTTAATCACAAAAAACCCTGATGTCTCCATTTTGTTACACTTCGAAGTTATCAAATCTAAATCATGCTTCATGGTAAGGTTTTATAATTTAGGGACAAGTAGCTGGGCTCGAACAACATATCAGCTATTTATAAATAATCATGATCAAGTTTTATTATTGGAGGGCTATAGAAACAGAGTAACTGTTTCACACCTACACTGTTTAGAGGGTTTGCCTCTAGAGATCCATGTATATTCAAAATGGCAAAGCAACAGAGATTCTATTTAAGACTGACATAGAGAGACTAATTTGTTGGGGATCTGTTAGATTTGTTTGGCTATGGGCCGGTTTTGAGTGCATGTATGCATTTGTGTGCAAGTGTAAAGTTCTTACTTGTTGTAGAGAGGAGTCCTGGTGAAAGCCACTGTCTTTAAAGTCCACCTCATCATCACTGGAAGAATGGATGTGGTGTGTATTCACCTAGAGAAAAAAAATAATTATTACAAAAAGAGTTAGCTGTTCTAACATGGTGTAAAAAAAAATACTTGTTGATATTTGGTTGTTCTACGCTCAAGTGCATTCTTGTCAAAATCTTTCTGAAAATGTGCTATACAGTCCGTGAATAATTAAGCTTGGACTGGTGAGTTGGATCCGTACTCTGACCCTTTGATCTTGGGAGACAACACACAACTTTTTATTCAGTCAACATTTCCTCTAAAATCCAATGTACTTGAATAAAGAACCACCACAAAAAAAAATGTGCAAAGTTTTCAGAGCATGACCCTGGAGGATTGGATATCCACCAACCATAGTCTCATGAAATCCTGTGTTGATGTGGTTACTTACCAGATCAACAGTGTTTCTCTTGTTTGTGTCAGCCAGCTGGCAAGAAATAAAGGCTTCCCATTTCTGTCTGTCCTCTGCTGGGAGCTCTGTGTGACACACACACACACACACACACACACACACACACACACACACACACACACACACACACACACACACACACACACACACACACACACAATATTTAAAAATCTGTGAAAGAATGGTTCTTTCTCCTTTTTCTACTGGTCAAAATTCCCACTTAAATCAACTAAGATCGGGCTTTTGTGTGCTATGGGAATGTTTTAGCAGTTCAATTGACTCTGCAGTAAACCTAGGTTTTTTTTCACCTCAGCTCGTCTTTGATCTAAAACCAGGTGAACAGACTAAATTCCACTGCGCAAAGTAATGACGCATTATTAACGTCCAGTGTTGGCATGTAAATGAAGAAGGGATTTGGGATGTATCTATACAAGAATGTTTTCTTATTACTGTTGGAGGCAGAGCCCCGTTCATTCCTATGAAAACTGCTCATTGGTGTTTTGAAGTCAAAAAAGCTTGTCTTTCCGGCTATGAAAATACCTGGAACACCGGATAACTTCTGGTTTAACTTGAAGTGGGATAAAATAATTTAGTCGTGCAGCTCTATTTGACTTTCCAAATGTTACTGGACTGAATGGCTCAAATTATGACAGTGAAATAAGTGATTTTGCGGGGGTTTTGACACTCAAAATAGTTTATCCACTGTTCACAGGCGCTTCTTTCTCAGTGGGTCTATTGTTGTTTCCTGTTACAACTGCTGTCGGTACAATCGTGACGCGCAACATGACGCTTCAGATAAAAATCACAGATGGGCTTAGGGCTGTGTGAATGGGATCAAAGGGCCATTTCTAGCAGGCTAACCTGCCTTTAAAATACCTATGTAGACCTGCTAATTTAGGTGGAAAAGCAGTATTAAACACCACTAGTAATTACAAGAAACAAAAGAAGGTTGCGTACAAGCTATAGAATGCCACTGGAAGATTTCCTCCCATACACTGCTACCAACATAACAACTTTACAACTTGGACCTTACCAGAGATGAGCTGTTGTATTTGCGGTCCATTAGGGCCTTTGTCACAGTTATGAACTATAGAGTTGGCTATTCGGGTGAGGTGCCCCATGTAGCCTCTTCGCCGACCACCTTCCGCCCTACAAACAAACAACAAAAAAATTATGATGACAGTCCACAATGGCTTATTACTTCAGCCACTTTAGCCAAGCACTGGTCTCTCATCCAAGCTCAACTATGAACAGTAGTGCTCATATTAAACAAGCAAAGGACTTTTGGATTTCTTCTCTACAACCACGTGTCCCAAAAAGTTGTAAGCTGTGAAAAACATAAATCCGCTTATGGTTTCCCTGAGTCCACAAGTTTTAATATTTAATTAAGTTTTAATATAGATTTTCGGTTAAAGGCCTGAAATAAGGTCTGTGGTTACCACAGGCTTAAGACAATTTACATGTTTTGTTCTAGAACATAAAACAGATCATTAAATGGCCCAAGTTCATAAATAAATGTGTGTCTTAAAAACAGTGGTTGCCAACACGTGTCTAAATGAGACGTTGTCACAGACATTAAACATCAACATTCTAACTAACTTTACAACTTGTACATCGATCAGTTTATAGAAAACCTGTATAGTAATTGTATAGTAAGACACTTAGTGTGACATTGAGGTCATGTGACAACAATGCAGTCTAGAGATTTCATTTGCACTTCACAACAGTGGTGGTCATCTGTGAAGATTATCTTGCTGATCAAAATGTCAAAGTTCACCTCTACACAGTAAGAAGACAAGATGATTAATGTTCAAACAGATCAACTTTTACCCTCTGTTTTAAAGGTCCCATATTATACTGTTTTTCATCAATTTCACACAACTGTCAGAAGTCCAAAAACTCTGTATTCGATATGCATTGCCCCAAACCCATGCGTGGTCCTGAATTCCAGCTGTCTAAAAGTCGCTCTACAGAGCTCTATTCAGAGCAGTCTGTTTCTGTGCCTGCACCTTTAAATGCTAATGAGCTCCGTCTGTCAACGCCTACTTGGAGAGTTCTTCCTGCTCACTCTCAGGGAGAGGATTCCCCTTGCGTTAGCAGTAGCATGCCCTAATGTTTACTGTGGCTGTAACGCTATGGCTCGCGGAGATTTTTTCATTCAATCGAACCAGTTTGACCGAGAATCGGACCCAGAAGGAGAGACTCCTGAAGAAGTACAGACTCTGTGGCTGCAGCAGGACATTTCAGAATGGTTAGTGAGTCTGAATAATGTTAGTTTGTTCGTATGTGTTGTTACAGTTACTGCCATGTAGCTAATGGCTAACAGCTAGCGAAAGCTGTGTTTGTCTCCAACACAGTCTCCAAACTTTTGGACACTGTTCACATTGTCTCTGTCTCCAGTCTGCACATGTTTCCAGACTTTTTACTGTGACAACCAAGCTCCATCATAATATTATTAACATCAAACTCGCTTCAAACGCCATTGCATAGCGGACCGAAGCGGAGCTAACTAGTTAGCTGATTTCCAGCTGACGTTTCCAGACTCGTAGGCAACTGTAAATACTATCAAACCACAGCGACACTTATCGGTGGCTCGGGTGCAGTTGCTGGGTCCGGTATGGGTGGGACTGATCCTTTTACGAGGGTCAGTGTCGAGGCAAAGCCAGCTTTGTACTGACCCTCATTACTGAAGCAGTCTGATGTGAAGTGGTTAGCACACACACACAAACTAACACGAACTGCAGCTGGCACGTTGTCTTTAAAAAATGACACGCAACCACTGTCTCTCTTCTGTTGTTCTGTAGCTGGGACAGAATATAGGCACTGATGTTGATTTTTACAACCAACAACAGAGCTAGCTGCTAACAGCGTCCAGCTTTGAGCGACGACATTGTGATACACTGCTGTGATGCTGCTGGACACACCGAACTTCACCTCAGGGATGAACGCCCCCCTCTCAGATATCTCCTATCACCGTGCAGAGGAGGTCGGCCTATAATAATGACTCCTTTCGTTACGTAACGAAAGGAGCTGAATCTGAACAGCCTGTAGGAGCGCCGTTTTACCAGTGGGTGGGCTGCAGAGACCAAGCAGGAATCACTTGTTTTCATCATTCTGGGAGTTGGCAGGCTCAGGGAGGACCAGGTTATATATGTAGAGACCAGAGAAAACATGTTTTTCATGATATGGGACCTTTAATACACACTATCAACTCTATGTTCTCTTGTCAACTTTTACAGTAGAGCAACAGAAAGCATCCTGGCTAGAAACATCACGAACTAGCATGGCTCATCACAGCCCAGGACAGGAAGGCTCCACAGCGGGTGATTAAAACCACCAGAACATCACTGGTACCATCTACAGAACATCAGTGACATCGGTAAAGTGAGATGTCTGCATAGAGCCAAAAGATACTAAAAGACAACATCCACCCAGCCACAGTCTGTTCACCCTGCTGCCATCTGACAACACATACAGAACTATCTGCTGACAAACCACCAGACTACAGAGTAGAGACTGTGAGACTCCTGAACCATGCAGTGTTAATTTTGACAGCAAATTCTGATTGACTCTTAGTCTTTTGAAGAACACACCATTTAGTCTTAGTCGACTAAATATCGTAAGAGTCTCTCTCTCTCTCTCTCTCTCACACACCGTACATATTGCCAAAGCAAGCGTTTGGAATTCAAAAATAATAACAATAAAGGCAAACAATATTTACAATAAATTAGTTATACTGTATGTATACTATGTATAACTTAGACTCAATCACAGTCATAGTCACAACAGGACTGTAATAACAAAATAAGAAAACAACAAACAAACAAAATGATTGTCACTTCCTGTCTCTCAGTCTATGGCAGGCACAAAGACTGTGGAAGTCTGTGTGTGTGTGTGCGCGCGCACGTGTTGGTGTTTGTGTGTGTGTGTGTGTGTGTGTGTGTGTGTGTGTGTGTGTATTTATGTTGATACGAGAAATAAGTAAATAATGGCTGCAATGTTCTCACATTTGGGCATTTCGCCAAGTAAATATGGGAGTTTCTCCATGTCTGTTGTGTGTTCAAATTCAGGGTGTATTTGTATTACTTTGGGAAAGTGTTCATTTCTCAGAGCCTGGTATTTGGGGCATGAGGTGAGGAAGTGCAGTTCTGACTCGACCTGTTGTCGGTCACAGTGGGAGCAGAGTCTCTCCTCCTCTGGCAGCCAGCTCTGTCTGCGCCGACCCTTCTCTATAGCCAGGCTGTGTTCACTGAGTTTGTACATAGTCAAGGCTTTTCTTAATTTAGGATCTGTTACTGTGCTCAGATAATTTGCCAATGTGAAGTTTCTTTTTAGGGTCAGATAACATTTTAATTTACTCTGTGTTTTCGTTGTTTGCTTCCAGTATGCGATATAGATTTCTTTTTGTTGATTGATAATTTGGTTTGGTCTGATTGGCTTGGTGTTGTGGTCCCGAGGCTGTCCGGGCCATGTTGGGTTGTCTGGACAGAACCTCAGGACCAGCTGGCTGAGGGGACTCTTCTCTGGCTTCAGCACTTGGCAGGTTAGGGCTTTGTGATGGTATGTCTGGGGGTCACTAGATTTTAGGTGATTGTAAAATTGAATTGCTCTTTTTTGTGTTTTCAATATGAGGGGGAATTGGCCGAGTTCTGCTCTACATGCATTGTTTGGTGTCTTTCTCTGGACATGCATGATCTTCTTACAGAACTCTGTGCTGAAAGATTCTATTATTGTTTTGTCCCATTTGTCAAATTCATGATTTAGTTTTGGTCCCCAAATTTCACTGCCATAGAGAATTATCGGTTCTAATACAAATTGGAAAATTTTAAGCCAGATTTTAATCGGAATGTCCAGTTTGACATTTCTTCTAATTGCATAGAAAGCTCTCCTTGCTTTGTCTCTCAGATCTTTCACAGCCAAGTTGAAGCTCCCTGTGGAGCTTATGTTAAGGCCAAGCTACGTGTAGTTTTTTGTATGTTGTAATTTAGTGGTGTCCAAATAGAAATTGTGTGTGTTGTCCTGATTTCTGGAAGATCATAATTTTGGTTTTCTTTGGGTTAACTGTCAGGGCCCAGGACTGACAGAATGTATGCAGGAGGTTGAGGTGCTGCTGTAGACCTTCTTTTGTTGGTGACAGCAACACCAAGTCATCTGCGTACAGGTTAACTTAACTTCTGTGCCATTCAGATTGAGACCAGGTGACGTGGATTGATCTAATTGACATGCAAATTCATTGATGTATAAGTTGAACAGGATTGGACTGAGGTTGCATCCTTGCCTCACCCCATGACCTTGAGGAAAGAAGGCTGTTTGTTTGTCTCCTATTTTAACTACACATTTACTGTTTGTGTACATAGATTTTATTACATCATATGTTTTTCCTCCAATGCCACTGTTGAGCAGTCTGTAGAAAAGACACTCATTCCAGATGGAATCAAAGGCCTTTGTGAAGTCAACAAAACATGCGTAGGCCTTTCCTTTCTTCTTGTCTAATTCTTGCTCAATCAGGGTGTGGAGGGTATAGATGTGATCTGTTGTGCGAAAATTTGGTAAGAATCCAATCTGGCATTTATTCGAAACATTTTGGTCATTGATAAAACTGAAAAGTCTTTTATTAATAATGTTGCAAAAGGTTTTTCCCATGTTACTATTTACACAGATTCCACGGTAATTATTAGGGTCATATTTATCTCCATTTTTATAAAGTGGTGTTATTAAACCTTTATTCCATGTGTCAGGAAAAGTGCCAACTGCTAGAATTATATTAAAAAGTTTGAGTATAGCCGACTTTAATTTATGGTCAGAATATTTGATCATTTCATTTAGGATGCTGTCGACTCCACAGGCCTTTTTAACTTTCAGGGATTGGATGCTTTCCGTCAGTTCCTGCTCTGTTATTGAAGCAGGGTTCAGTTAGCAAGAACGAGGGTTTTGGTTGTCTTTAATTACTAATTCTAAAGTTTTCCACTTGGCGTGTGTTTTGTTTTAGTAACTGTTCTTTGCAAAATTGCTGTATAATTCAGTAAAATAATTCATCCAAATGCTGCCATTTTGTATTGCCAATTCATCTTGTTGTGTATTGTTCAGAGTGTTCCACTTCGGCCAGAACTGGTTTGACTCTAAAGATTCTTCTATTTCAGAGAGCTGGGTTCTGGTGTGTTGGTCTTTCTTAGTTCTCAGTGTGTGTTTATATTGTTTTAATGTGTCGTAGTAACGAAGGCGTATATTTTGGTTATTTGGGTGTCTGTGTTTTTCGTTTGATAACTTTCTTAAAGTTTTCCTTATATTTTTGCAGTCGTTGTCAAACCATTTGTTATTGTGTGTTTGTTTTGGTTTATGATTAGATGTTTTCAAGTGTGATAACTTTGCCAATTTATCAAAAATTGCGTTAATTTTGCCCACAGCAGTGTTTACACCATCATTATTATGGAGAATATTTCAGAAAGAAATAAATCAATTGAATATTGGATTTTGGAATTTTCAAATGCCTTTTGGTAGCTCTCCATGCTGTCTGATTTCCATCTGTATGAATGTGTGGTGTTGTACAGTTCACTGGGTTTAGAGGCCTCATAGTTACTGCGTTCCCTCTTCAGATAGACAGTGATCTTGCTGTGGTCCGAGAGGGGTGTGAGTGGGTTGACTGTGAAAGCTCTGAGAGACATTGGGTCCAGATCTGTTATTGCATAGTCTACCGTACTACTGCCAAGAGCTGAACTAAATGTGTAACGGCCAAGAGAATCTCCTCGTAACCTACCATTGACTATATACAGACCCAGCGTGCGGCAGAGCTGTAAAAGCTGGGTACCGCTTGTGTTGGTAATTTTATCAAAATTATGTCTTGGGGGGAGTTCGGGGAGAGGAAAGCAGGTTTCTCCAGGTAGGCCTAAGTGCTGATCTCCCTGGATATTTATAGTGTCAACTTTCTCTCCAGTTCTAGCATTCAGGTCCCCACAGACTAGCACATTTCCTAAAGTTTTAAATTGGTTTATTTCCCCCTCTAGAGTGGAAAAAAATATCTTCGTTGTAGTATGGAGATTCTGAGGGGGGTATGTAAATAGCACATAGGTAGACATGTTGGTCTGCACGTATTATTTCTTTGGTAATTTTCAGCCAAATATAGGATTCTACTTTTTTGATAATTTCAATTGAATGGGTTAGTTCTGATCTATACCAAATAATCATGCCTTCTGAGTCCCTACCCTGGGTTACTGTTTGGAGTTTAATTGATGGAATAATAATCTCAACGAAACCGTAAGGACAACCAATGGAACTGTCTCCTCTGTACCATGTCTCTTGTAAGACGGTGATATCAGAGTCTTTTACTTCTCTAATAAAATCTGGATTTTGGCTTTTTAAACCAAAAGCAGATGATCTAAGGCCTTGAACGTTCCAACATGTTATTTGAAATGACTTCATTTTTAAATGTGTTCTGTTTTAAAAATAAGATAAACACTAAAATAATAACGATACTAAAAACAAGAAATAAACAATTAAATTCCATTAAATTAGAGATGTTGGGGGATAGTTTAGAATGTATGATGTATGTATATGATTCTCTCTCTCTCTCTCTCTCTCTCTCTCTCTCTCTCTCCATCAAATCTGACTTTTTATTTAGTTTTCATTTCGGTTTCGTCCATGAAAAAGGTTCGTTGACGAATATTTTTCGTCATAGTCTTCGTCAATGAAATTAAGACTGGAACCATGAATAGTTCAGACTTGTCTGAATAGTTTTAATTGTATTGTGTGTAGTGATGCACGATATGAAAAATTTCAACCGATACCGATAACCGATAATTTCCATCTTCTCATGGCCGATACCGATAACCGATAAATTCATATTTTTATATTTATTCTAATCTTCATCTAATCTGTAGTTTGTGCAGGATGCAGCGATTGAAAACTGATATTTTTGTTGCTCTGGCCTATCTAGAACAAAAAACAAAAGTTTTTGGCTCTTCAAATGTTTATTTTTTTCATGTCATCACAAAAATATGTGGTCATTTGCCTTGGTCATGTTACGGGCATTATCCCTGAGCACAACATGCACTTGGTCTTTTGTAATACTCCGAGCATTGTTTCAAAAGCTTGGCATATCACTGACGCTGTATGAGACCCGGGGCACTCCTGTGCATGTAGCATTGCTTTTTGCATGTTAAAGTCTTGATCCAACCACTGAGCCGTTAGGCTTAGCATGCTGAACGGACTGACATCTGACGTCCATATGTCTGTGGTAAAACTCACGTGTAGTCTGTTCTTGTCGATCAGGTTGTGGATGTGTGTGGCGACAATATCAGAGTGCAGGGAGGGACACATCCAAGAAGAAGCGGCGGCTTGGGAGAGTGTAATGTGGCTCCAAGTGTGCTAATAACTTACGAAAACCCGGGTTCTCAACGACAGAAAAGGGCTGATCGTCGAGAGCTATGAATTCCATCACTTTGTCGTTATTGGCTTTAGCCTTTTCGCTGTCTCTGGAAAAGCTTTTGCAGTTTTCAAACACCTGCTGAATGGGGACATCGACCCTCCATGTTGTTGTTGTTTTAGCTTTAGCACCGCTAGCGGCTGCCTCGTATTCTTTCAATACCGCTTCGTGACCACGCTGGTGAAGACATGTTATTATCAGTCGGGCAGTGACTGGGCCAGGCTTGGGTCCTGCGAGTAAGGCGCGATAGATGACGTCACCAGCGCGTCCCGGACGGGCGGCTACTCCGCCTGCAAACGTTACTCGTAATTTCATTAATGTATCGGATCTTTTTATCGGAAAAATGTTCCCATCGGATCGATAAAAAATGACGCAATTTTTCCCCAAATCTGCCGATATTTTATCGGTCCGATAAATATCGTGCATCCCTAATTGTGTGTGTATGTAATCTTTTATTGCACAAAAACAAATCATGAATCTTGGATCTTCTGAGTTTGATGCCAGCAACACATTCCAATGAAGTTGTTTTTACATCAATTTAAACAGAGAGAAAGGACAGGGGAGACCAAAGACTGGCAAAGGTGTGGAATACTCCAAAAGCAAGGATTACCACCTCACGCTTGCATGCTAGGGCTGTTGGAACGAATTACATTCATTAAGTTGAACATCATTTCAATAGTAAACTAGAACTGCAAGCAGTTATGAACGGGGTCCAAGCCCCCCCGCGCGACTGGGACCCTGCACACCGCAGAGCCCACGGAAGTTGGCCCCAAAGGATGACGGGCTCGGGGTAAAAGTGAGGACACAGGCCAACGTCTGAGCCGTGGTATTCGCTGTAATGGGAAGTGCACTGGAAGTGCAAAAGGCTGAATGTGTGCCGATTTGGATTTGTTGTAGTAAATCACGTCCACTTTGACCAATTGTTACTTAACTATATGGCTGGCCTCAGGAGTGACCCCACATCAGTACCGTTTCATTACATTTCTATTATTGCAACAAAAAATGAGAGTGACAAGGAAAAATGCATTTATGTCGATTAGTGTGTAGGCCTACATTTTGTAAACGCACTGATATCCATTTGTCTTGCATATGTGAGAAGTGAACTAATGTTACAGAACCTGTGGAGCAGAAAGAACTTTTTGTGAGGAGCTACAGTGGTGACATGTTAGCATGCTGGATGTAGCACAGTAACGTTGAGTTTTTTTTTAAATATCAGCTGTTTAAAAGGCAAAAACTCATTTACATTCGTTACAGTGCCACCTATAGGCCAATTTAAACCAAAGTTGGCAGAGAGCCTTTGGATGACTTCAGGAACAACTGACTTAAGTTTGATGGTGAAAGCATTTAGTTTGACCGAAATATGAATCAATATGTGTTTTTTAGCTAGCAAAAAAGATTGTTTGGTTATATTGTTTGGTTATATTGTTTGGTTATGGTTTGATTATTTTTTGGAGTGCCAAAATTCTTTGACAACTTTGCATCAGACACATCTGGAGATTCTATGTGCAAAGTTTCAGGCAGATGGCGCTTAAATTGTAGGAGGAGTTCGAAAAAGTAGGTTTTGCATATGTGGCGATTTAGCCAACAAAATGTGCAGCAGAAGTGGGCGTGTGCTATGTCAGAAAACCCAGCTCTATTCAGGGAACATATAGATATAAGGTTTCGAATGTGTTATTTAAAATGTGGAAGTTACAGGCAAAAACGCGATTGCATCCATTATAGCGCCACCTAGTGGAGTACATGTGCAATTTTTGGTATGGAAGAACTGTGTCCTATTCTACATGGACCATATAAAGTTCAAAGCTGTCAGCACAATAGTTTGGCTGAAATGTATGTTTATTGTTTATCTTGTAATAAGCTCCGCCCACATTGACCAGCCATGACCATCTTCAAGATATGGCCTCAGGATTGGCCCTACATCATACCGACCAAATTTCGTAAAAATCGGTGTAGCCGTTCAAGAGATATAAACTTCCCATATTTTTAGCGCCCCCGAGTGGCCAAAATTCGGCTCATCCCTTTCCAGTGTCATGGCAACCAAGGATCTAAAATTTGGTGTTAATAGCATTTGATTGACCGAGATATCAAACAGTTTACATTTTTATAGCTAGCTTCAGAAATGTTTCAGTTTCACGCAGATCGGACAAAACCCCAAGGAGAAGTTCGAAAAAGTAGGTTTTCCAGTTTTTGCGATTTTGCGAAAAAAACTTTCTAGGCGGAATGGGCGACATACGGTGTGGGAGTTAAACGCGTCGGCCTAGGTTATAGCGCCCCCTGCAGGCAGATATGTAGTTTTTTGTGTCTGAGGTACGTGCAGGTGTCTGGACCAACCCTTTAAATTGCTCCCTTGCATGGTTTAGCCTGCAGCACCACTTTAAGCGGGAGAAAAAAAATCCTTACAATTACAATAGGGTTCCTAGCACTGCTGGTCCTAGGAAAACCGTCTGCTTGCATACGTGTTCCCTTGGCTCCTCAGGCTTGGCCCCCTAATTAAAGCTGCAAGGAGCGATGAACGGGCCCTTGCTCCATGCACGTCGGGCTGTGGCACCATCGGAGGGTGCACTCACCTGTTACTTGCATGTCATGTTGTAGTGTATGATGTGTAGAAAACAAGCAGTAAATGCCATGTAAATGGATGATGTTTGTGTGACTTCCTGTGTCCAGTGGGTGGTGCTATGGATATGACACAGTATTGTTGCATAGATGTATTCAGGGCGACACCCTCTACATGTTTGAACTATTTGGTGTAGATGAGAAAAGTGTATGTTGAATTTATAAGGACTTGATGCTTTATAGCGAAGCATTGAAATGGGCCGCACCACCACAGCTACCAGGTATAACGTAGGCGAAAGCTTTTGATACATTTTAATGTTCAAGGTCTGAGGATGATACTGACTGAATGTGAAGTCTGTGGTGTGAAATCTGTAGGAGGAGTTCACAAAAGTATGAGGCATGAAAATGCGTCAAAATGGCGGCGAAAAATCAAAATGGTCGACTTCCTGTTGGATTTACCCCCAATTTCCACTGGATACGGGTCCGCTGCGTTGCGGCTCCGATCCGGTTTTGCTCCGCCGTCCGCCAATCAGTTGCGGTTTGAGTCCGCCACGGCGCAGTACGGTAGCTAGCTGTCGTCACGAGGATGAGGAGTTCCCGCGATAATCACATAATCACTCGCGAGTTATAGGTCTGTGTTATTAACCCTCTGGGGTCTGTGGTATAATTGGCCGTTTTTGACTATTTTTGATTTTACCATTATATTTCACCTTAAAAACTATTTACCTTGCCTTGTTTGGTGTCATTATTTTCAGCACAACCTCACGTGTGACTGTACAGTTATTTTTTCATTTTGACACACTGTATTAACACAATTGACCTAAAATCACAAAAAACATAAAATCCGAGTAAGAAAGTCAGATTTCACAGTCAGAAAAGTCAGAAGTTAGATTTTTTACTGTAAAAACCACAAATATGATTAACGAACCATTTTCATTACTTATAATGCAATTATGAATTGTTGTTTACTAAATTTGTGCATAAGTTTTTGAAATTTACAAAGTTATATGTAACTATTTACATTTAAATGCAGGCAATGCCTCAGAGTCAGGGCTCCTCAGCTGAATGAAGAGCTGCACTGCCTGCTCCACATTCAGCTTCTCCTCATTCTTTTGACTCATTAAATTAAAAAAACGACTCCACTACACACTAAACACACTACACTTAACACTACAGAACACACTAACTATGCACTCCAAACACGCTAAATGTCTCAAATCTCTCAACTCTCAAAACTCGCGATCTCTGTCGCTGCCTCTGTCACCGGCACTGCTGCTTTCACTTTTCGGCCCCATCACTCCCAAATCTTCCCCCTGTCCCCCAGCAACCAGATCACGTGACATGCGAACTAATTTTGTGATTGGCTGTCTATTTTTATAGATGTTATAGTCATCTATAAAATTGTTACAATATTGACAAACTTACTTATGATCTCAATTACAACAGAGCAGAATACTCACTGTTCTTTCTCATTGGAGCTCCAGGCCTCTACGATTCTCTGTATAAACTGGCACTTTTGAAACAGCTGGTGGAGACAGATACAAGGAAATTAATAAATACAGCTAATTCCATGTGACTGAGATAGAGTGCATACTGCATCAGTGTCTGCATTGACAGAAAATAAATTACAAACTACGTTATTGATAAGCCTTTGCTAATAGCCAGTTTGATGGAAGGATGGGTAAAAAACAACAATGTAGATGGAGAGATTTTTCACATAAGAATTAAGACACAAGACAGCTTTAGTTTGCTTTATATTTTCTTCGAGTAATTTTATCTTACATGTTTGATAAGGATGCTTTCCCTTGCATGTTCTTGCTCCGTGTCTGGCTGAATGTCAGTGGGGGCAGGGGGCATAGCCAAAATCATGGCTGTGCAGATCTCCACTTGGATGTGGAGGAAGTTGTTCCAGATGTATTTGAAATACATATCCTGTACAAAACATGAAGGGAAAAGAGGGAACAGAGAACAAAGAGGAGAAAGAACAAAGCAATGATCAAATGAGGAAATACATAAACCTCCACTTGCATGAACATTGCCCCTTGAGTGTGAGGCGATTAAGTGTTCCTTTAATATATTTAAGTCAGCGATATCAGTCTGTCCACTTTGGAAGCAAAAGTATATCATTTATATATATATATTTGTATATATTTATTAGGGCTGTCAAACGATCAGTTTTTTTAATCGCGATTAATCGCATTTTGTCCATAGTTAACTCGTGATTTATCGCAAATTAATCACAATTTTTTTGGCACATTTTTTTCTGTTCTAAATGTACCTAAATGTATTTTTTCATGTTCTTAATACTTTTAACAACATAAGAAAGGTCAAATATGCTTGCATTATGAAAATGTTTATTCAACAATTCAAATCATGCAGGAAAATAAATCCAGGGTTGTCTGCTTTTGGCAAGGGGGGGCGAGGGGCTCTCTGCATCTGCCGTGTGTTTGGCTTGCAAGTGGTGTCCACTGACACTGCACGTTTTTCTTCTTCGCCTTTTTCATGCAGTGTGCTGCTTTCTGTCAGTCAGTATCACACTGATGATCGCCATGGCTCCGGTGCAGCAAAACAATAAAAAGTACGACTTGAAATTCAAACTTGCTGTCGTGATATATTCAGAGGAAAACTCGGGACAAGCAGCCGCTAGACGTTTCTCTGTCGACCAGAAGAGAGTGAGAGAAACTGAGCTTCAGCGTCTGTCCGAGGAGGACAGCAGCAGGGCCAGGCTGCCTGCTGCCCGCGTTATTAACGCGTTAACACGTTAACTTTGAAAGCCCTAATATATACATATACATACATATATATACACACATACATATATATACATATATATATATACACACATATATACACACACATATATACACACATATATATACACACACATATATATACATATATACATATATATACACATATATATACATACATATACACACATATATACATACATATACACACATATATACATATACACACATATATACATATACACACATATATATACATATACACATATATACATATACATATACACATATATATACACATATATACATATATACACATATATACACACATATATATACACACATATATATACACATATATATATACACATATATATATACACATATACATACACACATATACATACATATATATACATATATACATATATATACATATATATATACTAGGGCTGTCAAAGTTAACGCGTTAATAACGCGTTAACGCAACGTCCTCTTAACGCCGTTCATTTTTTTAACGCGCGATTAACGCTCAGTATAAAAAAACAACAAAAAAAAAAACGCGCATTGTATTATTTACGGCCGAAGGCGGCACCCGTAGTCTTGATACAGAGGGTGGCAGAAGAATAAGAAAGGGAATCAGAAGAAGAAGAAGCAAGGCTGGCGGTTCGTTAAAAACACGGCAGACTGAAAAGCAGCACTCGCTGCAAACTCCTCATCACACGGAGCTGACTGTGAAACTCAGCAACACATTTCCCCGGAAAAAACGGCGGAAGCGGTAAATGAATGAACATATTTAAGACCTAACTAAATGTAATTTAAGACCTATGTGCAAAATATGGACGTAGACTTTTTAAGGCCTAAAATTGAGATTGTCAAATTTTAGACTTTTTAAGACCCCACTGAAACCTTGCAAGCATTAAGGTGGCTAATTAAAGCAACACTACATAATGTAGACAAACTCTTTAAGCTATACGGAAGAAAATTGATTCACGAATCCCCTTCTCAGGTCGCCAAATCAAAGAAAAATTTAAAAAACTTACGTGAAAGTCTCTCTTTCTAATCTCTTAGAAAAGGACAAACTGAACTGACTACTACTGACACACTGACTACAATGAAGCATGTCACCTCATTCTGTTACCATTTATCCACAGCGCTGTGTCAGCTGGCTACTCAAAAGACCTAAGTAACATACAAAGATTATGAATTGTTCGGCTGTAACAGTCTATCTATCCCTCAGTAACAAATGGCTCGTTAGCAAGACATCAAAGAACGTTGCGCTGGTTTAACTAAGAGGACACTGTATATCTTATCTGATAGCAGCCAGCGAGCAGCAGAGAGATTTGGTTTGCCAACAGAGCTAATTGTTTACAGCTGAGCTAGATACACAGCAGGACTCTGTACTAGTGGACTGTCCTAAATATGGTGTTCACAACAATGGAAAGGACAGATGGAAGGACAAACCAAAAACATAATGCCACCGGCCACAGTTGTCAGCAGCGTAAAAATATAGATAGTACTCACTAGGATGACTCCCAGTGTGTTGAGGTTAATAAGTTCTGTGTTGATGCTGTGTGTGTTGCTTTGCAACAGGCTGGCCACCAGCCTGACCACATTAAGCCTGGTATTGCCCACAGGAGGGTCCAGCACCCCCCACGTTGTCTTCATCACATTCCTCTGTTGGTGGAAAATGAATAAATTAACAATAAGAAAAAACACAGACACAATTAATAATTACTTGATGACTTAATTGTTATAGATGTGGTAGAAGACCTTTTGTCACTGATTTTGTCACCGGAACATGTATGATCTTCAGCTGCTTTCTAAAAATATTTTTTCTTCAATAGATCCTCAGAGGGATTAAGTATAGATATACAGAGAAATTTGAAGAAAATAATTAAAAGCATTTAAATAAAAATAAGAAAACAATAAAACATAATTCTCAATCTACTAACAGTCTTGTTTTGTCTAAAAGGATGAATAAATTACATAGACTCATGTAGTCTGCAACATTTTGACTTCAATCTATCAGACATTTAGTTCTTAAAAAATTGCTTACAGCTGTGTGTTTTTTTTTTTTTTTTTACCTTTGGGGGATCCAGTAGCAGCTGGTGAAAGTCTTTGAGTCGGGGTCTCACAGCCTCCAGGATGCTGTGGTTGACTGAAAATGAAGGGTGGGAAGTCCCAGAAGGGCATTCCATATGACCTTCAAACCTACGACATGGAAAGGCATAACCTAATGAACTAACTAAGCAAACACAATGCAGTAGAGCCAAATCTTTTTGATTGTGCCTTAAGTCACAGATTGTTTATGTATGCTTCAATATCGGATTTACTAATCCATAAATATTTACCAAGTGTTTTCCATAAACCAGCAACAAAGTTTTGCAAACATTTATAATTATAATGCAGCGGGCAGACATTACACTAGAGATGGAACAGTTCACAAAATTCACGGTTTGCTACATAGGCTGTCAGACAACTCTAACAATTCCTCTTCGGGTCTCTCATTATGTGCGGGAATTACCGTGTTGCTTTAGCGTTCGCAAGAGGGGATTTTATTTTATATCGTGGCTCGAGTGTTTTAATTATACAACAAAATCCAGCACCCTCCACCACGGCAAAAGGCTGCATATCTTAGGCTATGAAACACCACTCCTTTCGTTATGCATGTTGCTCTGTCTGACTCGTCACTATCAGGCTGTTTAAAAGCTGCGGGGAGCAGAAGTCGTCCTGTCGACTCTCTCCCTTTCCTCCTTGTGCTGCCAGTTGTCTCACTGGGATGATGTCTTTGCAGACGAGCTGACATGTTAGTCGTGTTACTGTTAGCATAAACAACACATGTTGCACAATGCTTGCACACTGTCGACTTTTGTCAACAACTTTCATACCGCCGTCATCATAGGTCACTCTATGGCTCAGTACCGCCACCTGCTGCTCTGGAGTGTACACGCTTCGCCTCGTTAGTAAATGAGAAAAAGAAGTTGCACGTGCCTATGAACCGAACGGTACACACACGCCCCGAACCGTGACAAGCGCACCGAACGGGACGGATTTTTTTGATGAACCGTTCCACCCCTACAGTACACTGTAGATTTTATTCAAAACATCAATTGTTTCATGTTTTATAAAATAATTTTCAATGTGTTTATCGATTTATAACTGTTTGGTGATGATATGAGCATCAAGGTTACAAGTTCATACAGTTAAAATGATTTAGTCTTTTTTACACAGACGGTTTGGTTTTGGCCGTCATTCCAACCCTCACTGATACCACCAGGTGTGCTCACTCTGAGTTTTTCTCCAAATGGAGTTAGATAATCCGGATTAACCATTGGGCTTGTTTACAACCTTGATCATCTGATTACTCAGGTTTATTGCATTCTTTGCAATAGCAATGCTGCATTGTTCCCAGATCTCCGAAATGACTTTGCTGAATAGTGAAACTGAAATGAAATGAAACTATGAAAACACGATACTACCCGTTTTAAGCCACAATCATCCATTAACAATTTACCTTAACTGTGATTTGAGAAACAAGCGTACATGAAAATAATGACTAAGTGATCATCAACCTCAGTCATTTCTACTTTCTGAGAAATGTGGTCCCCATTTCACATTTTTCAAAAATCTAATTATCTACTATGTATATCCAAAATGAAATTTAAGTATCAAGAGCAGCAGAAGCCACATAACATACGCTGGTCTCCTCGTCTCAAACAATGTGAGAAGGATCTGGATAACACTGACAATTGCAGATTCATTCTTCTCCTTGTCAAAAATATTGAACAGCAGCTGCTCCACTGTCTCCTGCCTGAGGAGGATAGACATAAAAACAGGTTAAGATTGCGATAGCTAAATGTATGCTTGCACACTGTGCAAAATAAACTAAAAGCAGATATGGTAAGCAAATACAAGCTAAATGACTAACCTGCCTGAAAAATCACTGACAGTTATTTTAATCTAAGGAACATTTTGCAAGCCCTAATAATCTAGGAGTTATCAAAGGTCACATTTAACAAAAATTAACCAGGTTCTTTCTGTATAGTGCTGACTGTTAAAGGTCTGGCAAATAAACACATTCATACTTTTCCAGCGTGGCCAAAAGTGGGTCAGGCTCTGAGCAGCCCTGGACCTGGAACATCTGGTCTCTGCTCAGTCTGATGATCTCACAAAGCGACTGGGATGCGTTGGAGTGTCTCTTTATCAAGAAACATGGTCAAAAATGAGAAATGACACAATTAACCATAAACTCTTGTGACCCAAACACTGCTGCAGGTCAAGAACACACTCTGGCAATAGCACTCCCTGATGGTTGTGCTTTTTTTTGCTTCTTTGGAGCGTCTCTCCTGTTGGGCTTCAGACAGCGCACTCAGAACAGGGCCACCGCTACACATTTTGGGGCTTTAGGACAGATTAGGATTTGGTGACTCCAAATTGAAAATTCTCTCTTCTGTTAAACAAATCCAACTGAAAACATAAAAGTTTATTTAGGATTCCCTTTATACTTAATTCCACATTAAGAGGTTATCCCTGTGCATTTTTTTGAGCTGCTATGTTCCATCCTGTTTTTTTTTATTGTACTCTGACAACCACAGGTGTGATTAGCAAAGGACAAAAAAGCAGGAAAATATACAGCTCCACTATGTCTCCCTTTACATTTATATTGTCCCATTGTTGGCTTCAGCTAAGAAAGAAATAGTTCGCCCCACACGTCCAAAATTCTTAGAACAGTGTTTCCCCAAGATTTTTTTGAAGCAGCAATGCTCTGAGTCGGTAACCTAGCAACACTAGGGGGGTCAGGGACAGAAGTCAGTGGTCCACATGACATGGAAGTTATTGAGAAAAAAATAATAATTTCTGCATATTAATATTCATATAAAATAGAGAAAGCACTAAGGTACAATAAAAAGAGCTGTGTCTCATTCGTCCAGTTTACTAATACAATCTGCTGCTGGATTGGAGTCACTGGGCCACATGACATGGAAGATATCGAAAAAACTGCAATTATTGTGTATTAATATATTTATGCTAAGTAATTTAATGATGGTCCCTAAATCAGTTTCCAGAGTCCGTCTCCACCTGACTGTCAATTGACTGGCTCAGGGGCAGCCATAGATGTACCGTTTTTATTTGTTTCACTTTAAGATACATTTTCAAAGATATATCTATGATTATAATCATATAACATCAAACACAAGGTTAACACTACAGTTTGTCAAAAATCACAAATTTTATAGGGAACCCACTGAATTTGCCTAAGACCCACTCAAATGAATACCTGTGGGTCCCGAAGACTCACTATATGAAAACCTCAACATCACTTAACGTGGAATCCACATGAATGTGGCCAAATATATACATCGTTAAGGGGTTAAACAGTTTAAAATGTGATCCGCTGCAGAGCTCAGCTTTGAGATCTTTTTAATTTGTGTAAAACGAAGAAATGTAAAAGTGGCCATGTAAATCTCTATTACATCAATTTCATACAAACAAAACCTGAAAACATGTTAGTTCATCAAGAACCCACAGAGGACTTGCATATCCTGCTAGGCAATGAAAGTAACAGTGAAGTGTGTGTGTGTGTGTGTGTGTGTGTGTGTGAGCGTGAACCTTACATCCTCATCTTGAGACGGTTGTACCATGTCCACGAGTCTCTGAATCACCTTCTCCTCATTCAGCCACTAAAAGAGGACAGAGAACATAGACAGAAACGACAGCAAAAAATATTGTATGAAAGATCTTCAATAATCTTCAATTGCCAAGTCATAATCATTTTCTTCTAGCAAGTGGGTAGGTTGTGTGTATTAAATTACCATAAGAAAAAAAGAAAGTTTGCTCTGACTTGTTTTCTGGCTTGTGTGCACAAAATATGAAGCAATGAGCCCGTTTTCGTTTGTAACCTAGATACCTAAATCCAGGCAGTGTAGAAACTAAAGGCATATCAGCACAATATTAGACTATATAAGAATATAAATAACTGTCAAACAGAGCAGTAATAACAAACAGCAGACTTGCAAAACAGCATTGCGGCATCTAGTATGACAAATCCAAAGAAGAAGAAACACTGCCATTTCTGTCATGTTATGGTTTCATACTATCGTTTTAGACATACAAATAATTTTTACATACTGCTGTAGCGAACTAAACAGCATGCTAGTAAGGAATTTTCAAGCCAAGTTATGGCTAACCCCAGTTAAAATGCTGTCAACCAAGACAGAGAAAAAAGCCCAGTTATCTAAAACATCAACTTCTCCATTGAGCCAATTAATTACATAAAGATGCAAATAAAGATGTTGTAGCCTTGCGTTCATGTAGGAGGGTTAATCTCTCTGTGAACGAGCACAGCGATGGCTGCAGGAATCCTTGTACAAATATTCTTCTCCTTTAAATGTATTTTGAAACTCTTTCAGACACTGGCCCAGTTGTTCCATTTTGTGCTGAAGCACGATTGTCCCTCCTCTCCAGTCCCCTACTGGCCTGTAGCATTGCTCCGGCCACAAACGGGCCTGAGCACGGGTAACTCTTGTACATACTTCATCACATCGTAGCACGGTTGCATCACAGCGGAGAACAACAAAGAAAACATGCTTATTTGCTTGCTTATAAACTTGCTTATTTTGTGCCGTTTTACACGGCCCTCTCACATTCCGGATTTCTTGATTATGCAAGGTGGTGTAGTACACATGATTATACTTCATGTCCACGCTGCACACCCGTTCTTGTGCATGACCAACTGTAGCGTGCCAAAGTATTCCTCTTTCAACCATTGCCAAGGAAGTGTACCATGCTTGAGCACTGTATGGAGTGCTCGCACTAGTCAAACAAACTGGACTTTGGGGGTCAAACTTGCTTGGGCACGGTACGTATTGCCTAGTGCAAGTGCACCCTAAGGTAGACAGTTTAGAAAGCGGTTGTCTTCCAGTTTGAAAATTAGAAGAGAGGACAAAAGTACGACTAGAGTACATCAAATAAAAATTGTCCTCAACAAATGTTTACTTGGCAGCCAGATGATAGTGTGAAAAATCTAATTTGTTGGCTTCTTCGTTAAGGTTGTGCTGGTCTAATCTAAACAGCTTGATAAGTGAACAGATGGGAACTGTCATTTTTAGCACAGCTTAGAAAGCTACCCACATTAAGAACATCCTGTCGTAGCTGTTGTGGTTCAATGCAGGTGAGCATTCTGAGAAGCAGGTCCATGATGGCAGATGTCCCGATGTGTTTGATCATCAAGTCAACAAAGTCCTCCCGCTTCCGCAGAAAATCCACTATCTGTAAACACAGACCATCAAATAATACACACCATAGAATCAGTAGCGAGGACAAACTTCTGTTTCCTGCAGGTCTAAAATATTATTTTCATGTGTTAAAATAAACATTAAGGCCGTGTAACCTGATTACTAGTAAACACGTGGTTAAGGGTCAAGACATCACCCTAAAGATGGTTGTCTGGGCTACCTCCAGATGGTGGTGCAACATTAGAGCTGACTGATATGGGATTTTTGAGACCAATAACAATTTAGGAATCCATCAATTACTAATATGGCAGATGATTTACTGATAATGAAAATAGACCTTTTAACTTTTAATCTGCTACGGTACTGACTGTACTAAAGCTAGCTAGCGAATAGCAGCTGTCATATAAGCATGTGGGACAGGGTCAATGTTATATTTCTAAAGGGAAAATTATTAGGGTCATTGTTTAGTCACTTTAGCACTGTGTGCTTCACTTACACACCAGTTAGGAACTTACTGTGAGGACGTCACTTCACTTAACTCTGTCAAAACCACTGTTTACATGTGCAGTTTGCCCTGCTGAGTCTGAAAGTGTTGTTAATAATGGATTCGGAGGGCGCTCTGCTGGTCAATTTACATAATGACATCATTTTAAATTACTGCAGGCATTGTTTTTATATATCGGAACACAAATACGCTGACACTTATACGTCTGTACTAGGCCAATTTAAGAGCCATATCAGCCCAAGGCTCCAGACAGTGACCAAATGGTCGCATTTTGCGGCCAAAATTTGAGACAGTGCGACTCAATTTTACATTTAGTCGCACATGTGTGACCAGTGAATTTGTCTGTGTTTTTTAATTATTTTTTATCACTGGGATGTGGAAGGGGTGAATCAAAGAATCTGGAATGACAGGTGGCAGGCCAATGTGTGTGCAAGTGGGAGGGAATGGGGAATGGCACTGTAAGTGGCTAATGAGTGGAGAGGGAGGGTCTCAAAGTTGTTCCGAGTGTGGAAGGAGATGGTTTCACTTTCAGTGAACAATGGCATAACAAACCTTTGACGCTTAATTTCTCTCCAATAAGCCCAGTAGTGAGTCATATCTTAACTCTGAGGATGAGTCCGAGTCTGAAGACACAAGTGTGGCTAAAAAGGGCAGAAAATACTGTTTTCGCAAAAAAAATGGCTGCGCGGTTTGACTGCTTCAGGTATCTCAAAGAGACTAATTGCATGAAGTGCGAATTTTGCAGTTAATAATAATGGTGGCACTAAACAGTTAAAACATAACACACTGCTCAAACACAGTGCTAGTCTAAGGCATAAAATATGCTGTGACCTGTACTTCAATGAAAATGCAACTCCACTGTCAGTTGCATTTAGAAGGCAAGAGGCTGTTAATCAGTGCGCTGACAAGGCCGAATTAATATTTAAGACTTAACACAGCCTTTTTCATTGCCAAGGAAGAACTACTCTTTACCAAATATTACATACATTTAAAGTATTTGTTAAGTTGTGGTCTGTGTACTGTGAAAGGATAGGAAGGTTACTGACCACATACAAGTGAACATAGCTTTGCATTTATGATTTCTGAATGTATGTTAATTAATATTGTACTGTAATGACACTAATGGTACTGTCTGTATACCTCATTTCTCTTTTGTTGCTTCTTCAAAAGTTCACAATGTGCCAGAATTTAAAACAAAACATTATAATTTCTGCATTTATTATCAATGTATTTATCAGTAATACAGTAAAAATGAGAGTAAATGTGAATATTTGCTTTGCATGCTGATGTACAGTGTGCGCCCCTAAATTTTGTGATTGTGCTCCTAAAATATTCAGTTAGGGGCCACTATGCTCCTAGTAAAATAAGCTAGTCTGGAGTCTTGCTGCCGATAGTCGGCCGACTGATGAATCACATTCATCACCTGTCATCACTGGAATTGCTGGACATACTGATCAAAAGTACCCTCACCTTTGCCCATGCAGTGAAATGACAGCAGATGTGTAAATTAGGTTATAACTACGGGTGGTGAAAATAATAATCGATTAATCGCAATTATAATATTGACGATTATGAATCGATTATTAAATTTCCAAAGATCAATTTTATTTATTCTTTTTTTTTTTATATATAAATTGTAGCACATACTGGAGTCCTCCTCTTACTGGCTTCAGCTACATGGTCCACAGTCTGGAGCCAAGATATGTTCCATCCCGGAGCTTTTTCACACATAATTCGATTCCAAATCTTTACAAGGAGACAAAGCTTTCCGTGCAAGAGTCCCTCAACTCTGCTCACAGGTTAGCAATAACCTGCGATGCCTGGACATCCAGAGCTACAGTCTCATATGTGACCGTTACAGCTCATTATGTCAGCAGTTAATGGAAGCTTATGTCCTAATGTACTTCAGACGAGAGCTATGGATGATAGCCACACAAGCGCAAATATGTGTGAGTTTCTCAAAGCAATGGCAGACGAGTGGGGAATAGAGAAACATGACCTGGTTCTCATCACCGACAATGCTTCTAACATGAGCCTGGCTGCTGAGCTTGGCAACTTTCTTTTAACAGTGAAAGACTACATTTAAAACAAAGTTAAAATTAAAATTTTGATATTACAGTTACACTATACAATATTGAAGGTGCTGTGAGGTGTTACTCAAAAGAGAAGTAAAATAATTCAGCAGCTGACTGATGTTAAATGTAAGAGCAATAATCGTTAATTGAAAAATCGCATCGATAATCGTTAATAATCGAAAATCGATTTGTAATCAAATCGAGACTTCAATAATCGGAAACGAATCGGGAAATTGGGCTGATTAACCACCCCTAGTTATAACCATATGGAAATCTGTTCTCTGCATTTAAGCCTGACCTTGATCGAGCACTGACAGGAGAGTTAAACATGTTTTTGATTATGGGAGAAATTGAAGAACCCGAGGATACCCACAAAACGTGGGGACAGCATGCAAACTCCACACAGACAGGCCCTGCCTCAGCCAGGAATCCAGCCCGGGACCTGCAAAGCAAAAGCGCTAACCGCTAAGCCACCATGCTGTCCCTAGCAGAGACTTATACATGCATATTTTCGTTGATAATATTCTTCATGTTATGATCATTTTTCTATTTATGCTTCGCAAGTCACAGTACTTGCCTTTATCTGTCTTCATATTTTCTCATTCTGTGTTTGTTGTTACGCACCAACATACACTAACAGTAGACCCAATTCTGATTCTAAAGCCGACTCAGTTTATGGGATAATCCCCTCAGATGATAACTGACAATCCTGTTCATATAAAGAACCCTGCTCTCGCAGACTTACCTGTTCAGGCTTGCGTCCTATAAGAATGGACAGAACCTTGGAAAAAAAGCTTGCTAAGAGCGGGTTGAGAGGTGGCTCATTCTGGAGGAAGCCATACAGTTTCATCAGCAGTTTCTCATCTTCTCCCAGTCGATCGTTGATCTGGCTCACATCAGATGTAAGAAGCTCACATGATATGTTCGGATACCTGGAAGAAAACAAAAGCTGCTCCTTAGATTTCCCCAACTTGTTACACAGTTTGCAATGTTTACACTGGACAGGCAGCACATAATTCACTTTCACTTACTTGTCATTCCCAAAAAATGCTCAATAACATGCCCTGACATTCAATAAAAATATTATCTAGTTAAATGGTTGTTTTTCTAAGATTAAACAGCACTTTAATCATAAGATGATGATGATTATTGTAGGAAACAAGTCTCTCTGAAACTGTGAAAGTGTGGACAAGTAAGATAAAGATCAATGAATAATACAAGGTACCTTTATTTTCATATTTTAAAACAAGAGGTTTAAAAAATGAAAAAAAAAAAAAATCATTGAGTCCTGCTACATCTATCTCAATCTATCAGTCTCAAGTTTCATGTAATTTGTCATTTGTTGCAATGACGGAAAATGTCCTACATTATAAGCACATCATGTTGGAGATTATTTGAATATTTCAGAGAGATCATGATTGTTGTGCAGCTTATAAGAATTTAAAATTCTAAAATCTTGACTTAAATGTAGCTGAAACAGGAGTCAGATGAGCTGGTTATCCAGCGCGATTAATTCAATGACCTTCGAGGATATTTCTCTTTCCTTTTCAAAATATCCACGAGTGTTTGCTGCCTCGGTGCCTTTGCCTGTATTGCTTGAGTGAACTCATTGTTTAACTTTGAGTGTTTGTTTTTTATGTGCCGTATCAAATGTGTAGTATTAAATGCAGTTCCTTTGTTACCCCTCCGTGCAGCAGTCGTATTGCAGATGTTACATGTTGCCGTTGGACTGCTTTCGCTTTCTAAATTAACCAATTTACACACTGCAGACATTTTATCCACAGGTCAACATTACATGCACATCTGCGTTCTGCCACAAATTGTGCTCTGACATTTAATAAATAAATAAATAAATAAATAAATAAATAAATAGGCTGGGGTCCACATTCAAAATTGCCAGTCCCCATTCAGTGAAAAAACTGCCCATATCGGCCCCAATCCCCATCCTGCAGATCGGATTGGGACATCCCTACTGCATACACATAGTGTACTTGTGTAATGGTGTTGAGCAATACTTTTAATGTAAAATGTAATGCAATACTTTTAATGTAAAATAAAAAAAATCAACATCAAACGTGATTAGGTACAGTTGTGTACCTAGTCATGTTTTCAATCGCCAAATTATATTATCATTGTGTCAGAGAACAACTACAATCAAGGTCCATAAGTAAACAGTTTGATTTGCATTTTTGTCTTCAGTTGCTACCATCTGTATTTTGTAAGTCAAGCTATAAGTAAATAAAAATTCAGTAAGCTACTTAAAGATCCAGTGTAGACTAAAACCCTGCAGGATTCAGCACTTTGATAAATTAAGGATATTGAAGTCAATTAAATAAAAATTGTTGACTTCACTGATAACTCAGTCATCCAGGTCACGGTAATACTAGGTGCTACATCAAAGGCAACTGGATATGTTCAGTTTCTTGAGACCATTTCACCTCTCATCCAAGAGGCTTCTTCAGTTATAACTAACTGGAGGGGAGATGCAGGCTTTTAAACCCTGTGTGGGAGTTTCCTAAAGAGAGCCGTTACTGCCACTTGTGAGTCGCTGACCGAGCTGGCCTTTATGTGGGTCCCTAGAGCTAGGTGGGCCTAGGTGTGATCAGGTGTTAAGCTGTCTGGCGAGGGAACACATGACAGCATTGTAGGTGGGTGATAAGTAATGTTGTAGGCCAACTCCTCTGTTCAAAGCCGGTCATTCCAGCTTAACGTAGATGGATTATTTTATTCCTCATTCAAACCATCTGTCTTCTCTGGCCAAGATGTGAAATGTTTCACATCAAGATTTCAAGATGTGAAACATTTAGCAAATATACTTGTGCCCACCTGTGTGCTTGTGGGTGTGTTGGTCTTAAAGTGAGGTGTGGTCAGGTGCACTGATGATGAACTGTTATCTTGAGGCTAGGGATGTAACGGTTACCGGTGTCACGGTAAACCATGGTAAAATTCCAGACGGTGAAGGTTAACGTTTAAGTTTTAATTACCATGGTAACTGCCACGGTCGGTAACCACGGTGTGGAAAACTCGCGGCACATGCGCAGCGCGCACTTGTTATGTAATGAAGAAGACATGGCGGAGGGAGGACGTGATATAGCAGCCCTCAAGGCATTTTTCTGCCTTCAAAGAGAACCAAATCTGCAGTCTGAGCGTATTCTGGTTATTATAAGAATGCTCAGGGACAGCTGGTCGAGGATGGCAGTCCTGTCTGCTGGAGCTGCAAGAAGAAAGTTGCTGCGAGGGGCGGCAACACATCCAATTTACTTACTTTCACTTTACGACCATCACTGTGTCGTAAACTGTTCAGCGAATGCAAGGTAAGCTAACCTTAAGCTCGGTTGCATCATCATGTATGTGCGTGTTGAGTTTTCTCTGTCTAATTTGCTGTTGTCACTAATGTAAACTGACCAGATAGTGGTATAACTGAACGAAGTTGATGAAGCTGAACCGCTTATTAATTGTAGATTTCGCTTTTTAAAGTCGACCTAATAATTCCCCAAATATTGATGCAGAGCTGCAGTGAGGAGGATTTGAGACAAACACGTACTGGGTGGACTGAGTTAGTGAACACAAACTGACAGAGATGACTGACTTTCATCTCAGCTCTGTTCACCTGAGCAGCATCTACCTGTGGCTCAGCAGCCATCTGACCAATCAGATTGACCAAGTCCACTGACAACGGACGGGCAGACAGACAGAGAGACAGACAGCCAATATATATAATATCAGAAATATATAATACTTGTAGATTATTTGTAGAATAGACTATATATAAAGAATAATATAAAATGGTGAATATAACAAGTGTATAGATAGAGATAAGAGCCAAAACAGAGTATTCATGATTAATTTAACAACAATAATCCTTTTTGTTTTGATCTAAAAATTGATCCAACCTGTTTCTCACAAAAGTGATATGATCTAAATTGTGAGTTTAGTGATCTGTTGGTTGCACCCTTAGTATTAAGTAACAGTGACAGTAATAATTAATAATGACATTTTCATTCATTTTTTTCACAGAGAGGGTCTGCTGGCCAACCGAGTCCTGCTGCCACTACATCTCATTCTACCTCTGTAATACAGATATTAAAGGACACGTTTCAAAAACCGGCTGCCTCATCACAAAAAGCCAATGACCTATTTTGCACAGTATTGATACATTCTTTTACAATTATTTAATGTTGATTTTGCAGTGTTTTGTAAAGGTTTTGGATTTGGACTATTTTAATACATAATAAATATATTTAAATATAAATCTTGATGAAATTATTTCAATTTATCAGTGTTTTTTCAACATTTTGAAGACATTTTAAAAATACTGCGGTATACCGATAACCGTGATAATTTTGGTCACTATTACCGCGGTGTGAAATTTTCAAACCGTTACATCCCTACTTGAGGCAGCAGAAAGCGACAGTGCCATAGACCAACAAAAAGCTGGTCTGAAGTCAAAAACGCAGTCTGTTTCCTGCCATTTAACCCTCTGAGGTTGATTGACGCACCGGCGCGCCAAAATCACGTTTAAGTTCAAATCCAATTTAAGATGACGTAGCAGCGAGACAGAGCCTCAGCAAGTCTCGGTTCCGACTGTGTTGGAACCACCTTCAAACTATATACCAATTTTTAAATTGTGTTGATAGGAGTGTATAGTTAGAGTGTTATGTAGTGTTTGGTGTAGTGCGTTTAGTGTGTAGTGGAGTCATTATTTTTGTTTTGTGAGTCAAAATAATGAGTAGACTGCTGAATGTGGAGCAGACAGGAAGGAGCTGAGGGAGACCTGAGCCTGAGGCATTGCCTGCATTTAAATAGTTACATATAACTGAGTACATTTCAAAAACGTATGCACAAATTAAGCAAACAACAATTCATATTTGCATTATAAGTAATAAAAATGGTCCGTTAAACATATTTGTGGTTTTCACAGTAAAAAAAATACCTTTTTCTTGGATTTTATGTTTCTTGTGATTTTAGGTCCATTGTGTTAATACAGTATGTCAAAATGAAAAAATAACTGTACAGTCACACATGTGAGGTTGTGCTGAAAATAATGACACCAAATAAGGCAAGGTAAATCGTTTTGAAGGTGAACTATAATGGTAAAATCAAAAATAGTCAAAAACAGCCAATTATACCATGGACCCCAGAGGGTTAATGGACATATTTCATGCCCCTACAAAGACGGGTTCATATCGTGTGTACACTGATTTTATGATTTCCGAGGCTGTTTTTAGTCATTTCAAACATTTCCATGGATGCAGTACTGTAGTGTAACAAATACCGAGCTACGTTTAATCAGCAAAACTGAAAGCTGTAGCTATAAACTCTCCAAAGGGAACGAGTCAGTAAAATAAAATAATCAAAAGAAGTTTATCAGACGTTCCTTGTGCGCACATGTGCATGTTAATAGCCCCATTCACACTGCCGTTTGCTTGCGGGGATCCAGCGCCAATTCTCTGCACCCTCCTCTGTGTGAAAGTCTCAGGATCCGGAGAGGGGTGAAACTTCGCTCCGACGCTGATCCGCCTCTGATGGTAGTATCAGGGCCGTATTATTGGCGAACCGCCCCAGTGTGAACGGATAAGTCGGAGACGCGGAGCGGGGGCGTGTCGGTCTCACTAGTCTGATAACTGCACAGGTCCTTCACTCAACTAAATACAGAGAAATGTCCCACAAAGCAACGTTACAAGACCAAACAACAGTAACGCAGTAACTGTAACTGTCGTTGGCAACTTATGAGGAAAAAAATATCGCAGATATACGTTAAGACGCGTCCATCCTCCCGACTTTTTGTCACATTCCTGCCCGGAAAAACAGCGTCTGTCACCGGCAAACAACTTTAACTCACCGAGTGTTTGTGATGAAAATAAATCACCGTGAGCGTCAGCCCTCCCGATCGAGACTTCAGGGAACTCTCCCCCAGAAAACGGCTTTTTTCCCTGCGATTGAGGGAGTCAGACAGAGTCTTGTTTACTGATGGCGATTATGTAATTAAGCGCGAAAACGGTAACTTTGTCACTTTCCAGCATGTTTGGTTGGTCAGTATCTCAATCACTACACATTATAAAAGCATCCATATCATTGTAAACTGTCCGCGGGTTTAGACTGACAGGGGGAACACCTGGGAAACACCGACATCATCATCAGGACGTCATGTACCGTCACGCCTCTTTAGGAGCTGCAGCACCGGCTTTCTGTGTGAATTACACGGTGTAACGGCGGAGAGGCTTCGCTCTGTGTAATCACCATCGGAGGAGAATTGGCGAACCACCGCTCCATAGATAATGCAGAGACGCTGTGTGAAAGGGATAATGATACACATATATTGTGTCTGCTGCTGAAGAATTGATACAGGTAATGTCATTGATATTTTCCTCATTAAGCATTAGGTGTGTCAATAAATATTCTAAATTCAAATATAAAAAAAAACGAAGTCACAGGAGTCGCACTTGCACAGCGTCACTCACTGCTGAAAGTGAGACGCAACAAAAACCATGGCAGATGCAGATGGAAGAGAGAAAAATATAATGGCAGAAAGTTCAGAGCCCAACTTGGCAGCAGAGAGAGTGGTTTGGACTCCAAGCAACCTAAAAAGCCCCCTTTGGAAATACTTCGGATTTTGGTCAGTAGATGGCAAAAATGCGGAGCCTCGAGATAAAGTTGTATGCAAGCTTTTTAAGCTACAGTTAGCTTACCATTCTACCACTAGCAGCATGAGGGCACATCTCCAAAATGTGTACCCAAATGAGCATGCCATGATGTCTGGAACTCCAACTAAACAACCACGTTTCGACTCGTATTTTTCACCGCCCGCCACAAGCTCTTTGTGTGCAGCACGACAAGAGGCGTGCACAAAGAAACTTGGTTCGTTCATATGCAAGGACATGAAGCAGATCAATATCATTGATGGCATGGCCTTCAGAGAGTTTTGTCAAGAATTGGAACCGAGGTACCGTATCCCGAAAATACCTATACAAGTAGTTATGTCGTGTTGTATTAGTTTGTCCTCCTGTTATTGACATAATGTGCAATTATAGATCAAGGCTTCCCCTACATGTAATTGACTGTGGCGCACCGCCACGGTCAAATAAAAGCCGCCACACCTTCAAAATTCAGGCATGAATAAATCCAGTGTTAGAGAAAGTAATTTTTTTACCGTCATCTTCCACCGCAGTCTTTGACGTTAACTAGCATGTTGGATATTTAGCTTGATAATTAGCTAGAGGATTAAAATGGTCACTTAGAGCAGAGTCCTGCACGGGTCACCGCATCCGACCAGTTTTCCGACACAACTTACATTCTGCACCCGAGCCGACCCGCTATAAATTGATACCGACGCCCGAAGGAAAATTGGACGGACGCAATTTTTCAAAAGTGAAAGTAAGACAGCGTAGAGGGAATGAGTTCTGGGAGGGCGCAAGCACACATGAATGAGCTCATATGAGATATAAATGCTTATCATTTGTGTCGCTAATAATGACTGATGATAAGTGACGCCTTGAAAATGGCAATCGTAAAACCCGACCCGTCTATCCAGGCGTCCGACCCGATCCGCATATGTGTCCGACACAGTACATAATTTTTCGCCCGTGCAGGACTCTGACAATGATAACTCCTCCCTTGAAACAAATAAAAATTGCATTTCTTCACAATATTAGAGTTCATGATGGCTGTGTGAGAGCATTATAACCAGAGAAAATGTTTTTTTCCCTAAGAAGCCTATGACATAAGTATAAATATTACAGCATGATGACCCAGAGTGGGGAGAAGGATTTGGTGGTTGACTGTGTCAAACGCGGAGGATAAGTCGAGGAGAATGAGGGCTGACAAATTGGACGAGGCTCTGGCGGCACCGAGCGACTCAGTCACCGTGGGGAGGGCCGTCTCAGTGGAGTGGCCAGTCCTGAAGCCTGACTGATTAGGGCCATAACCAACTTGTATTTGTAAACCTGTACATATTTTATGCCGATACATACATTTAACTTAAAGTTTAAACTTGTCTTGAGACATTTTAGTGCCCAAACTTCTTAAAGCATGACAAACTTGTTTCTGTGCATATCGGGACACAATTAACAGCTTATCAACTAAGCAATGCACGATATACATTGTCCTGATAAATGGAAAATGTTCAGTTTCGGTTATCAGCAGATAATGAAACTATAGTGATATATACAAAAGACCCAATAATACAAAGCCAAACTGCTTTAGTCCACTTAACAAGTGCAGCACTTACACACAGTATGTGGCGGCATGCACCTTTGAAGTTGTATTGCCATGTGCCAATAAACACTCTGAAGAACAAACACAATGCTTTTTCCATGCACCTGAATGAGTCTTGTGCATCCCCCTCGTTTGTAGCATGTACAAATGTATTTCCCACTTGTTATCAATAAAATGGGCAGTGATTGTCACATAGGACTCTGTGGTCCATGAAGTCCATCCATTGCAGGTGAGCACAATTTTCTTTGCAGACTGGAGTTCATCCTCCACTTTTCCTCTCGTCTGTATTGTCTCTATTTTTTTAGACTTACTCTTGTGCTGCCACTCATTTCCCACTGTAATGCTGTGTTACCTGCGAATTTCTTGGAAGGGGGGTCAATAAAGGAACATCTTAATTTCAATCATACAGAGCTGGAATAGCTTTATAGGGAAGTTCATTTTTTTTCTCTGGTTATAATGCTCTCACACAGCCATCATGAACTCCCCTACATGGGCTTGGAATGAAGATTCGTCTACTATTGTAAAGAAATACTATTTTTTTTTTATTTGTTTCAAGAGAAGAGGTATCTAAGTCAGAGTCCTGCACTGTTGAAAAATAATGTACTGTGTCAGACACAGATCGGGTCGGACGCCTGGAGAGGCGGGTCGGGTTTTAATGATTACCATTTTCAAGGCGTCACTTATCATGAGTCATTATAAGTGACACAAATGATAAGCATTAATATTTCATATGAGCTCATTCATGCATGCCTGCGCCCTCCCAGAACTCCCATTCCCCACGCTGACTTACTTTCACTTTTAAAAATTGTGTCCGTCCAATTTTCCTTCGGCCGCCGGAATCAATTTATAGCGGATCAACTCGGGTATGGAATGTAATTTGTGCTACTGTCGGAAAGCAGGTCAGATGCGGTTTTAAGTATGGTGGTATGGTTCGGGTTTGCAAAATAAGACCCGTGCAGGACTCTGCTCTAAGTGACCATTTTAATCCTCTAACTAATTATCAAGCTAAATATCCAACATGCTAGTTAACGTCAAAAACTGCGGTAGAAGACGACGGTAAAATATTTCCTTTCTCTAACACTGTATTTATTTATGCCAACGGTTTTACATGAAATCGGATTTTTTGTGAATATACAATAACAAACTAAATGTTTCTGATGCTCTTCAACTCACCGTACAGTCAGTCATAGACGACATTTTTGTCATTTTGTAACTAATTCATGGCTGCTTCGGAGCGGCACACAGGCACCACAGTCTCGTCAATATATGGGAAACACTGAATTTTTAAGGTGTGGCAGCTTTTATTTTGCTGTGGCGGTGCGCCACAGTCAATTACATGTAGGGGAAACCCTGACATTCCAATTCAACAGATTCCCCGGCCAATTTGACTCCCCAGCATTGCTATCTATGGCTCCTCTTGGTAAACCTTATCACATGACTGAGAGAAACTTGGCAGAAGAAGGGGAAGGTTACAGTCAGATCATGGCAGACAGCAAAGTTAAGAAAGTTACATTAAGAGATGTCCCAGCCACAAAATTGGTCGACGACGCGATATGCAAGAACTGTCTGGTAAAAGTAAAGTACATGGAGACCACCACGAGCATGCAAAGCCACGTGCAACACCCCCACTCTGATCTCATCATTGAGAAAGCAATAAATGCTAAGGTTGCAAGTCAACCTGCAGTGGTGAAAGCAATGTTTAAAGGTCCCATTATACTGTTTTTCAACAATTTCACACAGCTGTTAGAGGTCCAAAAACTCTGTATTTGATATGCATTACCCCAAACCCATGCATGGTCCTGAATTCCAGCTGTTTAAAAGTCGCTCTACAGAGCTCTATTCAGAGCAGTCTGTTTCTGTGCCTGCACCTTTAAATGCTAATGAGCTCCGTCTGTCAACGCCTACTTGGAGAGTTCTTCCTGCTCACTCTCAAGGAGAGGATTCCCCCTGCGTTAGCAGTAGCATGCGCTAATGTTTACGGTGGATGTAACGCTATGGCTCACGAAGATTTTTTTATTCAACCATACCAGTTTGACCCAGAATCGGACCCAGAAGGAGAGACTCCTGAAGAAGTACAGACTCTGTGGCTGCAGTAGGACGTTTCAGAATGGTTAATGTGCCTGAATAATGTTAGTTTGTTCGTATGTGTTGTTACAGTTACTGCCATGTAGTTCATGGCTAACAGCTAGCGAAAGCTGTGTTTGTCTCCAACACAGTCTCCAAACTCTTGGACACGGTTCGCCTTGTCTCTGTCTCCAGTCTGCACGTTTCCAGACTTTTTACTGTGACAACCAAGCTCCATCATAATATTATTAACATCAAACTCGCTTCAAACGGCATTGCATAGCGGACCAAAGCAGAGCTAACTAGTTAGCTAATTTCTGACTTCACCATACTTGTAGGCAACTGTAAATACTGTCAAACCGCGGCGACACTTTTCAGTGTCGAGGCAAAACCAGCTTTGTACTGACCCTCGTTACTGAAGCAGTCCGATGTGAAGTGGTAAGCACATACATACAAGCTAACACAAACCGCAGCCAGCACATTGTCATTAAAAAATGAAACGCAACCACTGTCTCTTCTGTAGCTGGGACAGAATAGAGGCATTTATGTTGATTTTTACAACAAACAACAGAGCAATTCGCGTGTCCAATTTTGAGCGACGACATTGCGAACTTCACCTCGGGGATGAACGCCCCCCTCTCGGATATCTCCTATCACTGCGCAGAGGGGGCGGGGCTATGATAATGACTCTTTTCGTTACGTAACGACAGGAGCAGAATCTGAACAGCCTGTAGGACACCGTTTTACCAGTGGGTGGGCTGCAGAGACCATGCAGGAATCGTTTTCCTCATTCTGGGAGTTGGCAGGCTCAGGGAGGACCAGCATATATATGTAGAGACCAGAGAAAACGTGTTTTTATAATATGGGACCTTTAAAGCGAAGCTTCCTTTCTCGTGAAGTCATCACTGGGTTTAGCTGCAAGGATGTCTTCCCGTACAGTGTAGTCGAAAATTAACTTTTCTGACAAATGCTGCACTGGAAGGAAGATATCAAATACTGAGCAGAAAATATTTCACAGAAAAAAAGTTATTCCAGCTCTTTATGACGAGATGAGGAAATGAGGAGGATGCACTCCAGTCTGCAAAGAAAATTTTGCTCACCTGAGACAGATGGACTTCACGGGCCACAGAGTCCTATGTGACAATAACTGCCCATTTTATTGATAACAAGTGGGATATGCATTCGTACGTGCTACAAACAAGGGGGATGCACGAGACTCATACAGGTGCTAATCACCGCTCAGAGAAGTGCACTCACCTCCAAGCATGCATATTTGAAGATGAATTGAAATGTGCTCAGGTTTAAATAATTCAAGTTACTTCAAAGCACTGAAACGTTGTCAGGTTTATGTAAAACAAGTTGATATGCATATAAATGTGCCTAGATCTACACAAAACATTTTTGTCATGCTTTAAAAAGTAATTGCATGAAATGTGTACAGGTTTACACCAAGACAAGTTTGTTAAGCTTCTAAAAGGCAGAAACATAAAATGTGTACTGGTTTACTTGCATGAGCCAGTTATTCTTGGTTTACTTTATCGACGGTGATATGTTGTTGTACAATTGTCTTGTGACAAATGTACTTTTTGTAAGTTGCTTTGGACAAAAGCATCCGCTAAATGCCCCAAATTTAAATATAAATGCCTGCAAAGCACTAAAATGTATTTATATGTGCCTTTTATAAAATAAATCATTTTGTTTGTTTTGACATTTGTTTTCATGCTTGTACTATTGTTCTGTAAATTTAATTTACAGACTAAAAAACTGGGTTCTATCAGTTTGGACATTTGTCAGTTTATGTGATGGCACATGTGGACATTGACAAGTTACAGTTACTATGTTTGTAAAAGAACCACTATGATAAGACTAAGCACTTTATATTCAGTGTTTCATCTCAATTTGTGTCACACCAAACTGCATTAACTAAACAGAGGAATCCTGCACTTAACCTTTTTACAGCTATTTTGCATTCTTCCGTTAAACAGATATTGTGACATATCGTTATACGATTGTCTTGCAATATAACAATTACTGCAGAACTGCTGTATCCTGAAATAATTAATATTATTTGCTGTGTATCGTATCATGAGGTAACTAGTGATTCCCACTCCTCCTGGTTATTAAGAGTCAATCAGCATTTTTCCCAAAAGGTAACATGATGTTAGGTTTAGTGATCAGTTTAAAGATTGGTTACATCATAAATGGTGTTTTTCACACAGAAGAGCTTCAATAATTTTGACTAAGGGAATTTAAAGTAAAAAAAATTGTAATCAAACAAAAATGGCAAAAGACAACAGGGACCTTTGCAGTGTAGTGATGACCACTACAGTCACATGACTGACTTTTAAGCATTCTGCAATTCCCAAAATTCTTTCATTGGGCACTGCAGGGACCCATGAGAAGTTTATAAAAAACTGTTAAGTTTTATACTGCATAATTCAATTTCAATTTCATGGCTATATTCATGGCTGCATTTCAGAGCAAGAAAGGACAGTTAGAGTTAGCGGTGTGTATACATGTGTTTGCAAAATAAAAGGAAACAAGCCACGTCCGTCTGGTTGATCCCCTTTATCCTTTGCACAATCTTTTCTTACTTGTATTTAACCTTCTCCTCAACATCAGTACTTGGTTCCTGTGTGATGAATGTGACTAGGTCCTCCATGCACTGTGGTCTCAGTAGAAAGTCAACCAGTTTGTGGTTCTGGGCCTTGCACTCCTGCAGGACATCGTCCTCATCCATCACCTCCGTCAACGTCACATCCTCCTTTTCCAACAGCGTGTCAATATGGGATGTGGTGTGGAGGTCAAATTTCCAAAACATGTTGGCTCTAAAAAAAAGGGGGGGGTCAAACGTCACAACATGCTTCATTAAATTAATCAGTACAAGGTGAACACTCTGTCAGAAGTTTTTAGAATATATTAGATGACTATGAAAAACTGTGGGATTGTTTAACACAGCTTTCTTATGCCTACCTGTGTATATGTTGGAGTCCAAACGGCAGAGCTCAGGTTATAAAGAGTTGTGTTCTAGTCTTTGGGAGTTGTGGCCCATTCCAGGCTACAGCAGCGATGGACACTGATAAACAGCACACATACAGCAGTTCAACAGCACACGCCTGTGAGGAGGAGCCACAAACAGATGGAGACAGAGGGATAGATATTGTTAAGATTTGAATGGTACAGCCACTATTACAAATACTGGTCATTGATCCAGTACTTTAACTTGAGCATCTCCATTCAAACAGGGCTACCCGCGTGTAAATGTGTATTTAACTGATGACACACTGGTCTTGATTTGATTAGGTTAAAGGCAGCAGGCTGATCTAGGCTGTGACCAGATGTCACAAGAGCCGCTGTTAAACATTGGATAAATATTTTATTCCCTATAAATCTTCACTTCTTTGACATAGTATGGTAGGTACAATAAGTTGTTTAGCCATTAAAGGGGAGCGGTTTACAGAGTTTCAGCAAGAGCCTGTTGTCTCCAGCTCTAACATCTCATTCTGGTTGATTATGCTTGTACTCTTCCTCCCTACAATATTACTGAAATTGAAGCACAAACAAAATGACTTCAAATTCGAAAGCTGTTATGTTGTTTTACCGTTAGTTTTGACAGATTACATTAAGGCTTCTCCCAATCATCAGGCACCGATTGTTATCAGCCGTTATATGTGGCAAAAAGTTAGATCGGTGGTCTCTATAGAACCCGATCAGAAGATCTGATGAGATAAAACACAGGAGACAATTTCTCTATGCGCTGCTAAAAGAGTTTCTGTTCAGAGGAACATGAAGTGTTCAGTGAACAGTGAACTGAAGTTTAATGTGACAACACAACAAGTTTATACTAAATAAAATGTACTGAAGGAGACTATTTTGGCTGAGTACAATTTACTAATAAATGTGTGCGTGTGTGTGTGTGTGTGTGTGTGTGTGTGTGTGTGTGTGTGTGTATGTGTGTACGTTAGAGTTTAGAGTCTCTGCCCGAGCCCGACCCGGCCCATATTTCCCGCCACAATCCTCGGGCCAGGCTGGGCCCTGGCCCCTTGTTTTTTAATAACTCAAAATAATGACTTTACTTCCTGCTACAAAACGCACATGTCTCTCCTCCCTCCTTTGTTGTTTGCATTTGTGTCGCTGCGTGGTGCTACACGTAACTTGTCCTCATGATGAAAACATGACTTTCCGCATACGTGACATTACTTCCCGAGACGCAAGAAGAAAGCAAAAATATATACTTTTACTAAGGAAAATGACAAAATTAACTGTAACGCACAGTGACTTGAATAAGTAACTTTAATCCGGTTACTGGTTATGAAAAATTAACGCGCTAGATTACTCGCGAAAAAAGTGGTCAGATTAGAGTAACGCGTTACCAGCATCACTGACTGTGTAGCTTAAAGTGAAACTCTCGCCAAAATGCAACCTAGGCTTTTTTTGTGAATGTATGAGTCAAACCTTTCGTGTAAAAGCATAATAATAATTAATAATAACAATAATAATTACAACGAAAGAGGCACTTTTAAGATTGACCATATTTTCGTTTTCAGCTCAAACTCATTTTCAATGGGAGTGCATGTGGCACTTTTACGTTAGCATTAAAATCGCTATTTTTAACACTAGGAAGGCTCGACACAGCATGAAACTTTGCTCATAGTATCACCAAGGTCTCTACACATAGCTCAACTGAACCACATACACTCTACCCAGACGTGTCGATCCCCAAGTACGTCTGGGCTGCCATGACGACGGCTAGAGGAAGATGCTACTGCTAACGTGAGTTGTTCAAAAACTCTCTTTTTAGTAAACTCTGTGTACACAAACAATGTTCTCAATGCTCTTGTTCATGTTTAGAGACCCTGGTGATACTTTGAGCGATTTCATGTTGTGTCGAGCCTTCTTAGTGTTTGTGTGTGTGTGCGTCTCTCGTCTTTCTCACTCTCCCTCAGGCACATGTGCACACATAAACAAACACACACCCTTACTCCCGGTGTTAGGAATAGTTGGAATAAATACCTGTATGTTTCTTTCAGGATAAAAGCCAATTGCTTGGTCTATTTAACAGGCCTGTCATTTTCTTGACGCATTATTTGGTATTGTTGTTTAATAATGCTAAATTATTTTCTATTAGATTACTCGATTAATCGATGGGATAATCGGTAGAATACTTGATTCTAAAAATTTTTCGATAGCTGCAGCCCTAGTTTAAATGGGGCTCGGGCTCATAATTACAGTTAATGTGTCCGGCCTAACGTGCAAGGGCTCGGGTCAGGTTGGGCTGGATTTTTTTGGGCCCGATCTAAGCTCTAGTGTGTGTGCCTGTCATGATAATCAATAAATCAATTAATAGTACGATAAATAAAAATGAGCTTGACAGAACACGCCCCTGACAGAACACTGAGTGCAGCATGAGAGCCCCGTGAGGAGTAGCAAGCCAGAGGTAACACTAGTTGAGATTTGACGGAATAAAAACAAAGATGGAGTTGGTTTCAAAGCCAAACGCGACAGCTGCAGTGTGGGAGCACTTCGGATTCAAACCGAATGACCGTGGTGAACCACTTAACCTGGACGAGCCGGTATGTCGCATTTGTTTTAAAGCAGTTGAAACTAAAAGCGGCAATAAAAAAAGCATGCATCTTAGGCCTGGGCGATAAACCGAAAATTTACCAATACCGAAATTTACAACGATAACCGACGTCATTTTGGCCATGTCGGTATATTTGGTGTCATAGGCGTAACATCCACTAGGGACAGGGGGACATGCTAGGTCCACTCGATTAATCTACCCCTGCCTATACCGATGTGCTTATTTTACATTAATTTGATGGCAAACACTGCCCGCTGATGCAACACCAGCTATGCCAGGTTAGTAATCAAGTGAACCCACTCTCACTGTGAGTCGCAGACAGTTTGTGTAATGATGCTGCGTTCAAAGGCTGCAACAGGTCACTGTCTTCAGACTGGCCGGTCCATTGATCAAACATTTGTGTTTTGGTTTTTATTCACTCAAAATAATGACTGTATTTCCAGCTAGAAAACGCGCATCTTTCTCCTCCCTCCATTGTTGTTTGCATTTGTGTCTCTGCGTGGTGTTACACATGAGTGACCTCATGCTGAAAAACGTGACTTCTCGCGTACGTGACGTCACTTCCTGAGACGCAAGAAAGCAAAAATATATATTTTTACTAAGGAAAATGACAAAACTAGTAACGCGTTACCGGCATCACTGATTGTGTAGCTTAAGTGCAACATGGAGCATGAAGATATAAAGAAAAAAATAAAAACAGTAGAATTAACCATGAGCAAGTGTGGAGGAAAGTCGAAGTTGTGGACCCATTTTAAACAAGTCGTGGGCCGTGATAATAACATGTGCCAGCTTTGTCGTGTGCATTAAGTGCGGCACTTGTTGCATTATTCATTAAGATTTCTGTAGTTCAAACAACTCGCAATTGTAGTCGAGAACGTCAGTTATAACAGCCCACGTATTAAACAGTTGTCGGGTTTAAATCGGTCTCGGGCTCATAACCACATTCAGTGTGTCGGGCCGGGCTCGGACACAACGTGCACAGGCTCGGGTCGGGCTTGATTCTAAGCTCTACTCGGGTCCAGCCGCGACTTCACTGAGGTTCACCCAGTGTGAGCAGCAGGAGGACGGTTAGCTCACCTCCCAGAACATGGCACTGAATCACTGGAAACTGATTTAGGGACTGTCATCAAATTACTTAGCATAAATATATTAATACAAAATAATTGCAGTTCTTTCAATATCTTCCATGTCATGGGGCCCAGTGACTCCAGCAGCAGATTGTATTAGTAAACTGGACGAATGAGACACAGCTATGTTTATAGTACTTTAGTGCTTCCTCTATTTTATATAAATATTAATATGCAGAAATCTTGATTTTTTTTCTCAATAGCTTCCATGTCATGTGACCTACTGACTTCTGAAACAGATTCTGTGTCTATCAAAAATATATAATGTTAAAAAAAATAATGGTAAAAAAAAGTTCTCTAGTGCTCAAGAGGTTAACATATTATTAAGCAGCAATGTCAACTTCTCCACTATTTTGTCTCATGTCTTAGATTCTGATTCTGAAGTCCTCAAGATGTTTATTTATTTACATCAACCTCTTCCACCACCTGCAGTACAACCACGTGATTCAATTTGAAGAAATAAAAAAAGCGAGAAGCTTAGAATTTGTTTGTTCAGTTGTTGTCATTTCAACTAATCTGTGCTTTTCAGCTGTTCAATCGTGTGCTTATCAGTTGTTCTTAACTACTAAATAAATAATATAAATCTTAACTACAATGTAGTTTTACAGTCCTTTAAAGTGGCATTTCTGTAAATACTTTTTTTCCCTTTTTTTAGGTGCCGGGGGGGGGGGTTACTTATCGTTCATTTATCGTTATCGAGGTAAGTTGCTCAATACATCGTGATACTGATTTGAGGCCATATCGCCCAGCCCTAATGCATCTGCACCTAAAGCATAATCATCCGATGCAGTTTTCCCAGCTGGGAAAAAAACTACAACTAAAGCTACAGAGGGGCTGTCTCCGTGTTCCCGACAGTCCACAATCACTGGGGCGTTTAGTCGACAAAGTACAAACGGGACGGGGCAAAATGGTGCGCACTCACAGACAGTGTAGTTCACTACATCGCTAAAGAGATGCAGCCCTTTAATACCGCAGAAAAGCTGGCATTTCGACAAATGCTGCAAACATTTGGCAGCCAGTACAAATTGCCCGGGAGAACATATGTGTCACACACGGCAATTCCACAACTGTAACGCGTGACAGACGACATACTAAAGGGTTAGGGTTATTGTTTTTGGTTGTGTGTAATTCAAGCGCAATTTTTGCTAACAGAGACTGAGAGTCCTTTTTATTTATTGTTTCTGGTTGTTTTATTTATTTTGGATATTTAAAATGTCTTCTTCACATTCCAATTCCAATGTTAAATATTCTTTAGAAATAAAAGTTTATTGATCTTTGAAAGGGTGTACTTATATTATTATGCCATTATCATTATATTAGCGACAAACGACAATATTACTGTTTATTGCAATAATTTCTGGGACAATTTATCGTCCAGCAAAATTTGCCAGTAGCTATTAGCTACAGCCAGCCAAACGATAGCATGGTGTTACACCATTCCTGTTCGGCTCCCGGACCGTGGTCGGGTAGCACAGGGGACATGATTTCCTCCAGGACCGAAGTTTGTGTTTACCTTAGGGGTGAATCACTTTCACATGTTAAGCTGGTCGGGAAATAATACCAGGGAGCTTTGCGGTATCTAGCCGTCGCCTTTAGTCACAGCCAAATTGCAGACTATATTGTACACTTTATTGCTGTAGCTACTCCTGCTACTCCTTTCGCTTCTCCTTCCTCTCCCATTCATTCACTGTCCGCAGTACGCATGCTCCCTCACACCTTACGCACACACGTCACGCACCGCCCTATTCCTGAAAGGGGCTACGCCACTCTTACAACAATGGCAACTGCAGATGAAGGAGACCCATCGACAGAACTTAAACCCCCTCCTCTTTCACTGAAGTCGCCGGTGTGGAAGTATTATAGATTTCCAGTGAGTTATGTTGACACGTTCGCGTTGGCGACAAAAAAGCCAGCTTGCAAGCTCTGCAGAAACTAGATGGCAGGCTATTTTGTTTAAGTTTCCAATTGACTGAAGATATAAGTTGTTGTTACATTATGTTGTTAATAAATGTTTTAAATTTGACAATGTAGTGTGCTACATTGCGAACAAAGGTCAGATATTATATTGCATAAAAGTCTAGTCTAAAAATGGCATAGCAACCTGTGCTTTAGAAAAATAAATGTAAAAATCGAATCGAACCGTGATCTTAAAATCTAAAAAGTAATCAAATCGTGTGTGTGTGTGTGTGTGTGTGTCTATATATATATATATATATATATATATATATATATATATATATATATATATATATATATATATATATATATATGAAGTGGACATGCTTTCCGCCATGTCCACTTCACAAATATGCAAACTATGCATACAGCACTGAAATATTCAAGCAGTACCAGTACAATGCAGTACCACTTGCCAAGCAAACATCCAGATCAGATGATGGAGGACCATCACAGCAAACTTTGCCCTCCATGATGGCAGGGAGAAGATGCGACGCGCGGCGGTCTGAGGAGATCACACACGGTACTTTTGAATGGGTCACAGACACTCAATAGAGCATTTAAATTTTATCGGTTAAGTAAGGGATGATGTACAGAACGGCGGTCATTATGTATAGAATGGCGGTCATGATCCGTCCTGTCGGGACTTATTTTCCCGAAAATGACCGCCGTTCTATATATTATCCCGCTTATTACACGGCTACTTGCCAACAGGAAAAAAAAAACGTCACACAGTATGTCTTTTTACAATTAATTTGTTACCGTTCAGGCGTTCACAGTGTTTTTCAGCAGAGAAATAGTTCGCCAGACCGATGCCGTTTCGCTTCTCCCTCTTCGCTGCTTTCCTCTTCGTCTTTTCTTGACCTTTGATGACAACTCAGCTTTTTACCAAGACTCGAAATCACCGTATTTACCAAAAATATTCAACTTAATGTGAAACTCATCCATACTAGTGGCATAGTAGTTTTTTCCCATATGAAGTAGACTACAGATCAGCTGACGTTGCTTAGCAACCGAAGACGCTGCGGTGATAAGTGACCGGGACTACTTGCGGAGCAAAGATTTTAGAGCGCGGAGTGATACGAAATACGCGATTCAGAGGCAAAAAGGCCACTCCATTCAAATGAATGGAGCTTTATGCAGCATTAAGAAGAGCCGTGTAATAACGGTTATTAATCGGTTAATGAGCGTCGGTTATCGGTCATAAAAAAAAATAAAAATGTGCATCCCTAATATAATATATATATATATATATATATATATATATATATATATAAATACACATATATATATACACACACACACACACACACACACACACACATATATATATACATACATATATACATACATATAGTGCCTGACTGAATGTCCCAGTACACCAGCCACACCGCACACATATGGTCTAGATACTTACTGCAACTGTCAAGTTAAATGAATCTGACTGTTAACTAGGTACCCAACCTTCGTATTTTACACATTCAAAAGTATTAATACAACAGCCTTTTCTTTAACATAACTTTAATCAACAGAGCAGCTTTGGAGTATGGGTTATGCACACACAATTCTACGGCTCCTTGTGGGTGCCAATTTCGAACCAACCCCGTTGAAGACACATCCTTATCTCAGATTGCAGTCATACATGATCATTAATTAGTGACAATAATTTCCGACTATCTGCGAATCGTAACCAAAGTCAACGTTTCTGAAAAAACACGATGGCGATGTCATAACGTTCAACGACTGGTTAAATCGAACAACGTCAGGAAAGGTATTAGCGTTAATTTTGGCTAAAAATGGGTTGAACAGACAGACAACCAAGACCTGAAAATCTACGCCATCATCTGATCTGTGTAGGGTAACATTGACTAATGTTCATTAGAACGTTTGAAGCAACGTCGGACCATTTACATACCAGGGCCCAAAACAGTCTACCACTATTGCAACAGAAACACACCGGCTCAGTGAACTGGCTAACGTCACTAGCTATCGTTGGCTATTGTTAGCTAACTTGGCTACCTAAAATCCGTCTCAAACCAACTAAGCTAGCGTTGGGGGACCTGCATACATGAGCTGATATTAGTGGGCTGAGAAGTTGGCCACCTATATTTCACTATGGCTTCACGGTCCCTAATATCACTAATATGACATGTTAATATTGCCCCTGTCCTAGCTAGCTAGAGGTACACCAAGACCGTCTGACAGCACAGTGTTAAGATGGCCAAGTAAGCTTCTTGCTAGCCAGCTAACGTTAGCCTGCTATCTGAAGACTGCTGGCTAATCGTCTCTGCAGCACCAAGTGCATGGGCTGACAAGTGTACCTACCGATAGACAACGGTAAACGGCGAGTCTCCAGCATGTAGCTTATCTTGCCATTAGTCCAAGGCCTAAATAAAACGAACAGATAGGTGATAAGAAATTCCAGTAAGGAAAATAAAGCGTTTAAAACTGATTCTGACAGGCGCGAAAAGGGAGATCATCGGAGGGCACTTTTCAAGATGGCGGTTTCGTCAACTTCTGCGACCCCTTCCCCCACTACAGCTACAGCGTTTGTCACTCAAACTGTCACAGTAAAACTATTGGTTGTTAGGCCATCGCTCAAACCACTCCTTGAGATTTTATTGGCTACGGTGCATGCCACTGCACAACGTCATTTAATCGAAGTAAAATATTCTGTGGCCCGGACAACGGGGTTTATACTGTTATATTGGCTGTGTATATTTATTGAAAGTAATGTGGTAGTGGAATAATATTGTTAAATGTATTGAATTGTATTTCGATTCCTAGAAAATTATATTTGGATGAAAATTCGTTGATTCAAACATTAACCCCACTCGATCGTTTCCTGTGCCCTATAAATCGAACATACTCTCCAAGTCCGAACACGCCCTTTGCTCGTCGATATACGCCCCGTTTACCGAAGGGGACTGATCATGACAGCAGAAGTGCTGTATTTTGAAATCACTTTCACTTTAGTGTAGAGAGGTGAAACCAAACCAACACTCAAGACGATACTAAATTGCCTGTAATTATAGAAAACTATAATTTAGAAATATAACTGAAAAAGGTTACTGCTGTAAAATTGTAAAATGCTGACATTTTTTTAGACGATTTCCATGGCATCGTGGTTTATTGTTTACCGCAGTTTATTTATTTTACTATTGTCTGAACCTAACCTTAACCGCCATAGCATATTTCTGAGCATCACCTGGAGAGCCTGTTCTTACTTGTTTATAGCCAGTTCTTAAGCATATACATTATTCCAACTGTACATCAATCTACCCCAGTGTAAAATATATTTTATTCTTTAATCTTTATATATGAATAAACAGAAGAAAAATAAGGACAGCACTCTCATGAAACTGTTTATTCTTGCCACACAGCTTTTCCGCCAAGACACTCTTCTACAGCATGTATTCTGGAAAAATCACAGTGAAACTACACAGGTGTGCTTATGATAGGTCAGGGGTATTTAATTAAAAGTCACTGAGGTCCAGTTACTCAAATTTCCCAGGCGTAGTCCCAGGCGAATTAAATTAAGGCCTTCATTTCAAGATAAAGAAAATAGAAACTTCAGTATAAAAGAAATAAAGTGCAAACAGAGCCTCGAATAACTTTTTTTCCCCCCTTAAATTAAAGAAGTCCCAGCCTAAAGAAGTTAAGGCCTACATTTCAAGTAAAAAAAAGTCAACATATTCAGAAAACAATAAATAAAAAGTGGCTCTTTCAGAAAAAAAAAAGTGCAGACAGGGCCTTGAGCCTTTTCTCGTTTAATATATTTTCTTTCTGTTTTTAGCCCTGCCAGTAATTTAAATCTTGGCTGGAATGGAGTCACTGCCATTCTCATGCAGACACAGTCATGGACGAAAATATTGGCACCCCTTTTGGTATACACATGTTTATTTCCTTTAAGTGCATTGGGACAACACAAGAAAAGTAGAAGAAAAAAGCCAAATTTGACATCATTTTATACAAAACTCAAAAGTTGGGTCGGACAAAATCATTGGCACCCACAACTTAATATTTGGTTGCACACCCTTTGGAGAAAATAACTGAAACCAATCGCTTCCTATAACTATGAGCAAGTTTCCTATACCTCTCAACTGGAATTTTGGACCACTCTTCTTTTGCAAACTGCTCCAGGTCTTTCAGATTTGAAGGGTGCCTTCTCGCAACAGCAATTTTGAGATTTTTCCATAGGTGTTCTATGGGATTTAGATCCGGACTCATTGCTGGACACTTCAGAATTCACCAGCGCTTTGTCTCCAACCATTTCTGGGTGCTTTGTGAGGTATGTTTTGGGTCATTGTCCTGCTGGAACACCCATGACCTCTGACACAGAGCCAGCTTTCTGACACTAGGCCCTACATTACGGGCCAAAATCTTTTGATAGTCTCCAGATTTCATGATTCCTTGCACACATCAATGCACCCAGTGCCAGAGGCAGCAAAACAACCCCAAAACATCTAGTTTGTAGTTTGTACTGTGGGTACCATCTTCTTTTCTTTTTGGGCCTCATTACATTTTCTGTAAACAGTAGGATGACTTGCTTTCTTAAAAACTCTACCTTAGTCTCATCTGTCCACGATACATTCTCCCAGAAGGATTGAGGCTTACTCAGGTATGTTCTTGCAAACTGCAGTCTGGCCTTTTTATGCCTCTGTGTCAGAAGTGGGGTTCTCCTCGGTCTCCTGCCACAGCGCTTCATCTCATTCAGATGACGACGCATGGTTCGAGCTGACACTGTTGCACCCTGAGTCTGCAGGACAGCCTGAATTTGTGTGGAAGTGGACTGAGGTTGTTTATCCACCATTCGAACTATCCTGCGTTGCATTCTTTCATCAATTCTTCTCATCTGTCCATGTCCAGGGAGATTTGCCACAGTTCCATGCGTTATAAACTTCTTGATTATATTGCGCACAGTTGACAAAGGAACTTTAAGATCTCTGGAGATTGATTTGTAATCTTGAGATTGTTGATATTTTTCTACAATTTTGCTTCTTAAGTCCTCAGACAATTCTCAGCTCTTCTTTCTCTTCTCCATGCTTGGTGTGGCACACAGGCACACAACACAAAGGTTGAGTCAACTTTTATACATTCTAACTGGCTTCAGTTTCGATTTCTATATCGCCAGCAACTGTTACTTGCCACAAGTGAGTTTAAACGAAGATCACATGCTTGAAATGAAATTATTTACACACAGTTTTAATAGGGTGCCAATGATTTTGTCCAGTCGATTTTTGGAGTTTTGTGTAAAATGATGTCAAATTTGGCTTTTTTCTTCTGCTATTTGTGTTGTCCCAATGCACTTAAAGGAAATAAACATGTGTATACCAATTTTGCAATTGCAACACTTTTCTGGGAGAAATGGTGCATTTTCTGGAAAAGTTCCAGGGGTGCCAATACTTTCGTCCATGACTGTATGTAGGTGTTTACCTGTGAGCCTAGAATGATACTTGTTTTCGATATTGTTCATAGTGGAAAAAGCTGACTCACAGCTGTAAGTCGATCCAAACATGGTCAAGGTGTGCAGTGCGACTTTGGTTAGACCAGGTAAAACAGTCTCAGACACAGTCTGTAGCCAGAAAGTAGCAGGGTCAGTTGCTTCAAAATGCTCTCTTAATGCATAATTTCCTTGCAAATCAATGTGCTTAAGCTGTAGAGATCCCACATGTGCCCACTTGAATGTCTGTGTCACCTCCTATGAAAATCCGCTGACTTCTCTGATGAGGAAAGGTTTCTGGATTAGCAGGAAGAGCTGCTGCCCAAGGCTGAATCTGTCAAACCTTTTACTGAAGTTTCCAATCAGCTTGTTAATGAAGTCAACATATGGACAAACGTCTCTCTCACCCTGAGTCTGTTCCTGCAGTTTTGGGAAGTGTGTACACTCTCCTTCAAGATCTTCTTTGAAAATATCCAGCTTCCTCTAGAAAGATCGAACAGCTGTCATCAAATCAGCAACTGAATTGCTCTCTCACTCTTGAGCTGCTCTAAGAAAGCTGCTATTTCTTTTCGAATAGACCAGAAACGTCCCAGTGCATTGCCTTTACTCAGCCACCTCACATTGTTGTGCAGTAGTAGGTCATTGGCATTTGCCTCAACATCTTCCAGGAATTCTCTCAGGAGGCGATGCTGAAGGGATGAGGGTGTCCTAAGGAAGTTAATGAGTTTCATCCTTGTCTTCATTACTTGAGCAAAATCTTCTGAAAGAGCAGCACACAGAACAGTCTCATGGATGAGACAGTGGTAAGCTATAAGATCAGGGTTGTCCTCTTTCATCCGTGGCACAGCACCCCCCTCTCTTCCCACCATGGCAGGGGCACCATCTGTGGTGACTGAGACCACCTGTTTCAGATCTATACCTCTGTTTCTCAACATCTTGTTTATTGCTGCATATATGTCCTCTCCTCTTGTATGTGTCTCAAGTGGTGCTACAACCAACAGGTCCTCACAGAGCTGTTTCTTATCTTTGTGAAAAAATCTCACATACACCAAAAGCTGGGCATTATCAGTAACATCTGATATCAATGGCCAAGGAAATGCATGGTTCAATCTGAATCAATCTAATCAAGCTGTGCCAATTGTAACGGGTGTGCATTGTCCTAGCAGTTTATATCAAATTAATTGCACATTCGTTAACACTTGTATGTTCTGCGTTGTGTTCTATGTTGTGTTGAATGATGAAGGAAGGACCAGGACCACGACCAGCTGCTGGTTGCTCTTTTAATGACGGCAGGGCGGTGAATTTGTCTGTACAAATCAACAGAAAAACACATAAGGCTCTGTAACATGCAGTCTCCTTCACACAGCACACAGGTCTCAGGCTCCTCCTCTCAGCTAGCTTGGTGCGGACTGCACATACATACATGACTGATACTACCCTTGGTATTAACAGCAGAAATACTTTTAAATAAAATGTGAAAATGAATGAAATGAATAATAAAATTCTCAATGCATTTGATAACATGAATTTCTTGTAAATACTTACTGCAACCAGTGTAGACACTATGCCAGATGAATTATAATGAACATAATGCACATACCTGTACAAATCAACAGAAAAACACATAAGGCTCTGTAACATGCAGTCTCCTCCACACAGCACACAAGTCTCACATTTTTAGTAATTGAAGTATACATATGTAAAGATAAACATCATTAAGCTTAACTGTCCCACTTTACCCATATTCACCCTACATCATCTGCTAATATGTCAGATCAGGCCAGCTGACAGTCTTGCCTGGGCCCGGGAGGAGATAATCTTAGATGGGCCCCCGGGCCCAGATCTCTCCTTTACTCTTGCTCTTCCTCTCCTCTCCTCTGCTCTGGCTGAAATTAAACGTGTGATCAGTCTGTGATCGATCCTGCTCAGACGGGGCAGCGGCCCCTCCCGCTCCACTGTGACTCTCTCCCTCTCTTCTCTCCAGGGTTTCTGCAGGTTTGAACAAGTCAAATTTAAGACTTTTTAAGACCATTTTGAACTAACTTTAAAACCTACACGAAATACGAAAAAGAAAGGAAAATGCAGTCCCAGAATTACTTTAAAAAATAACTAAATTTATTGCCATTCACAGAGCAGCTTAAACAATGAAGAATGGAGTGTATGTATGTGTGTGTGTGTGTGTGTGTGTGTGTGTGTGCCAGGGTCAGTGTTGTGGGTAACATCCTGCAGAGTTAATTTGGTTGGATGACTGACGTCATTCATCATTGTCACGACTTCTCGGTGCATTTAAAGGAGGCTGTGTGTGTGTGTCAGTTAAGTTGCAGCATGTGCGAGGCGCTGCAAACGGCTTTTCATTTTTGGTAACGCATGAGTACTCTAACGCGTTACTTTTATTCATAGGTAACGCTGTAACGTAACTGATTACTTTTAATTGATGGTAACGCTGTAACCTAATTAACTACTTTCCAAAGTAACGATACCCAACACTGATCAGGGTTATTATAGTTTTAAAATTTTCATTAGTTTTTATTTTAATTTAGTTTTCAGTTTGTTTGGGTTTTTTTTTTCAGTTTAGTTTTAATTAGTTTAATAAGTGATTTCAGTAGTTTAAGTTTAGTTTATATATAGGAATTTAATTTTAGTTAGCTATAATAACCCTCGCAAACGCACACACACACACACACACACACACACACACACACACTGTCCAAAATCAGTCGAGCTGGATGAACTTGGACTGGGAACTGGTGACAAAGGTGTACAGAAGTGTGTGATTACATGACTTCGCTGGAGACTTTTAGAAACTAGCTGGTGTTTTTCTGATTTTGTGTGACACCTGCGCTTTCACACTGAGTGTGCCCAACCTGAGGGTCCTCTGGCAGATTCCGCTATAGAAGTCTTTCCGGAAATGGCGAAGTGTGCGCCGATAAATTCCGACCGCGCTGTTGGCAAAATGCCACTTACGTTCTAGGATACTTCAGACCAGGGTTCTAAATTAACACCCGCCAAATGCGGGTTAAAAATCATTTTGGCGGGTGTTAATAAAAACTTACGTCTTGCCGGTGATGCATGAGGCAATCATGTCAGTCAGAGCCGCTCTACTGTTCTCGCTCCCTGGGCAGTACTGACTACATTTCCCATGAACACTGTCGTGATGCTACGTGATGACATATGACGCCCATTGGCTGCGCGCAGGCAGTGCAACCAACCAGCGCGAGCTCCCCCGTCAAAACATTGTAAGCATGGCGGAGCGGCTGCCCACGGCTCCGTCTTCGTCGGCGAAAAAACTGAGAAACTCGACATTTACCCCTCAGTACAGAGCTGAGCAGTTCCTGAACAACTTTTATGTGTCAGGTGAACTGTTGTTTTGCAAAGAAGCAGACCTGAGAAATCATAATTAAAGGTGTAATGCGTGAGAGTTAGCCACCTGTCCGATTCATATTATCGGCATATAATTCCAGAGTGTCTGCTAACAGTAGCTGCTGTTAGCTAGTTAGCCCCGTTAGCCACAGCCCTCTTAGCTGACTCTGCCTGGGCTGGGAGCTCAGAGGACAGCGGGATGGTTGGTGTTTTCACTGCTAGCTGGTTAGTATGCCAAGTTGACATAACGTTACGAGTATGATTTCTCATTTTGTTGGTCATCTTTGCTAAATTTTTTAAATATTTACAACTTAAATTTTCAGAACAATTTTGGTCCTGGATCTGCCTGAGAGCTGACCATGTTTGTATTCAATGAAACCCAAATGAAACCCATAAAAACATACAATATTCTACTGTATGGAGACATGATGACGTCAAATTTTTTTTTGATGCACTTTACTGTACTGTACGGTACAGTATTGAAGAAATATGTTTGTCACCTCAATTAATTGAAGGTAATTTCTATTTATTTTGTGTACATTTTAGTCATTTACATTAAAAACACTGTTTTTGGTAGTATAATAAGGATAAAAGGTAAAAAAAAAAAAATCGGGATTCCCAAAAATTATAACGGAAAAAACGGAATTCCCAAAAATTAAAATTGAAAAAACGGAATTTGGGAAAAAATTAAAGGGAATTTGGGAAAAAAATCAAACGGCTTTTATAAGGCCCTAGAGAAGAGGAAGGAGGCAGGGGATGAGATTGAGAATATCAACAACAATGCCTGCGAAACGAAAAAAAGAAAGTTCAATGCCAAATGACTGACGGGTCGTGAATGGCTTGTGTTTGACCACGAAAATGTCGTCATGTTTTTCACTGGAAAAACTTTGGCTAGTGGAAATTAGCCGGTTGATAGAACCCTGCTTCAGACAGAACAAGACACGGAGCTGACTGTGAATCTCACCAACACATTTCCTCAAAACAAAAAAGGCGATGACGGAAGCGGCAAATGAACGTAGGCTACATATTTAGGACCTAACTAAATGTAATTTAAGACCTATAAGCAAAATATGGACGTATTTAAGACTTTTTAAAGCCTAAAATTGAGATTGTCAAATTTAAGACTTTTTAAGACTCAATGGAAACCCACCGGCAGCCTGACTCCGTCCCTCCCGCATCACTCTCTCTGTCACCTGGCTGCAGCTGGAGCTCTCTCCTCTCCGTCTCTTCCTCCCTGACGGAGCCACCAAACTCAACTGTTAACGTGTAGAGATAACGTGTTGTGTCAAGCTTTTATACAAGCTAACGGACGTTGACATTAGAGCTGGCCAAAATTTGATCAGTGGCCAAACCATTTTTGTGTTAGGGGGTTCTTGACCACTATTTCAAGGACAATTAGGAAGAAGAAAACATATAAAAAGCTTTTATGTAGGCCTAACTCAAATATTACAAATCCACAAATAGGCCTATATCATTTTTTATTTTATTTTTTTATTATTCCATCATTTAATGACTGCCCACTTCTCCCACTTTTGCGTGCCCTCAGCTCGGACTTCAGTGGATAAAATTTGCTCAAAAGATCTGTGCTTCGTTTCGTCGTTGTTTCCTTTTGATTAATGCAACGTTTTCGGAGCATATGAGGCACACTGATTTAGAACTGCCTGCCGGAAGAATGAACATAGGCCTACATTTCTCCGTCCATTCATTTAGAAAACAACGGTTTTCCACATCTACCTTCCTTCTCTTAGTGCTGTCATCACCATCTGTCTTTTCTCTTGCTCTCTCTGGTGCACTGGCCACGCAGGCTAAACAAACGATTTGATTGGCTCAATTGGAGGAAGTCATTGTCGTATTAACTAGAGTAGCTGCGCCCACTGTCTATAGCCGTGACCGTCGGAAAAAAAATAATTCTCTTTGAAAATGATCTATTCTCGTGAATTTGGTCATGGGTCCGGACAGAACCATCACTCCGGCAGGAGTTAATGGTGATGCCTGTTATAGGTTATCCAAAACTGCACAACAGATATACTCCAATAGGAGAAGCTGCATCATTTTGAAGGAGAGCAAAGGACCACACTGGGTCTCATGGTGATTCTCCCCATATGATTCTTCTTCTTCTTCTTCTTCTTCTTCTTCTTCTTCTTCTTCTTCTTATTATTATTATTATTATTATTATCATCATCATCATCATCGTCATTATTGTCATTATTATATTGCCGTTGTTGTGATTGCAATCATTTTGTTGTTGTTATTAAACAAAAGATAGGAAATTAGAGATTACCATTTGAAATTTAAGAGTAACTGCACTTCTGAGCAATATGCACATGCTTTAACCAGGAACTTTGGTTCGTCCATCCTTCCCTGGAGCACCTGAACGCAGCACCTGTTTTGCACTAATCCTCTCCGTTAATCGCTTCTCGCCGGCTGATGGGGATTCAGACATCATGCCGTCATTGGTGGGTGGCGACAGCCATAGCGTGTATATACAATTTGACTGGCAAACAAACAGAAAGCTGCTCTGACGGTGAGTTCAGGAGGAAGCTGCAGCTAGCTCAATGACGATGAAAATGGATGTAAATGCCATTATAGAAAAAATGGAGACGGGAGAGCAAGACACTGTTCTGACGGCTCTTCAGAGCTTCAACAAGGAGGTAAACATTAGCTCAGCAGCATGAAGCGTACTCTCTATAAAGAAATATGAAGGTTTTTATACACATTTATGTTCTGGTAATATTGCCTGTTTTGCTGGTGTAGAATAGCTTCTGTCCCAGCTTTAGGTCGGTTGCAGACACTTTTTCAGGATGATGATGATGATGCTTGTATTGTCCTTTTTAGGGGGAAGCCATCGCACAATGTCGTCATTGCATTACCTTTGATAGAATGCAGTGTTTGGCATAACAATTAGCAAATACTGTGACAGTCATATGGGACATACAACGTGCCCATAGGTTTTCCCTGGATTATTTGTACAGTAGCCTATTGAGGATTTTAAACTGCATTTTTTGGCCACTTGGCAGCAGCAGAACATAGATATGCTCAATATGCTGTAATACAACATTGGCATATTATTACCTTACATTGTTAAAACAGCAAAAATGTTAGCAAACAGTTTTATGGCACAGATCTATGCTAAGAACTAGAGAGTGACCCCAAAGATGGCGCCTATTCAGTCTAATGAGAATTTTTAGCCAGACACATAGACCAAAAAATGAAAAGAAAAAAAAAAGGGGGGGGGGGTCATAATTGACCTCTCTTTTTTAATAGCTCTCTATGGGTGGAAAAGCAGAGGAGTTTTATGCTGCAGTACTGCAGGTGGTAACTGGATAAAGTTGGACACAAGCCTGAGCGACACCACATTATTCAGGTCTATAATACAGTCATGATTTACAGTGGTGGCTGGTCAATTGCAGGTGCTGGGCACCACCCTACGACTCCCCATTTGAAGAGGAATTACATACACATTCATTGAACAAGGAAAATGACTTTGAAACATAAGTGATTTAAATAAGCAAGGTTAATATTATATAGTAAGTAAAATACAGACTGTAGATTTAAAATGTTCTACATTGACTGAAATCGGTGATAAGTGCTATATTTCCAGCCAGGGCGTTAGAATCTTTGCGTAGTGTGTGCCCGCAGAAAGGAGACTTTGAGGCTGTCAGTCATTTTTAACTTGTCCAATCAGAAGCTTACATTATTCTGTCAAATAAAAATGAATTTCGCCAATAGTTCACCTGCGCCAGATATCAATGATTTTAGTAGGGAGGTAAATCTCTTCACTACACAGTATCATTAGGGTGGAGCTCTACAAACAACCAGCAACAATGGCACAGCTTGGCTGAAAGTTGCAGGAATTTTCACTGAAGGACTGTCATATGTCAATTTAATTAAGATTTGATATTTTCTCAGAAGGAGTCATAATGACCTTGTTTTCACGTTGAGCTTTCCTGCAACCATTTAGATGTGGTTAGTTTACTCCAGTGATGTTGGAACCCCCACTGCAGCTAGTCGTGCAAGTTTACAGGGACCTTTGCTTTGAGTGTGTGTGCTGAGTGTCTGTGCTTGGGTATTCAGCAGTAGGAATATAAGACTTTTTGGATAAGTGCAAAAAAAATAAAACACGGGGTAGGTGCAAGATTTAAATGATAAGGTCACCCAAAAATGAAAATTGAGTCATTATTTACTCACCCTCATGCAGATGGATAGATGAGTGAAGTTCTGTAGTCCACAAAACATCTCCAGAGCTTCCTCTAAAAGGGCTTGTTTGATACAGCCATTAGACTCCGTCACAAACACTACAACGGGAAAGTCTAAGGAGCTCAGCATTGATCTGAAAGAGCTCATTATTGATTTGAACAAATCAGGAAAGTCACTTGGAGCCATTTCAACAGGTCTGGAAGAAAACTCTGTAGTTAGATGAAACAAAAACTGAGTTGTTTGGCCACAATGAGCAATATATTTAGAGGAGAGACGGTGAGGCCTTTAACCCAAAGAACATCATACCTACTGTCCAGCATGGTGCTGGTGGTATTATGCTGTGGGCCTGTTTTGCTGTCAGTGGATCTGCCGCTCTACAGAGAGTAAATGGAATAACTCGCTACCTCTGAGACTTTCACATAGAGGAGGATGCAGAGAATTGGCGCAGGATCCCCCCACTCAAAGGGCAGTGTGAATTAGGCTACTGTCACATTAGAATGATTTTGTAACTTTTATTTCAAGGCAAAAATAGTTACGTAATGTTGCTTTAATCCAAAAACATGGAGAGAAGGGAATGATACTTTTTCATTTCTGAGGCATGGCTGCAGGTCAAACACCTCTATAAACAAGGTAGGGCAAACCTGGGAGGCAACACTTAGGCACTTAGAAACGTTAGCTTAGCTTATGTTAGCTTATGCTTGACAGCAAGCAAGCAACTGAAAACTGTATAGATGGGCATGTCAACCCTTTCATTTACACTTCTCTTCTTGACCTGGAGACATTACAGTAAGAAAATCATCCTGAAACAATTAAAGGAAAGGAGACAAATATATATGGCTTTCTGTTAGTATGTAAGTGCTGCTAGTTATTGTATGGATCAATTTCAAGACAAATAAACTTGGCACAGAAAACATGGTGACCAGTGGATCTTCTTGTCCTGAATTAAATCTAAAGTGAGTCATTATGTGATCTTGGCAGTGTATCTAAGCTGCTGTACTAATATGTGAAATTCTGCACTTTTTAGACAGCAATAAGTTTCCTCTGAGGAAGAGTCTCAACTGTCATGGTGCCATGACAGGGAGAGTTCTAAGTTAAAAGGGGATGATAGTAGTGAATGTGACTGGTCACTATTGTTTCAACATCTAACACGCCAATCTGTAATGTATGATAATGTATTCAGTTGGGCCCACCCTATATCTTCTCGACAAACCTGTCCATAACAAGTGCTTTTACCATGCCGGGATTCAGTGGACAGGGCCCTTTACTGCTATCTATGCCATGCTGAGCCACTGCATTCATGAAAATAGAATCCTCAATCTCAAAGTGGGTGTGCTTCCTATGTTAATCTGCCATTTGACCTTAACAACCTGCTATATGCGAGCCAGGTGAGTGCTGCTGTATGGTTCTCTCAGCCGCAGAGACTTGTGCTGTGTGGGAGCTGATCTTGCGGGCAATAGGATTAGATTATCTGATACACAAATAGAGTCTCCTACAGCCCAGTCAAATCCTGCTGTACTACAGAGCTCTCAGAAATGAGGAGCTTAGTATTACAGGAGGCTAAGGTCTATAATCTCCATGGTCTCTATTATATACCTTTCTCGGCATGCACAGTTTTTCTTGGTTTATTCAACATTTACATTTTCTTTACAAGAACGTAACAACATAAATGTCTCAAAAATCATTAAACCTTATTAAACTTCATTAATCAAGGCACACGTAACATGCACAGTGAGTGCATTTAATTTTTTATATAGAATTCTGGGTTCTGGCTGCTGTGGAATATTCTTTAGTAACTGGAAAGTAACTGGACACTTGTGACAAATGTGTTTATTTGTAGGTCTAACAGCAATATTAAACTGTAGATAAAGAAAGCAACAGTGAGGCTTTGCTGAAGAGCTTGGTGCTCGGGTAATTGGTATTTGTGACTATCAACAGCAACATAACACAAAACTTCCTCCTCTCATTGTTTTTCCTCTTCCCTGGCCCTAACACTCTTCCATATTTATCTGCCCAGAGAATTCATCAGTGCTTTTATTGTTGCTGTGTACTAGGGATGTAACGGTATGAAAATTTCACACCGCAGTAATAGTGACAAAAATGATCACGGTTATCGGTATGCCGCGGTATATTTAAAATGTCTTCAAAATGCTGAAAAAACACAGATACACTGATAACTTGAAATAATTTCACCAAGATTTATATTTAAATAGATTTATTATATATCAATATAGTCAAAATCCAAAACCTTAACAAAACACTGCAAAATCAACATTAAATAAGTATAAAAGAATGTATCAAAACTGTGCAAAATAAACCTTAAATACAGTAGAGTGAGATGTGCTGGCAGCAGCAGTCGATTGGCCAGCAGATCCTCTCTGTGAAAAAAATGAATAGAACATGTCATTATTAATTATTACTGTCATTGTTACTTATTACTAAGGGTGCAACCAACAGATCACAAGACTCACAATTTAGATCATATCACTTTTGTTAGAAACAGGTTGGATAGTTTTTTAGATCAAAACAAAAAGGATTATTGTTAAATGAATTATGAATACTCTATTTTGGCTCTTATCTCTATCTAGACACTTGTTATATTCCCATTTTATATTATTCTATATATATATAGTCTATTCTACAAATAACCCACAAGTGTTATATATTTCTGATATCACTATATATATATATATATATATATATATATATATATATATATATATATATTATATATATATATATATATATATATATATATATATATATATATATATTGGCTGTCTGTCTCTCTGTCTGCCTGCTCGTCTGTTGTCAGTGGACTCGGTCAATCTGATTGGTCAGATGTCTGCTGAGCCACAGGTAGATGCTGCTCAGGTGAACAGATCTGAGATGAAAGTCAGTCATCTCTGTCAGTTTGTGTTCACTAACTCAGTCCACCCAGTACATGTTTGTCTCAAATCCTCCTCACTGCAGCTCTGCATCAATATTTGGGGAATTATTAGGTCGACTTTAAAAAGTGAAATCTGCAATTAATAAGCGGTTCAGATAACGTGCCAAATCACGGATCAACTTAGTTCCGTTATACCACTATCTGGTCAGTTTACATTAGTGACAACAACACATTAGACAGAGAAAACTCGACATACACATACATCATGCACCTGAGCTTAAGGTTAACTTACCTTGCATTCGCTGAACAGTTGCGGGTGATGGTCGCGCGAATGAGTAAGTAAATTGGATATGTTGCCGCCCCTCGCAGCAACTTTCTTCTTGCAGCTCCAGCAGACAGGACTGCCATCCTCGACCAGCTGTCCTGAGCATTCTTATAATAACCAGAATACGCCCAGACTTAAGATTTGGTTCTCTTTGAAGACGAAAAGAAAAATGCCTTGACGGCCGCTTTATCACGTCCTCCCTCCGCCATGTCTTCTTCACTACATAACAAGCGCACGTTGTACGCTGCGCATGCGTATCTCGCGAGTTTTTACACCGTGGTTATCGACCGCGGCGGTTACCATGGTAATTAAAACTTAAACAGTAACCTTCACCGTCGGGAATTTTACCATGATTTACCGTGACACCGGTAACCGTTACATCCCTGCTGTGTACATTACCCCAGATCAGGCCCGGTTCTAGACTGCCTTGATTGGGGGGGCAGTAAGAAATGTTGATGGGTCACTACTGTTTCGAGTGCTAAAGGGATGATTTTTTGTATGCCTACCAGTCTATGATGCCAACCCAGACGTAAGCGTATTCGCTGTGATTCCCTCGGCAAAGCTCTAACAGGAATTATTTTTCTGGATTGACGGAGAAAACAAATTCTGTGGCCAACAAATTATTGATGTCAGTCTACTAACGTATATTCTATTTAAATGTGAAATTACAATGTAATTGGCATTTTGAATTTTAAACCCACCTCCATCCCCCCGTTGTAGGAGGACAATTATCAATACCCAAATATAGTTAGTTATCTAATATAAATGGAATCTAACCCTAAATATAGCGCAGATAGAACTTTTGACGCACGCAAAGGACACACACTTTTGAGCCCCAGTGATGCTATAAACAACTGCACCAAAACATGGACATATCAATGCACAACCCCAGTGCATAAAAAAAACTCATCAGAGCCAGCCGTTCCATAATAAAAACATCTTGCCATCACTCGTTATCCATGTTTACCTCTTCTAGCTGAAGCTGCACTTGATTTTAAAAACAAATCAGGCGGTTTGCAGCATTTTTCACCGTCAGCCAACAGTGCTCTCTTAGATTTCTCTCTCTGTCTCCGCTCCCCCCGTCGCTTGATGCCTCGATTAATTTTTTTTGCTAGCCTAATCTCAGTCGGCTACCAATTTCCAATCTCCAACTTCCAACAACCACACAGACTGTCTACTGCATTCAGGCTTGAAATTCCCAGAAGGCATTGCTTCATTTCTAACTTTTGCAAACAAATGATCAAATAAAAAAATGCAGGTAGATTTGTATTATTTCAAACCATTCACGTTTTTAAACATTTGAATTAGAAATTTCGCTACAAAACAATGCAGACTGATGTAAAAGTTCTTGACTGTAGACTGTATGTGGAGGGTTACCATGACTGTAATATAGACATGTGGTATATAAATACTGATCAGATTTCCATTGGCAGGAATTCAAGAGACTTTATGGTCATTTAGCCTCAGGACAACGCTTGATAGGGAACTGTTTAGTCTGCTGGCTCATAAGGGCTTGTGGTTACTCTGCGATCTGCACATGATCCAGATCACCAGTCCATCACTGGTGGTCGTAGATGTGAGGGGAGGTTGGGAAATTTAGTGGGGGTGCAAAATGTCAGTTCCTATATAATCTGTGACAAAGCAATTTTGTAAACAGCGCTATAAAAATAAATAAATCTTGACAGATTGATTGATGCTATATTATTGTGCACCACTTTCTCTCTATGGAAAATCGTCTGATCCTGTCTGGGTTCCCTGTTTCTCTCTGCTTGATGCCAGCAGCCTCAGAGTAGCCGCAGTCGGAGGCTCTGGCCCCAGGAAGTAAACAGTGTCCGGCGGCGCTAACCTGAATTTACGGGGAATGCAGTCTCCTCTCACTAACGTCTGTTGTTTAATCCAGTCGGCGGGGTGGGAGAGACTCGGGGGTCAACAGGACTAACAGCGGGGCGAGCAATGGTTTAAAGTTGAAACCCGCTTCACACCCGGTACGTAGCCTGCCCCTGTGAGGCTTCCCATGTCGCGGAGCGGGACAGAGACAAACTCCGCAGCAGCCGCCGACGGGACTAGGCTGCTACTGGCAGTTGCTAGCAAGCATGCTAACAACTAACTAGCCTGTGGCTAAAACTGCCTGGAGTGCCCGTGGTATCTAATGTGATGCTAACCGAGAGAAGCTGCTGCTGACTGTATGCACAGCAAGAGAGAGAGACCCGGTTCTGTTGGCAGAAGAGCCGCGGACTGTGATTACTCTGAGCAACATTTTTTTTTTTTTTTTTCGGAATGAAGCGGGGTCGGTTTGGTGGGGCAGCCGAAGCATTTGGGGGGGCATTGCCCCCCCGTGCCCACGCCTAGAACCGGGCCCCCCCCAGATGCAAAAAAAAATGCACTGCAGGAATTGTATGATTTCATCAGCAGCAACATGACTAAACAACCAGATGGAATTTTTATAGTAGATGGTGAAAACATTACCTAAGCACCAAAATTACCTAAATTCCACCATCATGTCCAGATCCCCACAAGAGGATGAAATATTCTGGACCATGTCCATCCATCCATCCATCCATCCACCCATTTTCTCCGCTTATCCGGGGTCGGGTCGCGGGGGCAGCTGCCTGAGCAGGGACACCCAGACTTCCCTCTCCCCAGACACTTCCTCCAGCTCTTCCGGGGGGATCCCAAGGCGTTCCCAGGCCAGCTGGGTGACATAGTCACTCCAGCGTGTCCTGGGTCTTCCTCGGGGTCTCCTCCCGGCGGGACATGCCAGGAACACCTCCCGAGGGAGGCGTCCCGGGGGCATCCGAAACAGATGCCTGAGCCACCTCAGCTGGCTCCTCTTGATGTGAAGGAGCAGCGGCTCTACTCCGAGCTCCTCCCGGGTGACAGAGCTCCTCACCCTATCTCTAAGTGAGCGCCCCGCCACGCTGCGGAGGAAACTCATTTCAGCCGCTTGTATCTAGGATCTTATTCTTTCGGTCATGACCCAAAGTTCATGACCATAGGTGAGGGTCGGAACGTAGATTTTTTTGACAGACCGCACTCAGAGGGTAAGAGTGGGCCCCCATACATCCACGGCCCTCAGCCTCAGCACTGGCTCCACACAGGGCTGCGTGCTGAGTCCCCTGCTCTACACCCTCTACACCCATGACTGCAACCCCGCTCACCACAGCAACACCTTCGTCAAATTTGCCAATTACACCACAGTAGTGGGGCTCATCATGAGGGGGGATGAGTCCAACTACAGAGACGAGGTGGAGCGACTGGCGGAGTGGTGCAGAGTTAACAATTGCTCCTCAACACATCAAAGACCAAGGAGCTCTTTGTGGACTTCAGGAAGAAGAAAACGGATATCCAGCCGCTGCTTATAGGCGGGACCTGTGTGGAGAGGGTCTCTGACTTCCGCTTCCTGGGAGTCAACATCATGGAGGACCTGACCTGGAGCGTACACACCACTGAGCTAGTGAAGAAGGCCCAGCAGAGACTTCACTTCCTGAGAGTTCTGTCCAGCTTCCTCCCCTGCCAGCGTATCCTACTCACCACCAGGTGGTGATCAGTTGACAGCTCAGCCCCTCTCTTCACCCGAGTGTCCAAGACATACGGCCGGAGGTCAGATGATGCGACCACAAAGTCGATCATTGACTTCCGGCCTAGGGTGTCCTGGTGCCACGTGCACATATGGACACCCTTATGCTTGAACATGATGTTCGTTATGGACAAACTGTGACTGGCACAGAAGTCCAGTAACAAAACACCACTCAGGTTCAGATCGGGGAGGCCGTTACCCCTCCAGGTAACAAGTAACAAGTCCCCCAGTAGAACGACGGAGTCCCCGGTTGGAGCACTCTCCAGTACCCCTCACAGGGACTCCAAGAAGGCCGGGTACTCTGCACTGCTGTTCGGCCCATAAGCCGAGACAACAGCGAGAGACTTATCCCTGACCTGAAGGCGCAGGGAAGCGACCCTCTTTTTCACCGGAGTAAACTCCAACACATGGCGGCTGAGCTGAGGAGCTATAAGCAAGCCCACACCAGCTCGCCGCCTCTCACCGCGGGCAACTCCAGAGTAGAAGAGAGTCCAGCCTCTCTCAAGGAGTTGGGTTCCAGAGCCCAGACTGTGCGTGGAGGTGAGCCCGACTATCTCTAGCCGGTACTGCTCAACCTCCCGCACCAGCTCAGGCTCTTTCCCCCCCAGCGAGGTGACATTCCATGTCCCCATGGCTAGAGTCACCGTCCGGGGATTGGGTCGCCGGGGCCCCCGCCCACGACTGCCACCCAAATCACTCTGCACCGGCCCCTTCTGAACCCTCCTGCGAGTGGTGAGCCCACTGGAGGGTGGGTCCGGCCGGGTCCCGCTGGACCATGTGTATACAAATATTTCTGACTGCTAGAAAGCCCTTCCACATCTTGGTTATTTGCTTGGTTATGATAGATTCAGATCATAGCAGTTTTGCTTGATTTTTAAGATAGTATTTGTTGGGATGCAAAGAATCAAATAGAGGAAACTGTTTATCGAATTAAAAATTCAAATCCATGTTGATGGTCTGGGCATAGAAATCATGTATGAGCAGATGTATCTCTCTGTAATAAAACTGCTACAGAGTATCAACAGGGGGCGAGATTACAGGGTCTGTTCACAAACTAAACATCTTTAAAAATCCTGCAACTCACACACCCAACCAGTCCAGATGAAATCCATTGGCAAATTGTCAGGTTTTAAGCACTGTCTGTGATGCATGATGGACATGGTTTTAAAAAAAAACTATGTCGACTGATGAGTAGAAAATTGGATGTGGGAATGGGAATGACACTAAATGTCAGTGTCAAAATCAGACACTGAGTATTACCGTCCCTTCACTCTGACAACCTCTTACATGATGAGTCTTCTTTTTTTGTTGTCACACCTTCAAGATTTACAGATGTTTCTCTTTTTCCCTCTTCCACTTCCCTTTTTCCATTATTCTGTGATGCACTTCTTCACTCATACCTTTCTTTGTGCTGTCCGTTTTTCCTTCCTTCAGATGAACCAGTGCTTCACATTCAGCAAGGAAGAAGAGCAAGACAGAGAGGTATTCCCAACATATTTCAAATATATCTTTAGTTTAGTTCCTGGGGTATTTTCCTTTCTTGGCAAGGATTTTCATTGCCACAGAAAAAAAAGACTTGGACCACCCTGTAAATTAAACTGGTGAGGGTCAAGGCTGGCTGGCATATTGTCTTTAGTGTTTAATGTTTTTAGTACACAGCCAGGGGCATTATCCAGTACAGCAGCTTCATGCTAACCTCACATATGATTGGGGTAATCCTGCCATTGTAGCATGTCATTCATCCATTCTGGATGGCAACAGTTTTTTTACTAGTATTATTTCAATGGGGGGGAAAGAGCCTGAGCTGGTGCGGGAGGTTGAGCGGTACCGGCTAGAAATAGTCGGGCTCGCCTCCACGCACAGTCTGGGCTCTGGAACCCAAATCCTTGAGAGAGGCTGGACTCTCTTCTACTCTGGAGTTGCCCACGGTGGGAGGCGGCGAGCTGGTGTGGCCTTGCTTATAGCCCCCCAGCTCAGCCGCCATGTGTTGGAGTTCTCCCCGGTGAGCGAGAGGGTCGTTTCCGTGCGCCTTCGGGTCAGGGATAGGACTCTCACCGTTGTCTCGGCTTATGGGCCGAACAGTGGTGCAGAGTACCCGGCCTTCTTGGAGTCCCTGGGAGGGGTACTGGAGAGTGCTCCAACCGGGGACTCCGTCGTTCTCCTGGGGGACTTCAACGCCCACGTGGGCGACGACAGTGTTACTTGGAGGGGTGTGATTGGGAGGAACGGCCTCCCCGATCTGAACCCGACTGGTGTTTTGTTACTGGACTTCTGTGCTAGTCACAGTTTGTCCATAACAAACACCATGTTCAAGCATAAGGGTGTCCATATGTGCACGTGGCACCAGGACACCCTAGGCCGGAGATCAATGATCGACTTTGTGGTCGTGTCATCTGACCTCCAGCCGTATGTCTTGGACACTCGGGTGAAGAGAGGGGCTGAGCTGTCAACTGATCACCACCTGGTGGTGAGTTGGATCCGCTGGCGGGGGAGGAAGCTGGACAGACCTGGCAGACCCAAACGTGTCGTGAGGGTCTGCTGGTAACGTCTGGCAGAACCCTCTGCCAGGGAGATCTTTAACTCCCACCTCCGGGAGAGCTTTGACCAGATCCCGAGGGAGGCTGGGGACATTGAGTCCGAATGGACCGTGTTCACCACTTCCATTGTTGACGTGGCTGTCCGGAGCTGTGGCCGTAAGGTCTCCGGTGCCTGTCGCGGCGGTAATCCCCGCACCCGGTGGTGGACCCCGAAAGTAAGGGTTGCTGTCAAGCTGAAGAAGGAGTCCTACCGAGCCTGGCTGGCCCGGGGGACTCCTGAGGCAGCTGACGGGTACCGGCAGGCCAAGCGTGCGGCAGCACGGGCAGTGTCGGAAGCAAAAACTCAGGTCTGGGAAGAGTTCGGGGAGGCCATGGAGGAGGACTACCGGTCGGCCTCGAAGAAATTCTGGCAAACCATCCGGCGCCTCAGGAGGGGGAAGCAGTCCTCCACCAACACCGTTTACAGTGGAGGTGGGGAGCTGTTGACCTCGACTGGGGATATTGTCGGGCGGTGGAAGGAATACTTCGAGGATCTCCTCAATCCCACTGACACGCCTTCCATAGAGGAAGCAGAGACCGGGGTCTCAGAGGTGGATTCATTCATTACCCAAGCCGAAGTCACTGAGGTAGTTGGGAAACTCCTCAGTGGCAAGGCACCGGAGGTGGATGAGATTCGCCCTGAGTACCTCAAGTCTCTGGATGTTGTGGGGCTGTCTTGGCTGACACGTCTCTGCAGCATCGCGTGGCAGTCGGGGACAGTGCCCCTGGACTGGCAGACCGGGGTGGTGGTCCCCCTGTTTAAAAAGGGGGACCGGAGGGTGTGTTCCAACTATCGGGGGATCACACTCCTCAGCCTCCCTGGGAAAGTCTACTCCAGGGTACTGGAGAGGTGAATTCGGCCGATAGTCGAACCTCGGATTCAGGAGGAACAATGCGGTTTTCGTCCTGGCCGTGGAACACTGGACTAGCTTTATACCTCCGCAGGGTGCTCGAGGGTTCATGGGAGTTTGCCCAACCAGTCCACATGTGTTTTGTGGACTTGGAGAAGGCATTCGACTGTGTACCTTGTGGCATTCTGTGGGGGGTGCTCCGGGAGTGCGGGGTCGGAGGACCTCTGTTAAGGGCTGTACGGTCCCTGTACGACTGGTGCAGGAGCTTGGTTCGCATTGCCGGCAGTAAGTCAGACCTGTTCCCAGTGCATGTTGGACTCTGGCAGGGCTGCCCTTTGTCACCGGTTCTGTTCATTATTTTTATGGACAGAATTTCTAGGCGCAGCCTCGGGCCGGAGGGGATCTGGTTTGGGAGCCACTGGATTTCATCTCTGCTTTTCGCGGATGATGTGGTCTTGTTGGCTCCTTCGAGCCAGGACCTCCAGGATGTCCTGGGGCGGTTTGCAGCCGAGTGTGAAGCGGCTGGGATGAGAATCAGCACCTCCAAATCCGAGGCCATGGTTCTCGACCGGAAAAAGGTGGCTTGCTCCCTCCAGGTGGGAGGAGATTTCCTGCCTCAAGTGGAGGAGTTTAAGTATCTTGGGGTCTTATTCACGAGTGAGGGAAGGATGGAACGTGAGATTGACAGGCGGATCGGTGCAGCGGCCGCAGTAATGCGGTCGTTGTATCGGTTTGTCGTGGTGAAGAGAGAGCTGAGCCGAAAGGCGAAGCTCTCGATTTACCAGTCAATCTACGTTCCGACCCTCACCTATGGTCATGAACTTTGGGTCATGACCGAAAGAATAAGATCCTGGATACAAGCGGCCGAAATGAGTTTCCTCCACAGGGTGGCAGGGCGCTCCCTTAGAGATAGGGTGAGGAGCTCTGTCACCCGGGAGGAGCTCAGAGTAGAGCCGCTGCTCCTCCACATCGAGAGGAGCCAGCTGAGGTGGCTCGGGCATCTGTTTCGGATGCCCCCGGGATGCCTCCCTCGGGAGGTGTTCCTGACATGTCCCGCCGGGAGGAGACCCCGAGGAAGACCCAGGACATGCTGGTGTGACTATGTCACCCAGCTGGCCTGGGAACGCCTTGGGATCCTCCCGGAAGAGCTGGAGGCAGGGTGTCCCTGCTCAGGCAGCTACCCCCGCGACCCGGCCCCGGATAAGCGGACGAAAATGGATGGATGGATGGATATTTAAATCCAGACTATCAACAAGTTGAAATCTTTCAAACTTAAAAGATGAGGACTATGTGGCAAATGCCTGCGAGAATACATTTCCAAACTCTGAGAAAGAGCCGTGCACAGCTGCTTTCCTAAGCTTTTAGGAGGCATTTCATCCAGTGCACTGGAGATACCAGCAAAGCAACATCTATACAAATGAATCCTTGTTTATTCTGTTCAGTTTACCTTGACTGTATTGGATAAAATCGTGATTGGGTCATGAGGCAAGAGAGAAAGGTAAGTAAGTTCAGGGTTAAGATGTGCACATACTGAGCATACATCTACAGACAGACTGCAGGAAGGTGTTATGCAAGACTGCTTAGCTGACGCATTTATTCAGTGCCACTTTTAGTTGTCTGCATTGGGGAACTACATCTGCTAGAGACATAAGTGATTTAAAAAAAGTGTTTAGTTGTCCTTTGACTGGCAGGGTTAGACAAGGGACAGCTTGTAAACCTCACCATTTCCTCTTCTTCTTTATACTGTTGCAATGAACTGTACCACTCTGAGCGCACTGCAGTCAACATAGAATAATATCTGTTGTAATTTATAACTGAATTACATCACTTTCTCTTCTGGATAGTAATAAAATACTCAGTTTACTGGTATTCCTTTTCTCACAGCAAAGTTGCAATATTGTGCAGTCAGTTTACCATTGAAAGAGCGTCAATAGAGCAATTAATGCTGCAACCTGGTTAATTTGCTTGTAATCATCTAATAAGAGGAATTATGATGATGATGATGATGATGATGATGATGATAATAATAATATAATAACAACTGAAGCTACAGTTATTGATATTATTATAGTTTTATTCTGAGTTGGGTGAAATCAATATGTAATATGGACAGATTTATAGAGCACCACATTTAAAGCACTGTAATTTCTGTAATTTGTAATTTCAATAGTGAATTTCAGTGTGGGAATTTTCAGAAGTTTCCAGTATATGTATTTCTAGGGTTTGCAAATTCAGAATAAACAAGCACCCAATCTTCAAAATCTGTTTTCAAATTGCATAAAAATGCTCAGTTTAAATCTAAAAAAAAATACAATTGAGTTTTGGTTTGGTTAAACAAATCCAAGATGTGAAATTTAGATCTGAACATGCAAATGATAGGCTTGGATTGAATTCCTATTCACAAGATTCAGTATGTTAAGAAATCTGAGCTGTCATAGGAATACAGATACAGTATATTGTTTTTAAAGTAAAATACTTTTTAAATATTATTTTAAGCATTATGTTACCAGTTGTTACATTTCCAATTTATTTTATATCACTTATAAGATTAGAATATTTATGACCATTCCAACCTGTCACATTTGCAGCATCTGGGGGAGTTGGTGCTCAGGTTCCTGAACAGAGAGCTGCAACCTTCCTGTCAACTGGCCTGTCTAGAAACGGTTCGAATTCTTTCCAGAGACAAAGATTGCCTGCATCCCTTCATCAACCACTCTGCCATGTCCACTCTCAGCCGCTACGCTGGCATCGCCCTTGCTGATACTGCTACACCTGCTGACAGCCAGCCAGTTGTGAGCCAAGGTAATTCCTATCAACAGTTTTCTCCAAGGTTCTACCATAATCTAAGGTTTCTATCCTGGTGCTCCCGTCGCTCCATGTAACTCCCCTAAATCTGCTGAATTTAAATTATAGCATTTCACACAGAGAAATTTGTAAGATATGGCCAGATTTTTTTTCAAAATCAACTAACAGTATGATCAGAGTGGGAAGAAACAACAGTTAGCATGCTAACCAGCTAGCTCCAGCCCATCCTATTTCCTTACACTACTTTGGTACCTCAAGAAATAATGGTCTGATAGCCCCGTAGTTTCAGCCGGGAGATATAAAAACAATTAGTTCAGTAGTTAGTCTAATAAGTACACAACACACCTTTTGAATGTAAGTTTCTCTCTTTAACAGAACAAAGATGAGTTTGATTTCTTTATTTAACTCATTGTATAACACACTCACTATGAAAAACACATTTTCTCTGGTCTCTACATACTGTATCTAAACTGGTCCTCCCTGAGCCTGCCAACTCCCAGAATGAGGAAAGCAAACGATTCCTGCATGGTCTCTTCAGCCCACTCACTGGTGAAACGGCGCTCCTACAGACTGTTCAGATTCAGCTCCTGTCGTTATGTAATGTCAGGAGAGATGTTCATAGGCCGGCCTCCTCTGCACGGTGATAGGAGATATCCGACAGGGGGGCGTCCATCCCCAAGGTGAAGTTCGGTGTGTCCAGCGGTAAGCTAGCAGTGTTTTGCAATGTTGTCGCTCAGAGCTAGACACGCAAATTGCTCTGTTCTTAGTTGTAAAAATCAACATAGGTGCCTATATTCTGTCCCAGCTACAAAACAACACAAGAGACACTGGTTGCGTTTCATTTTTAACGACAATGTGCTGGCTGCGCTTCCTGTAAGTTTCAATGTGTGTGTGCTAACCACTGCACGTTGGACTGCTTCCGACTGCCTACTATGGAGTTAGATTTGTGTCTTTATTACATACGAGAAAATAAATGATCTAAGAGAAAAAAAAATGTTTGAGAGAAAAAGTTATCACACTGATAGCAAAAAAGCATTTATTTTTAAGTATTTTTTTGGCCTTTTTATGGCTTTATTGATAGATCAGCTGAAGATATGACAGGAAACAGGGGAGAGAGAGGGGTAGTGACACGCAGCAAGGGGACCCAGGCCGGGAGTCGAACCTGGGTCCGCTGCAGAGCCTCAGCACATGGGATGCGCGCTCTACCAACTGAGCTCAACAGCGCCCCACAAAAAGCATTTTATGAGAGAAAAAGTTTCCATACCAATAGCAAAAAATAATATTTGAGACTAAAAAAAGTTTTGAGAGAAAGTATTTCTCATAGAACATAAAAAAATATAAATTTAACATTTTTCAAAGTATTTCTTATTTCTATTTCAGCTCAGCTAACATCACTGAAGATTAAACATTAAATAGGCTATCCTCAATGTAAGCTAGTTTGCCATTACTGATGTGTTTGTCAGATTGTCATGGACAAAGAATAGCACTCATATTCATGAATGTGTATTATATTATTAGCATGCTAATCGCTAGTAAAGCTAATCGCTAATTAGCCATCATGCTAGGTAAACTTGCAAACTCACCTGGTTTATACTATTTTTAAATCAAATGCCAAATGAATATGTTGATTTCGATAGTTTCACTCCTTATTTAGTGAGTAGTGAGCTAGTTTCTACCTTTGTTCATCATATACAACCTCCTGTACAGTTTTACTCCATGGACTCAGAATAAACTATTTTGTTTTAAGGGCAACATGATACATTTCCTGTTTACATTTACCTTATCAGCTCTAGACCTCGGCTAGATGGTAAAAAATATTTAGACTAAGCCCTGTGTAGCTGAGTTTGCAAGCTACACATGCAAAGACTATTTTACACAAAACTAGGTGGGACACTTTCAAATGGTATATCAATCACTGTCTAGTGATCACTGTTAGCTAGCTATAGGGTTGCCACCTTCCATGCAGACTAGCTGAAAGTTGTCCAGGAGGTTGTATGTTATGAACAAGTAGTTACTCTTCAGGTGATTTGAGGCGAGCAAGTGCAAAGGTAGAAACTAGCTCACCAGTGAGTCAACAATGGTGTAATGATTCAAGTACAAGTATGGTGAAGTCAGCTTGAAATTGGCTAACTAGTTAGCTCCACTTCGGTCCGCTATGCAATGCCGTTTGAAGCATGTTTACTGTTAATAATATTACGAGGGAGTTTGGTTGTCACAGTAAAAAGTCTGGAAACATGTGCAGACTGGGGACAGAGACGATGCGAACAGTGTCCAAGAGTTTGGAGACTGTGTTGGAGACAAACACAGCTTTCGCTAGCTGTTAGCCATTAGCTACATGGTAGTAACTGTAACAACACATATGAACAAACTAAGTAACATATTCAGACACACTAACAATCCTGAAACGTCCCGCTGCAGCGGCAGAGTCTGTAGTTCCGCCTGGGTCCGGTTCTGGGTCAAACTAGAATGGTTGAACCACAGCATCTTGGCGAGCCATAGCGTTACATCAACCATAAACACTGCATGAAAAGTGGGATTTTCGTCAGTGTGCGGCACTGTAGATTGTCGTGGAATTTCAGGTTTGCGACAATTCACGGCAATTTGCAGGCAACACTGAAAACTGACGTAAATTGTCGGAAACTGACGTGGGCCTTGCTTGGCAGTTGTCCCCCCATGACCCCCCTCCCCCTGATTCTAGGGGAGGCTTTAACATGTAAATGAAAATGCTGGGAGCTATACAAATGCAAATCAGGGTAGCAGGGGGAGTTTTTCCCCAGGTGACATTTTCCTAAAAGGTATTAACTTCATTTTAAGAAAATCTCTGGTATAAATAGATGAGGCTCAGTATAGCCTAATTATAGACTCTTACATTTTAGCTTGAATTGATTTGTTTAATTAAAATATGCTAGATTAATTACTGTGTATGTCATTAGCAATGGCCAATGTTATGTAAAAAGATTATTTATTCCTTTTTTTCTCTCTCCTGAGACCAAGTTAAAGATAAAGCGCCAGTTGTTAAGTTAAAATGTGCATGACATATGAGACAAATAAGATATTGAAATATATAAATAATTTCTGTTTAAAATGTGTGACATTAAAATATAATTTCATGGGTTCTGAATGTTTAAAAGAAGTTAAAGTAATTCTTATTTTGTGTGAGAGTTCATGAACTCTAATAGTTTTTACACTTCCGGGTTGACCGGAGCGTCAGTGACGAGGAAGAAGGAGCGGAGAGTTAATGGCGTAAGCAGCTAACAGTGGACTGTGTGTGTCCGTCAGTGTCGTGTTTTATTACTAACGGACTGTGAACTATATTCGGAAGACGTGCCTTGAGTGTGTGAGCTGGACTCTCCATCGCAGTCGAAGTGTTTGTGTTTTATTGGACACGAAGCAAGTTCGGCTAAGCTAGCTAGCATGAGCTAAGCTAGCTAGCAGGATCTCGGTTAGCGGCCCGGCCTTGTCGAGAGGAGGCCTGTGTTGACGGGAGGAGCTTTGCCGGGTCGCCACAGAGAGTGTAGCCGACGGATGTCGTTTCGCTGCCGCAGAGGGACACGGAGGTTTATCGCTACGAGCATGTTGTTTTCACAGACTAACCTTGCATCACACCGAGGCGTATTAGCTCGGAGCTCTGTCTGCAAGTCCAGATTTACATGATGCTGATAATGAAGCCATCATGTGTAAGTAACGTTTACTGTTTTCTCCTTCATGGTTTAATTTTACAGTGACTTACGTTTTCATTATTCATACCACTTTTCATTTAATTGTTTTCCAGCTGCCTGTAAGATAGTAACGTTAAGCAGGAGCTTCAGGTACAAACAACCAGATCTTCCATCGCAGGCTGAAGCCGCGAGGAGTTCAGCTCGGAGTCGTTCGAGAACAAAGAGGGTAAGAGTTGTTAGATTAAATCCGTTTTTGGTCAATGTGACTATTATTCGGGTGCATTAATAGATGTCTTGCGTCCATACGCAGTGCATCGCGCAGTACTGATCGTCTTTATTGATTGTTTTTACAGAGAGCTAGCTGAGGATGAGGTGGAGCTTTCAAAGTGCGCCGCCATGGACCTGATGTCTGAGGGGGAAGACGGCACAAGACGGCGGGTGTCTGGATGGAGCCGGGAGCTCACCGAGCTCTGTGCCGCGCTGCAGTCGAGATTATAGAGGCGATTCCGAAGTGCAGAGCGACAACCGACGTCTGCAAAATGGACCGAATTCAGACAGAAGGCCGGCAGTTACCGACAGCTCCGAGGCGGCAGAGAGACACTTCACGGTGCTGCAGGATTTTAGGCTTCTAGTGAGCTTCCTGTTGTTGTATGGGCGGATTACATTTTGTACATAGTTGTGATGTGTTTGTGTTAATAAAGCTCTTTCTTTGAATAAACAACACCTTCCTGGCATTTTCCTTTCCTCAATAAATTCATTCATGTCTTTGATGAATATTATATATTATATGAATATATTTGATAAATAGAAACTAAGTAAATAAAATAATTATATATATGTATATATATATGTATATATATATATATATATATATATATGGGGTGGGGTTTACGTTTATAATGACTCAGGTTGACCAATAGTGACAGATCTGCCAGCCAATCACGAATGATTTTTCGTGTTTAAAAGTAGTGGTTTCATCCAATACTGAGGGAGGATATTCAAGCCAGCCCACACATTCTGTGAGCAGGCGTGGTTTCGCTGCGATTCATATGCAAATTAGAGCCGTTCGCACCTCCGGGAGCTCCACTGACGTCATGGTTCGTTTCCGACAATTTGTGGCACATCGAACGCGGCGTTTGCAGGCTGTAAATTGCCGTTAACTGCCGAAAATTAGGGAGATTTTCGGGCGTTTACGGGGACGAAAATCCCACTTTTCATGCAGTGAAACAATAGCGCATGCTACCGCTAGCGTAAGCGGCATCCTCTCCCTGAAGCCCAATTTCCACTGGATACGTCTCCGCTGCGTTGCGTCTCCGTAACGCCAGTGGAGCTGATACGTTTCACTTTAGTCTATGTGTCAATCCCCACCAGGGCCGCTGCGCTGCGTATCAGCTCTGTCCCAGCTCCGGCAGTCCAGAGCCCTCCGGCACAGATACGCAGGACTTCTAATTCTGGCGGATGCTGGAGCATGACGCAACAATTCAGCTGAATTTAGCACGGAGCAGACAGGAAGTCAAGCGCCGAAAAAACAAACAGCATCCGGTTACCTTTCATAATAAAACACTCCGTGTTGACACAAATCTCAAAAAAGAGACAAACACAAGCTCTTCTGCTGATCCTTCGGTCGGGAACACTCCGTGTCGTTGTTTTTAATAACACAGACCTATAACTGCGGTCGGCAGTGATTATGTGATTATCGCGGGAACTCCTCGTCCTCCTGACGCCAGCTGTCCATCGTACTGCGCCGTGGTGTACTCAAACCGCAACCGGTGGGGATTGGCGGACGGCAGAGCAAAACCGGATCGGAGCTGCAACGCAGCGGACACGTATCCAGTGGAAATTGAGGGTGAGAGGGACGCGTAGCAGGCAAAGCAGGAGTTGACAGATGGAGCTCATTAGCATTTAAAGGTGCAGGCACAGAAACGGCCTGCTCTCAGTAAAGCTCACTTGAGCGACTTTTAGACAGCTGAAATTCAGGATCACGGATGGGTTTGGGGCAATGCATTTCCAATACAGTGTTGTTGGACCTCTGACAGCTGTGTGAAATTGATAAAAAAACAGTATAATATGGGACCTTTAAGTCAAAATGGACATAAACTAAATCAAAGGCACCAGCACATTGTTGGTTTGTCTTTCCACAATTACTTCTGGGGTTGTAGACAATTTTGATGTGTGAATATGTTATGTATGTGTTTGGTGAGTCACGTAAATAGCAGTGTTGCTCGTCCACCTGCGCAGCAGGGGGCATAGACAGGGAATCACGGTGATGACGTAGTCTATATATGGGAGTCACCGGTGAACAGGTAGAGGGGAATTGGGATCAGGGAGGCCACACATTTTTTCAACAATTCGTTTGTGTGTGTGTTCGTCGGAGATGTTTTCTGTTATATCATAACGTTAGTCTTTTCGGTTTTCGTTCATATTTAAACGTTGGTTTCAGTTTAGTCATTCAGTACAGCCGTTTTTTTGTAAATATTTTTTCTCTGCATAAAATAAAACGCATACGTCATGGCAGACCTCATCTTTTTCACAACGACGCGTTGGATATTAATTCCCTCAAGTGGCAATTTTGTGGTTAGATTGCCACTACATCTGGTTTGGTTGAAATAAATAAGATGTGAAAATATTCTGGCTCTATATGCTGTTTTTCACCCACTGCTGATGTCCAACTCTCTCTCTTCTCTGTTCCTTAATGCCTCTTCTGTCCCAGCCTGCCGTGTCTACTTGTCAGAGCTGCTCCCCTACGTACTGTATCCCCTGTCTTCTAACTGGCATCTGTTGGTCCCAGAAACCATGTTCAGTCTGGTTTCAAGCTGTGTTTACTTGGAGGCCAGTTCACTGAGTCTGGTTGCCTGCAGTAACTTCCCCCCGTTATTTGAAGTAGTATTGTGTGCTAATGTGGCCACTTTGCTGCACAACTAACTGAGCTCCTTGCTAATGCCAGCTTATCAAACCAAGTCCTCCAAGCTGGACAAATTACATTGGTCTTTATGTTCAGCTGGCTGTCAGGCGAGTGTGATGGGACTTTCTACAAATTGAAACAACTCAAGGCAAAAATGTTCATTCATACTTCATTCTTATGCGCTCTACTGTCACCAAATTCACTTCATACAACTGAAGTCTACTGGTTTCCACTGTGTACAAGGTCCCTGCACTCTCACCTGGCGGCTGGCTCCTCATAAAGACCAATTTAATTTGTCCAGCTCAGACGACAGCTCGTTCTGATCAGAATTGGGTTGTAGCTCATTTTCTATCTTACTCAGGTTGGAAAGAGGCTGCAGCAGCATGCACACTAGGAACCCAGATCCAGCTCACTTGAACGGAATGCAGTTAATTATTACACTTGTGCTTTTCCTTATACCACGCAGAAGGTCTATACAAGCACTCAGAGGCAAACGGAACACAAGAAGAGGTCACGGTGGTATAAAGGATCATTTAAGTTTAATACAACATCAGTCTTATTTTTGTAGTTTTGGCCATATATTAAATTTGTAATAGGAGCATTGTTCACCATAGTGATTGCTGAGATCTGGAAACAAGATGACATCACTTAGAAAGAAATCTGCGCCGGCAACAAGCAAAAGCATTCAAATGATCAGACAGGTTGGAAACAAACCTCCAGATTAGACAAATACAGGTGAAGAGGACAATTGTTATTATTCAAGAATCAAGATTATTTTAATTGTCATGCATCACAAGACTGTATTTTAAACTTGAGACTAATGAATGATATTAAATAAAGTAGGAAATCAACTATTCATGGTGATATATATCACTTGATATATCGAGTGGTCGGTGGTACAGCGAAACACCGCAGGTTGCTGCAGCATGGTGGGAGTGTCACTCCATGGTTTGTGTGTGTGTTACATGTTGGGAACCCACACTGATACGTTTGCCAACAGACAAAGCTGCAAAGTTGTTCTGCCAGTAGCATGCTTGACCTTCTAGTGATTTTTTGTCCTCATCAACGGATTAAGAACAACAGTAATGTCATTCCTGTCATAACTGTGTTTTTGAAACTGTGGCGCAAGACTGAAGTGAAGTCAAAGTGAAATTAAATGCTACACAGAAAAAATTCTGTCATTTTCCCTATGTAGCATTTATCCATGCTAAATCACACGTCCTGCTGCTGACTCGTTCCACTCTGCTTATGAACCCCGGTCATGTCTCTGCTACAGTAGGTGGCCGGTCCTACAGTGATCGTTGGCATCCACAGATGTGTTTTTAAAGTGGTGCACAAAGCCAAACTTAGTGAATACACACAACACATTACTTTACACTCCTCAGTCATAGTTGGATCGCCAGCTTATGTCATTGGCCCCTGCAACGTGATGTCGGGCTGCGTTTCTCCAAATTTACTCTGTCTCAACATTTTCGGCACACACCACCTGGACTACCTTCATTAAAATGAATAGGAAAACCTGCGCTTTCATTTCAATGCCAGATCCAATATAAATTCACTCGCCCCGCTACAGCATGCTGTGTGTGTTTTTTTGCGCTCTTGGCACGCCAGTTTTCTCCTCAGTATGGGAGTATTAGCATTTCATGCACAGCTGATTATAAGAAATCTCACGATGTTGTGCATCCATATTTGCTGTGTGGTTCTGTCAAAAGTGTTACACAGGACAAGAGTCAAGTTGTGATTCAAATGCATGACAACAGAGAACAAACCTGTTTTTGTTAATATGAATTATTTAACAAATAAAACCTCTCAAGATTAAATAGATATACAAGATTAGCAGCTCAGTTCAGTCCTCCTCCATTCTCCATATGGACCATCATAAAAGCTTACTAAATATAGGCTGACTTTGCCCTTTTTCTCTTTTTAGTGGAAGGTGAGGGGGAAGAGGAAGCAGAAGTATCTGGTGAGTTGGTGAAGGAAGCTTCCACTCCTTCAGAAAACCAAGACCAGGAAGTAATTGTTGAGGGTCTGAAGTCCATCTGTAACATCCTGCTACATAATGAGACAGGACAGGTCAGTATGATGTGCTTCTCTTAAACCTGAAATATGTATTCTTTCTAGTTTTAGAATTTAATTGTGTTGGTGCTTTGTAAAATCTTTCTCTGGATGGATGAATGACAGGTGGTTGCAGCAGATCTACAATTGATAAAGGGTGTGGCAGAGAGGCTGAAGCAGTGTCATGATGCCACCTGGAACCATGAGGTATGGACGACAGTCGGGTAGATGTTTTATTGTTGAATGAACGGTGTGAGACTTCACCTGAGAAAAATTTGGATTTACAGTATCTATTGAAGTGTAAGATGTCACTGTAGCATCAAAACAAGAAGAATCATTACTGATGGTATGTTGATACCCTTGATTGTCCTTGAACACCAGAGACTGGGATTTACATTCTGCATTCCACATGTAGTTAGATTAAAGGTGGGTTGGCGATATTGAATAAAGATAGTTGATTGTTGAGTCTCATTGCCAGGATGTCAAATACATATGCTTTGGGTTGGTGGCTCTTGTCCGAGCCACAACAACAATAACATCATATCTATCAGTACGTGACTTCCTGGCAATTAGACTCTACAATCAAGTGTCTTTATCTAGAATCAATCCCCCACCTTTAAACACACAGTATATAATTTCTGCTTCTTCTAAATCAAAATAAACCCAAAGACATACTGTAAGTAGTCTGGTAGTGGTAGTCACAGAGTTGTTATACAATCACCATTTCTGATGAAAATCTATGAAGGAGAAGAAAGGAGGTGTTTTGGATTAAGAGCAGCGGAATTGAGACCATCATGGCCCTTGGCGTCCTTCCACCATCCGACCTGACTGTTTGGGCCGCCCCAGGAAGGAAGAGAGTTGGAATAAGAGCCATGCTAATCTAGCAGGTTTAATGCTGCTCCTGGCTTATGGGAGCAGGCTGGCCAAACGACATATAATCAGAGACTGCTGCCCACAGAGAATTGTCCCAACCACAACATCTCCGATCAAGCTGTTAAACTTGACGGGTGGACTATGTTCTGAGCCGACAGAGCATAGGACTACAGTAGGATAAAGAGAGGTGGGCTCTGTGTTTATAACATTAATGCTTGGTGCTCACACAGTTATAGTTAATGGAAAGTGTTTCCCAAATGTTTAACTTTTGATGTGAAGATGCTGACCACATTATCACCCCCCTCTTGCTGCTAACAAACACTCAGATGCCAATTCAAAAGATGCACTATGTTTTCATGTATTTTTGTATATTAATTACTGTATATATTGTTAGATCCCGATGTTATATTGTTATGCCTCTGTCCAGGAGGTACTGGACCAGCTCTCCCTTTAAAGGGTCAGGTCCCTAAACATACAAGATGTTACTTTAAAATGGGATTTAAATAGGGTATGCTTAAGATGGTAGTGAGGAGACTCACCTAGCTTCTCATTGCTTGAATCTGAGCACCTACCCTGCTTCCGCTGGCTTGGCAACTGACCTGGACAGCCCCTGAGTCAGAGACGGCCACCAGCGACACCCGTTAATGATAGTTCTCCTCTAAATGAGCTGTGCACTTGGTATGGTGCTAGCTTGGATTTTAGGCATCTTTGGTAAAAACCCTAAGGGACCGTTACAATTTGTTATGCTAGAGTAACCTTAAGAACCTTTAAGATATTTTGCACACTATCACCTACTTCTTTTTCCATCAGAGAATCATAAAATCATTGTCCACAACTTTCTACTTTAACTGTATTATGTTGTTTTTTATTGCATAAACTTTGCAAGGGCAAAGCATACAGGTCACAACTCATCTAATTTACTATCAATTCAGTAAATAAAAGATTAATCTAAAAGAGCCTAGGCTGGTCAACAATACTTATATATAGTAGAGATTGAGAGGGTCAGGCCTTTCCCGCCGTTACACCTTTCCCTTCCTGCTGAAAGTCCAAGTCCTTGAGGCAATTCATGACCCCACCCCAGGCCCCCAAATTTCCATGCCAGCAGAGTGAACAAAAGAACTCCAATATCCACAATTTAATCCAAAATTTGATGGAAAAATGGTTAATCCGCGTGCTCTGATTTCCTTGTTGATTTCCAATGTGGATTTCTTGAATGCCTCTTCAAACAGACACAGCACCCACAGGCCCTCATCTCTTGGGACTTAAATCATGCTTCTCTGTCCTCCACCCTGCCCACATTCACTCAATATGTCACCCGCCACACCAGAGACAATAAAACACTGGACTTATTTTATGCCAACAGTAAGGAGGCATACAACTCATCCCCCCTCGCTACCCTGGGACGATCTGACCACAACCTGGTGCATCTCCTGCCTGTTTACAAGCCCCTTGTTAACAGGCAACCAGTTAAGACATGGACTGAGGAGTCTGAAGAGGCTCTGAGGGACTGTTTTGACTCAACTGTGTGGGAAGAACTGTACGTTTCTCATGGGGAGGACATCGACAGTTTAACAGGCTGCATAATGGACTATATAAACTTCTGTGTGGATAACACTGTACAACCAGCACTGCTCCCAGTAGACGTATTATGTGCACTATGTAATAAAAGAACCCATTTCTGTTCTGATCTGGACAATTTCACATACCCATATTTATTATTATTCAACAACAGCCATACTGCTTACAATTACACTGTTAACAGTGTAAAACATTATTTATATAGAATGTATATGAGTCTCTTTCTATTTCTTACTTTTTTATTGTATTGTTTATTCTTTTACTCTTTTTATTGTTGTTTATAACAATACCATTTCCCCATTTGCGGGACAATTATGAGAAATTCTGATTCTGGCTGTATCCAGTTGCATCGCACCATTTTGAGCTCTTTGTTCACCAAGATTAACATACTTCAGAATAATCCGTCTTTCTCGTCAACATGGAGGTCTTCCATGGTCCATCTCCCTTCGGTGAGATTTTCTCCCTGGACAACGTCCGATCAGGTGTAGCATTCAAGGCTGCTGCCATGCCTTTGAACCTTGACTCTGTACTTGCCTCCAATGGGACAGGTTTGCTTGGTTGTGGTTGTTATCCCATGCAACACACATGTTTCTTGGTTCAATCAACCAGCAATCCTGCTGGAAGGCTTTGGTGGTTCGATGATGGACCCTGGCATGGGTTAGGGCCATGGTTCTTTTCCATACTGGTATAGAATTGTCAGGACTATGGATAGCCCTATCAATACAGTCATTGCTCTAATTATTAGTTAAAAACAAAGACATCCTTTTCCTTTCCGAGGTCGTTCTGGTGGTAGCTGCTGTTTATTGTCAATGCTTATTGGGTCGACTTCATCTGGATCGAAGGGTTGTGGGGTCCTGGGGGTACCCCACGGACTTCGGGTTTGACGTAGTGGCAGATCCGTCCCTTGTTTGTTGAGAAGGACAAGGCTCTTTGCTTCTTTGGTGACTTCTTTCGGTGATGTCTCCTCCATGGTCGGTCTTATCTTGTGACCGTGCATTCCGAAATTCTTTTTCTTTTGACTCTACTCTTGAGGAGCCCCTGATATGTAGGTGAAGGTGTCCAGCCCTCGCCACACCCACCTCCAGGAGGTGACGATCATGCTGTTCTGTTTTGGCAGGGGTCTGGCAGCAAAGATGTCGTCTTCAGGCACCAAATGCATCTCCTCTCGTGTGCTTTCGTACTGTGATCCTATCCCGAAAGTGCATAAACATGCATGAACCCTTGCCTTCGCAGGCGGCCTAACACAATATCGCTGGTGCTTGAAGGTAAAAGTCCATCTGTGTATCTGCATCAATGTGGTTCGTCTTGGTAGGTCAATCACATGGCACCTCCAATCTCTCTCTTGCACGAGGAGTTGATGGTACATCTCAGAACTACTGCTCCAGATCATGTATGACCCTAACCAGACATCTATCTACATCGCCTGTATTGGGTCAGCATAGGTTGGTACCCACCTGAGCTTCACTATTTTGTCTTTCACACTGAAGTGTGTTGGATTAAATATCAAGGGGCATCCCCCTGGGCACTTAAGCACTGGTTGCGGGTGTCCTCTGATATGTTGATATATCTCATAGAGATGGTAGTGTTGTAGGTCTTCTTTGCTAAGTATCTCGGACAAGTACAAACTGTGTCCTGGGACTGTTTGATCTGCATCCCATTTGTATTCCCAGTGGCTACAGAAGAATCCTCCCGAGCCATAGCAGTGCGGCCCCACAGGTTCAAAGTCTCCCTTGGGATAGTTCAACCATATTAACTCATTTTGAGCTCCAAAATCTCGTCCGTTGGTCATAATTTATTCAGTTTTGGGTATTGGGGGCAATCCTTACACTTTTAAATGGTTTTCAAAGCATTGTTCGTGAGCAGCATTCTTTCTTTCAGAAACGTACTGTCTTTTGCTTCTCTTTGGGACCCACCTTTTGGAGAGTGAGCTGGACCCAGGATATATCGGGCGCCTAGCTCCCCTTTCTTCTCTTGGTGCTGGCTCTGATGTTGCAGGTTTTGGCCCCGTCCTCCACAACCTTGACGTCTGCCACAACCGAGTACACTCCTTGGTATGGGACCATGACCATTTGTACTGACACTCTTAAGGTTTGTTCCGGCCTTATGGGTGTATCTGCCCAGTGCCAGGTGCTTGCATGACACCAGTACAATGCCACACCTCTGGGGTTACAATGAATTTTGTATCCACCCAGGAATCGAGACCGGTGGTCCAGAAGTACAGATTAGTGACCCTGGCTCCTTCCTCTCGAGGGACTTCAGGTAGATCTTCCAGCAGGGCATCTTGGTTTTTGACAACCTGTTCAATTAGGTCACACTAGGTGGTGATCTCCCATGGCCCATCCATTGTCTTGAGCCAGTTTCCTCATGTCGTCAAGCATTTTTTCTCATCCTGAAGTGTATCCTGGACCAGCTGGTTCCCCATATACTCTCATCATCAGTGGGACTTGGGTTGTAGCTAGTGGAGGTGATGCCAGCTGTCCATAGAGGGGACTGTATGGCCATGCCGCTTGGACTGCTTCTTACAAGAGGGACCGGCATCTTGAAATGGGATTTTCTGGTCCAGAGTTGTCTTTTTGTCACCGGTGCCATGCCCCACTTCGAGTGACGTAAATGGGCGGCAGGGGAGGGTCTCTCGGCAGGACACCTGTCACTCAGGGCTTGCCCAACCCCCATACTCTATTCCTTGGAATTGGCATTCTTGCCTAGTCAGTTCTTTGCCAGCCTGGGGGACTTGGGGGTGTACCACTGGTCCACCTAGGCATTGTGGAAATGAGTGCCATTGTCTGTTCGTAGCTCTTTGGGCACCCCAAGGTTGCTACAGACATGGTCAAGCATACTAACGACACTGTTGCTGTTAGCTCTTCGCACTGGTTTGACAACCACGTATCCTGACATAGTGTCAACTAGCACCATGAGGTATTTCTCACCTTTCTTCCCTGTCACTCCCAGAGGGCCAGCCACATCCATTCAGACTGATCCCCAGGGGACGGTGATTTTTATGGTTAAGCCATCCACGGTTGTCCTCAGCACCCTCAGTTGTATTGACCTCATGCTACACAGTCTTTGTGGTCGATCTGTGGAACTGTCGTTTCGGCTACATCTTTATAAAGTTCACTTCTTCTCTCCTACCTTCAGTTATGATCCTCTGGGCCTTCAAAATATTGCAGTGGGGCTACCACCTGTTTAATCTCCCTCGAGGCTCCTTGCTCTTGGTCGGAACCAATTTGACTCTGTCCAATCCAATTAGTTGGATTGGATTGGCTGGTGTCGTTGTGATCATCAGGCTAACTGGAAGGGCCAGGGGGTCGAGTTCCGGAGAGACAGACTTTGAGTCTCCATCTGGTCCCTCTTCTGCTGAGCTGGGTTGGTCGTCGCCTTTGGGATTGTAGTGATGACTGCTGTCGATGTCTGACCCCAGCAACACACTTCCTCTCCCCGCCTCTCATTGAGGGCTCTCTCTTTTAAGGCTCGAAGTCATTCCAGTAGGGGCAAATGCTCATTGTAGTGACTAGCTGCTCTAGTTACCGGATTCACCAGCACTGTACGAGTCCTACTTTACCGACTATCATTTTTATTATGGGGTTAGGCTCTGGATGGGCTCACTACGGTAGTTATTTTACCTTGTGGCCAAGTTGTCAGCTCCTCAAGCCACCACACCGACCATATGTGTGTCCTTTTTGTCATTGGAAGTTCAGGATTCCCGAGAACTGGCACTACCTAGTCTCCCAGGAGTTGCTCTGAGTAGTAGATCTCATTCTTTGCATACGCTGCTTCCACCTCTCCCCTGAGTGTGTCTTGTCGCTTGCCTGAGTTACACTTCTCGAGGAAGCCGATGACTGCTGGGTCACAGGAGATGACCTCATCTCCCCTCAGGATCACGCTGCAGGGGAGCCTGTGGGTTGCTCCTGAAGCTCCGGAATCCTCAACCTTGTCCTCGGTTGAGTCAGAGGCATCCTGTCTTAATATCATGGGTGACTTATCCTTCTGCCATGTCATCTATTTTGTCGTCTTGAGTCGTCTACCTATCAAAACCTCCTTTCACGCATCGCGTCAGGGACGATTGGTAGCCTACGGTGCTATTCTGCGCTGTTGGCTGGACCCAGCATCCTTTGATTGGCATTGGCTACCCTGCCTGACTCCTGCAAGTTTCTGCGGATCAGGTGACTCAGCTCACTCTGGCTGGTCACCTGGACATCCCCCTTGCTTCAGCAGATCTCTCTCACTGGCGAAGATATTCTCTTCTGCTGCACGACTCTCTTATGTTGTCTCACAGGAGCAGTGGCTGGCTCTCCGCTGGGGTTCTTTTTGGGGCAGCAGGTTAGGGTTCCTACCACCGCCACGTGTTAAATCCTGAGTATACCCCTGTCCAGGAGGTACTGCACCAGCTCTCCGTTATAAAAGGTTAGGTACCCACTTTTTGCTTCCATCAGAGAATCATAAAATCACTGTCCACAACTTCTACTTAAACTGCATTATGTTGGTTTTTTATTACACAAGCTTAGCAAGGGCAAAGCATACAGCTCAAAGCTTATCTCATTTACTATCAATCCATCCATCCATCCATCTCCTTCTGCTTTATCCGGGGCCGGGTCACGGGGGCAGCTGTCTGAGCAGGGACACCTACACTTCCCTCTCCCCGGACACTTCCTCCAACTCTTCTGGGAGGATCCCAAGGCGTTCCCAGGCCAGCCGAGTGACATTGTCACTCCAGCATGTCCTGTGTGCGTGACATGCCAGGAACACCTCCCGAGGAAGGCCTCCCAGGGGCATCCGATACAGATGCCCGAGCCACCTCAGCTGGCTCCTCTCGATGTGGAGGAGCAGCGGCTCTACTCCAAGCTCCTCCCAGGTGACAGAGCTCCTCACCCTATCTCTAAGGGAGCACCCCGCCACCCTGTGGAGGAAACTCATTTCGGCTGCTTGTGTCCAGGATCTTATTCTTTCGGTCATGACCGAAAATTCATGACCATAGGTGACGGTAGGGACGTAGATTGACTGGTAATTTGAGAGCTTCACCTTTCGGCTCAGCTCTGTCTTCACCACAACAGACCGATACAACGACCGCATTGCTGCGGCCGCTGCATCGATCAACCTGTCAATCCGCGCTCCATTCTTCCCTCACTCATGAACAAGACCCCAAGATACTTAAACTCCTCCACTTGAGGCAGGAACTCTCCCCCAACGCGGAGGGAGCAGGCCACCTTTTTCCAGTCGAATACCATGTCCTCAGACTTGGAGGTGCTGATTCTCATCCCAGCCGCTTCACACTCAGCTGCAAACCGCCACAGGACATGCTGGAGGTCCTGGCTCGAAGGAGCCAACAAGATGTCATCTGCGAAAAGCAGAGTTGAAATCCAGTGGCTCCCGAACCAGACCACCTCTGGCCCCTGGCTGCGCCTAGATATTCTGTCCATGAAAATAATGAACAGAACCGGTGACAAAGGGCAGCCCTGCCGGAGTCCAACATGCACCGGGAACATTGTTCCTCCTGGATCCGAGGTTCGACTATCGGCCGAATTCTCCTCTCCAGCACCCTGGAATAGACTTTCCCAGGGAGGCTGAGGAGTGTGATCCCCCTATATATGGAACGCACCCTCCGTTCCCCCTTTTTGAATAGGGGGGCCACCACCAAGTGCAAGTCCAGAGACACTGTCCTTGACTGCCACGCGATGCTGCAGAGACGTGTCAGCCAAGACAGCCCCACAACATCCAGAGACTTGAGGTACTCGGGGTGGATCTCATCCACCCCTGGTGCCTTGCCACTGAGGAGATTCCGGACTGCCTCAATGACTTTGGCTTGAGTGATGAATGAGCCAACCTCTGAGTCCCCAGTCTCTGCTTCCTCTATGGAAGGCGTGTCAGTGGGATTGAGGAGATCCTCGAAGTATTCCTTCCACCGCCCGACAATGTCCCCAGTCAAGGTCAACAGCTCCCCACCTCCACTGTAAACAGTGTTGGTGGAGGACTGCTTCCCCCTCCTGAGGTGCCGGATGGTTTGCCAGGATTTCTTTCAGGCCGACCGGTAGTCCTCCTCCATGACCTCCCTGAACTTTTCCCAGACCCGAGTTTTTGCTTCTGCGACCGCCGTGCTGTCACACGCTTGGCCTGCCTGTACCCATCAGCTGCCTCAGGAGTCCCCCAAGCCAACCAGGCTCGATAGGACTCCTTCTTCAGTTTGACTTACTTCTGGAGTCCATCACCGGGTTCGGGGATTGCCGCCACAACAGGCACCGGAGACAGCCGCATCAACAATGGAAGTGGAGAACATGGTCCATTTGGACTCAATGTCCCTACCCCCCCTCGGGATCTGGTCAAAGCTCTTCCGGAGGTGGGAGTTAACCCTCTGGAGTCGATTGACGCACCGGCGCGTCAAAATCACGTGACCAATTGAAGCTGACGTAGCAGCAAAACAGTGCCTCTGTGACCCTCGGTTCCGACTTTTTGTGTTCGAGCAGCCTTCAAACTATGTGTTGATAGGCCAAGTAAAACCGGATTTATGATATATTATGTCTGCCACGCTTTTTCGCTAACGTTGCCGTCACGTTTGCTGCACGTTGGGCTTTCCTCACGAACGTGTCCGCAAGCAGGAAGCGTGTGAAAGCAAAAAAACGTGTTCCTATTGGTGGAAAAAGGCACCACACCAGCCAATCACAAAATTAGTTGGTAAATCACGTGATCTGGTTGCTGGGGGACAGGGGGAAGATTTGGGAGTGATGGGGCGGAACAGTGAAAGCAGCAGTGCCGCTGAGAGAGGCAGCGACAGAGATTGCGAGTTTTGAGAGTTGAGAGATTTGTGACATTTAGCGTGTTTGGAGTGCATAGTTAGTGTGTTCTGTAGTGTTTAGTGTCGTGTGTTTAGTGTGTAGTGTAGTCGTTTTTTTAATTTAATGAGTCAAAAGGATGTGGAGAAGCTGAATGTGGAGCAGGCAGTGCAGCTCCTCATTCAGCTGAGGAGCCCTGACTCTGAGTAATTGCCTGCATTTCAATGTAAATAGTTACATATAACTTTGTAAATTTCAAAAACTTATTCACACATTTAGTAAACAACAATTTATATTTGCATTATAAGTAATAAAAATGTTTCATTCATCATATTTGTGGTTTTTACAGTAAAAAATCTAACTTTTTCTTACTCGGATTTTGTGTTTTTTTGTGATTTTAGGTCAATTGTGTTAATACAGTATGTCAAAATGAAAAAAATAACTGTACAGTCACACATGTGAGGTTGTGCTGAAAATAATGACACCTAACAAGGCAAGGTAAATTGTTTTTAAGGTGAAATATAATGGTAATAATCAAAAATGGTCAAAAACGGCCAATTATACCCCAGACCCCAGAGGGCTAAAGACCTCCCTGACAGAGGGTTCCACCAGACATTCTCAGCAGAACCTCACAATGTGTTTGGGTCTGCCAGGTCTGTCCAGCTTCCTCCCCTGCCAGCGGATCTGACTCACCACCAGGTGGTGATCAGTTGACAGCTCAGCCCCTCTCTTCACTCGGAGTGCCCAAGACAGACCTCCGGCCTAGGGCATCCTGGTGCCACGTGCACTGATGGACACCCTTATGCTTGAACATAGTGTTTTCTTATGGACAAACTGTGACTAGCACAGAAGTCCAGTAACAGAACACCACTCGGGTTCAGATCGGGGAGACCGTTCCTCCCAATCACACCCCTCCAGGTAACGCTGTCGCTGCCCACGTGAGTGTTGAAGTCCCCCAGCAGAATAACGGAGTCCCCAGTTGGGGTGCTCTCCAGTACCCCTCACAGGGCCTCCAAGAAGGCTGGGTACTTCTACACTGCTGTTCGGCCCATAAGCCGAAACAACAGTGAGAGACCTATCCCCGACCCAAAGGCGCAGGGAGGCGACCCACTCGTTCACCGGGGTGAACTCCAACACATGGCGGCTGAGCTGGGGAGCTATGAGCAAGTCCACACCAGTTCGCCGCCTCTTACCGCGAGCAACTCCAGAGTAGAGGAGAGTCCAGCCTCTCTCAAGGAGTTGGGTTCCAGAGCCCAGACTGTGTGTGGAGGTGAGCCCAACTATCTCTAGCTGGTACCGCTCAACCTCCCGCACTAGCTTAGGCTCTTTCCCCCCCCAGCGAGGTGACATTCCATGTCCCCATGGCTAGAGGCACCGTTAATCTGGTTAATCTGTTGCACACTTATTTCCTTGTTGATTTCTGCTGTGAACTTCTTGAAGTCCTTTCTGCGATGTTTGGGCTGCTCACACACTCCACCTTATGTGTGATCCATGGAAGAAGCAAGAGGAAGACCCCCGTTCTCTCTGTGGTTCTGATTTATATACTATTTTCGATTAACCCCTGTCCACTTCTCTCAAACTCTGAGCACATCATCTTTCCGGAATGTGTTTACATCCTTGCAATGACTGTGTTAATGTCCTTTTAAGGACATTTCAGCTTGTCTCTCCGTCCTGTGACTAATAGTCTTGTGATATCTCTCTACAAAAGCAAGGAATCTCTGTCTGTCTGTCTGTCTGTCTAGCTGCTAGCCGCTAGCCCACCCGGCCCACCTCCCAAGTCGACGGACCGGACCCACCGACACGTCCAAAACCGGACTTAGGGTAAATAATGTCCGCCACGCTTTTTCGCGAACATTGCTGTCACGTTTGCTTCGTGTCTGGTGCAGGAAGAAACGGTAAAAACGGGCTTTTGTCACGAAAGTTTCCAAGCAGCAAGTTTGGTTGCTGAGGAACAAGAAGTTGTGGGAGGGACGTCGGCGGATGAATGACAGCAGCAGTGACGTGTTGGAGACAGCGACAGAGATAGATTTTGAGAGTTGAGAGATTTGTGACATATAGCGTGTTTGGAGTGTATAGTTAGTGTGTTATATAGTGTAGTGTGTTTAGTGTGTAGTAGAGTCGTTTTTTGGTGTTGTGAGTCAAAACAATGAGGAGACTGCTGAATGTGGAGCAGGCAGTGCAGCTCTTCATTGAGCTGAGGAGCCTGAGGCATTGCCTGCATTTGAATGTAAATAGTTACATATAACTTTGTAAATTTCAAAAACTTATGCACAAATTTAGCAAACAACAATTTATATTTGCATTATAACTAATGCAATTGGTTCATTAAACATATTTGTGGTTTTCACAGTAAAAAATCTGACTTTTTCCTACTCTGATTTTATGTTATTTTGTGATTTTAGGTCCATAGTGTTAATATAGTATGTCAAAATTAAAAAAAATAACTTGTGCTGAAAATAATGACACCAAGCAAGGCAAGGTAAATAGTTTTTAAGGTGAAATATAATGGTATAATCAAAAGTAGTCAAACAAGGCAAGGTAAATAGTTTTTAAGGTGAAATATAATGGTATAATCAAAAGTAGTCAAAAACAACCAATTATATCCCTGACGTCCCACCTTCAAACACAACCTCATTTGGCCATCAATGAAAAAGCTACTTAAAGGTGAAATATGGAATATGAGCTGAATGCTGCCATCTAGTGTCTCAAGATCATACTCGCGACAACAAAAAAGTAATTCCAGCGGTCGGGTTGCCAGGTTGAAAGTGAACCAGCAATACTGGACAGGGCAGGAGGATTGAGCCGCCTCCGTTTCCTCTGTTTACTGGGTGTGGAAGTCAATGGGTCACGATCAGTATTCTCATATCTAGGATCAACGTGATATAATGAAAATAAGTATAGCAGAGGAGTTTGACCGACAGGTAACGTTAGCTAAGTTAGCAAGCGAGTTAGCTTACCGATCCAGGAGAAAGTTCGCCATTTCCGTGTGTGTTTTGATGCCGTGGAAATCCTTTACCTGAGTCCATCGAGCGTATGCTTCACCGATATTTACTCTGGTTTTTGCTCTTCTCCGGTCACTCAGCTGCTGGGACAGATAACGCACCGTTCGCTGGGGCTCTGAAGAGCTTGCAGACTCTGCCATTTTACCCAGTGTCAGCCTAGCTCTGCCGAGCTTTGCCGAGCTTTTGCCGAGCATTGCCGAGGTTGCGAAATTGGCAACCCGCAATGCCGGCCGCTATTTGGCTGGTACAATGTAAACAGGAAGTCATTGTCGAACCCGTCAAAATTTCTTAAATTATTTATTTCAGACTAAATATAATTTTTCAAGGAAACGCATTACTTTTGATCTGCACCCCTCTAAACGCCCCGTGGATGTATTATTTTTGAAAAAATATAGCTTTTAATAAGCATATCACATATTCAACCTTTAACCTCCCACGTTTCTATAGGAATACATACTTCCTATGGGCATTGCACTAGTTTGGTCAATGACTAATAGTCTTGTGATATTTGTTCAATGACTAACAGCCTTGTGATGATGACTAAGACTCTTGTGATATTTGAACTCTCGACCTCAGCTCAGTACAACTCTCCCACTGATTAGTTTCTTCATTTTGATTGTGTTTCTTATTTTTTTATGTTTTTATCTTAAATGCTTTCGTTTCAATCATGGCTAAACATTACACGTTCTTTCATTGTAATCAAAACAGCCTTATTACATGTTTTTTTTATATAATCATGTTGAACACAATATAATAGGCAGAGTTTCGATATATTTCTGAATCATATTTGGGACTATGTATAATGTCAAATACTTGTGTTTGTGTATGGCAGGAGTCTATAGATCTCAACTTTTCTGACAATATGTTCCGTAGTCTATGTAGCATGAAGGAGTTTACAAGCATTCATTTCATTATGAAACCCTGTGTTGTATAATGACAAATACATTTGTGAGTGTACCTTGTTGTCGTCAGCAGCAAACATTGAGAACAATATAGGGAACATTCTTCAGGTTTAATTGCTATGTTGACTTTGTGGTGGTATTGAGCATTTTATAGAACTTCTTCATTTAATATAAATGTGTCCTCATTCTGTTAAAAAAGCCTAACACATGCAGCATCTTTCAAAGTATCTGTAATATTTCAAATTAGTTACATACAATTTAATGTTTGTACTTACACTGACTGGACATCATCCTATTTTTTTCAATAAAGATATTAATTGGATAATCAAGTTCTAGTACAAATACAGAAAATAATCTTTTTTTGACACTTTACTGTGACGGATGATGTTTTTTGTTTTTCACAAACTCAAATACATTCATGTATCTTTAATGCTGCCTAAAATCAAAGCAGCTGAACATGACTTTGCCTCAAAAAATATAGACAGCATATTTATTTACACTTTGTGTAAGATAGGAAAGGCATTTTATGCCCGCTTTACAGTTTTTGATTGTCTGTGTAACAGACATGTTTCAGTTCGTACCAGTTCCAGCTCATGGTTCAATAACAAGCCCTACTCTGACAAGGAAAAAGTGACTGAGTCTCCATGTGTTGCTTTTCTGTCCAGGTGCGTTTTTTTGACTTGCGTCTCACCTTCCTGCTGACTGCCCTGCGAGTGGACATCAGGGCACAGCTGACTCAGGATCTTCATGGCGTCAGTCTGCTAGGTAACCTATTTTATATGTAACATATGTAACGACTGACCTGGGAAACCAATGTCTGCTGTGAAAGTTACTAGCCACCAAGGTAACCATCGCTAAGAAGCAATCATGGGTTGTAACACCCAGGATGTTCTGAAGTCTAACAACCCATGAAACATCCATTAGCAAACGTTTATAAAAAAAATAAAGCAAATAGACGGTACAAAAGATAAGCTTATAATTCCCTCACTTGTACATTTTCTAGGCAAACAGTTGGATGCCACACTGGGTCTCTGTTGGCTAGATACATTGGAGACAGCCAGGGCTGGATTAGAGGGCATCCCACATGAAGACCTGCCACCACTGAGCCGGCAGCAAACAGAACTAGCCATGGAAATACTGAAAATACTCTTCAATGTCACATTTGACACAACCAGGCGCAAGGTCGATGAGGTACTGAAGACAGTTACACATGTTTTTGGGAGATTTTTAGATTAGTTTGGCCATGGTGTTATCAATATTATACTAATATGGGGCGACCGTGTCTCAGGTGATAGAGCAGGTCGGCCTATGTTCGGAGGGTCGGTGGTTCGATCCCCGCCAGGCCAATTGTGTCATGGTCGTTGTGTTCTTGGACAAAACACTTCACCCACCTTGCCTCGTGTGAATGTGTATGACCGCTGTATGATTGAGGTGGTGGTTGGAGGGGCCATAGGAGCTGATTGGCAGCCAAGCTTCCGTCAGTCTGCCCTAGGGTATTATAATACTAATGCATTTCTTGAAAAAGTCTTAAACGTCATATACTGTAACAGTTCATCCAAACTCCACTTCAATCTAAGTTAAAGCAGAACCACTTATTTCAGGAACACTGAGATTCTTTAAGGAAATGATGACACAGACACAAATCTTTCTAATTTGGTCTCATTTACAGTATGTAGAATCATTGGTAAATGTCAACTTGGAGGAAAGAATCATTTCCATGTACCTACATTTATAATGATGCTTCTCTGCTGAGTAGATGAAAAATATAATGTAACATCTGTCTGTAAAGGAAGAGGCAGCAGAGTACAGACATTTGGGAGCTATACTAAGACACTGTCTAATGAGCCAAGCAGACGGAGAGGAGCGGACTGAGGAGTTCCACAGGTAGGGAACATAAACTTAACTTGTATGTCTACTTTCCTGTGCACTTATTACTTGGTTCATGCTGAGGACCCCCCCCTGCTTCCCCTCTTTTTTCTTAGCCATACTGTTCACTTGCTTAGTAACCTCCCTCTGCCCTGTTTGGATGTACTGTTGATGCCCAAAGTGCAACAAGGCTCAATTGAGTACATGGGGGTCAACATGGATGCTGTCAACATGCTGCTTGATTTCATGGAGAAAAGGCTTGACCGGGTAAGGCAAGACTATATTTATGTGGGGTAATTTCCTGCAGTACAACAAGAATAAGTGAAAGGACATGAGTCATAAGCTCAATTTTATGAATTTCTTTTTTTTTTGAATGTGCTAGAATAATATTGATATGGTACATGTTTGGTTCAAAGAAATGCGCTGCTTATTTTTTGGGAGGTAAAAGGAAACAAACTCTTTGACACAGCCAGGGAGACTACTGTGTTCTCTATGCTGAGCATATTCTTTCTCACTAGGTGGAGATGTATGTTAACTGTTAACGGTTAAACGGTGTCCATTTGTTGGTGGTTCCAACAGTAGCAAATAGGATGACATCTGGTTGCTACAAGTTGTTGCTTAAAACTTAAATTTCTACATTTTATGAGAAAACCTTTTTTAAATGCAGCTGTTTTAATAACAAAGTTCATAAACTAATAATCAGTGCACAATCAGAAAGTCAAGATGGACCATGTTCCTGACAAACAGTGGTAGAAAATAAGACTAAAAATAAGACTAAAGATTACTTTATTTCTAATTATACAATACAAGATTGTAATATTGAATTTCTGCAATCCCCAAAAGATATGAAATCATCAAGCTTGCATTTTAGATGTTTAGATATATACACTTTGATGGTCTGGTCACTACCCAGAATTTATTGCAAACAAACATTGTGATCTGTCCTATAAAAGCATAAAATCAACCTGCTTTTTAATCTAATTCAGTAGCCATGTGAATGGCCAAATTGAGTTAAAAAAAAAAAAAAATAAACATTAATCATCTTGTTGGAGTCTAAACTCCTGAAAACGTGGGTTCTGGTATTCACCTGGATATTACTTAGCATACATCATCCATTCCAACACCGCTGCAGACGAAGTACACCCCCTCTTGGCAACTCCACTTCCCAATGACAGTGCCCCCCAGCAGGTCAATGTTTGACACACGACAAAAAACGCTCTGGATTGACCTGTGGAATGTGACAAAGAGCTTAAAGGGTTGACCTGGCCTACAAATCATGGATTTGGATCTGACCTCTGTTGTCTGGCACTAGGTGTTGGTGCATATCCTCTGACTCTTGAGTACTGTGAAGAGGAGCTCTCTGTCAGTTTCCTTGGGCCATTCTAAGGAGTTCTGTGGTGGGAGGGAGCTCCAAACAGTGAGAATTGTCCTGCTGGGGGGCACTGCTATCAGAGAGTTGGGGTGCCTTGTCTGCAGCAGTATTTGGGTGGTTGATTCATTCAAGTGTCATCCACATGAATACCTGCAACTAAGGTTTCGCAAAAGATCATTATAATGAAATGATCAGTGTTCACTGTCCACTTCATTTGTTAGTCCTTTTAATACTGTGACTGATTGGTGTACATTGTCTCCAAATAAATGACACATTTGTTAATTACATTACTCAATGTTTTCACATAGGCGTTTTTAATTAAACCCTTACCCTTACCCAGCTTATAGGTTGTATTAGGTATGAAATTGCAACTTGCTGTCCGTCTCCCAGGGACATAAGCTGAAAGAGACCCTTCTCCCATCACTAAATTTGCTGACTGAGAGTGCCCGCATCCATCGAGAGACCAGGAAGTTCCTCAGGTCAAAGGTCAGTACTATACTGAGGCAAAGAGAATTCATGGTGAAGAGATTAATTCTGAGTATGCTGGTGTTTTTATGGCTCAGCTCTCCAACATAAGTGTGTGTGGGTGTGTGTAGGTGCTACCCCCACTGCGTGATGTGAAGAACAGGCCAGAGGTGGGCAGTGCTTTGAGGAACAAACTAGTACGTCTTATGACACACATTGACACTGACGTCAAGAACTGTGCTGCTGAATTCCTCTTTGTTCTCTGCAAAGAAAGTGGTGAGGAAAATATCTGTTTGTTGATTTGACCAATTATGTCCATGTAATTTCAGAATTATCTGTCATGTATGCTATGTAATAAGATTTAAAATAGTGATAAAATTCCCAGAGAGAAACAAATCCAGTCCGAATGGGGCTCCAGTGAGCCCAAAGAGGTCTGAAGTGGTTGTACATAACAACCAGTAAGATTAGATTTTGGTATGGACAGTATTATTCTTAAGATGCTCATAGTTGATAACATCTATCTATAGATAAATAAATAAATAAATAAATAAATAAATAAATCTTCATGATTCCTCCAGATTTCATGGCTGAAGTTAATATATGCGAATTGAGCTTGAATTATTTTTGTGGGTATTGGATTGAAACACTGCCATGCACATGCCACAACAATATGTTTTCTGTCCAGTTTCAAGGTTCATTAAATACACTGGATACGGTAATGCTGCAGGTCTTTTGGCTGCCAGAGGACTGCTTCGGGGGGGCAGAGACTCTGGGATCTACTCTGAGGATGAAGACTCTGACACAGAGGAGTACAAAGAGGCCAAGGCCCAGTCAGTGCCACCACAACACTGTCACCTTAACTCAGTGCCTGAAGTTGCAACCATGTTGAAAATTATATTGTGTAGCTGGACTGGGGAACTTATACAGATACATTAGGGTAGTTCACGTTCCCTGAGGTTTAACCACCGATCCGTCAATTTTCTGCTGCTCACTGGGATGTGTTTCAGAGTTGCAGCAGGCCAAATAAGGTAGCTCAGATGTCTTCCATTATCCCAAGGTATTGCCAAACCAGATGGGATATACAGTATAACCCCAGCTATATGTTCTGGTCTGCTTCAGGGACTCCCCCTAGTTGATTGTGCCCACCGGCCCATAGGTTCAGTACATCTACAGGAAGGTCTACAGGAGGCATCCTGATTAGAGTCATGAACTAACTTAACTGGCTCCTTTCAACAAGGAGTGGCAGGTCTATTCCGACCTCCTTACCCTATCTCTAAGGGTGAACCCAGCTGCCTTTAAACTCATGTTGGTCTTTAGTATCCTTTAATCTTAAAAAATCCTTAAATCTTCTTTTCGTCACTAACTCTGGTTAACTCATACTAATCAAAGGTAATCCAGAGCTTTTCCTTCAGGCTCCACTCCCACTGCACCATGATTTTGTCCTGAGAATTTCACTGTTTACTCTTCTCAAGTACCCCCTATATTAAACCTGGAGGCATGTTTTCCTTTTCCAAATCTACAGACTTCCATGACCACTCTGGTATCCTTGCAAAAATAGAGTACTGTTGTAATATTCCATAAGCTGGAAAAATAGCATAGCAAATATAAGAAAAAAACTACAACTTTAGGAGATCCTTTTCTTTCGACAGTGTGTATGAAGCCAGGCAATCACTCACTGTAGTCATTGTTCGAAATACACTCCAGTCCCTGGTTTGGTTCTGGAGTCCGTGCTACCAGGCTATATCTTGTACTGCATGCGTTTGCTCTTAGGTTCTCTACACAAGAGATGGTCAACCCAGCCACCCTGTTGGCAGACCTCTGTGCCAAGCATTGCAGACTAAATTACTGAAAGAGAATCAAAGGTGTCCTCCACTTACATGTTGAGCTGCTGATCTCACGAGTAGATAGCAGGGACAACACATGACACAGCTCTAAGAGAGCGAGTTCAGACATGGTATTTCCATCCATCTTGAGTGGTCAGATCACAGGTGGACATCTCAAGGTCTGTCAGTTCACACTTGGTATCAACATGCGAATGAGTGAACACTTTTGATCAAATCTCACCTCCTCGCTAAATAAACACGGACATCACAAGAAATGTCTTCATGTATAACCTTTGCATAATCTCAAAGAAGGGCTAAATAATTAAGAATTTGTCAGAGACAGCATTTCACAAAGTTTATTGTTTCTCCTAACTAAACTACTTACAGAATTAAGCAATTTTTAAGGGAGTGTAATTACTTTTGCCACGGCCGACAAAGAAGTAGTCTATATTGGTTAGTGTTTAGTGTATTTGTAAATTGTGACATGTTTAGCATCAATAAAATGTTGTCCTTTTCATAAATGGAGTGTAAATGGTGAAATCAGTATAGACAGTGTGTTCAAACAGCTGCTAAATGTTGGCAGCTTTAGACAGAAGCAGACAGTCTGGTACAGACATGCTACCACAAACTGACACTTTTTACAAGGAAATAAATAACTTCATGTTCTGATTTAATGCTGAATTTACAAAAAGGCACCAATGATTTAGAATTTGTTGTAGCCGTTTCACAAAGTTTGTCAAGTTTCTCCTGATTCACCAACTCAACTTAAAATCACTGCGTTTGTTAAGGGAGTCTGGTGATGTTGTGGTCACTGGTTCAATGGTTGGATGAGTTGAAACAGTGTGTTCACAGCTGCTGCTGCAATGGCAGGTTAATAGAGCCCAAACATTTACATGACAGTCATGTGTGTACACACTGCTAAAATGGTTGCACCTCCACCTCTAAAGGTCAGCTATTAAATTGACTAGGAGGAGAATTTACTTTGAAATCAATATTATTTAGATCTATTAGGCTGATCAATGTTAACATGAATTAAAAGTATGTATTACTATGCACATTAGTTGCGTCATTTACACTTTTTTTTTATATGTTTTCTGTTCTTTTGATTTATTTTTCTGTCTTATCTCTTTTGTCTCCAGAATAAACCCAATAACAGGAGTTGTAGAAGAGGAACAGCCCAATCCCATGGAGGGAATGACCGAGGAGCAGAAAGAATATGAAGCCATGAAGCTGGTCGACATGTTTGACAAACTGTCAAGGTCAATAAAAGCAGGGTATCAGGATACATGCACACGCACACGCACACGCACACGCACACGCACACACCACACACACACATACTGTTCAGTTTCAAGTGATATAGAGTCCATTTTGCTGGCATTTTTAATTATTTTTGACAGCTACCGTATATTGAAATAAATAACTGAAAATTTGATTTGCAGCATAAACAATAAGTTAGTATTTTGTGTATTTGTTTATTCTTTATAACAACAAATATGAGTAAAGTATATGAATAAGTGGACAAGACAGAAAATCAGAGGTATTCAGTGCCATTTAATGTGGAAATGCAGGACTCAGTTCAGATTGTACTCATGCATGCACACATTATTACATTGAAACCATTTCTCCCTGCAGGACCAGTTTGATCCAGCCCATGCAGCTTGGTATGGATGGGAAGATGAGAGAGATGACTCCAGAGGATCTGCGTAAACTGACCCACAATCCTCTGTTTCCACCAGGAGAGTCACCTCGTTCAGACAGTGAAGATGAGGCTTAGTAAGCGCAGATTAATAAAGAAAGGAACAGATTCAACTCCTGTAACACCCAGGGAAGACTGGTTTAATTAATTTAGATATTCACATGCCAAACGGTCTAACCTGTTTCTCCTTACTTATTCTGATGGGAGACAGAGTACAGAAAGTTGGTAGTACATGGGAGCTTGTTTAAATGACCAAATTGCTGAACTGTCTCGTGAGCTACAAATCACCAGTATTTTACTGCTGACCTTTTTCCAGAGGGTACCATTAGTTTGTTTCCTCCATCACAGATATTTGCATCAGTTCAGTGGATTTCACTATGTAAGTAAACATGCGTGGGGACACTGTGGAGCACTGTAACTGTAACACCAGAGAGTAAAGAGGTAAGCAAAATTGATATTTCATTCGACAATGGTTTCATATTGACTTGGAAATTTGACATGTTACACTGGTGCTCAGTCAACTCAAATAAGCACCAACCTCCACAAGAGTCTTTCATTTGACTGACAGCCCATGCTGTCAGCACATATTAAAAGTTGTGGTAGAAGTTCAAAGCCAGCAGTTAGTCCCTGGCTTAGACCTTAAATATAAGCAAAGCGCCCTATGAATTCCACAGTGTAGATTTCTTTGACTGATGATTTCTTTTAACTTCCAAAATATTACACCTTTTTTCATTTTCAAATTTTACTTGAAAGATATAGTCCTCGGGATTGGCTTAACCACACTTAAAAGATAATCATCATAATTCCTCTCCTGAAAAAGGGTCCAGGTGACCAGGCGACTCTCAAACCTCAAACACTGAGGTTGTCTGTGAGTGCACCAACAGCCAGTTAAATTTCTATGTTAATTGACATTCATATTATACTGCCATATAATGACTTGAAACTTATAGATGTGTGGAAAGTGGAGATATAGTCTAAAACATTGATGATATTCTTTAGCACATGGTCAACATGGTGATGTTATTTGTAGATGGAAAAATATGAAAAAAACATCAATATGGTCTTTTAAATCATGCTCCTTTCGAGACAAACAGTCACATAGAGTACACATACAGATACAATAGAAGTGTTGGTTTTGTTTCTGCTAAAACAAGTAATATGTCACTCATCCCTTGTGTTGAAGAAAATCATTCAAGTCCTGTTGAGCAGTTTGCTGTGGTGATGTGTTTATTCAAAGAATACCGGTAAACTGGTGGACCGACAGGCACAGAGCGGGTCTGAGCCGGTGAGTCGACCCAGAGCAAATGAAACAGTCACATTTTATACAGTAAGAACAAAGAACAGAGAAGGGCAGGTTCAAACAAAAGGTAAACAAAGGTATGCAATGGGAAAGGGTCTGCACTTTGGGGAGGGTGAACAGCGGGGGGTGGGGGAGGTATGGGGGCACCTATTTAGCATTGTGATCAAACCAGGTCCAGACGTCTTTTGATCAACTGGTGTTACGCAAATGTGTATCTGCCTGGGTGCAGGAGACAGACAGAAATCACCATTTAGGTCTGGTAGTCAAAGGGCTCTCTCCAGATGTCGCTTCAAGATGTGTATTTTCTTCCTCACTTGCTGTCCTCACTTTAATGGGATCAGTTATTCGTTACACTTCAGGTTGTATCGGCATTCAGCTCAAGTGTTTCAGTGTGCCTGAGCTCTCTGTGTATGTGCAAGACATTCTGATTGGTCACTGGTATTTCTCAGTCCACTTTACACACATACTGTATGCCAAATGAATCAGCACCTGACACAAAACCTGAATCTCACACGCATAGCAAAAGTGTTGTGTGCTGAGGTTGATGTGTTTCAGTAGACCTTTATTATCAGGATGTTTAAAACGACGAACACATGATCGAAAACTCACAGTATGAATCATGATACAATATCGCGCAGTTTGCAAGACACAACTGAAACGTAGCTGTGGTCACAAACCACAAACAACATATTAACCCAGATAGTTTAGATTTTATCTGTTGAGATTCACGTTGAAAATTCTGTGTAATCATTCAAGCTTAAAAAAATGACATTTAACTGTTAACACTATCATGTCTTTCCAGAGCAACATCCCAGCTACTTCTACTTGAGATAATCCAGAGGCCTCACTTTCAACAGTTTGCATTGAGATCTGAGAACCATGCTGTGTTCACAGTGAAAACTAGATAAGTTGAAAGGTGTAAGATGAAGAGGTGAAGAGGTGTCATCTCCACTTTTCAGGAGAGCAGAGAAGAATCTATGAAAGATAGCCAAAGAGCTGTATTTTTGGAAGCAAACAAACAAAAAACCTAATAATTCTAGATGCCTGTCCTCAGATGTTTTATTTTTAGAAGTGTAACATGAAACTGCAAATGGATAAGTTATAATTTTAGAGTGAAAATGAAATATTCTTATGCAGAGAAAGACTATAACCTCACACATTAAATATTAAATGCACGGTATACTCCTTTATATTGTTATTGTATAGCTGCTAACTTAATTGTGCACTGTAAGATACATTAAATGTGTTTACATGAAAAAGTTGTCTCGTATTATTTTTTAATGCAGTTGTTGTGCTAATTTGGCAAGTGCTGCGCCGTCAGGGTGGAACTCACTAGTGTTCAGGATACAACTGTAATTATGACCCTTTCTGAAATCTATTGTGCTTTACTTGTGCATATTCGCACACAGATTTTCATTGCTATCAGCGTAGGTGATCACATGACAGTAAGACTGGAGCTATACGGCCCCAGGGGAGTTGATTATTCCGCCCTGGGGTACAAAAAGTACTGGTCTAAACAAAAACATTGTGACATTTTAGTTGTTGTCAGAATAGGAAAAGAATGGAAAAGACAATTGGTCACTAAAGGTCCCATAATATACTATTTTTTCAGGTTTGTACTTTTACTTAGACTGTCTCTCAGAAATTTTACTGCAGCACCTCTATTCACCCTTTGTTTGAAAGCTGTATTTTACTACTTTTCTCTTTCAGGCCCCATCCCATAAAGCTCAGTTTGCTCTCCCAGCTCTCCCAGACCTATGCAGGCACCACCAACCCTGTTTTTATTTTATCAGCTTAGTCAGTGTTTTTACAACCACTATATCCATTCACACTGTGCTTTCAAGGTGGGGATCATGTGACGATATTCTGGCTCGCTATATATATGAAAGTTAGAGGCGGGAATGGGGGAACAGTTTCGTTCCATCACTGATCCACCACCGGAGGTAGTATCAAACCCCTCGGATAATGTATCTAATTATGTAATTTAGAACAAAACCTTGTACTTTGTCACTTTCCAGGATTCATGGTGGGTCAGGATCTCAATCACAACACATTATAACAGCATCCATATGATTATAAACAGTCAGCAGGTACATGTTTAGATTGACAGGAGGACACACAAAAAACAACATACAGATCTCAATGTTATGATGTGTACTGTCCAACTCTTTTGGTTCCACACACTGGTATCCTGTATGAAATGACACACTAAAGCAGCTTTATGCTGGTGCAGCTTGGTTCATTGTGAGCAAACAAAGGCAGGGTTACGGTGAACCTTCATTTCAGCTATAATGCGGAATCTGTGTCAAAAGGGCTACTGTGGTGGTTTAGGTAGGTGAATGTATAGTTGACATCACAACCTTACACTGCAATGACAGATGAAAGCACATTTAAGTCACAGTACTACGTTCTTTGTACTCCAATTGCACTAAGGCTGCAATGGATGTAGGAGCAAGAGGGTCAAAGTTTAAGGCACACTGTCATAATAAAATAGGAGGTCCCAATTGTATGTATACTGCAGACAACAGTATGTACTTTGTAAGGTCAGCTGCAGTATGTATGTAAACTCAAAAGAAAAGTATACGATTCAGAATGCATCCACAGTTTCTGAATATGGGCCACGTGCTTTTTGATACTTTGGCAGTATTTACATAGCACATAGACCCACTTTATCAAAAAAAAACACATAGAAATCTCCCTTTCTACAGTATGGGACCTTTTAAAATAAGGTATAAGGTGTAGGACAAAATTAACACACAGAAAACACAATTTCATAAAAACATATTCCAAACTCTTCATTCCAACCACCTCTTCATCCAAATAGGAAACATACCACATCAGAAAATACATTTTACAAAACACAACCACATTTGAAGCAGCACAGTGGCATTGCCAAAAACAGAACAAACTCCCAGGAAACAAACAGCATTGAAGGAAAGAGATTAAAAAACAAGGTTTAAGTCTTTAAAATTTAAACTGTATAATGTAATTTCTGATGAAATCCTATTGAGATTGTATGCACGTTGAACCAAAACCTGCAAAATGAATTTGATGTAATAAACCTCCACCAGTACTTATTGACTGCCTTTATGCACTCTTGAAATAAATGTGAAAAGCCAAAGTCTGGCAAAAATGTAATGTCCTGCCTAGTAGATAATATTTTAGCTTGGTTCCTTCAGTGCCACCTCCTCTTCGTCTCCTCTTACCTTCTGCATATACGTTCAGGCTTCATACAGAATGCAGTTAGACCTACAATATACAGAATTTCCTGCCATGCCAATTGCAACCACTATTACATTTATTTTACATCTCAAATAGGCCACATTTTGTCATGCTGGTATGGTTAGCTTTTCTTTTTTCCTAATTTATTTCACTTTCCAGATTATATAAAGAACACTTTACCTGGTCTTATCTTTGGAAGTTTGACATATCTTTATAATGTCCCAGAACTGTGGCTGCCTTGTCTTTTTTATTGCCACTATGCTGTATTTAACAGTCATCCTCCAAAGAACATGATAATGATTATAGAGAGAGAATAGAAAACCATTATGCCTGGAACATATTGTGACTTATGCTAATAATGTGAAGGAATATCAGTTATACCAACATATTGAAAAAATATTGAAATGTTTACAAAGAGTTTGAAGACATGTTAGAATTTACAGCTATTTGTACACAATCCATGTTGCTCACAGTACTCACCTGAATGCAAGCTTCAGTTTTTTTTGCTACTAAACTATACTACCTGCCCCCAACTCAGCTCAGTCTGCATACCATTACAGTATGTTTTCAACTTTTTCATTCTGAAATCATCCAAGAGGCTCCTTCAGTTCTAACTAACTGGAGGGGAGTAACGGTCTTTTAAACTCTGTGTGGGAGTGTCCTTACAGAGGTAGTAGGAGGACGAGGAGATGGTGGTCCATGCTGTTCAATACAGCCAGGACTGCACAGATTTGTACATTGGGGAGACAAAACAACCTCTCCATAAACGGATTGGCACAACACAAGAGGGCGAACTCCTCAGGTCAAGACTCTGCTGTCCACTCACATCTAAAGGAGAAAAAAATCATTAATTTGAGGACAACAATGTAAACATCTTGTCCAGAAAAGACAGATGGTTTGAAGGAGGAGTAAAGGAATACATCTATGTCAAACTGGAACGGCTGTCTTTGAACAGAGTAGATGGACTAAGACATTACTTATCACCCACCTACAATGCAGCACTGATTCTCTTGGGTGAGAGGTTAAATGTCTTCAAGAAACTGAACAAAGTCCAGTTGGCTACGATAGAGCATTTAGGATTACCATGACCTGGATGACTGAGAACCTTCATCAACAAGATCCTCCCTCCCTCCCTCATCCCCATCCCCCATCTGCCTTCATCTAAAATGTATCAGCAGAAAGCCAATTAACCTTTTTTCTAACAGAGATGACTTTTCTACAGTTGTTGCTGGTGGGTTTTCAGGGAATAGGTGATGTTTTAATTCCTGCAGATTCATGTATTTGAGCTTTCGAGATTTGAACAGATTCATTTAGAATTGCTACATATATGTACAAAACAGAGATGATTGACTTATTAGGGTAAAAAAATATATGTATATATCATATATATATATAATATTCAGTTGTATCACACATCACTGGTTGGCACATCACAAAATACTCAAAGCAGCAGACGCTGAGATATCTGAACTTTTAGTCTCTCCAAAATCTCCAAAAACACTGGAACAACATATGATGATGTTCAAACTCCCCATCCCCAGTGTGTTATGTGTGTAACCCTTCTGACATCCCAATGGCATCATTACAGTTATTTTCCCAGACTTGACAGACTCTTGATCACAGACTGAAGACAATAAAAAAACAGACCCAAAATAAAAACACAAGTTCAAAATTATGACACAACTCATCTTTTTAATAATCATTAAGAAGTATAGGTATGGATTTAGACTCTGTTCATAACTTTGTTTTTGTTTGCTTTATGTAGTTTTTTACATATTCTGTGCGTGCAAGGCAAAGATAAACATGACAGTAGAAAATAAATTCTCTCCTAGGATGAGATGGAGGCTCAGGTCTCTGGCAGCACAGGGAGCTGAACTGAGGTCTGCTCCAACAAAACACACACCATTTTCCACAACCAACCTGAGAGTTGAAAGGCTGAATACACTTGTGTTGTTATCTCACAATATCTGATAATTTATAGGTCTTTATCGGGATCCTATCTGGTCCTTTTGTGATATGACAGACATGGCGATGACATATATGGTTGTCTGATGGAGTGACTCAAGCTGAAGTGATCTGAATGTTACATACTGATGTGATTCCACAGAAATATGCAGCAACATGCAGAGCCTTAGTGTCCCATGCGTTAACTTAGATATTCTAAGAGGACCAATGTAAAAACATTTTAACAAGGCAAAAGACAGACATGAAAAAAAAGACCATATTTCCACATAGATGGTGTGACATAGGTTTGATTCTGTCCCTTCTCTATTCATGCAGTTTACATAATGTTTCTGGCATAGTTGAAACTCTCTTATCTCATTTGATAATTTAGCTGATGCTAGCTGTGTCTCATTTGAGGCTCGCGTCCTATATATACAGGACTGGTATTACCTGGGTATCTGGTAATTTGTAGTAGTTTAGGAGGATGTCTTAGATTTGATTTGTTTAGCTTTATTGATGGCACAGGCTAAGAGGGACAGGAAACAGGGGGGAACAATCAATTGTCAATCAATCTTATTTGTATAGTGCCAATTCACACCAAAAGTCATGTCATGACACTTTCCAACTTGAGCAGGTTTAGGCCATACTCCTTGATTAATTATTTAAATGGCATTGGGATGGCATGCAGAAAAGGGCCACATATCAGATCTGAACACTGAGCGGCACAGTCTCTGTACCTGGGTCACACGCTCTGCCAGCTGAGCTAGAGTGCCACTGGAATGTCTTCTGTTTTAATCCAAATCTGCCATGTCCATCACTTGTAAAGTAAAAATTTCACCTCATATTCCCTACCATATTTTGCCAAACACAGGTCATGTGATAGAGTTAATCCTGTGCGAATCAGCATGTCTGTGACTTGGGGTTTTTATTTCTTGTTAAACATCTCTCTTTTATAGTCGGACAACTGAACAACTATGAAATTTGATCGTATCTCATAAGATGTTGAACAGCAGTCTACAACTGTGCTGTGAGATCAGCTATGTTGACATTTAAACATTATGAGAGAGAAGGTTAGGAGCAACAAATGGTTGTCATACTCAAGTACAGTCATAGAGCATCTTCTATATGATCTAAATGAGGAGGAAATATGTGTTTATGCCCGTAACACAGAACACAACACAAGCCTTGATATCATAACCAGATGAAAATGTCAGTAGATGTGAGTAAAGTACAGACTTTTTTATCCCCTGTGAATGTGCCAAATGAAACACAAATGTGAAGTGGTAATTTCTACATCACATACTAGTGGCAATACTCTTGGTAATACTAGTCCCATGCAAATTGGGTCATGAGTTTAAAGATGTGAGCAGAATGAATGCAGAGTGATTTTAGAGGCAGCCAAGTTGCATATTTGTCACTGCAAAGATGCAAGTGGATGCAGATTGCCCTTGGTGGTGCGAATTGAGGCAAAGAATTAAATGATTAAAAAATGTTTCAACTTTAGCAAAATATGACCCACTAGCCTGCAGCTTTATGATGCCAGTTTGATAAATGCATGGACATGACAAAATAATGAGTCTGAAGCAAAATAACAGGTATGCTGGTAACTTTGTGACATCAGTCAAGGACGAGCTGTCAACAAACGCAGACAAACTCTACAGACACAGTCAGTACGTTTCTAGCTAGCTACAGCTAACGTCTGTACATTTGCTGCTTGGGTAATTTGGTACATTTGAAAAGATGATAGAAGTCTAAAATAAAATAAAACAGGTGCATTTGTATGGAGGACTGAAAGTGCCACAATTAAATAAATAAATACAATCAATCATCATCTGAAATGAGTCATTAATTAATTAAATGTGTCATTAATTAATTAAAATTGGAATTAAATGTGTCATTAATTCATTAAAATATCAATTCATTTGATGTAAAAAAAACAACATATAATTATTTCACTATTTAATTAATTCATTCTGTGTTGCAGTGCTTCATGAATTTATTTTATCTGTCAAACTTACCCATCAAAGTCAGTGGGCAGGGCTAACACAAATTTAGTCTAATCCATTGCTTTGGTCTGAAGTCTTGAGAAAGAAGAACATCCCCTTGAACTTTCTAGTGAGATCAAGTTTTTGACATTTTGTCTTTTGTAAATGACCTTTAATGTGATGATTATTTATAAGAACATCTTGTTTTCATTTAGTTTACTGATATTCTTTGAAGCCAGGTTATTACTTCATTAATTATTAGACGCTAAATGCGAGACTTTTATTTTGAAAGCGCCTCGCTGTGACCTGAAAACATCGGTGTTCCTGTGAATTGTGTGTCTGCGTGTTGGAAGTGCGCCTTCGTGGTCTTTGCTGAACGTGATGACAATGATTTACTCAGTACCTGGCTAATAAAAGGGCACAGGGTTTGTTGTCATATCGCTTCATGACATGTTTAATGTTTAATTCAGATTGTAACTTTTACAGATTTGTACAGTTTGATATAGCATGTTTGAGCTAGCGGGAACGCTAATTAGCATTAGCTCAGCTATCCTGTCAGTACAGAGGAACGGAGATGAGGTGTTTGAAGGTGTGTTCGAGAGTGTACAAGGTTCCTGTAATAAACACTTTGGACCATCAGTTAGAGGGTCTGACCATCAGTCAGCAGGGATGCTACATCCTGCACCTCGCACTGTGTATCAACAGTGGGGCTAGCAGGGGACTGAGCCTTCCACAGCGTTGCCAATAAAGTTTTGTTTGGTTGCATCAATCCATTATCTGGAATCAATTTGCCTTGACTTGATGTGCAGGGTAACCAATCAGGTGTTAGGAACCGCCCATCGACTTTGATGGGTGAGTTTGACAGATAAAATAAATTCATGAAGCACTGCAACACAGGACCATGAATTAATTAAATAGTGAAATAGTTATATATGTTTTTTTTTTTTTTTTTTACATCAAATGAATTGATATTTTAATGAATTAATGACACATTTAATTCCAATTTTAATTAATTATTGACACATTTAATTAATTAATGACACATTTACTTAATGATTTAATGGTGTATTTATTTATTTAATTGTGGCACTTTCAGTCCTCCATACATTTGGGAACTCTTATTTTGTTAAGGGAAAATATTTTCAGGATGTTCCCCTTAAACAGGTTATGGCCAGCAGAGAGGTTTGTTCAGTTGTCATGAGAGATTCAAAACCTTTCTTCTCCTGGGCACCCTTGAATTTGACCACTGAACCACTTGTTCAGTTTATTCATCACGAACAGCCAATATACAAACTGTACAGATGTTAGCTGTACACAGCAGCTGTTTTTCTACTGGAAGAGACAACAGTCACGTTTCTCTCAGGCCGCTTATAGCCTCCCAATTCCTGATCTCAGTGATGTCACAGACCCCATCCTCCTCTCCCTCCCACATGTGCCTGTTTTCCTCAGATGAGACGATCAATATGTATCATTCAGACAGAGGGGGCTCAGTTCTTTGGTCTGCTGGCTCTGCTTTCATTGTGTGCTGTTTAGAAATCACCTCTCCTCTCTCTTGTGTGCTGTTTCTCAGATCCACAGTGGTAGATACTGTGCCAGGGCCCCACTCCTTATGGGACACAGGACTGACTTGTGGGTTTTCTGGGGGTGCAGATGCAGCTGGGATTGTGCTGGGGATCTTTTCTTGGGGTGGCAGGGACACCAGCAGTTTTTCTACAGTTTTGGGCAATGGTCGGGCAATGCTGGGGCTCTTTATCTGGGATGTGGGGGTTACAGGGGGCTTTTCCAGTGTTTGGGTTAGTGCTGGAGGCCTCTCTAGGATGGAGGGCGCTTTGTCAAGGGCTGCAGCTAGACTGAAGACGTGGGGAGCTGATACCTCTTGTTGAGTCTGAGTGGTAGAAGAGGGACACCCTGAGCCTGGATCTTCATCCCCTCCTGGTGAGGGGTGCTTGGTTTCAGCTACCATTCTGCCACAGCCCATCCTTTCCCTCTCTGCATTCAGCTCCTCATTCTGGACAGCCTTCTTCTTTTCTTCCGATGTCTGTTTCCCTGTGTCACTGGCTGGGTGATGGAGAACATACAGACAGATGGAAGATTAAGCTTAGATCACAGAAAGAAAGAAAAACAACAAATAAGATGAGGGTAAGAACAAAATAGAAAGTAAGTTATAAGCATGACTGATAGACTTCTCTCACCTGTTTGAGCTTTTTGTGTTTTCTCCCCACAAGATGGATCTTCAGCGCAGGTGGGCAGATCCCCTCTGTTGCCCCGGAAACGGATGGGTGACCTCTGTAACACTGCCTTCAGTTCTAAGAAAAGGTGGGAAACAACTTTTATTTATGGCTGCATTAACCAATATTTATATATCTACAAAAGATAAGTGAAATCTGTCAGTTTGAGAATTCTTCTGCACTTCAATGACCAAAAATCTATTATTACACCTTAAATGTATTTGGAACTTTGGTTACGAAACGGTCTGAATTTAATACTGATGCCTCTATATGGCCTACATAAGTAAATGAGACCATCAGCAAAATGGTTTATGTATAATTGTTACAATTATTCTTTTAGTTTCTCTGTTTCTTCTGCCTACCTACTCCCAGCTGATAAAAAGGTCAAACCATCAGTGAAAACTGTTAAAGCGTGTACAGATGAAGCTACAGCAACTCTATAGGAATGTTTTGAGTGTACATACTGGCAAATGTTCTGAGATGCTGCTACTCAGGATAGCAACATCAGTCTTGAGGAAAATAAACTAAATAAAACCAGGCGGCCTGGTTGAATGGAGGGGTGAGGGCCAAAAAGCAGCCAATCACATAAACTGGTGACCGAACTCACAACATGAATGACTGAAACCACAGTGCAGTGTAACATCATGTGTCATGTGTATTCACTCAGTTTGGCTTTGTGCAACAGTTTAAAGACATCTGTGGATAACCACGATCACTCTAGGATCAGCATGATGGCAGATCAGAGGCAGAGTAGAACCGGTCAGTTGTGGGGCATGTTATTAGCATGGCTAAATGCTGCAAAGGGAACACAACGGACATTTCTCTAGGTAGTGTGATGTTTCACTTGTGATCAGTCTGTTTGGTCTTGTGTCCATGGAGTGACATTCCCACACCACCGCACCACCCTGTGGTGTTTCTCTACACCACCGGATTTGGTCTGAATGTATACTAAAGAGGAGGAGAAAGCATCATGTGTGAGGCTACACAGCTCGATGAGCTGAGAGGGAATATAAATAAGGCTGCTGGTCCAGATAATATACCTGGCCGTACACTAAAAACAATCAGCCAGCTGATGTTATTACCAACATTTTTAACATCTTACTCTCACAGGAGACTGACCCCTCCTGCCTCAAGACAGCCATCATCATTTCTGTACCTAAAAGTCTGCTATGTCTAAGTCTTAATGACTACCATCCTATGGCTCTCACCCCCATCCTAATGAAGTGCTTCAAGAAACTAGTTGTCCAGCACATCAAAGACAATATTCCTTCCAGCCTGGACCCTCATCAGTAGCCTCAGAACCAACAGATCCAAAGAGAATGCTGTATCTACTGCCCTCCACTCAGTCTTCATGGCGTTGTCTTCACTAAAAGACAACACCCACCCAGCCACAGTCTGTGCACTCTGCTGCTATCTGACAACACATACAGAAGTATCTGCTGACATCCCGCCACACTACAGAGCAGCTTCACTTCACTGGCTGAGACTCTTGAACTCATTACCAACACTCCACTCTATAAAATTGTTTATTTTTCTTATGTAGCAAAAATGGACTAATGCTGCAGTCAGACCAAATGCTAAGAAAATGAGTGTCACCCAGCTTGTTTAATTTCAGTATCTTGAGCTGCATCTGGATGCGTCTGGATGACCGCAGCTTCTGGCATTACTTGAGGCTGACCCGGTGCCCAGTTCTCAGCCGTCCCCTGTGAGTCATAGTCTCTTAGTAGGGGTGTGAAATCAATAAATAGTAACTGTAACCAGCAAGTAGATGTAGACTGAATTAATCTGTTTTACCACACTAGTATGAAAACCACAACAAAGTCTGACTGCAATAAAATGGATCAAAATGATGCCAAAATGACAACATCATAATGTCGCCTTGTAAAAAGCCTGAATTTATGCTTTGTTGGGACTGTCAAGTAGGTGACAAGCAAACAACTTTAAAAATGCTTGTTTAATGAATGCAGTTCAGATCAACCAGGTTTAAGGTATGCTGAGACATATCTTCATGACAGGTTGTCTGCCTACTTTGCTCACTTTCCTCCATGCCAGCTTCTCTTTTGTCCTTTCCTAGTACGAGTAGATCTCTTTGGTCTGAACGCAATTAAATTCACTTTCGATCTACAAACCTGTTGTTGTAAAAAGACTAATAAATGAACCTTTAGCCATTAATCTTTATCTCGTCTCAAGATCTTCCTTTGTGCTTTGGGCCTTTCCCAGCCACTCAGCAGTAACTTCCTACTTTTTGAATGGCTCCGTGTCCAGATTTGAATTTCCCATTCATTCAGTCTTTGATGTTTCAGAAAATTAAGATAAAGAATAAAGAGTTTTAAGCCTAAAACTAAGCCAACCACCGCTATGACAAATTGTGATGAAAAAACATTTAATCTGGAGCAAAGAAATCTTTGAAAATGGAAAAAAGTCAGAAGGACTACTGATCCTATTAACCATCCTTCCAAACGACATTCAACTCATTAACACTTGTACACAGCCTGACTTGGCGTGATTTTCACCACTTTAGACACTTCCTAATCTTTAAAAAAGCACAGCATTCCAGAAAGGGAAAGAAGTGGTGCTCTGTGGGAAAGAGAAAAGACATTTTGATTGTAGAGTTCCACTGGTAGCAATAACTAGCTAGCAAACAGGACCCGTGGGTGCTGGAAACATTTCCATTGCAACAGCACGCAACCAATCAGAGACACCTCTGTTACACATCAGGATTGTGGGTAGTGTAGTAGTGAAACATGACAACGCAAAATAAAACATGTTTATAAGTCTATAATACCAAGGTTGATATTATAGACTTGTGGCCTATACAGGCACATATACCATTGTTTCACAAACTCATAGTTCGTGTTTAGTTCATCTGTCTTGGATGGTGATAACATTATGGCTACCAATCAACATCCTTAATTCAGAATACAAATGGGGTTTTTACTTCTGGCACCTCACTGTTACTGCTATATTTCTCTTGATTAGCCTGTGTGTATCAGCGCTCTTACTAAGCTTAGTGATCTGTATTATTTGAAAATTAATTCATTAACCTTTTGCATACTTGTGATTTAATGTAATCTTACATTGTTTTCTTATTCTTTACTTAACTGTATTCAGTGTTACCAGTATTTAGTTGGTTTTTGTGTATTCATTAACACTTGGGCAAAGTCTCACCTTGTGTCATGGCTAAAGCATCCTCATGGACAGACACAGCTCTGCGATGTGGAAGGGGCTTCATGTGTTGCCGTGGTTTAGGAAGACTCTCTGAAAGTATGAAAACCACACATGTGCGAGCGCTTTAAATCATCTTGGATCTTTAGCTCCTAAAGTGGCACCTCAATTCTAAGCTTACTATTTTGATTTTTAATGACTGATACATAATGTTGTGTAAATGTCTTGCAGCTCAGCGCATGTCAATCAGGAAGACTATCTTTGTACTCATTCCCCCCTCTCTCTCCACTGCTTCTTAAGCAGCTTACAATATGTATCATAGTTTTTCCCCCTTTATTCAAACCAGCCATATTTTGCTGCAATATATATCATGCTACAATCTATATCATCTCACTGCTGTCAATCATCAAATGTCTTCTTCTCTCTGGTACTGTCAGTTGTCATTTCAGTACACATTTTGATAGGATCAGTCAGACTTACCATCGGTCACTGATTGTCCTTTTTCAGAGCGCTCCGGTGTGCTGGGACTCCTCCATGGAGATGGGGCAGGAGGAAGGAACTCTTTCTGAGGGGATGAAGCTGAGGCAGCACCCCAGGGACCCTCTTGGTTTATATTCTATGGATTAAGATCAGCAGGTGCTCGTAAGGACATGAAACAGACAATATGATTGCTATGTCATGAATTATATGAACACATGGAAGCAGAGTAGAATTCTGCAAGTATGGAAATGGTAGTGTTTCTTAGTGATATTCAGTAGTGTATTTATGAGCTCAGTCTCATCCAACAGTCCGGCAATAAATTATATTAATAATGATTCAACCTTATGGCCATATTGGAGGTTGTAGTTTGCGCTGCAAAAACATGTTTTTTTGTAAGAAATATTTCTAATATTTAGTCTACCCTCATTGATATAAATTCATGGATTGCACACTGATGCTTTTTTCCCATTACATCTGTAGGCCTGCCTTTACTCTGTTTAACTCAGGACGGCAGGGATTTGCATTTCCACCACAACTGGGTTCCCTGCGTGAAGGCGTGTCTTACCAATTGAAAGAACCTCGCTAATAAAGTGGCTCTGCTAATTCCTTTACAAACACATTTAATTTCCTATAATGTCTTCACAATAAAACCCCCCCATTATTTAGTCATTAAAAAGCTTTTATTATGAAGCAGAATTAAAAACTTGTTTTTTCACTAGTAGTAACTAAGCACAATTCCTGAAACAGCTGAAAGTGAACACCATGAAACAGTAAAACACAACAGACGACAAGAGAATCTAAAGAGATTCATTTAGAAGCTATGAAAGAACTGAGAGCAGAAAATGCTGTCTTTCTCTTAGGTTTTCTGCACAGAAATTAGTTGAGTATTAATTTGAAACAAACATTCAGATTTGCAACCTGGGAGAAAGATGATGTCAGTGTGTTCAGCGCTCAGTTTGATTCGGCAAGGCCAAACGTGCTGTAGGAAATATGGCATGGGGGTATTTGATTGTACCTAATTATTTATGAACAGTTTGAGGAAACACAAGTATTCACAACTGGAAAAGGCAAAAACAGTAATGACACCATCTTGAGACATTAAAACTGGTGCAATTTATTGAAAAGGTGTAAGTGTGATTGCAGTTTCTAGCAAAAACAAAAGACAACTAAAACTTCAGTACTGACTGTTTATCAGAAATTATATTGTCGGTTGTGGTCAGCTGTTCACAACCGAACACAACCTGTTCCAAGGTTTATCTTGGGGGACTTCAAATGCCTGTAAACGTGACAGCGTGCAGCTATCGTCATCATCATCATCATCATCATCATCATCAGTGAACATTCCTACCAGGAGAGCAAACATCTTACACATGTTGTACCCTACTGTAGCATTACCAATGCATTCCATCACCATTCATCTCCCCTGCACTGGTTTCTGATTACATCCCTTTTACAAAAGGAACATAAACACTATAAGACATAATGCTACAGCGCCACGGAGTGGTCTGAGGATGCCATTACACATCTACAAGGCTCCCTGGCATGTACTGATGGGAGTAATTTTGATAGAGATCTGAATGTTGACAGGGTTGCTGTCACTTTGGATTACATAACCTCTGCATAAGCACCACTTTTCCAGTTAAAACAATAAACCAATAAAGGAGTATCACAACTCCAAACAACAAAGACTGGGCCAGCCTAAAAATGGAAACGAACAAAATTGAATTTCAAGACAAACTGGAATCTGAATTTGCCAACATAAACACCAAGCAGGCATTTGAGAAGATGAAAACAGCAACTGGGTGTGAATCCAGATGTGCAATAACTGACCCAGAATCCTTGCAAAGAATCGTTTGCAAAAGAACCAGTCCTCTTCACAGAGGAGGAAGTATGGCATCAACTCAGACAATGCAATCTAGGCAAGCTACTGCTACTGAACATTATTCTACCAGTTGTCGCAAAGGATGCAGTGGCCTGCCACCTTCACCTTAGCCTTCAGCGCCTGGACTCCTTAGGTCACTCTGTCAGAATTCTCTTCCTGGACTAAAGATCTGCTTTCAACACCATCCAAGGGCAAATGATGATCCAGAAGCTACACCAGTTCAACACCACCTCCCATCTTATCCATGTCATTCACAATTATCCCACTGACTACTAACACCAGAGCACTGCTGGGCTGTGTGCTGAGCCCATTCCTGTACACACTCCACACCAATGGCCGCACCAGCCCATCACCCAATACCACATACCTCAAATACTCAGACGACACAGCCATTCTTGCCCTGCCACTGTGTCCTGGACAACCACAACATCATTTCACACTTTAGCAAATGATTTGAAGATAACCATCTCCACCTCAATGCCATCAAGACAAAGGGGTTAATAATTGGTCCCCCCTTCACTTTAGAATCCAATTCTCATCCTCATTCATCCTCAGTTGAAGTAGCTGACAGCTTCAAATACCTTGGGGTGACACTGGACAATCTACTCAGCTTCGACCAGCACACCAGCGTCAAGCAAAAAATTAGTCATCCCTGACTATCAATCACCTGAAAACTGAAAGGACTGTATGTTCCCTCCAACTCCTCCTGCTATTGTACCAGAATATCATCAAGCATGCCATACTGAACTGTTCCACACTATCTGTTAAAATCCAGGCAAAACTTACACGTATAACCAATACAGCTGCCAGGATAATTATACATGTCATACATTCCACTTTTCTACAATATGCGTTTTATCATGTCCTCATTACATGTTTATGACCTGAGTTACAGGCAAGAAAGCTGCCAAGCTAGACACTGTGTTGTAGTGTCTGTTGACCACGGGATGTTGGTAAGGAGACCTCAGGACAATTTGCAGCTGTGTTTGCTGCGACAAAAGCGTATATGTTGACAAGAAGCCAGGACATCGGACATATCACATATATCTTACACACCAGGAACTGTGACAACTGTGAGACTATGTCTGTATGTCAAAGCACAGCGACAGTGAGGTGACTAGTTTGCATGGACTGACACAGCCGAGGATTTTCCTTAATTGTGCCTATGGATATTGACAACTTTTACTCAGATGATACTCATGCTCGATACATTATCTTTACTGGATACTTGATTCAGCTGAGTACTTGGCTCATCCCAGTTATTACACAGACACAAAGAACACTGTTACATCACTCTCGTGGATGAAAAAAGGTCCTCTGATGTCGGTACCTCCTGGATGGCACAGTTTCTCAGCGACACAATGACTCTGGTTTAATCATTGCTGCCACCTTGTGGCTTGTATTAGGCACTGTACCCAAACAGATTAAATGTCTCCTAGCCTTTAATTAGCCCTTGATTGATAGCCCTAGATTTACATTGTGCTGCAGATGAGAAACAATCTGTTTATTCTGATCAATACCGCATTTCTCTAACCTGTTTTTGTTTTCTGTTCCCACAAGCTGCAAGCTGTGTCACCCTCTACACTCTCTATAGCTTCCTCCTCCTCCTCCTCTTCTCTCTCCTCCTTCTCTTTCTCCTCCTCCCCTCTTTCATTCAGGCTCCCTTCTGATGGACCACGGCCTCCTGGGACCATCTATCGTTTCCGGGCTCATACTGACTGATCTGGATCGTCACACCCTGGGCTCTGCTGGATCATTGCTCTCCTCTGCTTTACTATCTCCTCATATCTATATTTCTGTAAATCTTGATGCCTCTCTCTGTCTATTAATAATTATCTTGTGTGTCCTGCCCTCTCTCAGGTCACCATGGTGGACAGGAGGTCGTCCGGCTTGGTCACCACTTGGTGATGCCTCGCCCTGCTCGGTCGTCTCCTGGATCCACTTAATTTACATATAACTTGTATCAGACTTTCTGTTGATGTAACTTGTAAACTGTGATTTGTTGCTCTTTTCTGTACACGCAACATCTATTGCATGTCTGTCTGTCCTGGAAGAGGGATCCTCCTCTGTGGCTCTTCCTGAGGTTTCTTCCATTGTTTTTTTTTTTCTTACCCTGTTAAAAGGTTTTTTGTCCATCAACATGTGAAGTTTTTCCTCACTCGAATTGAGGGTCTAAGGACAGAGGATGTTGTTCACTGTACAGCTTGTAAAGCCCACTGAGGCAATGTGATTGTGATTTTGGGCTATATAAATAAAATTGATTTGATTTGATTTATGTATTACTGTATCATTACAACTCACATGTCCATGATTTTGTTTTCTCAGTGGTATTATACTTTAACACAAACTTTAGAGGTAAATATTATAATAACAGCTTTGCCACGTTGTGCAAAGCCTTACATCTGAATAAACTTCCCTGTAGTAATGAAGGAGATTTCTGATGAATTACCTGTGCTGTAGTCTCCCCTGGCCTGCCATCATGAGTTTGCAGTCTGAGCTGGACTCTCTCTGCTGAGCTGCTGGAAGGAGGAGCAGAAGAGGGACGTGCTCCTCCTGCAGGAGCAGCTGGGGTGGGGAGAGGAGGCTTGGCAGCAATGGCAGGTTTGGGTGGAAGGTTGCCAATGGGGCGCTCAGAGACAGAGGGCTTTGGGTGAAGGGGAAGGTCTGGCTGGATGCGATCCAGCGCTCTCAAAGGATGCCTGGGGTCTGCTGGATACAGAGGTTGAGAGCGAGAGTAAATCACTTGTAGACACTTTGTTGAATTATGCAGTGAGACCAGGTGGGACAGATGTTCAGGCAGCTGATGACTAAAAGACAGAAACTATGGCACGGCAGCAGAGAGCCTTTTGTGTCCTGTCGTCACAGGCCTGGAGGCACCAGGAAGGTTGTGTTATCCACACACTGCTACAGTACACAGCTAAGGCCACGGGCCATGCTGATGATGTCATTGGCTCCTTCCTAAGACACACTTGATGTGGTTGTGGTATTTCTAGGACAACAATGTCTTGTAGATAACAGTGGTTGAAAACAACATGACACAGGTCTCCCTGTTGACCATTATAATAATCGAAGTGGTACACATTACAGAGCATTATCCAAGAAAAGGCTTCTTTCCTGGGTGTAGCTGGTGCAAGGTAAACCACAGTTGACCAAAAAAAAAAAAAAAAATTCTAGCGCACAACTGGATTGACACTATTTTATCATCTATTACATTTAACACAACAAGATGCAAGCTGCACGTTCGGCATGTTGGTCATCAGATTCGCTCTGCGCTTGATTGCCAACAGGCGTATCTTTAAATAAAAGGGAGTGGCCTCCCCTCCCTCATTAATTATGTATATACCCTACCTGCTGATGGTCATCATGTATCAAGAATTTTGTATAGTAACCTTTTTGTCTTAATATATAAGTATATTTTTTCATTAATTAGATTGTATATAATACAAAATCACTGGGTCCAGGGATCTATGTGAATACCAATACACGACCAATCAAACACCGTAGTGGACCAGATAGCCACTCAGCAAGATCTGTGTATTATGGAATTATATTAATATATATAATATTATGCATTCTGACCTTTGTAATGCACTTTAATGTTTAACCCTATTCTAATATATATATTTCTCCTTTTTCCTACCAGTTTGATATATCTCTAATGAGGAAATTAAAGTACTTTTTACCCTGATATATATTTATGATGTCCTGTAGAACTGTATTTAGCCATTTTTCCTCTCCTAAGTATAAGGGATGGATCAGCTAGACTTTTTTTTTATATGTCATTATCTCATGTAAAATGATTTTTTTCAGTGTATTTGTATCGGGGAATGTAAATGTTGCTGGATGCTTGGCTAATTACCACCTGATAAAGAGGCACCTGTTGGCAATCAAGCCCAGGCTGAATCTGATGAAGCAACATGCAAAATGCGTAGTTCACTTCTTGTGTTTTTAATGTAAAAAGTCTACAGTGTGTCTTGCTGATGTGTTTTTAATAGTTTTAGGACAATGATGGAGCTCTGTGGCTTAGAAAAAGAAGATATATATCAGGCTTTAATACACACAATACTTGTGTGTATTACACTGTTGATTTGGCTCTGCACATGTTATTATTTCACACACTGATGTTATTTTGATAAATGGGCGTAGATAACATTGATACCTGAGGAAGTGGACATGGTTCTGGGCTTCATGTATGTGGGAGGTGGTTCAGGTTTGTCCAGGATAGCACCTGAGGGGCAGAGACAGTAGACAGAAGTGCAGCTGAAAGGCAACTTGAATCAAAGCTGTACATGTGATAAATACAGTATTAAGACTGGGTCCAACTGAAGCCTTTCCAATTGAGGCTCCAGAACAAATGTTTTTGATAACCATTATGGAGCGGACGGCATGTGTGAAATCACTTTGATGTGTTGGTGCAATTTTATTTTTGCATTGTGCTCAGAGAACCATCAGAGAGCGTTTTCAAAATCATTTTTTCCCACAAAGTTACATTCAGTCAGTCTCATTAGAAGATGCACACTTTACTTTGACCAATCACAGCATGTACTGTATGCACCTATTCACAAACATTACCCATCTTGGTTTTGCAACAGCAAAATAACATTTGTTAATCACTTACTTCAAAAGTAACAAAAGAAACAAGTAATTAATCAGGTTCTTTTTACTCATTTACTCAACAGTTTAAACAAATACAAACCAATACATTTAACTTAAATTTGCAGTGTTAATTACTGAAAATTGCAAAATGTGTTTAGAAAAATCAGGCGCATCAAAAGTGTTATCTGAAAGTGTTAAAAATTCAGCCATTAAACATAAAACATGTGATACGACTATGATGGAGACTCTTAGTTGTACGCTTCTGCTTACCTTCAGAGTTAGCTTTTCTCAGCTCCTCATCTTTATTCTAGAACAGACAAATTGAACAATGTCAAATGACATTTGATTAACAACTTGGTGTTGCACGTTGTACTGACTTACTGTATGTAACAACCTTATTGTTTTTGTCCAGTCTTCAGTTCTGATAAGATTGTACTCACTGAAGGGTAATTTCACGCCAATTCGCCCAAAATTCAGAACCTTTCCCATTTGATGTCATGGATTTTCTTGAAAAAATTCATTTTGAAACGGGCAAAATCCTATAGCTATACTCCAAATACTTTTTAAGTTATGAATTTTGAAGTTTGGCCATCTGAGCTCAATTTCAGCATTTCAGTAATTCTTTGTATGTGTATTGTAAACCTCACCTATCGCTTATTTTTCACTGGATTACGTCGAAATTTGTCCTGAATATCCAAGAGACCAAACTTGACAACATGTATTCAGTTAAATAGTTTTAGCTGAATGGTTTCTTTTTACCAGAATGAAGAATCTGTCACTGTCAAATTCATATGTCCACTAATTTTCTTTCAACCAGATTTTGGTTCTGTTTATTATTAATGCAGTTCTGTCCAATCTAGAAATCTAGAAATTGGTTTTGCATAAAAAAAACTGAGTGCCACAGACTCTGTTAAACATAGCATTGGGGTGCACTTTTTGAGTTATTTTGACTGTAGATTTTCCCAAGAAGGATTATTCTAATATAATTGAAATTCATTGCATATACATAAACAACTTCAAAGATGTTATATGACTCCTTCTTTGTTTATGATTTTTTTAAAATTAAATATGAGCTTTTTTTCCCCTACTTTTTACTGGCTTTGATGTCATACTCAGTTGTTAAATTTCATCCGAAGATATTGGGTGATAGTGTGATACCTATTGAGCCTGTTTTTCATTGGGTTCTGGAAATTTGCTAGTTATATTTTAAATTGCTTGGTTCATTACACACTAGATGACATCCTGTTCTGTATGTCTGGACAAAATATTAATCTTAGTTCCTTAGCTCATTACACAAATATTATTTCACAATTTCAAACTCTCTGCTTTTTCTGACATCAACAACCCAGCCAAACTTTTCTACATAGGATATTTTGTCATAGTTGGCTTCTCACTCTAGGATTTGCCAGTTGAGCAAGGTTCCATGATCTCCCTAATCTCCCTTTTCTAGAATTTCTAGAATCCACTGAAAAACAGGCTCAACAAGACAGATAGAAAACAGCAGTCAACACAGCACAGTATTCTACAGCCAGTGAGAAGTAAAAAATGTCTTAATTTAAAAAGAAAATGATAATGATGAAAGAGTAATATAACATCTCATACATCTTATTATAATATCAACACTTTCACATACTAAAGTTTCATGCATTTTAAAATAATCCTTCGTAGGAAAATCTACAGTCAAAATAAAACAGAAAAGTTAGTTTTTCAGCTCCCAAGTTATATTTTACAAAGTCTGTAGCAGTTTTTTTATTTAGAACCAAACAACTTCTAGATGTGACTGATCTATATTAATACTACACAGAGACAACATTTGGTTGAAAGAAAGTGAAAACTAGGAGGATTTTTGAAAATGATAGATTCTTTGTTCTGGTAAAAAAAACAATTACATCCTGTAATTAATTTGATTACTGTAACCATTCAGCTACAACTAATTACATGAAAACATGCTGTAAAGTTTCCGTAGGGTCTCTTGGATGTTCAAGACAAATTTCGACCCGATTCAATGAAAAATAAGCGACTAGTCAGCTTTACAATACACATACAAAGAATTACTGAAATGCTAAGTTTAGCTCAGAAAGCCAAACTTCAAAATTCCTAACTTGAAAAGTATTTGGAGTACAGCTGTATAATTATGCACAGTACCATGAATTTAATAGAGGTGTCAACACGATTTTTTTTCAAGAAAATCCCTGACATGAACTGGGAGGCCCTGGGTGAGTTGACATGAAATGACCCCAAACTAAACTAGACACTACAACAGAGCTCAACAGGTCAACATGAGCAGCCAGATAATTGAACAGGTTGAAAAAGCAACAGTTCACTCAGATTATCTACACAAATGAAAGCGAACTAAAAGACAGCACACCTCAGACCTTGAGTATAATCTTTTATGACTCAAGAAACTGTGTGTCTGTGTGTAAATTTGTCAAACCTGTTGGCTAGTTTTCAAACTGTATGAGTGTTTATGTTTTATGTTCTTTTTAATGAAATCACTGTTTTAACAGGCATTAACTTGGCGAGTATGGTGTCATTACTGATATGCATGATGAATGAAACTTTAAAAATAAGACCCAATTTTTAATAAAGCAGAATTATTCTTTATTGTGCGAAAAGGCTCCTGGGTCCTTTCCATGACCCTCGGCATGTTATAAATTGATCTATGGTTCATTTTAAACCAACCCTCCCAGTTCGCCATCATGGTCTTCTTTTGAAAAAAAATTTAAAAAAATAAAAAATACAAAAAAAAATTACATTGTAGATTCTCACTGAAGGCATCACAACTATGAATGAACACATATGGAATTATGTAGTAAATAAAAAACTGTGAAATAACTCTAAACATGTTTTATATTTTGTATTTATCAAAATAGCCACCCTTTGCTTTGATTACTTCTTTGCACACTCTTGGCATTCTCTCAATGAGCTTCATGATGTAGTCACCTGAAATGGTTTTCAACAGTCTTGAAGGAGTTCCCAGAGATGCTGAGCACTTGTTGGCCCTTTTGCCTTCACTCTGCGGTCCATCTCATCCCAAACCATCGTGATTGGGTTTAGGTCAGGTGACTGTGGAGGCCAGGTCATCTGGCGCAGCACTCCATCACTCTCCTTGGTCAAACAGCTCTCACACAGCCTGGAGGTGTGTTTGGGGTCATTGTCCTGTTGAAAAATAAATGATGGTCCAACTAAATGCAAACCGGATGGGATGGCATGTCGCTGCAGGGTGCTGTGGTAGCCATGCTGGTTCAGTGTGCCTTCAATTTTGAATAAATCCTCAACAGTGTCACCATCACACCTCCTCCTCGCTGCTTCATGGTGGGAACCATGCATGTAGAGACCATCCGTTCACCTTTTCTCGCGTCACACAAAGACAAGGCGGGTGGAACAAAAGATCTCAAATTTGGACTCATCAGACCAAAGCACAGATTTCCACTGGTCTAATGTCCATTCCTTGTGTTTCTTGGCCCAAACAAATCTCTTCTGCTTGTTGCTTTTCCTTAGTAGTATTTTTTAGCGGCTATTTGATCATAAATGCCTGATTCACGCAGTCTCCTCTGAACAGTTGATGAAGAGATGTAGAGCTACTAGTACTCTGTGTGGCATTCATCTGGGTTCTAATCTGAGGTGCTGTTAACTTGCGATTTCTGAGGCTGGTGACTCGGATGAACTTATCCTCAGCAGCAGAGGTGAAACTTGGTCCTCCTTTCCTGGGGTGGTCCTCATGTGAGCCAGTTTTGTTGTAGCGCTTGATGATTTTTGCGACTGCACTTGGGGACAAAACACAAGTTTTTGCAATTTTCCAGACTGACTGACCTTCAGTTCTTAAAGTAATGATGGATTGTTGTTTCTCTTTACTTTGCTGACTGGTTCTTGCCAAAATATCAATTCTAACAGTTGTCAAATAGGGCTGTCAGCTGTGTACCAACCTGGCATCTGCACAACACAACTGATGGTCCCAACCCCATTAAGGAGGCAAGAAATTCCACAAATGAACCCTGACAAGGCACACCTGTGAAGTGAAAACCATTTCAGGTGACTACATCATGAAGCTCATTGAGAGAAGGCCAAGGGTTTGCAGCACTGTCAACAAAGCAAAGGGTGGCTACGTTGAGGAATCTAAAATATTAAACATTTTTAGAGTTATTTCACACTTTTTTGTTTACTGCATAATTCCATATGTGTTCATTCATAGTTCATAGAGAATCTACAATGTAAATATTCATGAAAATAAAGAAAAGCCATTAAATGAGAAGGTGTGTCCAAACTTTTGACTGGTAGTGTATATATATATTATATATTAGAGCCCGACCAATAAAGGATTTTTAAGGCCGATACCAATACAAATATTTTTCTCCGAAGCTGCTGTGTCAAATCCTCGGCCATTACTTCACAGCGCTGTGTAACTGTACTTCTTGATAGCTGAAGAGCTTTGATTGATGATAATATTTGTAGTATGTTTTTAAAATCCTGAAACAAGGAGTCAGCTGCCTCAATGAAGGCCTCTTTTATCATCTTAGCACTTAACAAAGTGGAACAAACAAAACAAAGAATAAATGGAGCGCCTGTCAGTCCGCACCGCGGAAATAGCTCTGTCCTTATCAACAGACTTGCGTCTGGAGGACCATCCAACATCACTGCGAGCCGGGAGAGACCACAGCAGCAGAGGTGAGCGACAAAGGAGCCAGGCGGTGAATAACCCCGAGTTTGTGGTGGAGGAAGGACCAACTGAGCAACGATGGACAGCCCACAGAGTATTGAGTACGTTACGTCGGTTTGAAAGTGATCGGCGAGGCTAACAGCTGATCAGCGGAGAAAGATGAATCCACTCAGGTGTGCAGCCTTTAGTCTAAGTTAGTAGCACAGCCCCAGAGCTTGTCGGGACAACTTGGCTTTCGTTTTCCAACAGAAAAAACACTTTTGCTTTGGATTCACTCACCCGTAACAATGCTTTGGTGACGGCCTGAGCTTGCTTTTTGGAGGGAAGTCAGTGTCGTACTTTTTATGAACAGTTTGAAAGTGCCTCTAAACATTCCCCTTCTTCGGAATAGCGATGGTAGTTTGACAAACCAGACTAATGCACATTTTTTTGTATCCCTTCTTTTGTTGATATATATATATATATATATATGCATGATGGTGTCGTGAATAAAATAAAATAAAAAAGAATATAATATCTACTGTCAATTTTTGTTTAAATGAGCTATAAGAGGTTCCATGAATTTTGAAGTCTGAATGAAGTTTTTACATGATTATCTTCAGAAAGCCTATTTAATGAACTGAGAAAATGTCTGAATTCTGGGTGAGTTGGTATGGAATGACCTCTATTCAAACCAAAATATGACTGCAATCAAGCAACCACACACAGACAGATTTGCACTGATCATCATATAAAATATCCAAGAACACATGGACAGCACACAAAAGTAGTACTATCAAACAAAAAATACAGTATGCTGAAGGGTTAGTTCCAGAGGCTCTCATCATTATGTGTGTGCATTATAGTAACACCCCTGTAGTTAAATGTATACAATATGAATTAAATTATTAACTGTTACTATTAACACTAACTACTATTATTGAAGTGCTACATTTTAGAGATACATAAAGCTCCAGCATCCTCAGGCCCCGCCGCTGGCTGATATGAACACAAGCAATACTTTTTGAAGGATCTCACACCCCATCCCTACTCCCTTCCTACCTGGTTCGTCTTGGTGTCAGCAGGTCGAGTTTTGGCCACACCCATTCTATGTAGCATCACCTGAAGCCTATGCTCGAAACTAGTTGTGCTCTCAGATGCATGTTTCTGCAAGACGATACATCAACATTAAGGACAGTTAATGTGAATGTTTGTACAAACGCACGCACGCACATACACACACACAAACACACACACACACACGCACACACACACACACACACACACACACACACGCAAACACACGAACTGGGGTCTCTGGAGGCGGCTATGGAAGAGAGGATTCTGTCCAAGTTGTTTAGCATCCTGAACAATGTCTCCCAGTCACACCATGACATGTTGGTTGAGAAGATGAGTGCATTCAGCTAGATAAACACACGGATCAGACTTATATGATGTATGTACTGTGCTGAATTTATGTACTGTGTTGCTTTGTCACCATCTTTGATATCTACACAACAGCAACATCTCAGACTGGTAGTTTGACGTAAATTCAATCTTTAATCTGTGGCCCAACAGATAAATTAGGTCCCCAACCTACCATTAATAAGTGTTGTTATTAATGACATATGAAAGCCTCAAACATGCATAGATTAATGAGATGCATACATTTTGAAACCAAAGTCTTCCCCAGAGCGGCACAGGATTTACTTTCTAACTGTAAAAATCATCTCCAGTCTGTCACAGTGTGGACTTTTGTGGATTGGGAGAAAGCTGAGTGCTTAGGGTTAGGGTCATATCTATACATATTTTGGCACTGTGCAATACTTCTTAACTTAAATTAGAATTAAACTTATCAGAATGAACAAAGCATCGCTTTTGTTTTTGATACCATTTTTAAATGTGTTATCTAAGACAACTCCAAGGCACACTTGTGTAAAAACCACACTTCTTATTTAGCATCTTAGTGTATATTAGGTATATCTTAACAAAAAAAAGTGCTCAGTGAACCCTTTTCAAGGCAAACATTTTGATTTGTCGAAGCAGAAGCACTGAGGTTATGAATAGCATTAATGATGGCTGCATTCAGTAGGAATAAACTGATCCAGGGCTCTGGTGAGCTAGCACCCTCCTTCACTGACATGGGTTACTGGGAGCAAATTTGTTGTCATCATTTTCACTATCTTACTTAAACTAATGAAGATTAGTCATCTGTCTATCACTACGAATGTTGAATTGTTAAAAAAGGAAAACTGCTGCAGCATTCTTTACGACAGTGGCCAGAATTCTGAATGAATATCTCCAGCTTTTGAAGAATTTAGCATAGAACCTCTCTGTTACTATGGACAGATGAAATCACATTAATTTACAGATCCTGTCCTTGGCTGTTGTTGAATCTCTGATCTCTCAACTCTGTATGGGCAAGAATCTGATAAAGAGTCTGTTAAGTCTACAGTCTAGGATGTGAGGGCAGTATCTACATTTTTACATGTTGTAGCCACTTCACTACAAACAGTTAATAGTTAACTTGACATTAATGGTGAAATAATGATTTTATTAGCAAAATAAATGATTATATATCATATAAAAATATGATACATCAAATATATGATATATCTATAATATCTGCTGCAATCATTATGTCGAGCTTGTTTAGTAGCCTGACAACAGAGGTCTGCACTATAACACAGTGCACAGAGGTTTAAATATGCCAGACTAATCAGAGTGACCAGATATTCTCTACCAACTGTACTAGATGTTGGCTGTAAAACACACATATGCCAGCTGACATTCTGCATTTATGATAGTGGAGAATAGCACTAATCAAGCAAAATAAGGGAAATCATCTCTGTCGGTGTAATATAGGTATACAGGCTCTGTGAGCTATCTTTGATAAAATAGACATATAAATCAGGCAGTAAAAACATATTAATAATTTTCTCTTGACCTTTCATGGCTTTATTTGACAGGACAACTTTAATAATGACAGCACATGGGATGAGAGAGAGGGGGATGACATGCAGCAAAGGGCCACAGGTCAGATTTAAAACCTGGTCTGCTGCGGCAAGGACAAAGCCTTTGCACATGGGGTGCATGCTCTACCAATTGAGCTACAATGGCGGGAATTTACCAGCAACATAGAGGTAGTGTTGATTTTGCATCAACAACAGTTCAAACTGCAGCAGATGACAGAACAGGAGGAAGTCTTCAGCGCTATCAGCAATGGCCAGTAAATTGTATAATGTTCAATAATGAATATATCCACTGTCTCTGACCCGACTCAAACTTTGAAGCTATAAGTTTTTCCATCTTTTATATTGTTTTACTCTTTGTTTTGTAGTTCAGCCTGTGATGTTGTAATACTGGGAGACAGTCAAGAAAAACTGTGAACATGAGGCCTCATTTGAAGCCAACTGATTGCGTGAACATTTTGCGTGTTTAACACTACAGCAGAACTAGCTCAGCTAGTGTTAGCATTGTTGAACCCCTAACTGGAATGTTCATGTGTGTTGCTGCTGTGTGTACATCTACTTGATAGACATGCCTCAAAGAGAAGAAAAATAAAAATAAATGGTAAAGCTGCAGGAAATGTATTTGTATGTTAGTTATCACCCAGCATTCAGCTAACACCATACAAATCCTGTCTCAAAAGGTCTGCTTCTCAGCAGTCTTTAAGAAATGACATTTCGAGCTGTTTGGTGTTTGTTGGTGTTTCATTCCCATTAAGGACCATCCCTTCTCCTACTAGGCTGACTAGTGTGTTCACTGTGTATTGTCAGACTGACCTTACTGTGTGTGTCATCCTTGTCTTCAGGCTCTAATCCCGTCAGCAGTATGAGACTCTGGCTCTTGCCCTCCCTCAGAGACCTCTTGGTCACCATCAGTCTCCTCTCTCCATATGGAGTCCCTTCCAACTTCATCTCCTTCACCAGCATCTCGCTCTGCTCCCGTTCAGTCAGAGGGGAAGTGACCACGGGACTAGGGGTGCGACTCGGCAAGACAGGAACTGCCTCTTTTTCCAAGTTGGAAAGCGTAGCAGTGGTGAGGTCAGGGCTTGTAGTGATGGTGGGGTAAGAGGAAATGGTCTCACTGGGAGGCGTCATCGTGGTTGATGTCTTGGCAGGCACCATCGTTTCCCTTGCATTGCCTGCAAGATGATGGCTGGTGGCAACGGTTCCTTCTGTGGTGGCGGCATCATTAGAAATGTTAAAATCTTCCACTGACCTTGCCCCTCTCCCCTTCTCCCTTTCCTTGTCCCTCTCCCTCTCTCTCTCCCTTTCTTTGGCCTCGCGGAGGGGTCGAATGAGGTCTGCAATGGAGGTTCTTTTGACCTTCACCCCCTCTCCTCCTACCTCTCCCCCTCCTGCCTTGGGGACTCGGTTGGCTCGAGCTCTCTTGAAGGCAAAAAAGTCGCCAAATTTTTTCTTGATGTTTTTGGTGGGAATTGTGGCGGTGGTGGTGGTGACAGAAGAGGGGGCGGGAAGAGTGGATGATGAAGAGATGGGTGGTATACCAGTGGATGTCAAGGATGTGTCAGTAGATGGGACAGAGGGGGAGGTGACAATGATGGTGGCAGAAGAAGTGATATTGTCAGACGAAGAGGAAAAGAGGGTTGAGGCTTGGGGTGTGGAGCTTGACTCTGGGGGAGTGGCTTGGGCAGGGTTTGACTCCTCCCATCGGTCTTTTCTGCAGCAGGGAGACAGCAGAAAGAGCAACAGACAAGAAGAGACACTCAGTACTACAACTACTGCCACAGGACTCAGACACATGCTATGTTCAGGTAAACAACAAGAAAGTAGTCATGCAGACAGCACACAGAGCACAAACGGCTCCCAGAGATTACTACTTTGTGCTCCACTACAAGCAAGGCATAAGATTTACTTTGTCAGTCTGTTAATCTGGTCAACTTGTCAGTCAAGAGGAAGATATCTCGATGACTGCTGGCCACATTACCATGAAATATGACCTTACTAACTATAAGCATATGGCCATGATATATGCAGAGCATATTACCGCTAACTGCTGCTTACTATAGTAACTCTTGCTGTCATGGCTCAGTTAGCCATGGAACTAAGTCGCCCTTTTAACTGGAGTCTGCACACACTGCACCCTTGGATGATGTGAGTAGTCATCACGAACATCTGGGCTCAGGATGACCTCACTCATTGAAATTCTGGTGTACTTGCCTTGACAGCAGACTGGACTAAACACAGCCTCTGAGAGCAATGGAGGTCAGTTTGAAGACATGTGTTACTAAGGAGGTCATTTACAGCAGTTCTGATCAGAACTATGACTCCGGGGACGAGAAGACACAGGAGAGGCATGAAGCAGCAGAGGAGAGAGAGACATTCGGACATCAGCGCCGGTGCAACCGGCGTGTAGAGCCAGAATATTTTCACATCTTACTATGTGAACTGTTTGGTAAGGAAAATATTGAAATAAAATATTTTATATTTTTAAAAAATATCAAGTAAATAATACTTGACATGTTGTGAGTTTATTTTGTTAACTTATTAGACTTAGTAGTGAGGTACAAAGTGGTGTTAGGAGACAGGATGGGTTGGGCTAGCTGGTTAGCATGCTAACTTCAGTAGACATCTCTGCAACACAGAACATAGATGTCTTTGACATTAAGCCCACAGTGTTGTTTCTTCACCCTATGTTGATGATATTAATTTATTGAACATTCTGGTCCTATCTTACAAATTGCCTCTAGTGATTCACATATGCAGTGAGGTGCACTTACACTGTCAGCCATGCTTTTGGTTGTCCATTTGACTGAGCCAAACTTGTAATGGTGCTGGGCTGTGAGGTGACTTCAGCTTTAAAACCATATGTTTACAGTTGTATAAATCCATCCATGTAATTGAGAGTAGGTGCTGATGTTGTGCTACTGATGTGCTGCTTTTGGTATGCGACTAGTGTCAACAAAGGATGGAAAGGAGTACAATGGACACAAACAGTTGGGTGGTCAACTGACATGGTTCTGTTCATACTATATTGGATGTCTGACAATCCCAGTTTCTGAGACTTGTGAACACCTTGAGAAACAGTTGAAAGCTCTGGAAAAGCTTCTAGGGACTTTGAATTGAGATTATTTTTTGACACACCAAGCTGGGTGTTCCTAGCCACCACACAGCTTTGGTGTTGACTGAAAATAACATCAAGTGGATGGACACATCAGTCACAGTGATCAAAATAACACGATCCCAAACAAAAACCAACTTACACAAAGTCAGTGTCAGATTGACTGTGTGATTACAAAATGGCAATCATTCTTAATATCTGGCTTGAAAACAAGCATCTTGATCATGTTGTGCTCACTGGATTGCAAGCACAGATTCAGAACAGAATTCAGACAAGGAATACATGTTTATGTGGTGTTATACTGACGGGACACAGGGTTTGTTAAACACAACAAGAACATTCACCATGCAGTCTGCACACACAGCTACAAGGCTCAAATCCCAAACAAAGTAATTACTTAACAATATGCTCTCATCTTAGCCGTTATCAAGCGAGGTTAAAGGAACAGTTCAGCCGAAAGTAAAGATTGAGTCATCATCTAATCAACCCCAGGCTGCTGGAAAGTCAGGTTGCTTAAGAAATTATAGTAAAGCTATTTTCCAGTTTTTAGAAATTGTTGTATACTTGTATGTGATGGCCTCAGGGTTGGTCCTGCTCTGTCCTCGGTTGGCTGTGTGCTTCCTTTGTTTCAGGAAGATGATAGGAGGAGCTGTGTCATCACTGATCCAACACACCTGAGCTGGCTGGGCTCAGGTGGCTATAAATCAGACCTACAGGATCCTCTCTCTCTCTTGCCCTGACCTGCTGGCTGACATTATTGTTTGTTTCTATATTGTGTTCCACAAACATACACCCAGTAGCTGATTTGTTAATTTTTAACAAGGGGGATGGCCCAATTGGAGCACCACCCCGCCCCGACACGCCTATGTACACCTCGGAAAGGACATTGTTGCAGGACGCCTTAACCATAACTGTGACATTTCTAATTCTACAATTCCATTTTATCCAGTTATCTTCCTTCTCTCCCTACTACACGTGTCTCTTTATAAATGTATTTAAGTAATGAGTAAATACACCTTTAAGTTGTATGCAGTGGACTGAGTTTATTCAGGCAGAGTTTTCTCATGTTTCTCACAATACACTACAAGCAGGGTTATTTTACATTACATGACCCACATGATCCCTTGGAATTTTTTACCATAGTTCCTTGAAGGACACACAATGAACATTGTGCAAAATAGTAGAGCATGACCGATTTATCGGTATGCTGATTTTATCTGCCGATATTAGCCTACCACAGATATATTGACATCAGTGTATACATTGTCCGATATGAAAACCATATATTTAAAAACTATAATGCAGAAAAACATGCTTGGGTAATTTAAAATTGTTGTAATGACATAGCTTGTCCAGCAGAGTGTGCTTCAACGGGGAATAAAACAGCTGGTGTCAGGAAATGTAACAGCTACCTCACTAATGGTTAAACTATAAACCAGCACAAAAATGACAATTGCCAACATAACATAGCCACCATGTTCTGAAATGACACTTTAAAAGCACTCAACACACAAAAAGTAACATTTTAGTTTTAGAACATAACTAGCAAACTTTTGTTGATCTGGTCATTTTTCGTTTTTATACAATCTGGAGTCTGCACAGGGTGTTTTATTTTGAAGATTTACCAGATGCTCTATGCTGTTCCTGTGTCTCTGACTTCCTGCCGGCACAATCTGCTCTGTGCATCTTGTTGTGGTTTCCGTAAAAAAGGTACAAAAGGGTGGCCAGAATGCAAAGCAGCCGTGCCCGGCTTTGATCGCGGCCAATTGTGATTTGTAACACAATATCTGCTACTAGCAGATGGAGAGTGATGGCAGGTTAACAAGGGGGATGCTTTTTGGTAATTTTGCTAACAAGGAGAGACGCATCCCCCATCAAATCGCCTACTGCATACACCTGTAGGAACATGCCCTCGTCGTTTATACCACAACAAGGAGATGCGATCTGCATGTCTGTGTCCATTTCACCTATCACCTAATTCCCTGCCACCTCGTCATGACCTGGCTCCTTTTTCCCCTTCTCCCTGCACTTCACTAGTTAGAAGAACACCATGTGACATGCCATAAACATGTTGCTTGCGGGAAGAGACTGCTTGCTGAGGTCACGAGTGGAATCACCGGACTCCCTCCAATCACCTATTATATTATAAACTGTGGCTTACAAACAAAAGCACATCTGTGAAATTAATATTCCTTCACCCAACGTCCTGTCTGAGAACAAGAGCCGTGTGTTAGGATACCCTCCAGCATCCGACTGTCCCATGTTACCGTGAAATCAATAGTCATAAAAGAGAACCGTAAACATCTCCATACTAACAAGGTAAGCGGAGAGAGTCCTGATCTTTTTCCTAATCCAAGAAAGATGCCAAGATTTAGTCTTATCCTTTCTTTAACAATATATTCTTCCACAGCAGGACCAGATCTACATTTTGATATGTAACTTATCTTCCTGATGTAATCCTAACCCAAGTTACTAATTTTTGATTTTACCATCTGAGTGTCTGATGTAGCAACAGTGCCACCTCCTGGTAAGTTTTGGTATAGTTCCCAGAGGACTTTCTTAAGTAATGTAATCCACAATTAAGGTTTATCTATACTTTCTTTTACCTCCAACATATGTTTTGAAGTATAAGTCAGCACTGTATGAAACAGGTTCGAGCCATCAATGCTGGCGGAGGTTATATATCCGTGTGTTGCATGTATTATAACTGATAATTCCTTTTTCCTATTAAGCAATTCCGTTTATTTCCTTTTGTTCATGTAACCAAATGTTTTATGTAAAAAACCCATAGTGGATTTAGGTGAACAGTCAATCACGATCTTAAAACTTACAGAAGGATAGTTTAATTCGGCAATAAGTAATAAGTCCGTGATTTGATTAATGAGCATGGTCTGGAGGGAGAGACGTGACCAAGCCGCTCCTTGGAGCCGCCCTCTCCCAAACCTCGTGCAGAAATGTGAGGGGTGTACTCACTTTTGTGAGATACTGTATATGGCAAGTCTCAACGTAAGCTGCAACATCATGCTTAAGATGAGGTCAAAAGAAGTAATGCAAAATGTGACAGTACGTTTTCTTTACTCTCAAATGCCTGTCTGGTCGTGAGAACACTTCAGTACTTAATTTCGATACTTAGTTGGAAATACTATTTGGACAACCGAATCACCCACACAATCAAAACCCTGGGGCACCCACTTGTGGACCAATACCTCACTCTGCAGGAAATACCCAAAGGCTGCATTTTTAGCTTGAATGCTAGGCTGCACCTGGTCAAACAGCTCACTTAAAGTAGTATCCACTCGCTGTTCACTGATAAGCTGCTGCTGAGAGATAGAAAAGAGATCAGCTACATGCAAATCAATTTTCAAATCACACTCTTGCTGCTGAATTGTGGAATCTGACTGATCTTTAGTCACTGCATGTGTCACAGCACAAGCCGTGAAGACCTCAGGGAACTCTTGTTTACAGTCATCTGGTTCCTCAAACGAAGGTGTAGACTTAACAGGTGGAAAGCCATAAGCCCAGACACGATTGCCAGCCAAGTCATTTCCCAAAATCACATCGACCCCATCGATAGGCAACAGAGGCCTGACCCCAATGTGGACATCACCATCCACAAGATCACAAGACAGTCTAACTTGGTGCAAAGCAGCACATAGGACAATTTAACCCATTCCTCATACAAGCACACAATCACCAATATCTGAGTCCTGGGAAAAGGGCAGCACAGAAGCCAGAATAAATTAATCCTTTCCTCCTGTTTCTCAGAGAATTTTCACAGGAGCTTTACTTCCACTATCAGTGAGAGTACAAACCCATCCGATACAAAAGCTTCAAAACCAGAGTATTTCTCATTTTCAGGTTTAACTGAACCAAGCTTCTCCTCAGAAACACCTGGAACTTTCCTAACTGGAGCACTGAGAGCAGCTGGTTTAATATGTTTCCAACCAGTGCGATTTACCCTGCTTTTCATTACAGGACACTCCAAGAAAATTTTGCAGCTTGACTAACAGTTTTAGCAGTAGCATTAGAGGTGCATTAGCATTAGAGGTGAGCGTGGTCGAGGCGTGGCTGCAGGAGAGAGAGAGGTGGAGAGGGCTCAGGAGAGCAGTGCCAGGTGAGTGATTGGCAGAGCTGGCACCAGGTTACTAATCACTGCCTCCCTTTATATGCAGTGTGCTGGACCTCAGATGGAGGAAGCCTGGGAGATGCTCAGGAGAGAAGCCAGAAAGCGAGACAAAAGAGCTGCGTTTGTCTTTATTGTGTGTACTTTGTCAGTATTGTGTGCTTTGTGACAACGAGACGACTCACGGTAGCCCAGAACAGGCTACACAGATGCTACAGACTCTTCTGACGACCCTGCACCAGCATTACCTGATAGCCTACCTGTCTTAATTAGATCTAATCGGTACTGCCGCAACTCCAATTTTTTCTTTTCCAAAGGCTGCCTTAACCATTCCTTTTTTTTTTTTTTTTTTAGGATATTTTATTTTCGGTTTTTAATTCAACAAAATATACATGAAAACATAAACACACAGCTCCAGAACCCTAACCCCCCAACCCACCCACCCACCCACCCACAAACTCAGAGAAAGAGAGGGCAAAAATAATAGTAATAATAAAAAATATATATACGCATATACGTACATACACACATACATACATAAACATATAAGAGCGGTCAAGAGGCGACATAGACACACAATAAGCACTGACAGCAGAGAACCTACAACCCATCCATCATGGAAGTGGACAATATGTCCATATATGCCAAATAAGGCTGCCACATCTCTGTAAAAGTATTATAGTCTTTCCTGAGTGTATATGTAATTTTTTCAAGAGGAACACAGCTATTCATTTCTGAAACCCATCTTCCTATAGAAAGTTGGGAGTCAGACTTCCATGTGATGGCTATGCACTTCCTGGCAACACACAAGGCCAATGAAAGAAATTTCTTTTGAGCCTTGCTTAATCGTGTATCAATATTTGTAGCATCTCCTAATAAGCAGGTTTGAGGATCTAATGGGAGATGTACTCCTAGAAGTTTTGTCATGATATCAGAAAAGTCACGCCAGAATGTATTGAGTTTAGTGCATAACCAGGTGCAGTGCAGGAATGAGCCCTCTTCCATACTACATCTAAAACACAGGCTGGGTATCTCAGGATTATATTTATGCAATTTCTGTGGTGTAAGATAGGTTTGATGGAGAAAGTTGAAATAAGTTAGCCTGTATCTGGAGTTAATAGTGGCAGTTAGACTCTTTTGACACAATGTAGACCATAGCTCTGTACCCATTGTCACACCCAAGTCCGACTCCCATTTCTCCCTTGATTTATGTAAACCCGGTTTTGAAGCATCATTCATCAGGAGAGAATACATTTTTGAGATAAGGCCAGGTGCATTACCCTCATGAAGCAGTCCTTCCAGATCACTAAGCATGGGTAAAGTCATTTAAGATCCCAAAACAGATTTAAGAAATGATCTTAACTGTAGGTAACAAAAAAAGTTTCTGCTGGACAGATCATACTTCTTCCTTAGGTCCTCAAAAGACATCAGGGATCCATTCTCATAGCAGTCCTCTAGATGACAAATCCCTTTCTGGTACCATATTTCCAGGGTCTTATTATCCACTGACATAGGTATGAGTTCATTCTGTTTCAATGGTGTTTTAGGTGAAAATATGTTTTTTAATCCAATATTTTTCCGGACTTCATGCCACATTTTAATGATATGAATCAAGACAGGGTTATCAGTTCTTCTGGAAATAATTGTAGGAGTCCATTTATAAATAAAGTCTGCAGGGATATCTTCTTTAAGAGCATACATTCCAATTGAAACCCAGGGAGGGACATTGTCACCCTCAAAAAGAAAGGAAATAAGTCGTATTTGGGCAGCCAAAAAATACTTTTCAAAATTAGGCAGTCGAAGACCCCCCAGTTTATAATCCCATGTAAGTTTTTCTATTGAGACTCTTGGAGTCTTACCATTCCATATAAATTGTCTGATATGTTTATTCAGGTTTTTTAAAAAAACTGAGTGGTACTGGAATCGGTAAGGACTGGAAGAGGTATTGCAGCCTTGGCAGGATGTTCATTTTAATGCAACTTATTCGGCCAATCAAAGTAATAGGTAAATGTATCCACTTCTGTAAATCCTCCATTATTCTACTAACTAGCGGTAAGTAATTGAGTTTGTACACGTTTTTAAGGTTATTATCCAGGGTAATTCCAAGGTATTTTATCCCACTTGGAGACCACTTGAATGGGCCTCTTTGCTGATGTTCCGCATAGTCAAAGCTTGAGAGTGGGAGAATTTCACTTTTGTCGTAATTTACTTTATATCCAGAAACAGTTCCAAATGTATGCAAAACAGTTTTTAATTTAGCAAGGGAATCAAATGGATTTGTTAAGTACAGAATTATATCATCTGCCATAAGATTGATTTTATGTATGGTCTGGCCCACTTTTACACCCTTTATCTCCGAGTCCTGTCTGATCGTCTCAGCCAGAGGCTCGACGGCCATAACAAAGAGCCCAGGGCACAAGGGACACCCTTGTCTGCTTGATCTACTCAGGGGGAAAGCAGTGGACATTTGTCCATTAGTAATTACTTTGGCTTGTGGTTTCTTATAAAGCGTTCTGACCCAATTAATAAAATAAGGGCCAAATCCGAACTTAGATAGAACCTTGAGTAAATAGGGCCACTCAAGCCTATCAAAGGCCTTTTCTGCGTCCAAGGTAACAGCTATACTAGGTTCAGGATTGGAGGTTGCCATATGAATAACATTAAGTAACCTACACATGCTACTGGCGGAGGATCTCTTCTGGATAAAACCCACTTGGTCTAGGTTTATCAGTTTTGGTAGGAATTTACTCAGTCTGTTAGCTAAAGCTTTAGAAATCAATTTATAATCCGCATTCAAAAGTGAAATTGGTCGAAACGAGGAGCATTTTAAGGGGTCTTTGTTTTTTTTATTGATCACTGTAATTATAGCCATTGAGAATGAATCAGGGAGGCTTTGTGTCTTAGATGCTAGATTAATCACATCCATAAGCAGAGGTATGAGCAGGTCCTTAAACTCTTTGTAGAATTTGGGGGGAAACCCATCCTCCCCTGGTGATTTATTAGATTGCAGTGAAGAAAGAGCGTTTTCGATTTCTTTTGAGGTAAACGGTAAATCTAGATCCCTTTGGTCATCCTGGTTCAGTTTAGGCAATTCAATATTATTTAAGAATGTATCTATCATGGACAGATCCTCTGGTGATTCTGACTTGTATAAATCAATATAGAACTTTTTAAAAGTTTCATTTATTTCTTTTGGGTTCTGTGTAATACAGCCTTGTTCATCTTCAATTTGGTTAATTGTTTTTGAACTCTCCTCTTTCTTCAATTGCCAGGATAGGACTTTATAAGCTCTCTCCCCCAGTTCATAGTAGTTTTGTTTTGTTCTCAAAATATTCCTCTCAGCCCTATAGGTGCATAATGTGTTATACTTAAGTTTTTTACTGACCAGTAAGCTGTATATCTTCTTATCCCTATGTTGTTGAAAGTCCTTTTCCAGCCCAAGGATTTCTTTCTCTAGTTCTTCCATTTCTGCTGCATATGATTTTTTAAGTCCTTTTGTATATGAAATTATTTGACCTCTTGAATAAGCTTTTAATGTGTCCCATAGTATGAAACTATTAGGGGAGGAAGGACAGTTTGTTTCACAGAATAATTTAATTTGATCCCTGACAAATTTACAAAAGTCTGTTTTTTTAAGGAGGGTTGAATTCAAACGCCACCTATACATGTTGGGCATTTTCTCAGGCATTACTATTGATAAAGTGAGTGGGGAATGATCAGAAAGTATCCTCGGCAAATAATCAGACTCCAATGCTCTGTAAGTTACATGTGTTGACAGTAAGAAAAGGTCTATTCTGGTGAATGAATTATGACGATTTGAATAATAAGAATAGTCTATTGTTTGGGGATGTATTTGTCTCCAAACATCTGTTGGATTAAGATCTTTCATGAATGATAGAGTAGTTGAGGCTGATTTAGGTCTTGAAGTGGAAGTTGCTGATTTGTCCAGAACTGGGTCTAAACAAAAGTTAAAATCTCCTCCCATGAGAATATGTTCATGGCCTCCTGATACTTTAAGAAAAATATCCTGGATAAAGGAAGTGTCGTCATAGTTAGGGGCGTAGAGGTTTAATAAAGTCCACTGTTCAGAATAGATTAGACAGTTTATCAAGATGTATCGACCTAACGGGTCACTAACTGTTTCCTGAACAGTGATAGGAATGTTCTTATTTATTAAAATAGCAACTCCTCTCGCCTTAGAGTTGAAAGAAGAAGAGAAAACCTGGCCTATCCATCCTCTTTTTAATTTGTTATGTTCTTGCGCGGTAAGATGGGTCCCCTGTATAAAGGCTATATCCGTTTCTATCTTTTTTAAATATGTTAACACCCTTTTCCTCTTAATGGGCCCATTTAAACCATTGACATTAAAACTGACAAATTTCACCACCTTATTCATGTGAAAAGTCTAATGAATTGGCAGTAGCTTGTCCTGCCGCCTCTCAACAATAAGCTTAAAGAAAATGCCTCTCTTCCAATGCAAGAAAAAAGAAAAAAAGGAATAACGTCAAAATCTCCCCATCCCCTTAAGCACCGACCCCCTGAACACTCGGCACCATCCAAAATCACCAACTGGGACCTCCGTTGAATGCTCCTTAGAACTATCATACCTAGCTAAGACCTTTTTTTTGGCCTGGAGCTCTTTGTATATAAACTTTTTATCTTTCAGTATACAGACAGTCTCAAATATAAACATTGTAACACCCGCTTTAACCAGAAGTAAATGAGAGTTCAAGTGCAACCTCACAACAATAGGATAAGCTCTCTTTATGTCCATAATGTCCAAAAGTAGATTGTTGTAAATTGTTTTGTTTTTTTGATAATAATACAAATAAAAAATAATCAATCAATCAATAAATAAATAAATAAAAAGGAATTTAAAAAAAATAAAATAAAATAAAATAAAACAAAAAATGAAGAGGGAAGTAGAGAGACAAAAGAGACAGTGGGGATAACGATTCCTTTATATAAGAATCATTAGATAGTTCGTGAAAAGTTTGTGAAAAGGATATGCAGGAATCGCTCTCCTCTCAGCCTTAGAGGAGCTGAAGTGCTGCACCTGTAGCCACCGGTGAGGAGCAGGACTATTCGCCTCCCGGGAGGTCTCGGAGAAAAGACGCAGCTGCTTCTGGCGATTTGAAGACCTTTTTCTCTCCGTTAGGTAGGACGACTCTGAGAATAGCTGGGTGAAGGAGGCTGAATCGGAGCTTCTTTGCATGTAGCTCCTTCTTAACGTGGTTGTATTCCTTTCTGCCTTTCACCAGTTGTGCACTCAGGTCTGGGAAAAACATCACGGCATTTCCATTGAAAGTGATTGGCCCACCGTTTTCTCTGGATGTCTTAGCGGCTATTCGTAGAATGTTTTCCCGGTCCTGGTACTTCAGTAGACGGATGATAATGGGTCTGGGTCGGTTTTCTCCTGACGGGCGGTATGTCGGGGACCGATGCTCTCTTTCGATGACCAGTTACTCTGGGAAGTGCTGTTGTCCCAGCACGGAGGGGATCCAATCTGTAAAAAATCGCATCGGATCCGTTCCCTCTGCGCCCTCCTGTAGGTTGATAACGCGTACATTGTTGCGCCGACTTTGGTTCTCTAGTTGGTCTACTTTGTCCACGAGGAGCTCCTTCTCCTTCAACAGGCGGATGACATGGTTGTCCAGGTCAGCTAGCTTGTCTTCAGCCGAGCTAATTCGCTCCTCCGCCTCCGTAATGGGGCGTTCAGACCGAACGCGATAGACGCGAATGGAGCGTCAACTCTACATTGAAAATCAATGTAAATGGCGCGATGACACGCGATTCAGGCGCCGGCGGCGCGAATGGAGCGTCTGGCGCGGCGCGAATGAAGCGTCTGGAGCGACGCGAATAAAGTTGAAAATATCCAACTTTTCAGGCGGCATCGCGCCGCGACATCCAATCAGCGACGAGTTCAAGCCGACGACGTCACTTCCTTCACGTACGGTTGTTTACGGTCGCTCATAGCAACATGGAGGAGAAGCTGATAGTAGCTGTCTGTGGGCAGCCGGTGCTGTATGAAACCACTGCGGTGTTCAACCGGGACAAATTTAAAAAAGAGGAGGCATGGGTGAAAGTCGCTGAGGAGGTGGGACTCTCTGGTAAGTTTTGAAGCTATCTGTGGCTTGTTTTACTACGTTACTGACGTGTTTGTATGAAATGTTAGCATCACTTAGCACTTTTATAGCATTATCCGCCTTTGCAGGATACCACTTCCAGTTTGTGTGAATGTTTATTGTAGTATTTAATTTAGTTAGAAGCTAATTTGGCAAAATGAGCGGGCAAGCGCGTCGTCTTTTTTTTCTCAAGCGCGAATGACGCGAATGACGCGAATGAAGCGAATGACGCGAATGACGCGAATTGTCCAAAATGATCAAGCGGCGCGAATGAAGCGTCTGAAGCGATTGTATTCGCGTCTATCGCGTTTGGTCTGAACGCCCCATAATACGTGAACTCATTCCGTCTATCGCCGTTTTCAACCCCGAAATAGAGTGACTAATTTCGGCAGTTTTGGCGTCGAGCTTCTGGGAGAGTGCTTCATTACCACGTTTTATTTCTTGTAGTATGGCGAAGCTTCCTTCTGCCCCACACTGCTCTTCCGAGGCCATGTTGTGTTCCGCGCTCGTTTCACATGTTGCAGCTTCCCGAGAAGAAAAGTGGTCGATAATTGAGCTTTGCGTCTTATTTCGAGATCTCAAGTCCATACCTCACCAGTTGGATGAAGTTTGAGGTGCAGCGGGCGTTATTTATCACTCAAATCGGAGTTTTCATTAAGAGCTCCGGAGTACACGTCTCCCTAGCTCAGCTGCATCACCGGAAGTCCAACCATTCCTTTTTTATACGGAATGTATCTTTCTCCATCTGTAACAGCAACAGCTGTTTTTGCTGCTCGACGGTTAAAGTTACTGCAGTAGAACCCATCAATGCCACAACACTGCCACTTGGACTCAGCCCTCAACGACCCTTTAATTTCCTCCTTTAACCGTTTTTCTCTAATATCGGTGTGATAATGCTCAACGACCTTCAAAAGTTGCTCTTTTGTACAACTATTCAAAAGTTCATCTGATGGAGACTGAACAAAACCAGTAACAGTAGCCATAACAGGACAATCTTGATCCTTGAGGTGCAGTAAAAATTGGAGCCTTCCCGTTAACCAGTGGTGTATAAAGAACTGACATGCTATACTTGAGTAAAAGTAAAGATGCCTTACTTGAAAATGACTCTGGCAAAAGTAAAAGTTACCCATGACAAAATTACTTGAGTAAAAGTCTTAAAGTAGCTTACATCAAATGTATCAAATGAGTATCAAAAGTATTTGTCAGGTATTAAAATGTACTTAAGTATCAAAAGTAAAAGTAAAAGTACAAAGAAATAAAACGGCTAGAAATTCAATTCTTCAATTTAAACTTTATTAACAGTAAGGCTGCAACTAACAATTATTTTCAATGTTGATTAATCAGTTGATTATGTTTTCCATTAATTTATTGTTGTTTGGTCTATGTTGTGTCAGAAAATGCTTGAAAATGTGGATCAGTGTCCTAAAGCACAAGATGATGTCCTCAAATGTTTTGTTTTGTCCACAACTTAAAGATTTTCAGTTTACTGCCTTAGAGGAGGAAAGAAACCAGAAAATAATCATTTAAGAAGCTGGAATTTGAGAAATTTGCCCTTTTTTCTTAAAAAATGACTCAAAACGATTAATCTATTATCAAAATCATGAAGTTAATACAACATTGTTGCAGCTCTAATTAACAGTATTTAAACCTCCCTCCTCCCTCTACTCCTTCCTTCTCTCCTTATACTCCCTCCATCCCTCTCCCCTTACTCCCTTCCTCTGCTTACTCCCTCTCTCTGCTCCACTCCTTCCCTCCCTCATCTTACTCTCTCCATCCATCTCCTCTCACGTCCTCCCTCTCTTCTCTCACATCCCCTCACTCCCTCCCTCTGCTCTACTCCTTAAAGTCAACAAATTTACTATTAATCTTCAGCAGGAGTTGGTTTTCAAAATTGCGAGAATCCAGACGTGCTCTTTGAGGGCTGAAGACAAGTCCTGCAATGCTAAATAGTCGCTCATAGGCTGCTGAGGCAGGTAGAGGTGTATTCAACTACACAGACAAATTGCAGACAGCAGGGAGGATTTCAGTAGGTCCATCTGATCTGCTCAACAGGCCAGGTATGCATCTAGATGCTTGGAGCTCTCCTGTGCATGAGATGACTTCAGGGAAGGGAAAATGTCTTCCTCATCAGTTGAGTTGGATGTGGTGGCATCTCCTGACAGCAAGGAAGGATTCTCAGTGTGCTCCTTGATGTAGTCCATCCCTAAAATAAAGAGAGGGTGAAAGTAGCATTAGTACAGCTAAGGTACCATTAATCTAATGGGTGATTAATGTAAATTTCTTTTATTTTCATTTCAAGAGTAAAATTGTGTATAATGCAACATCAATGCAACAACATCTGATGCATCAGTTTAATTTAATAACAAGTTTAAATATGACCATGTGTCAAAATGTATTATCTCCATGTTGTCTTACCCATTCTGATTGTAGCATCATCTTTTGTCCATTTAGTTTGGAATTGATGGTACCACGGGGGCTGTGAGCCGACCCGTTTCACTGCCTAACATTAGCTAAGCTAGCAAGGCTTGGACAACTAGCTGACTGACCTGAGATATTGAGTAACGTTAAAATGTTGGTATCTTAGATATCTTCACTGATTCATTTACTGCAAGTAGTAGTTATTTCACTTACCACAATGAGCTTTTTAAGGTTCGACGGAGAATTCTGAAACGCCAGTAATTCTGTGTTCCTAGGCAGACACAAGAGGCACTTCATTTTGAAGGATGAATCTTTCATTCCAACACAGTAAAAAATTTGTTTTAAATACGGCCAAGGGTGTTCTTCTTCCTCCGAGCTCGTCTTGCTAGCGGATACCGTTGTTGCAGCATCGTCTATATTTCCTCCAACAGTTTCTGTGGACGATGGTGCTGCCATGGTTACGTTCGCGGTTTACAGTGAGACTAACGTCAGTTGTTCGCGCGTGTCGTGAATACATTCATTCCGAATACGATATCATGAGACAATTGGGCTATTTTTCAAATATATTGTTTTGTAATGAGTAATGACAGTGTCCTATGATAATGTAGCGGAGTAAAAGTATGTATTTTTTCTTTATAATGTACTTAAGTAAAAGTAAAACAAATATAAAAACTCAAGTAAAGTATAGATACTCCCAAAATCTACTTAAGTACCGCAACAAAGTACTTGTACTTCATTACTATACACCACTGCCGCTAACTACCTACCCATAAACGTATTAATCTCAATCCTAGTCTTCATACAGTTAATGACCAGCAAGGCAACTGCAAAAACAGCGACCCCTTCGAATCTAGCAGATGCCCCGAGACAACCACTCTAACCGTTTTCACTGCAACACTATCAAGATTTTCTGAATCGCTTCAAAATCTGGATGTTTTGTTGGCTCATTTGACGGTTGAAAAGCGTACCTAGTTGGCTGAACTGATAAAAAAGTTATCCATCCTTATTTTGTGACATGCCCTCAAAAACTCATGTTATTGAACATGACATTGCCATGGGTGATGCAAAACCAATTTGTTAGAGATTCTATCGAGTCTCTGAAAAGAAGTGAAAAGTAATAGATGGTGAGGTTAAGTGCATGCTCGATAACCACATTGCTGTACACTCTGCTTCTAGTTGGGCTTCTCCATGTTTGCTTGTTGAAAAATCTGATAAGTCACCACGATGTTGCTCAGATTTTCGCAAAGTAAATGCTGTAACAAGGTCCGATTCCTATCCATTGCCTCATGTTGAGGACTGTATTGACCATGTTGGTGCAGCAAAGTATGTGAGCAAATTCGATCTATTAAAAGGGTACTGACTTGTGCCATTAACCCCAAGAGCTCAGGAAGTATTTGCTTTCATAACACCATCTGGCCTGTTCATATACAGTCATGGGTTTTGGCTTACGGAATGCAGCAGCTACATTTCAATGACTCATGAATATGGTTGTTAATTTAGGGTTGACTTGAGGGCTGCACTGTATATTTAAATGATCTGGTGATATACAGTAATACCTGCGAGGATCATCTAAGTCGCAGTCATGCTTGTTCCTGTTCTATGAACGACTAGCAGATGGAAATTTGACTGTAAACTTGTTTTTGCTGCAATTTCTCGACTGCGGTGGCTTCTCTGACTGACTTGCTGAAAGCTAAATCAAAATTCATTTGGTCTGCCTCATGCCAGCAAGCTTTTTTTAATGTTAAAGCTTTGTTGTGTTTTGCTCCAGTGTTGGTAGCTCCCCGACTGGAGCAGCCTTTCAAACTACAAGTGGATGCAAGTCATGTTGGAGCAGGTGCTGTACTCCTTCAAGCTGATAAACAAGTCACTAAACATTCAGTTAGCTTCTTTTCAAGGAAGTTCAACTCCTATCGACTGAATTACTCGGTGATAGAAAGAGAAGCACTGGCATTATTTTGGCTTTGCAGCACCTCTACGTGTACCTTGACTGTGGAATACCAATCGTAGTATTCACTGACCATAACCCACTAGGTTTTTTGAACTCTCTGCAGAATCCAAATCAGAGGCTCATGCGGTAGGCTCTGTTTCTGCAGCCGTACAATTTGGACATCCGGTATATTAAGGGTAAAGATAATATTATGGCATATGCCTTGTCCCGTGCACCTTTGTAACTCTCTAACTTGAATAATATTTCCTGTCTTCTGCTGCCTGCTTTCCTTCTTCTTAAATTGCTTCTAGGAGCCAAGGTTGTTGAGGGTGGAGATGCAGAGTCTGGAGATGGCGGGGAGTGTTAAGTTACGTAAAAGTGTGTTTAGGCCAGTCACATCATCTTAAACAATGATGTCGGGGGACTTCCGGATGTGCTTTGCCATGTGAGGATGTGCGTGCGGAGGCTCCGTGTAAAAGTAAAAGAGGTGGATGAAATGCTGAATGGTCAGTCTGACTCCATTACCAGCATGGAGACAAGACTGAAAGAAATGGAAAAGGAAATACTGAAGTTGAGGGGACGGAGTGAAGATCTCGAGGCACGATCACGACGCAACAATATACGTGTCGTGGGGATAAGAGAAAGGGCCGAGGCAGGCAAAAAGCCGTCAGACTTTGTGGCTAGCTTACTGAAAGAAAAGTTTGGACTAACAGTAGAACCGACGCTGGACCGAGCACACCGGACAATCTGCGCTAGACGAGACGGCAACGGAGCTCCACTGACAGCCTTCGTCGTGAGATGTCAGTACTATACAGAGAAAGAGCAGATACTGAAGAAGGCGGGGGAAATGGAGAGAACACCCGAGGGTCAGAGCGAACATCTGACTCACATCTTCCCGGACTACACCCAGGAGGTAACCAGTAAGCGAACAGCCTTCAGAGAAGCAAGAAGCCTCCTGCGGACCTGCACGGGGGTCAGATATGGGCTGCAATACCCGGCAACCTTGGTGATTACGCCAGAAGGAGGACAAACAAAAATCTTCGAGAGGCCAAAGGACGCCGTGGATTACATCAAAAAGAAACTGAGCCCCGGTTGAAGCCTATGGACTGGTCTGAACTTGGCTCAGTAGAAATTTACACATGCCTACACTGTTGAAATGGGATGACTAATGTAAGCAAGATATTGTTGATTAGGCTTGACAATATTGACAAAGTAATATTTGACTTCAGTGTATATTTAGGTGGAATGTATCCAGACATTTTCTTTATATAATCCTCATCTCTTTCCAGGAGCTATTTTTGTCCTCCCTCATATTACTGCTTTATTTTGTTAAAGGTTTAAGGGTTGATTGTTCCCCCTTGGCTACTATTGCCTACCCTCTATGCCTATGGTATTGCTTTTTATTTTCATTTCATCATTTTACCTTACTCAAGATCTTGTTGTTGAGAGCCCCCCCTGTTTGTCTTTCCCATCAGGTGATTAAGTCAAAGGGGTGATGTTATACTTTTAGGACTAAGGGGGTGATATACACGGAGCCGCACATGGTAGGCTTGGTGTGCAGGAGATGGTGGACTGGTTGGCCAAGAAAAGAGCTCGTTATAGAGCAATATGTTTGGGTTAATGTCGATATGTTATGTGTTTTGTGTTGGCTGTGTCTGTGTGTGTGTGTGTGTGATGCCCCCCCCTTCCCTCCCAGACCCTCTTTTTTAAATTTGTTTTGCTTTTGCTGCCAAATCTTCAAGGTGTAATCTGGATAGTGGGTACTATAAGGGCACAATGGGGACATCGGGCTGCGGACTCCTGACATGGCATGAAACATGGATGCGAGCAGAATAGATACAAAATTGATGAGCTGGAATGTAAGGGCGGTCAATAAGCTGGCTAAACAGAAAAAGGTATTTTCACATTTAAGATACCAGGGAGGAGAGATAGTTTATTTCCAGGAGACACATTTGTTGAACAAGGTTCATCTCAAGCTCTAAGGGGGGGGGGGATTTCATCAGATTTATCAATCAAACTTCAATAGTAGGAGTCGGGGAGTGGCCATCCTTATACACAGGAATGTACAATTTGTAGAAACAACTACTATAAAAGATAAACATGGCCGGTATATTATTGTGGTTGGAAAGCTATTCAAAATGCCAGTAGTGTTGGCAAACGTATATGCACCCAACTGGGATAATGCTCAATTTTTTAAGGACTTGTTCTCATTATTACCTAATTTGGATACCCATAATCTGATTCGAGGGGGAGACCTGAATGTGTCCTAGATTCAACTTTAGACCGCTCAAGATCCAATGTATTGAGTAAATCAGCACAATGCATTTACTCTTTTTGTAAGGCATATGGCATATCTGATCTTTAGAGACTCTTAAACCCGACCTCCAGACAGTACACCTTTTACTCCCCACCACATCAGACGTATACTAGAATTGACTATTTCTTATTAGATAATAAACTGACCTCTATAGTAACAGATAGAGAATACTCGGGTTAAGTAATATCCGACCGCAGCAGTCATATTGAAACTCTGCTTCCCTGTGAACATGGCACCTCAGAGAATGTGGCACCTTAATAGCAGGCTATTGGCAGATGACGATTTTGCAAAATTCATAAGCTCGCAAATAAACTTTTTCCTAGAGGTTAATGATACCCCTGATATGAGTAGTGGCACTTTGTGGGAATCCTTAAAAGCTTATATACGAGGACAAATAATTTCATACAATGCTGGTGAAAGCTGAGACTGTGATCTCCCTAGATGCCCACAAAGCTTTCAATAGAAAAGAGTATTTCTATCTGTTCACGGCCCTTGAGAGATTCAGATTTGGTCCTAAACTCTGTTTGTGGATTGAGATGTTCTATGTGAACCCCCAGGCCATGGTAAGAACAAACAATATAATATCTGAACTTTTTCGAGGGGACGAGGAGACATCATTCCAAGCCTATCCTTTCACAACAAATAAGGATAAATTCACATATTTAGGTGTTAATGTAACAAGCAAGTATAAAGATTTATTTAATCATAATTTTAAAGTAGCATTGGATAAAGCAAAACTAGATATGGAAAGATGGTCATCACTCCCCCTATCATTAGCAGGGAAGATAAATTCTGTTAAAATTAAGGTAATGCCACTGTTCCTTTAATTGTTCCAGACAATTCCAATTTTCATTCCTAAATCATTTTTTAAAGTATTAAATAAATTGGATGTTATTTAGAAAAAAAACAGTCTCTCGGATAAGAAGAGAGTTCCTTGAGAGACAGAGAGAGGAGGGAAGCCTAGCCCTACCAAATTATATGCACTATTCTTGGGCGGCTAATATACAGCTGTTGTTTTGGGTCTCAAAGTTAGATGATGATGAAATTCCAGTGTGGGTACATGTGGAAAGATATGCATCCAGCCAGGTGCCCCTACACTCCCTAGTCTGCGCTCCTGCACACCTTTACACAAACAACCCTGTTGTACGTGGCTCTACCAAAATCTGGGTCCAATATCAGAACACATTAAAAATAGAAATGCCCTCCTATCTGCTCCTGTCTATGGCAATCATTTGTTTTCCCTGGCCCTTGGGAGAACAATGTTTAGGGAATGGTATAGAGCTGGGGTGGAATGCGTCAAAAAACTTTTTAAAGATGGTGTATTCATGTCTGCTGCTCAGCTGGAGAAGGAGCATGGAATCCCCTCAAAAACTAATTACTTCAGATACTTTCAGGTCCGAGATTTTGTGAAAAAGACATTCTCCTCATCCCTCGAGTTACCACAAAGTGGATGGATAGATGGGCTTCTGGACATGAATCCGACCCATAAAGGGATGGTTTCCATGCTTTATATGAGTATCCAGAAGGTGGCTTCCACATCCCTTGAATACATTAAAAATTAACGGGAGGAAGAGTTAGAGTTTGACATATCAGATGTTAATTGGAGATGGGCAGTGGAGCTAATACACTCTTCTTCTGTTTGTGTTAGACAAGGATTGATACAGTTTAAGGTGTTACACAGACTTAATTTATCAAGGGACAAACTGGCAAGAATTTATCAGGGGACTGATCCGACTTGCCCTAGATGTAAACAGGTGCCAACTAACATAAGTCATAGGTTCTGGTCCTGTCCCAGGCTGAAAGAGTTCTGGCTCAAAATTTTTAGAACATTCACATTGATTTACAGCCAGGAGATTGATCTTATTTAAGTGGATAAAGGCAACACCGCTATCTCATGAACAGTAGGTAGAGGAGGTGATGGCACACCTTAAATTAGAGCATCTTAGATTTACTTTGCAGGGCAACACTAAGAGATACTTTAAGGTCTGGCAGCCTTTTATTCCGCCCCCCCTTCTTCCTTATTATTATGGTCATTTTTATGTGTCTATTTATTAATCTTAACCCAAGAGTGTCTAGACCACATAGGTGGTGGGTATGTCTGATGTTTGGTATTAGTATGATCTGTCTTTTTATTGTTTTGTCTGTAGTTGTGATGTATGTTTCGAGTCCTACTGTCTGGTTTTGAATGGGATGTTTGCTGTTTGAGTGTGAAAATCAATAAAAACACTTTGATTATTATTATTAAACAATGATGTTAAAGTTGCCCAGTATAATGTAAATGTGTTAATGTATCATGTTTAAGACTCAGGGTAGGAACCCTGTTTTTATGGGGGGGGGAGTGTGATGGCCTTAGGGTTGGTCCTGCTCTGTCCTCTGTTGGCTGTGTGTTTCCTTTGTTTCAGGAAGTTGATGGGAGGAGCTGTGTCATCAATGCTGCAACACACCTGAGCAGACTGGGCTCAGCTGGCTATAAATCAGACCTGCAGGATCCTCTCTCTCTCTTGCCCTGACCTTCTGACTGACATGATTATTTGTTTCTATATTGTGTTCCACATACATACACCCACACAGACATTGCATACATACTGATCGACTGATGGACATAATTATATTGCTTATTTAATTTAGTTAATTAAACCCTTTTGAATTATTTACAGACTGTGTGGTCTCCCTCTTTTCTCACATACTGTTGAGCCAAGTTGTGACAAAATGAGGGCTTGTCCGGGATAGTGTGTGACCTGGCACAGTCAATAAATACTCAGACCCAGATTGATTGATGATTAAATGTTCAAATGAGTTGTCCACTGCAGGGATTGGACATAGTGGGGCCAGCTTAAAAGCTGTGCAGCACTCCTCGTGACAAGCAAACTGAGATGACAGTATGAGTTTAACCGTGCTGTTGATGTCATGCACAGATGTCATGTCATGTCATCGTCTGTAACTGCTTTATCCCTTTTTCAAGGGGGTGCGGAGCCAATCCCAGCTGTCTCCGTGCGAAGGCACCAGTTGACAGCTCATCGCAGGGCCCTCAGGAGCAATTTGGGGTTCAGTATCTTGCTCAAGGACACTTTGATATGCAGCTCAGCTCAGCTCAGCCCGGTGGAGCCGGGATTTGAACCAGCAACCTGCTATACCTGCTGAGTTATAGCCACCCCTCCATGCACAAATGTTGAAGTGAAATAAATGTAATTGTAACTGATACAAAAAATTTGGTAGGAAGTGTTCAAAAATGGTTTAGTTTTTGTATTTTTAGGCCATTACAGAGCTATTTGTTTGCAGTGTTATAGGGGAGTGAAGCTGAGGCATATACCCATTTCTTAATGCTTTGTTTACAGTTTTTAAACTTTCTATCACTTGCTCTAACAGTCACTATGTTTCTGATTGCAGAGCTCCTATAGAAGTCCAGAGACAGAGAGTGTGTGTAACTGCGACGACCAATAACTGTAAATTGTCATGTCATTAACTGTGATGTAATGATGATGTAAAAACATTTTTGAGGCAAAATGTAATTAAAAATGCTCAGTAAGTAAACCATGATATGATGAGTTCTGCATACTCAAGGCACCCACTTTGGGAGCAACAGATTATTTCAGGGACACATAAGACATAAACATACAAGCTGCCATGATTTTCCATTTTGAAAATCAGCAACAGGATCAGTTCTTCTCATTGATTGGCTGCCACTGTCAATCACTATTTGACACAGATGCATGAAGGAAAGGGTTTTGTAAGATTGATCAGTACTGTCAGTCAATCATGTTCTTCAGTCGTTATTAAAAAATATCCATGTCAATATGTGAATTGAATTTCAAGCTTTGTTCTTTATAGATATGGAACATTTCATTTACCAGTATACTGCTGCCTTAATAGAGTAAATAGAGTTAATAGAGTTCTTGTGTGTTTGTGTGCGTTTGTGTGCGTGTAGATGTGTGTGCATGCTTGCACAGGTCTGTTAGTTCAACTCACAGTGCATAGTCAGGGATGATTTTCTTGGTGAAAAACTCCTCTACTCCTTCATCCACTCTGCCCATTCCCTCACTGGCCTCATTTTCAACCTTTGAAACTGGCTCCTGTAACAAAAAACACAATATCACATACAGTAGTGCAGCTTGCGGTGTGTGTGTGTGTGTGTGTGTGTGTGTGTGTGTGTGTGTGTGCGTGTGTGTTTGTCTGCCTTCTAGTAGAGAAAAAATACAATACAACAATCCAATATACTCTATCATCTTGCCACTGGACTACTGGAACACACTATATTTCTGATTTAAACTGAGGACAGGCTAGGAACCTACAAAGATTAGACACACAGCTCACATGGAGTGTATTAACCAAAATACAGTTTTAATTTGGAGAGTCAGAGAGGAGCACATAACAACTGAATAATTACAGAGTGACTGGTGAACTGTAGTCATGGACAAGAGTCCTGTCACAAGGCAATTTACACATTGCCACAATAAAATAGGAACAGAACAGTCATTCACCAGAAACAGATAGTTTTACTAATGTTTGCTTTATTTTGCAGCTAGTCTTACTAATGTTTTCTGTATTTTGCATAGAAAGGCAAAGGAACAGCAATAACATTAAATTTAGATGAAATGGTAACTAGAGAGATGTGAACAGGAACACTCAACTTTAAGGGAGAGCTGGAAGACAATTAATGTCATTAGAGTGAGTGGGACTTCAGCTTTGATTCTGATTGAAACCTCACCAACTGGATTATAGAAATATGGTAATTTAATGCACACAAAAAGGTGTTTCTCAAGGGTCAATCCTTGAATAACTTTTATTTTCTATACTCATAAATAATTTTCTGTCAGCCTGGATATAATACTCACCTGTATGCAGATGACACATTTATTTACACATCAACATTTCTTGATTCAATAAAACTATAATGATTGGGGAAGCTGGTGTCATACCAACATAGGACAATGAGCAGTGACTGGATCAGATGTCATATGACATCAATAAACGGGGTGAAATAGAAATGGGACTTTAGGGCCATTTAGATTATCCTGCAGAATTTTTCTGTGAGATCATTGCATTGTTTGGATTTATTTCCTACCTATGCCTACCTATGCGCTCCGTCCCATCATTCCTCGTTTTCATGCTTTGCAGGCAGTACTGGCATGAGACTGTTGTTATTATGTCTGTTCAGGACGAATTACTTTGTGTTTGTTTGGTAATGCCTCGCTGCATGTTTAGTATGCAGCTGTTTTTATCTGAAATAGTTAAGTTTCGTTTTGATCGAAAGTAAAGAGAGTTGCGTGCATAAGCCTCTCGTTTACAACTAACAACACAAGCGCCAGCTGCTTATTGCATCTCGCGCAAGCGCAGAACGTACACGCTGCTGTGGAGTAGGCAGCACGTCGAAGTGGTGTGTTTCAGTGCAACTTTTGTGCCGAACGGGTCAGACGAGAGGCAACAGAGTGGTCGGAGAGTGGTTGGATAAGGCAGTTGGACGTCTCAGCGGTGTGTGGGGGCCTTAAGCTTTTCAGCTCCTCCTCAACTTATTGACATTTTAATCTGATCTTGATGTTGTTGATGTACGTCTATAGATTGTTAATGCAACAGGAGGCAAGCAAGGTCATTAGTCAAACAAGCTTCCCAGCGAGCCTTCCTTCGTAACCTTTTGGAAGAAAACAACGAAATGAAATAAATGGTGGATAGCCTTAGCCTATACATTGTTTTTATTTGTAATAATACATTTATAGTTATAGTATAGTTATAGTATTGTTTATAGCACACTGTGCACTGTATATATACACTATGTATATATTGGATTCTATTTATGTTATGTACGAAGTGTTTTATTTGTGGACCCACAACTGCTGTAACAAAATAATTTCCCAGTCTGGGATCATTAAAGTATTTCTATCTATCTATCTATCTATCTATCTATCTATCTATCTATAGTTAGAAGGCAAAATATAAGTAAATAAAACTATTGTGATACCCAATGGACACACTTTTTACTAAAGGCAAAGGCTAAATGCATCAGCAATTTATTTGTACGTGCAGAACTGATCAGATCAAGCTGGATGTTCCAGTTGATTGGCGTTGGGCCAAAATTACTAGTCAAAAAATGGGTTGGTGGTTCCTTAGCTGATTAGCCAAGCAGAAAAACGTTGTCATCCCAGCTATAGCTAAAAGCAAACTACCTTACACTATATATGTATATATACGTATATATATACACACATTATATATATATATTTTATGTATATATTAGGGCTGTCAAAAGATCAATTTTTTTAATCGCATTTTGTCCATAGTTAACTCGCGATTAATCGCAAATTAATCGCAATTTTTTTGGCACATTTTTTTCTGTTCTAAATGTACCTTAATGTATTTTTTCATGTTCTTAATACTTTTAACAACATAAGAAAGGTCAAATATACTTGCATTATGAAAATGTTCATTCAACACTTCAAATCATGCAGGAAAATAAATCCAGGGTTGTCTGCTTTTGGCGAGGGGGGGCGACGGGCTCTCTGTATCTGCCGTCTGTTTGGCTTGCAAGTGGTGTCCACTGACACTGCACATTGTTCTTCTTGTCAATCAGTATCACACTGATGATCGCCATAGCTCCGGTGCAGCAAAACAATAAAAAGTACGACTTGAAATCCAAACTTTCTGTCGTGATATATTCAGAGGAAAACTCGGGAAAAGCAGCCGCTAGACGTTTCTCTGTCGACCCCAAGAGAGTGAGAGAAACGGAGCTTCAGCGTCTGTCCGAGGAGGACAGCAGCAGCGCCAGGCTGCCTGCTGGAGGGAGGAAGAAGGCTAGCGAGGAGCCTGAGATAAACATGCGGGGATGAGTTATCAGCAAACGGGCACGCCACGAGAGAGTGTCCCGCAAAATGATCAGGGCGATGGCGAAACAAATGTCCGCCACCGTGATTGACAGCAGAGATGAGGAGTTTGCAGCGAGTGCTGCTTTTCAGTCCGCCGTGTTTTTAACGAACCGCCAGCCCTGCTTCTTCTTCTTCTGATTCCCTTTCTTCTTCTTCTGCCACCCTCTGAATCAAGACTACGGGTGCCGCCGACGGCCGTAAATCATACAATGCGCGTTTTTTTTTTTTTTTTTTAAATATACTGAGCGTTAATCGCGCGTTAAAAAAATTGACGGCGTTAAGAGGACGTTGCGTTAACGCGTTATTACTGTTGACTTTGACAGCACTAATATATATATATATATATATATATATATATATATATATATATATATTATATATATATATATATATATATATATATATATATATATATAAGGACTCATGAGCGATGCAGAGTTGGCTGCTTTTCAGCTGGACAAGTAAGGACCCCTGCTTGATATATGTTTCATTCTATGTTTTAACCACAAGGCTATGGTGGCGGTGGTTACAGTAATACTTGCAATAGCGCATATCGCCGTGTGATGTTGCAATCGAGCTACGTAGCTCGTTGGTAAATCTAGCTTGTTAGCTTATATGCTAACTCCGGTGTTTATGGTCTTTCAACTGACCGGGCACTTATAATGTTAGTTTGTGTTCAGTGCGCTCTGAAGTGGTTGAATTGGTTTAGAGAAATAATGATTTATGTTTCAGAAAGGCAGCATGGCAAAAATGTTGCACCAGGTAATGATTACCTGGTGACTCTGTCCACCGCGATGTAAGAATTTTGTTTGTTACTCGAGATATCTACAGTGACTCTGCATGAGGCACTCCTCATTGTAATTTTGTTGTATTGATCAGAAGGATCGGAAACAGTCAGGGCTTATTTTGTTGTTGTTATTTTGAATGTGACATCTTGGTTATCTGGCTCCCTCTGTAACTGTCCCTCTGTTTCCCTGTTACCATGGTTACAAGCCTGCTCGTGCACAGCAGGCTCCTCTGTGGGGAGGGGCTTTGAAGACATTGCTGCAGCGCAGCAGAGAGGAAGAAGGAGGGACCTGGGAGCTGTATCATTCAGATATTCTGACTAAGTCCACTTTTTGCTTAAAGGTCCCATATTATGCAAAATACACCTTAGAGTGGTTTTCTATCAATAATATGCATCCCCGGCCTGTCTACAATCCCCCCTGGCATGAAAAAAGTTCATCCTCTCCCTTTTTTGCTTTCTCCGCCTTTAGAAAATGTGTGCTTAAACAGGCAAGTTGAAGAAAGTCTGTCGGTGACGTCACCGACAGACTAGACACGTCCCCCTAGGTTGGTGGCACCGCCCCAGGTGAAGGTTTGCCACACCCCAAGGAATTATCTAAACGCCACCATTTTTTTCCGCTCGGTTAGAAAATGAAGTTGGCAACTGTTGGTGTGTGCGAACCACTTTGAGCTGACTGTTTCACCAACTTGGGCCAGTACAAGGCAGGAGTAGTCGGCAGACTTTTACTCAAAGGAATACTTGCAGACCAAGGACATGTAAGTATACAAATGTGCTGTGTGTTTCTGTAGATAAGGCTGAACTCGTGCGTGATGTACTGTGTGTTTTGCCATTGAGAACAAGGTAAGGTTAGCGGCTAACCGCTAGCGTTAGCTTCTCTGACCACACAAGTTAGTGCTACAGCAGAATCATTGTGTGTATTACATTTCTGATCTTGCACATTTTGTAATGCGTGTCCTAGGGAAATGTCTGCATGTGCAAGTACTTAGCTGTGTTTATTTAGCAATTTTACACGAACTAACTAAGCAGTGTCACATAGTACCAGCTAATGCTAACCGCTATCTTCCAAGCTAACGCTAACCGCGAGCTTCTAGTTCGCATCAACACGGTCTCCACATGCAAACCCAGAGACCCGGTCGGTCAAGCGGAACATACACACACCCTCCGCCGGGTCTAAGTTTTCAGGATTTTGTGAAATATAATGCATTTGAAAACGTTTTTTAAGCTGGAATATGTTGGCATAAGCCAGGGCAACACGAGTGTGATGTTGCTTGCTAACTTACACAGTTTAGATTCTCTGCCCGAGCTCGGCCGGGCCGGGCCCCTGACCAAGTATTCGTGATTTTTGTTTTTAATAACTCAAAATAATGACCATATTTACAGCTAGAAAACGAGCATCTCTCTCCTCCCTCCATTTTTGTGTTGCTGCGTGGTGTTACACGTGAGTTATCCTCATGGCCAAAACATGACTTCAGACGTATGTGACATCACTCCCCGAGATGCAAGAAGAAAGCAAGAATATATATTTGTACTAAAGAAAATGACCAAAATAATTGTAATGCACAGTGACTTGAATACATAACTTTAATCTGATCACTGGTTTGGAAATGTTAAGGCGTTAGATTACTTGTTACTGAAATAAAAAGGTCAGGTTAGAGTAACGTAACGCGTTGCAGCATTTAGTGCTTGAATTATACTGTAACAGTGCTGTTATGTGTTATCCTATCCATATCTGGGAATTCGGTGCAGGATAATTAAACTGTGATTACTTGTTGAGAACATTTCAAATTGTTTGCCCATTTCTTGCAATTGTTTTCTCGTTTTTTATTTTTATTTTTACTGTTCAAGACTCTACCTGGCTGCACTGCATTACAGTGAGAAGGCTGATAGAGGACAAGCCACCACATCATCAGGAGATCCTCTTTACAAACTGAGCTTTCCAAAGTCCTGGAAGGGAGAGTGCAAAGCCAAACCCGTGAAGACAGAGGCGACATTCCGTAAGTTTTACAATCTTTTATTTGAACCTTGCAAATTAAAATAAACATGCACACAGGCATCACACAAAAGGTTGAACACAAACACTTAAAAACTGAATTCTTTTAAGATGGTTTTCAAAATTAATAATAAGGAGAATGTATAAATAAGAAGTAATTCGGAGACATAAGAGAAACTTCACAACAGTACAGCACAAGGCTTTTTGGTTCTACTGCAATTTTCCTGTAAACATACATTTTTGTTTATTGCACTGCAGACTGCGGTGATGCTCTGTTGGACCTGATCTTCAAGAAGGTTTTCCAGGACCCTGCCCCATATGTGAAGGAGGTGCTGAAACTCATAATCCCTGAAGAACCTCTCACACCACACAGACGGGCAGCACAACTCTCACTCTCCTCCCCAGAGAGCACCAGCACCACCTTACAAAGCTTATGTAGGCTATATTGGCTGAACACAATTCAATATAAAGTCAGCACTGAATGTTTACACCCATGGCAACTAGATACTTTCTTTGTTATCATTTTCATATTGATATTGAAGTTGATATATAAAGTCAAACTGTTTCACCTTATATTTTCTTATTATTATTATTATTTCATTCATGTCAACACATGTTTACAAATGTTTCTTAGAATAAAACATCTTTCCTAACTGTTCTGTGTTTTCATTGTTTGATATGTAATTTTCATGGTAATAAGTAAAAGATAAACTATAAGCAATGTAAGATAGAGGAATCAGTTATGTACTTTTCATCATAACACTTTTGCGATAAATTAATGGTATTTATGTGACTAAAAGCTGACTGCACTATTCCCCTCAGACGTAAGGGTCCATAGACTGTCCGATAAATGTTCAGTGCATGCTGCAGTGCAGATACATTCAGGCAGACAGGTTACAGGCCAGGAGGGTCCACCATGCATGATGGTGTATCAGGATGCTGCTGTAGTCTTCGTGTAACCTAGAAATTATGAAAGGTAAGTGAGTGACAATAGATTAGAGAAAAGAGAGCCAGCAAAATGACAACCTTGTTTGCCCAGTGTTCACACTTCATTGTGGTATTTCCATACAGCAGATATTCTCAGGTTATGTAGGAATTTGTAGACAATTGCCACAGGAACACCTACTTTTATGCTAAATTTGTATTATCCACAACTATAATCGCTAATCACGTCACATTGTTTCTTTGGTAATATATCTAAAGTTTATAAACCGTTGTAACTAGTAAAAAAAAAACAATTCTGACGGTAGAGAGGTGATGGGAGGCAACTGTGACTATTGAAAACTTGACAATGCTGGCAGTAGCTAATTACAGGTCGTCACTACAAATAAGAGGTTCGCAATCAACTTCCCTGGCTACATAAATGTAAATAATAATACTGGGTTACGCTTGTGTCTAGTAATGGCTGTTGCTAAATTGCATCCGCGTTACTGTAACTGAACAGCAGTAAACACTAGCCGAAGTTTAGCTAAGCTTCATGATGTAAACACTCGAGGCAGGAGAAGGGGGCTGTTATTTGAAACAACGCGAGGCAGACGGCCAGTAAGCTCGTAAAACTTTCGTTTGTCTGCAGTAACATAAAAGTAATGTCGAGGTAACAAACTTAACTACTGACCACTGAGAAACACCAATGTTCATTCTTGGCTGCTTACTTTCTTCTGGAGCCTCCTGTTCTGGGTCGGATCGCAGTCTGTTGTCCGGCAGCCATTACTCCCAGAAACTCCGCCGTTGCCATGGTCACATGATGCCGTCCTCACGTCTTCCGCAGGCAGGTGGAGGTGGGCGGTACCGTGGGCGGCGCGCAGTAGCTCATTAGCATTTAAAGGGAAAGGCACTGAAACCGGTAGCCTGGAGCAGGGCTGTGAAACTGGTGTTTCAAGAACCCTGCTGTGCTTAATCCTTCAGTTTATTTCGACCAAAGCATGTTACTAACATTCCATTTAGACTTCAAGGAACCATATCAAGAAGCAGAAATGACCATAATATGGGACCTTTAAAACTCCAGGCTGCAGCTTTAATGACAAACACAAATAAAAAAAAAAAAATTATACCGCGCAAAACATGATAATAGAAATAGAAATAGAAATAACATTTTAATGCAAATTGTTATTTAATTTAATATTTTGCAACCTATCCACTATTCACAGCTTCAGCATCCCGTTGATGGTACAGTGTCTTGTAACAGAGTGTACGTTGTCTCTGTTTCTTGATTCTGCTCTATGTAACTTCGGTCAGAGGGAAGAACCACAGTGTTACACACATGTTTACTTCAACATACAGGTTTTCAACACATAACATGGTTATAATATCACGAGTTCTGTTTGTAGTTAGCACCTACATTACATCTGACAAAGTGTTACACCTGGGATTTGTATTTACTACAGTAGTGTTGCACTCAGAAACAGTGGGGGGTGCCAAAATGCACAAAATGCCAATTTCTACATAATGTTGCCTTAATGTCCTGCATGCATTTGCAAAAGCCCATACTGTAGCTCTTGGTGGAAAAGCGTGTCTTTTCCTGCCATGTAATATCTCTCCTTCAGAAAATTAGACAAGAATCAGCAACAACACAGCTGAGACAAGCCATGATAAGAAAACTGAAGGGGAGAATAAACCAACACTATCAAGGACTGTGGATGTGCATGTAAACATCATATCAATGTTACTTCAGTGTTTATAGTGGCAGTTTGGGTTGCTGAGTGCAGAATTAATGCAGAGGTGAGCGAAACCTACTTCTGATTGATCAGGCTGCTTTGGATTTGAGATAAAAAATGACAGTAGCTAAGCAGCTCTGTTCAAACAGCAGTTCCCACTTACAACTTACTGATAAGGGGAGTGTGTTGTATTTCCCCAGAGCAGAGTGACATGACACTATGTTACAACCTTTACAGTTTGTCAAAGATGAAGATTGCCATTACCACCAACTTCATGATAGATATCAATACCCGTAACCAAGATAGCTGTACACATCAAGCTCTGCTGTGTAAATACAGGTTAAAATGCCAGCCATGAACCATGACATCCGTGGTTCAAGTCCGATCAGAGAGCATTGCTTTATGTCATTCCCATCTCTCCCCTCATTTCCTGTCATAACAACGATAAATGCACATTTACACAATTCACAGATAAAAACTAGTTTTGTTGACTTGACCGAATGACAAAAATATAATTTACTTTTTCCTCAAAAGACTAAAACTATATCAAAATAAGGTGCTAAAATTAATGCTTGGAGTCATAACAGTGATGTTTTCATGTTCATGAATGCAGTATTTATCTTCACCTTTAAGCTCTCTCCATCTATCTCTATCATCCAATGAAAATGGATGGATCTTTCATTCTCTGCCACCTCTGTTACAGCCACCTGTCTCTATATGCCACATGCCAACATGGCACACAATTGTTGGCATAGCTCTCTCTCTCTCTCTCTCTCTCTCTCTCTCTCTCTCTCTCTCTCTCTCTCTCTCTCTCTCTCTCTCTCTCTCTCTCTCTCTCTCTCTCTCTCTCTCTCTCTCTCTCTCTCTCTCTCTCTCTCTCTCTCTCTCTCTCTCTCTCTCTCTCTCATGCTAAATGAACAGCGGCAGAACAAACACAACTCCTCCCATGGGTGCACAAGCAGACAAGCGAGGCCAGCAGCACACTGCTCCCACCACAGGCGTGACTGGGCAGCCTAAAGCAGGTGGAAGTAAAGTTGTACCAGGCAGCAGATCGGATAGAGGAGTTGGTGCTGCAGGAAACAGTAGAGGCACAACAGACCACAATGCCATGTAAAACAACTCTCACTATTTTTCACGAACTTCTTGCTCCAAATACTGGAGGTCCAGCTGCAGGACCACTAAGTCCACTAAGCAGAAGAAATTTGTTTTGGCCAAGAAACACAAGGAATGGACATTAGACCAGTGGAAATCTGTGCTTTCGAGACTGTTGGAAAACCATTTCAGGTGACTATCTCATGAATGCCAATAGTGTGCAAAGCAGTAATCAAATCAAAGGGTGGCTATTTTGAAAAATCTAAAATCTAAAACGTGTTTTGAGTTATTTCACAATGTTTGGTTTACTACATAATTCCATATGTGTCCATTCATAGTTTTGATACCTTCAGTGAGAATCTACAATGTAAATAGTCATGAAAATAAAGAAAAACCATTAATTGAGAAGGTGTGTCCAAACTTTTGGTAGTGCATGTTGTATTGGAAGTAACAGGTGATCAACCTATTCAGTGGTTTAGGTATGAGGATGTGTTGCAGTGTTGAGATCCTCAAAGGATGATACTTTTGTTGAACCCTGGAATCTTCATTTTTTTTTCATTTTTGCTGTAGCAGCCAACCTGGCTGCTTTGCCCTTGTGTCATGCCCCGCCCCCTTTTAGGTCAAAACACCCAATCTAATTTGACTGGCGGTAAATGCAAATTCTGGTTCTCTACCAATTTGATAGCATGAAATAAGAATACCATATTGATTTCTAGCTATTAGGAGCCCAAATCTGATAGTCAGACAGGCAAACAATCATTTTATTTTGTAGTCAATATTTGTTTAGCGTCAGTATTTAGAAAAATGAAAGAAATGGCGAATGATGATTCAAAACAATCAAAGTGGATGAACTTATCCCTTTCTGTCATCTATCATCTTTTCTGTCATTAAGACACTTCGCTGTTTTATAATCTTTACGATGTGAATTTAATGTAAATTAATGACAGCGCTATGGTGAAGCAGAGTCGCTGTCTCTGTTCTGAAACCCATTGTGTTTAATTACGCAACCGTTGACTCCTAGCTAAGAGGCAAAAACAGGTCGGTTTAGGTCCACTTCCAACATTACTTTATGCTGTTTACAAGATTCAATATTAGAAGGCAGGTCAGCTCAATTTATGTGTATTATTAACATTAAAACAGCTTCTGCTCCTGGAAGTCTGTCGAGTGGACAGGCTTTCAAACCAAACTCCATTCCAGACACAGGTGTTTTAAGGTCAGGCCTTATTTAAAAAAAAAAAAAAAAGTAGTTACAACTTTACAAACACTGTTTGTAAAGTGCAATCTACAAGCACAATCGGCAAACATGTTATTTACTCAGTAACATCATTAACTAACCTGCAATGAGGTGTCTGACACAGACGGACACATATTGACAGATCTCAAGGTTTACCATTTTCATCCTCTCTGTGGATGACCTGAAGCCATACATCTCTTCTTGTACTGTCCTTCATTCTTTGGGGAAGTAAATAAAATCATGACCTTTGGGATTTGTTATAGTTAGACATGAAAAATGCTACTCAGAGGCTTATAGACATGTCCCTTCTAGCTGTTTTCAGTCAGGCCCCAGCACTTTCACAGCGTTTGTTTTCACCTATAGGGTGGTGTGGTTGTTCTGGCGGCAGGAAAGTGACATGTGGCTGCTTTCATCTACATGACTTAATTCTTTTTATTTTCAGGGTGACAGAGGACTTGAATTCCTCCAAGTGTTCATGGGTACAAGGCAGAAGGACAGACATGATTCATCTCCAGTCCGTCACAATGAAAATGGACAGTCCTTTGATTTACACAGTCTCCAGTCTAGAGAACTGTACACAGTACAGGGACAGCTGAGTCCGTCGGTGCTGGGTGGGATCTAGATTTTAAGCTGAAATATTGTTGCTGATATTGGGTGTAATTGGATTACTGTTAAGGTTCGGCTGCTATATACGGCAAAACAGTAATGACCCAACAAAAACACACTGTTGTATAAATACAAACCAGTAAGACTTTACATGGTTCTTAAAAGGGGTAAGAAAGGAGCTCAGGAGCACTGGGATGAAGCGCTTATGGCCTGAGAGAAAAACACTGCACTTTGGTTTTGACTGACATCTATTAATGCTGTGGTAACAGAGGGCTGACCACACAGCATTATAAAAATCTAACAATGCATTGGGTGATAAAAGCAACACTCAACAGCAACATTCAGCATATAGACAATCTGCAACGAGTACCACCTGAAGCCCAATAATAAAATAATGACAAATTACTTGTATTTGTTCACATGCTTGGCCAATAAAGCTGATTGTGATAGAACAAGAAGGATCTACAAATACTAGAATGTGGAATCTTCACACACATCTTCATCCAAACTGCAAAGAGCAATACAATCAGCCCAGTTTCAGAGTGGACACCCAAGATTTGTGTCCCCAATTCAGTATCTGACCAAATATGAAAAATACAATCACAATCTCCCCTTCTGCTCGTCAGTTATAGTGTTGAATTATTCCCAGATAAAGTGTTTTTACATAGAATGATATTGCCCCAGTGAAGTTAAACTTTGACCATTTGGAAACATATTGTCATCACTTCATTATTTTATCCTATTTTTGTAAAATGTTGTCATAATTAGAATATTCATTTTTGTGTTATGGCTGAAATGGTGTTTTGTGAGGTAATGGTGACCTCAACCTTTGTCATTTGACCATCAAATCTAATCAGTTTATCCTTGAACCTCCAACTTTTTTGGAATCAGGTTTGTAAATTTGATGGAAAAACATATTTACCTAAACCTCGGTTTATTGATCTGACTGTGTGCATTCAGCTCAGCTAAAACTATAGAGAAGCTGCTAAACATACCTGACTTAAGGAAATGACTGTTGCAGAAAAAACATTTCTTTACTACTTTACTAACAAATACATTACAGGCTCTATGGAAAACCCTCCCAGTGTCTTCTTATTTTGTTGAAACAGAATGTCAGAGTCGTCTTCGTACACAGAGCAGAAGCTAGACCACCATCAACCTGTGGAGGTAAAATAAATGCTCTGTGCCTAGAATGATTTGACAGCTGTTGATTCTGAACACAGACAGGATGGACATCTGCAGGAGCACTCACAAATCATTTAAATATAACAGCACCGATTAAGTGGTAATCAACCAATACGTGTTAAGCCAGTATGTTTAAAATTTGATTTTGAGTCAGCAGCAGCTGAGTTTTTGGCAGCTTTAAAGTCCCCCTTTCAGTCAAAATTGTATTTTTTCTTCTTCTTTCTACAGTTGGATGTTTGAGCTTCACTGTGTAGAATGATCTACGTAAAGAGTCTGGCACTAAAAGGCTTAATTCATATTCAGTGTAAATTCTCTCTCTGTACTTAGAAAATCTGATTTTCAGAGGCAGGTCCAAGAGCATATTTTGAAACATCACAAATACATACCTGATCCCCCAAAAGTCGTGTTGCTGTGTAAAACATGAACATAACAGAATGCAATCACTAGCAACCAAAATGTTTTATGAAAAATATTTGCACATTTTTATTCTGAAATTTGTGATTATACTTTCTTCTGCATAAACCATATCAGCTTAGCTTTTGTACCAGCCCTCCTGCCTGCTTTCCCTGCTGGAAAAAACAGCATAGACCAGCACCAAAACACACCATATGCAGGTCTTGCTGGTGACCAGTCACTAGCTGGCTGTGTTTTGTTGCTGGTCTATGCTGATTTTTCAAGCAGGGTCTCCAAATTAGGGGATTTGGACTCCAATCATCTTCATGTCATGTGACATGTAAGTTAGCTACGGGAAACTTTCCCATGCCTACATCATGTGAATTTATGTGCTTTTTCTACAGACTTCCATATTACTTCACCCCAAGATATATCAGAGCTCCCAAGTCGAGCATGCTTACAGGCTAATACGAGCCTCCAAGTTAGCAGCTAATTAGCAAACATTTGCTGTTTAGTTAGCCATTAAAGTCAATGTCCAAGTACCAGACATGATAGGTGGCTGAAATATTTAGTTTTCTCTTGGCTCTGAAAAATCTTCCTTCCTGTTCCAGCCACTTACATTTTTATTTATAATTGTTTCATCACATAAGTCCAAAATCTGTAGTTTTTGCACACCTAAAGGAAAGAAAGGCTAAGATACACCAGCAGCAACATTTTTGGCTAGTCTACACTGTGGGACTCCCAGGCGAAGCAGTTTGATATAATGAGCATAACATCAGTGTGCTGCACTTGTTTTTCCTCTCCCTCTCCTTCAGTGTTTGAAAGATGGGTACCGCCACCTACTGTATTGGAGTGTGTAGATACTGCACTTTTTGAGAAATCAAAGCCATTTGGCTTCATATCATTGGCTTTATTTATCAGATACAAATAATTATCGATAAAGTAAAATTTCTAATATTGGACTGATAATTTTTCATGTGCTGTAGCATGCTGATAGCGAATATCAATAATGGATGGCATTTTATTCTGTACAAATTATAAAATAGATTAATAAAATCTAACCATTGAGGACTCACATTTTCTCATCTGACAGTGATGACCATCTACTGTTTTAATGTCTCATATGGAACTAGAATAAGGTCTAACTGTCTTTGTGACAAACAACACCACCTTACATTAACACCTTGTCACAGCGAACGTATCTTTTTTAAAAGAGAAACCAAACACAAGATAAAGTTTACACACACAAGGTCACCACAGATAAATCCATGTTTTCTATTTACACTGTGACAGCACAGAGAAAGAGACCTCCATTAATCTGAAAACATGAATAATTGAGTTAGTGAAAGAATTCCCATGAGAGAGAGAGAGAGAGAGAGAGCGAGAGAGAGAGAGAGAGAGATGGATAGATAGATAGATAGATAGATAGATAGATAGATAGATAGATAGATAGATAGATAGATAGATAGATAGATAGATAGATAGATAGAGATAGAGAGAGAGAGAGAGAGAGAGAGAGAGAGAGAGAAATCAGCACTGGGAACAACCCAGGGAACACCACTCCCAAAATGCATGTTCCTTTTCTCACACAAGCAAACACACATACACATACAAGCCAAGCACGACTAGATGGAGCAATGCAAAGATAAAAATGGCTACCAGAGCAGTGGAGAGAGGGTATAGATAGATAGATAAATTCCCATTTCTATTTCCTGTTTAGATATTTTTCATTTCCATCGTTTTCTCCTTGGGGATCCTTCTGTAGTCGTCCACTTGGCTTCCTACTTCATCTGCCCTTCTCTGTATTGTTCATCCATCTCTCCTTTCCACCTATATCTCATCTTTCACTGTGGTTGTATTTTTACTGAGCCTTTGCCTATACAAGCATATTTTGGATGCACATGTTGTGTGAATGTATAAATGCAAATGCTGTGTAATTTCGACATGATTAAATATGAATGTGTCCGTGTGTGAATAGTCAGTGTTTGTGTGTTTGTGCTAGTGTGTGTGTGTGTGTGTGTGTGTGTGTGTCTGTGTCTGCGTCTATGTGAGTGCCTGTGTTCTTACCTGAGGCCTGGAGGACGGGGGCCGTGTGTGCGTGCGTCGTGGCCGTGGACGGGAGGCAGTGTAGTGCCTTAGAATCTGTCCCTGGGTGGGTAGAGGCTCCATGGGAGATTCAGGGGATCCAGAGTGGGGGAGAGGTCCTGGGCTGGGGCTGCAGCCAGGGACGGGAGCCTCTCGTCTGGGTAAGCCTCCGTGGCTGGCAGCCTCCTCCTTTGGAGCTCGATCGCCGATAGAGTAAAGAAGAGGGAGACTGGGAGAAGGAATGAACGATGCTCCTCTCGCTCCTGATATTGCTGCTGCAGCATCCACCGCCGCCACCTCCCCCTCCCTCCGCTTCCTCCCCCTCCATCCCAGGGGGGAGGGGTATGGGGAAGGGGAAGGGGAAGGGGAAGGGGAAGGGGAAAGGGAGGGGCTTGAGGCTGTGACTGACAAGGGTGTTGCCATAGGCAACCAAGGGAGGCCACACCTTCCTTCTCCTCCTCCTCCATCCTCTCCAGCACCTCCTCCCTTCTCTCTCTCTGGCCCTCTGTCCCTGGTCTGCTGCTCCCAGTCAGCATCCAGGAGACCTGAGAATGAAGCAGTATGATGAGAGAGATTGAGGCACAAGGAGAGATCATGAAAGAGAGAAGGATTGAGGGAGGAAGGGAGGGAAAGATGTGAATCCACCCCCGGCAGTACGCATGCTTTTTACTGGAATCTACTGTACAGTATGTATGTGTATAGTGCATGAAGAGCTGTATAGGAAAGATATGGGAAACAGGAGAGACAAGAGAATGGGAAAAAGGAATAGAAGGGGGAATCAAGTGAGTAGGATAGAGGGGGAGGAGAGACTAAGCAAGAAAACAGGGGAAACAAAGGAGGGCAGAGCATGGAGTACAATGGAGAAATCATCAGTTCAGCATATACAGGCAGAGACAAAGAAGAGAAGAAGCAGCAGATGGATGCTGCAGTCACACTGTAGTGCACATAAGAACACAGTTATCAGCCACAGTCATACACAGATGAGGATAGGATATGGTAGGCTTAAATCTACATTTTTATTAATCTTTCAGTTACAGGGTTCCTGCTGGTCGATTTCAGAGGCCGTTGAAATGTAAATGATTATCATTTTTTTTATAACCATCTCATGTGAGACACAAGTCTACAGAAACACAAAATTATGGTGAGCAACTAATCATTATTAACTGTGTTATTGTTATTCTCTTCATAGTAACTAACTTATACTTATATACTTATTATACTTAATAGACTTATTTTAAAGCTTTAAAGCAACAAACAAATGGATGGGGGTGGGATGTTTTAAGTCTGAGTGCCCCAAATCCCCCCATGTTTCCTCCTCTTCCCTCATCATCCCCTCCTCCATCTTCTCCCCATCTCATCTCTCCCATGGTGAAAGTCACTGGTGTGAAAGTAAACAGGCCATGCTCCAATTAGCCAAACAGCACTGTCTGCCACAGAAGGGCTCAGCATGGTACAGCACATGAAGAATACAATGAGAGAAGATGAAAGACATGACAGGAGGCAAAGATTTATACCTGAGTGCAGATGTCAGACTGGATGTTGAAATCCTGATTATTACTGATGTAAACTTCACACCACTTCATACCATTATTTCATTATTCATCAAATTGTGGTGTAGGTGTGTTTGAATAAAGACTGATGAAAAACATTGGGTGCAATTTTCCTTTCTACTCATATTGTTCTTATTCTCTTTAACACTATATTTTATATACAGTTTTGTTCAGTTTAAATAAACACCATACTATTATATATATTCAATAATACATATATTTTACTAATGTTACTGGTCTGTGATGATTAAATGCAGTTCTCGTGTGAATATGCGAACTAGCTTTCAAAGCAATTTCAGCATCTTACACAGTACTTTATCATTTGAAATGGTACAGATGGTCTTGATTTTTCTTTCTTGTTGCGCCATAATCTGTTTTACTAATTGTCATATTCAATGTCTACTATGTAAAATCTGAAAGATGTTTAGATCACTATCTGTATAAAAATGCCTTCATCAGTAACTGGAGGCCACTGTGTAATGTCTTAAATCCAACTGCCCATGCTGCTGTCACTACAGCAGGCAGCAGTAACAATGCCACTGCAGTAATGTTGGTGATGCTTTATGGCAGAAAACATAAATTGGTCACTAGATTTGTCTATATTATGTGTAAGATGCACTGATATGAAACAGATTTATTTAGAGATTATAATGCAGATAAAGATGCTTGGGGTAATATCTAATTGGGAAATTCCCAGCTAAGTTATTCTTTTAGTGCAATGATGTTTAGAACACTCACGCTGTCACTCACACATGTTAATGAACTGATGTGAACTTAATTCAGATTCGGAGAGAGTGAAAGGGATAGAGACACATCTTTGGAAGCCATAGTGATAGGGGTTGTTTCTTACTCTTAATTGAAGGGGCAGGTCTCAGGCTCTTGCTGTGGAAACTATTTCTCCAAAATGCTGGACTGTACTGGTGATTCAAAGAGGAATAGAAAAGTGAAAATAAAAATGGAAGAATCCAACACAGAAATGAATGAGTGAATGAACCAATAGATAGCTGTGTGTCCTTTACGTCATCAGTTGGAAAGTCGCTGTCGACTACTCGGAGCTCTGGGATGTTGTTTCTCAAAGCAAGGGATGAATTTTCTTTCAGAAGGCAATCCTAACAGTGAATTAAGAAAAGAATTAACCATCATGTGCACAACACATTGAACAAAAATAAAAATCTGATGATTTCAAATAATATTTGTTGAATATTTATTGAATTAAATTTGAATCCTAATGACGACAATAGTTAATAGTTAATATTGATGGCAGGGGAAGTCTAACAGTACCATGGTTAAGGAGATAGTCTTGTGTGCGGAGTAATTTCCAGAAGCATTGGATTTATTGGAAGGTGTATCGTTTCACTTTTGAAGGAGCCAGCAGTTTCCCTCTGCTCCCAGTCTTTGTGCTTAGCTAGGCTATACACATCCTGAACTCACACTGCATGGACACATGACAGTCCCTCTCATCTGTTCTATGTCCTGTGTGCAGGCCAGGGTCCACTCCAGATGCTGCAGTCTTGAGACTGAGCTGGGCTTCCTGAGGCTGAAGGTGCTGCCAGCCTCGTCTCCATGATGGGTCAAAAGACAGCCATCAGGTCAGAGATTAAGAAATGGGATCAATCTAAGTAAGCAACCAACCTGCAGCATGGCTGACCTTGGCCTCTG